>CM036758.1:28221098-28959046 GCA_020796225.1 Arion vulgaris | reverse complement strand
GCTCAGCCAAACAGGAACCCACTTTTATAGATGTGACTTACTGGATCGTTCATGGCTCAACCAGCACTCGTAATAGATTGATTGAACTACATAAATAAGTTGGGTATTATCTCACAGATAAGAGTTTATATGACAAACTATGCAAAATATTCTATGTAATGATGGTTTCAATCAACCTAACCGTCATATGAACATATGTGCAGTGGAAATTATTAATGGATATGTTAGGATTTTATACAGTCTTTTCTTGCGCAAATACTAAAATCGTTAGCACCACAATACGTAATTCATCATACTAGAATGTTATCATTCGACAGTCCTTGTATGATTCTTTATTATGATACAGAAGACCAAGACCAGTCATGAGCAAAGGCAGTGGATGCAATTTATACAAAATGCGACAATCCAGACACTTGCCTTCATCTTTGTACCAGATCATTTTGTGGTGAAGGGCAATTAGAGAGCGGATGCACTGGCGAGCAATGCTGCGATCGAGAATGGGTCTTTCTGTTGACAAAAACGGCATCATCAATGCTCTAAGAGAAAACATACGCTCTGAAGATTGCAACGAAGCAGATAAAATATATTCTCTATCTCGACTGCGCAAGTTAAGCTTACCGATAGGTGCGGCAAGACCATGAGAGAAACCCCAGTAACACATAACGGGAATTTGTTTAAACACACTGAAATACAAATACATACTTGAAATCAGATCGGGGCAATTATGGACATGTCCAATGAAGGTGACCCTCAAATGAACAATAAACGATTACTAAACTGATTACTTAACTTTGTCCTTTCGTCAAACAGTCATTTCCCGAACATTTCAATCTTTACATCCTCATACCGCTGATGTTATTTCTTTCACATGAAATCTTGTGCCCATCTTCTCTGACGGGATTGTTCCCTAACTAGCTCTATTTCACGTCTGCTTTTCGTCTGCTTGCGTCACACTTTTCGCGTTATGGCGTCAGAAAAACATGTGTAGCTAATCGTCTGTTGCCTAGCGATGATTTTGTGTATTCCTTCCAGTGTTATAAATGTATCTCATGCACTCATGCGTGCATTTTGAGTGACTCATTGAGTATGATCCGAAAGGTGGTGGCCGGTTCGGTGCGCAGGCAATGGACTGAATCACTGCAGGCGTCAACAATTTGCAGAATTACACTTGTCTTTGTTCCGGGGCACATGGGTGTCGTTGGCAATGAGAGAGCAAACAGGCTGGCTGGCTCTGCCGCTATATCAGACGGCCAGCCAATGGACAGAGCTGACATCGTGAACGCCCTCATAGAGCGTGGCCGCAGAGAAGACCTTCATCTAAACCAATCCACGTCAACTACTAGATTGCGAGAACTGGGTTTGAAGATTGGGGTGGCAAGAAAAGAACGGTACAACAGGTATACGAGTAGGCTCATCAATCAAAATAGAACTGGTACGGTCAGTCGCTGGACGCTGATGGAGATATTGCGAAGGAGATCGGAGCACCTATGGACATGTCCGGAGTGCAATGAAGATATTCCAAACTGAAACTGAAATGTATCTCGATTTGTGTGTGTCCTTTTCTCTCTATGGACGGTTCTTACTATGTGTTCTTTCTATATTTTGTCGATGAAATTGTCTGCTTGTCGATAGATAGATGGATAAATGAATGGATGGATGGATGGATGGATGGAACGAGGGAGGCGGGAGGACGGGTAGCTGGGTGGGTGGACGATTGAACGGACGGATGAATGGACAGACGGACGGAGGGGTGGACGGATGGAATGACAGACGATGAAGGAGAAGAAAAAGATGAAGGTGAAGAGGAAGATGAAGAGAGAGATGAAGGTGCAGAGGAAGTTGAAGATGAATGGGAAGAGGAAGATGAAGGTAGAGTTGAAGGTAAAGGTAAAAACAAAAGGGAAGGAAAAGAGAAGATTAAGATGAAGGAGAAGAGGAAGATGACTAGAGGAGGAAAATGAAGGGGAAGATGAAGATAAAGTTAAGATGACCAACGCTGAAAGGCACACACAATAAGACAAAAGAAATAGAGGACGATACATGATATAATAATAATGTATATTTACAGTTAAATGGAATCAATACACAAGGAGAAAGTGTTTCTGACAATGGAGGAATTAAGCAAAGCTTCAGGTAGTTAGACAAACGTTAATGTATTGTGTTTGTGTTGCGTGCTACTCATTGTTTACTGGAGAACTATGAAACAGTAGGTTCTCAACCTATTTCAGCAAATTAAATGTGCAACCTGCAGTGCACTTGTATAGCTGCAATTGCTTTGATATAGAACTTTATCCCAACCAACCAGAAACTTAAAGTAGCATTTTTCAGCTTGGCTACTCACTAGAATAGACAATACTTAGAACCTGTTATCTCTTTTGTAGACAAAATCCAAAGTACAGTGGAACTCCAATATTCGTCCCCGCCAGTATTCGTCTTTTTCGATATTCGCCCCGTTTTTTCGTCAAAATATTTTTTCGATATTCGTCCGAAAGTCAATATTCGTCCTACCTCCGGAAGCCGGCAGAAAGCAGCTGATCGTCATTTTGTGTCGGTTGTTTGGCTGAAGCGCTTGTTTGAAAGTGCACGCAATAAAACTCTTGTTATTTTTTTATCTTTTGCAGTTTTGCAATTTATTATTACCAAAATTTAGTGACCATGGGACGTAAGAAGTGTAGTGACGATAATGGTGATTTAAAAAAAAAGCAGTGCGAAGTACCATTGATTTTAAAAAAAAAATTATTGCTAAGTTTGAATCTGGAACACGTGTCGCCGATTTAGTAAAGGAATTTGAAATGCCGAGAACTACCATTGCTAGCATAATAAAAAAAGGATGCTATTAAATCAGCTGAAGTCGCACAAGGTGTAACAATTCTTGCTTCTAATAGATCGCCAATCATTGAGGACATGGAAAAGTTGTTGTTAGTTTGGATAACTGAAAAATAAAGGGCTGGTGATAGTGTTTCAGAAGCTATAATTTGCGAAAAAGAGAGGTCACTTTATCAAGATTTACAGAATGAAAGGCCTAGGCCATTAACATTCGCTGATGCTGCCGAATTCAAGGCAAGTAGTGGCTGGTTCCGCAATTGTAAATCCCGCACAGGCATTCCAAGTGTAGTTAGACATGGCGAGGCTGCAAGTTCGAATGCAGAAGTGAAAATTCTCAAGTGAAAATTTATTTTGTTATAGAATAGATACGCAATATTCGAGGCCGGGAACGAATTAATCCATTTTTTAGTTAATTCCTATGGGAAAAAATTGTTCGATATTCGTCTTTTTCGATATTCATCATCCCCTCGGGAACGGATTAATGACGAATATTGGAGTTCCACTGTATTGTAGTTTTACAAAGAATTAAAACAATAACACTACAAAGCGACGATTCAACCAAAAAGCATTTGTCAAGCAAAGGATACACAAGAAGGGAAGTAATTCACTTCTTCTACAGCAGATATAACTTATACAATTAGACAATAAATCTCTAACGTCCCTCTACTGCAGTCTTCCCTTATATAGACAAAACCGGCTAATACTTGAGATATTGTATATTTGTTAAATTTACTCGTTTCTTTAATTCACATTTGACTCCATTTACATGTGAGGTATCTGTTCATGTTTAAGATTTGCAAATGTTTATGTTATACTTTTAATTCAGTTCAGTATTATATGTGTAACTTTATCTTAACAATTTTTAATATAATACTACATGATATACTACAACTCATAGATACATACCTACATGACGTACTACAACTCACAGATACATACCTACATGATGTACTACAACTCACTGATACATACCTACATGACGTACTACAACTCACAGATACATACCTACATGACGTACTACAACTACAGACATACCTACATGATGTACTACAACTCACAGATACATACCTACATGACGAACTACAACTCACTGATACATACCTACATGACGAACTACAACTCACAGATACATACCTACATGATGTACTACAACTCACATATACATACCTACATGATGTACTACAACTCACAGATACATGCCTACATGACGTACTACAACTCACTGATACATACCTACATGATGTACTACAACTCACAGATACATACCTACATGACGTACTACAACTCACTGATACACACGTGCAGGATGTACTACAACTCACAGAAACATATCGAGATTACATAGTTCTCAATAAATTAGTTAATATTTTTAAATGTTTAAAAATTGTTGCTACTATCCTTCAATAGAATACTATTCTTATGAAGTTATGGATATTTTGTAATTCATTCTAATTTTAATTTCTCTCTCTCTCGATCCCCGCCTAGATCGATGAAACAAATCTTTTCATGAATTCTACCGCTGTTTTTAGGGACTCCGTCTCTCCGTACAGCTTCTCGCGGAGCTCAGTGTTATCAGGTCTGGTTTCGCTTCTTAGGCCTGCTAACAATTGCCAGTCTTGCAGTATGTGCTCTGCCCTCATGTCCGCCTTTTCACATTGGCAAAGGCTAGTTGTGCCAATTTTAAATTTGTTTAAATGTGGGCCCGAAGACTGTTATGGCCGGTACGGAGGCGGAATATAGCAAATTGTTCGCTACGGGATAAACCATAGTATCCAACTCTGCTGCTGTGTTGTGGGAGGTCTTTTGACCACTTTTCTTTGCACTGCCAACCGGTGGTTGTTTTGGTTTCTTCATAGCTGATCTCGCGATCAGTCTGCGGTAGTCGTCTTTCTTCTTTAGCTAGTCTGTCGGCTTCTTTATTTCCGCTTATATTGCAGTGTGATGGTATCCACTGAATGACGGTGCGTTTAAGTGAGTTCACTAGTACACCGAGGATCGCTTCTAGCTCACTGAGCTCTGTTTTGCCTGCGCTTTTTAGTGCCGTGATGGCCGAGAGAGCAGCGGCGAATATCAAGACTTTGTTGCGTGAGGCGCTTCTTTTTTCTAGGATCATTTCAGCGGCTGTTCTTATTGTCTCTGCCTCTGCCCGATAGTTGTTCAAGAACTTACCTGTGGCAATCGCCTTCGTGACCGTCACTTTCTTTGAGAGTTTAAGCACTATTCCTCCTCCGCCATCGCTGATTGCGTTCTTTGCCGATCCATCGGTATACACGTGTGCCCGCGCACTCTCGGGATACTCTGTCGCTATGTATTTTTCTGTGGCCGCTCTTTGTTCTCTTGCTTCCCTTTTTGTGTATTCCTGGGATTGATTCCCTAAATTCTGGAACATTGGTCACCCCCGGCGGGTTTTTATCGGTTGCCGGTATCATTTTGGGTTTACAATTTGCTAAGACTAGGTCTTGGGCCAGTGCTTTGGCACTTTTTGCGAAGCTGGTTCTCTTTATACGGCCCCTTCCTAGTCCGTTCATTCTGCTGACGTACATAGGGTGGGAGTTGAGCCGTTTCAATTTTTCCGCCAATATCATAACTTTCCTGTCTCTGCGGTCTGCCATTGGTTGGAGACATGTGATTGTTTCCAGCGTCTTGATGGGTGTGGACTTCATTACTACTGTGATAATGTGTACTGCTCGGTTTTTACCGCTGCTCACTTTGGTGAATTGCGTGTTGGATGCACTACTCCATGCTGCAATGCCGTATTCCAGGATCAGACGTACTATTCCAGAGTAGAGCGTATAGGACTTTCTGTTTGTCTCCCATGTGGAGCCTGCAAGTTTTCGCATCATGCTGAGCCTCTGTCTAGCCTTTATAGTAGCATTTTCTATCTGAAAGCACAATGTCAGCCTTCGGTGATTTCCAGCTATGTTGACGTTTTGCTTTCAGGAAGGTCTTGCCCATTGATTGTAAGCTTAGTTTTGTGATTATGATTGTTCTGCGAGAACGCAGTGTAAGAGGTTTTAGAAGCGTTAATGTTCATGCTCCACTTTTCTGGCCAGATCTCCAGCTTGGTAAGTGTATCTTGCAATGGAATTGTTGCTATGGGCATTGACTCCTCTCTGGCCAAGATTGCCAGATCGACGGCAAACATGGCTGAGTGTACTCGCTTCGGTAGGCATGCTGCTGTCGTTGACAAAGATTAGAAAGAGAGTTGATGAGAGCACTCTTCTTTGGCGGACTTCTTGCTCTAGTGTGGACTTCATGCTCTTGTACCCTGAACTTGAACCCTTGCTGTTCTGTTCTCTAGGTATATATCAAGCCATTTGTACATTCTTCCCTTTATATCGAGAGTTATGAGTTTTAGTTTTAGCCCCTCTTTCCAGACTGTCAAACGCCTTCTCCATGTCTACTAAAACTGCCAGTGTTTGCTTCTTTTCTTGGAAGCCATTCTCGATTTCCTGGGCGATAAAGGTTACCTGATCTTCGGTAGATCGGTACTTCCGAAAGCCTCCCTGTTGCTCCATGAGTTGCCCTTTGCTCTCCAAGTGCAATGATAGCTTTCGTTCACCATGCGTTCCATGAGCTCGCCCGTGCAGCTTATGAGGTTTATGGGTCTGTAGCTGGCCGGATCGAGTTTATCTTTTCCTGGCTTTAGGATGGGTATCATTATCGCTTCTTTCCATTCTCTTGGTACTATGCCTGTCCTCCACGATATGTTTAGGACTGGCAGAAGAACTGTCTTTGCTCTAGTTCCCAAGTTTTTTTAAGCATCTCATTTGTGATCCCATCCTTTCCTGACGATTTTCTAAGCTTGAGGTCCCTTAATGCCTCTTCCAGCTCGTTTCTGGTGAATGTATCCGTTAGGTGACTATCGGCTTTTCTTGGCTCGCCTTAGAGGCCTCTCGCTTTTACTCTTTGTATCGTCACTTTTGGCTTTTGGTATGCTTACTCTACTGACTTCGGCATATTTTTCATTAGAACAATTGCAGCCTCCCTCTCCGAGCACATCTTATTATTTTGCTCCAGGACTATTGGGGGTCGACTGGTGTTTTCATTGCTTAGGGCTTTCGCCGGCTTCCACAATTTGTGGCCGTTCCTATCAAGGTTCAGGGATTCGGTCTTTTCTACCCAACCCTGTTTCGCTGACTTTTTTACTTCCCGTTATATTTGGTTGATGCCGCCTTGTAAGCAGTGTTAGATGCTACTGTTTGGGCCTCTTCTGTCTCTTTCTTTGCCATCTCAAGTTCTTCTTCAAGCTTCTGAATCTCTGCTGTCCAGTAGGGCTTGTAATCCTTCCGTGCGATCTGGGGATGGCCTCCCTGCCGCTTTCAGGATTGCTTCCGATAGTTCTTTAGCTAAGGATCGTATGTGTTTGTTTTCGTGCTTGTTGAGAGATTCAACATTGGTATCTGTCAGGGCAGCAAATTTTTTCCAATGTGCTTTTTTTGTAGTTCCACCGGGGAACCACATTTTCGGCTCACGTACAAAGTGGAGATCTACTTGCAGTTTGACGGGCCTATGGTTGCTTTCTCCCAGTTGCTTAGTGAACGTAAGTACTTTTTTGTGGAGAGGTCTCTCGTGGCGAACGCCAGATCATGGGTGCTAGTCGTATGCCACCTTCTCGAGTAGAAGGTTGGCGGATCGTCTGGGGCATTGATAAGGAATAGGTTATTCTCTATCTCTCAGTCCTCGAATTTTGTGCCTCTGCTGTTCGTTTCGAGGTAGCCCCATGTTTCTGACTGGATGTTGAAATCGCCTACCACTATGCATGATATGTTATTTATTGTCTTCGCCTCTAGTGATAGCGAGATATCGCATGGACAGTATAGATGGTACAAAGAATCTGTAATTCGTCACATGTAATGAGGACACTTATGATCTCTGCTGCACCGGCGCCTCCTGTTGTCACATTTGTTTGTTTTGCTGGAATGCTGTTTTGTAATAGGGTAAGGACTCCACCTTTGTGACCTTCTAGATCTAATCTGAAGGTTTGATAACCTCTGATCCAGAATCTGTGCTGGGCGTTTAAGTGCGTCTCTTGTATACACGCTACATCGATCTTCTCTTCTGCAAGTCTTATTGTGAGTGCTTGCTTTTTGTGATTGAGACCTTCGATATTCCATTGCACACTGTTTAATCGTCTCTGGCCAGTATTCGGCCGTATCGAACCAGTAGTGTTTTCCAGTGGCCCGCAGTCGCTGGTTTCCAAACCGGAGGACGGGGATCGTTGGTAGCAAAAGGTGGGCCCCTTCGAGGCAAGGGGCCCGGCACTCGTCCTGCCCGACGGATCTCCACCGGCGTAGCACCATATCGAGATTCTAATTTATTAAACATATTCATGAAGAGATTTGGTCCATGCAGCCTTAACATGGGTATCTACGTCACAACTTTCAGTGCCAATTGGAGCTCAGTTGCTTGTGTTTACTCGTATACCACATTCTCAGCTTTTCGAGGCTCGTGTCGGCACTTGGCAATTTGCAGTTGTTCTGCATTTTTCCTAGATCCAGGAAACACTGGGGCCACGCACATAATAATGTATAGGACGTTTCATTAGGAGCTATCGGCGCAACTTAGATTTTGCACTCACCAATCATCACCCACCCTGATTTCTCCGGGGATGTTAGTTGTGAGAACAACAGTACCCTGCCCGGCTGTCTCATAGAGGGCAGTTTCGTTAGACGCTAAAACGCAACTTTATCGTTTGCGCTCGGCAAACTTTACCCAATATCTCTATCTGCGCTTGACCTCTTGTACGGAGTTTACCACAATCTTTCCACGTGTCACCTTCACCTGTCGTTCCATGACCACGCAGCTCTCAACTCGTGCACAGTGCTCTGAGTTTCACTCCGAGTTTCGCTCCGTGTGGCCTTCTTCTCTGCTCGGGATGCATCTCTCATCCTTCGCGTAAAGCCTTTCCCATCGGTCGGGAAGCTGCTACGACCGTTGTGTTCACATCTGCCAACACATTTACATTACCTCGGGACTGCTCTGATACGCAGCTCTACTCGTGCACAGGGCTCCAAGTTTAGCCCCATATAGTCTCACGTCTCTGCTTTGGGATGCACCTCTCATCCCTTCATGTTTATTTTCGTGCCTATGGTCTAATGACCTGTAGGCGGCAACCTGGTTATGTCATTTACTCCGGGTGAGTTTTCATTCGTTCGATATCGTCTCGTACCCTGCTGTTTTCTTACGTTTCTGCAAAACTTGGGCTTTGTTTCTACGGACATCGGCCAGGAGATGCGTGCATTGTGTTCGTAATTTTTCTACCTCATTTATATTCTTGCACTGCTACCACTACCAGTAGCTCTCCTTCGATCCCTGTCCTCTTAGCCAGACCGGAACCACTGTCTGATTCCAGGGTCACCACGAAGAAGTGAGGGCAGGGTCTAGATCCACTAATCCTGGCGCGGGGTTGTCTCCATGCGCCTTTGACCCCTAATTTTAATTTAAGGTATCTTTCCACCTCAATCTGATTTATAACTGCAGGGCATTCAAAGAACTGGTTCGTACAAAGGGAGAGCAGCCAACACTACCAGGACTAGGTTTAAATCAAGATCAGCTGTTCTTCCTGGCTTATGCACAGGTAAGACAAAGTTAAGTATAATCCATGTAGCATGCAGCTCAGTAGAAGTGTAAAAATCCTCACATAACTAGACTTAAACATTTAGGAGACTGATGATCTACTTATATTATATGCGTAGAATTTATTTTCTTATTGTTACATGGACAATCAAATACAGCTGGTTCGACTAGAGCATAGATTCACAAACTTTTTCGGGCCAGCGCCCCTTTGCAAGACATAAATTTTGTAACGCCCCCTCTCTTACCGCCCAATTACAATATTTTTCTACGTAGAAGCCGTTTGATATTTTGGACATAAATAGCAACTAAAGAAGGGTCCAAGGATTGACTTCATTGCACCGGTTTTTCCCATATGGTTCCGTACTTGTCCACAGAGATGACATACCATCTGCCAAGAGCATTGCACAAAGCACAAACTCCATAGCTCCTGCAACAATCTTAGGGAACTCATGAAAATACTGCACATGTATCTCGGTCCGGATTCGAAACCACAACCTTCGGTATGAGAGGCAAACAACTTAACCACTTCTCGCCATTGAGATCTCACAACCTTTGGTATGAGAGGCAAACAA
The DNA here is from genome assembly GCA_020796225.1 of Arion vulgaris. NCBI lineage: Eukaryota > Metazoa > Mollusca > Gastropoda > Stylommatophora > Arionidae > Arion > Arion vulgaris. The sequence goes on along the minus strand of CM036758.1, from coordinate 28,949,069 downwards.
CTTAACCACTTCTCACCATTGAGATCTCACAACCTTTGGTATGAGAGGCAAACAACTTAACCACTTCTCACCATTGAGATCTCACAACCTTTGGTATGATAGGCAAACAACTTAACCACTTCTCGCCATTGAGATCTCACAACCTTCGGTATGAGAGGCAAACAACTTAACCACTTCTCACCATTGAGATCTCACAACCTTTGGTATGATAGGCAAACAACTTAACCACTTCTCGCCATTGAGATCTCACAACCTTTGGTATGATAGACAAACAACTTAACCACTTCTCGCCATTGAGATCCCTAAATATCCACTAACGATACATGACTGCTTAATTAAGAAAGTGGTATGATAGGCAAACAACTTAACCACTTCTCGCCATTGAGACCCCCAAATATCCACTAACGATACATGACTGTTTATGTTGTAAAATTTTTGAAAAAGTAGTGGCAAATATGTGTTTCATCGTGAACACAGTTATTGCTATACAGATTTTGATAAAACGTCGCCCATATGCAAAGATTGTAAAGTGTATGCTCGAAAAACATTATGCAGTTTCATACAATAGTTTAACTATGAAAATTAGGAATACATATTAAGAGATTGCATGGCATTAGTAGGAATATTATTTTAATAATTAAAAACACCATCAAATGTTTTACAAAATTGCTGCTTTCGAATTTACAAAGTAAAAATACTGAGAACAAATTACAAATTAATGTGAAGAATGAGCCTGATGTATTCTTAAAAGTTTGTTAATATCGAGTGCAATTTTCGTTAAAAACAGTCATAAATCGCCACGATCAATTATATGCAATCGGTTCCTATTCTTAGATAGTCAATTCGCTACAGCACTAACTCACTAGACATAGCTAGAAACATCATGAAAATTGACTACATATCTGAGAGAATAATAATGCTACAACTACATGGCAAAACAAACAAACACAACACTCATTCAGATTTATGCCCCTACAAATGATGGCTACACGCAAGAGGAAAAAGATGCATTCTTTGATAAAGTGTCCGATCTTATTAGTCAAACACATAGTAAAGACGATTTATTCATAATGGGAGACTTCAACGGGCATGTCGGCCGGAGACGAACACCATGGGAAGAACAATTAGGACCTTCTGTAGACAACGACAGAGAATGTAACGATAATGGGCAGCACTTATTAGAGCTCTGTGCAGAACACGGACTCTATATCACAAATAGTTTTTATAAACATCCTATGAGCCAGATCTACACATGGTACAAGTGGAACAACCCTGACCAAGCTGCTCAAATAGACTTTATATTAACTCACAAAACAAGAAGATCCAACTTAAGAGACGCCAGAGTAATCCCAAACACAACAGTGAATACAGACCACCGCCCACTAATTGTCTACCTCAATGAAACACAGCAAAATACATAGAAGGACAGCAAGAACCAAGATTATAGATACCAGAAAAATAAATGATCCAGACATACAAAGAATAATAAATACACAAATGACAGAGGCTATAGTAGAAGCATATATACCACAATATAACGTTGACACAACATGGCAAAAATTTAAGAGTATTCCTTTGAAATGTCTAACAACGCATTGTGGCACCACATTTAAAGAGGAACAGCGAAAAGAGAACAGCATGGTGGAATAATGAAGTTAAAGAAGCAATACAAATTTTAAAAAGAACTATATAAGACCTGGATAAGATCACGCTCAGAAGACGATTATGATAAATACAGACTAGCAAGGCAGACATCGGCCAGAGTAATCAAGCAAGAGAAAGAAAAATCTTGGACCATGTATGGTGAAAATCTCAGTAGATTATGTGTAGAGTCCAGCAGACATTTTTAAAAGGCCATAGCAAAAATTAGAATAAGGGACGAACCCTTCCAGCCATCCAAATATATAAATGATAGTCAAGGTAAACCTATACATGAAGAAGTTACGATCAGAGAAAGATGATAAGAATACTTCAAAGACCCCTTGAATATACCAGATACTGGGAATATAACATCATTCAAACCGAGACATGCAAACATCGAATAACCTGAAATACTAGAAAGTGAGGTAAGAGAAGCTATTAAGAGAAGCCCAAAGAAAAAGGCTGCAGGAATTGATGGAATAACAGCAGAAGCAATAAAGGCGTGTGGAGAGATTGGAGTAACCTGGGTACATTACATCTTCAAGAAGGCGTGGGAAGAAAGAACTGTGCCTTCAGACTGGCAAAAGCTATTATAGTACCAATATGGAAGAAAAAAGGTAAAAAAAAAACTGTAGTACATATGGAGGCATATCCCTCCTAAGCCATGTGGGAAAAATGTTTGCAAGAGTGCTGGAGCAACGAATAAGACCAATTGTGGAGCCAACACTCAGCCCACAACAGTTTGGGTTTAGAAAAGAAAAAGGGTGCACAGATGCAACATTTGCCCTAAGACAAATTAGTGAAAAGACTATAGAACACAAAAACCAAATGAATATAACCTTCATAGACCAAGAGAAGGCATTTGATAGGGTTAACAGAGACATATTATGGGATGTTCTCGAAAACTACGGAATAAAAGGAACACTGCTAGACTGTGTTGGAGCCATATATAGAAATTGAAAGTGCCATACGAACAAAACTACGGAATAAAAGGAACACTGCTAGACTGTGTTAGAGCCATATATATAAGAAAGTGAAAGTGCCATACGAACAAGCACCGGACTCACAAATTGGTTTCCAGTAACATCAGGAGTACGGCAAGGATGTGTTTTATCACCTCTCCTCTTTATTATATACATGGATAGTATCACCAAAATAGATGAAACATCACTCAATGCAGACCAACAAAATAAACTGCTCTTTGCTGACGACCAGTGTTTATTCCATAATAATATTGAACAGCTTCAAGAACACATAAACTTACTCAACAATAGCTGCCTCAAATACAACATGAAGATCAACATTCAAAAGACAGAAGTCATGGCTATAAGCAGAGAACATAAAGATATCAACATTCAAATAAATGACCAAACACTAAAGCAGGTGAGAGAATTCAAATACCTTGGAAGTATCTTCACATCTGATAGTAGACTGGACAGAGAGATTGAAACTAGAATCCAGCAAGTCAACAACATTACATACCAGCTTACCCCAATTTTGAAACACCCAGGTATTCCAGTAGTGACTAAAAGACAGATTATAAATTCAATCGTTATACCAACACTGTGCTACCAGAGCCAAACATGGGCACTGACAAAAGAACAAGAAAGGAAAATTACCACATGTGAAATGAGATGCCTGAGGAAAGCAGTAAATAAAACAAGAAGAGACCATATAAGAAATGAGGAAATTAGAAGAACAGTCGGAACAACACCTGCTATTAGATTTATTGAAAAACAGAGACTCAAATGGTTTGGCCACTTGGTCAGAATGAACCCGAATACACCAGTTGCAAGAGCGTACAACCTGAAAATGGAATCATCAAGAGGAAAGGGCAGACCAAGAAAAGATGGGTTGATAGAGTTACAGACATCTTAAAACTCCACAATACCACACCATATCAAGCGACTAAGCGTGCATTATCTCGAAAACCGATCATCAGTTAAACCTGCTACGCCTAGCGGCAAAAAAGCAGTGAAGGACAAAAGAAAGAGAAGACTAACTCACGCTCAGCCAATTAACAAGATGGAAATGCAATTAAAAATCTCTGCATTATTTTCCATAATCCAGGGTACAGTGTCGGTATTGATTTTTGAATCCAGAACTCTTGGTATCCACTTTGAATTTGATTTTTAGTTCTTCGTTTGTTGTGAGTTCTATAAGTTCCACTTCTAAATTTGATAATTCTGCTGTGTTTACAAGGGAGAATGGATCTAGAACTCAATTTGTTATATTCGTGTTTAAAATCTCATTGAATCGCTCATTGAAATCAGCATGGAGAACCACCAAGTGTTGGCAGTAAAAAAATCAATCATCCTATTTGAGAGAAACTACTGATAAATTTAAAAAGTAGCCATATTCCCCTCGGCCTATATTTCGCTTGAACAGACGAAGTTTCCCACAAAAGCAGCAATAATGTTTTTCGTTTTAATTAAATTCAAATTATCACCTTATAATTATAGATTGACTTCATTAAATAGTTTTTGAGGTCTGACAAATAAGCTATGTCATTTTTGGATGCAATCAGGTTGGTCCGCAATCCGTCGTCTTTGTTTTCTAGGAGCTCTAGTACTGAATCATATAAATTGTAAAATCGATTCAGACAATTACCGTTTGAACCCCAACGAGCTTCCGTGTGAAGCAACAAACGATTGAAATCTACATCGTTTTCACTACAAAGTTGGCTAAACTAAATGTCACTCAATGGATTGCTTCTTTTCTTATTGACTGCTCTAATAATGTAATGGAGCGACGTATGCAGGCGTTCACTTAAATTCTTCACAACCAAATGTTCACGATGAATAACGCAATGCATAGCAAGTACATTTAGTACTGCTTGTTTTAAATGCACTATGAAACCCTTGTGGTATCATGTCATTGCTGGAGCATCATCAGTAGCAGCAGACAAAATTTTGCGAATAGGAATGTCTTTCTCTTGATAAAACTTATTCATGGTATTAAATATTGATTCTCCCTTTGTATCCGCTTCTAAATTTTTAGCAAATAATAATTCTTGACACACTTTTTTCTTCTTTTATGAATCGAACGTTTGATAAGAGTAATGCATCCTTATTTGGAAGAGTTGATTCATCGAGTGAAATGGAAAATTGACTTGTCTTCAAATACTCGCATAATGATTTTTCAACGTCTTTAGCCATTTCATCTCTTCTTCTTTACAATGAATTATTGCTCAAAGGAATGTTCCTGATGATATCTAGCGCTGGCTTATGAAGTATAGTGTTTATGACTTCTTTTACTGTCGGCAAGATTAATTCCTCACCAGTTGTGTCTGGTTTTCCAGCTTTTGCGATTAGTAATGAAATATTATAAGAAGCTTGCAATCCGTCATTATCTTGTTTAGTGGACGACGCAAAAAGTGTTCATATATTTGGACATTTCAAATATATTTTTTCTGGTACTTGAGAATAGGACAAATCTTTATCCTTTTTGACAGCGTGCATTTTAGTCAAATGCTCTTGTACCCTAGAAGGTTTCATTGCTCCATTTGAAAATACATTTTGGCAAATCAAGCACATTAGGTAATAAATTGTTGGTAGGAGACTGAAAAAACCCGTGTTTCAAATATTCAATACTGTACTATCAACATTTCTTCTTAGATTCAGACATAATGAAGTCATAAAATTTGCAACAATATTCACAAAATAAAAGATGTACTTTACACTTTATATGACTCCACTTATATATTACACTTTGTATGACGCCACTTATATATTACACTTTGTATGACTCCACTTATATATTACACTTTGTATGACTCACTTATATATTACACTTTGTATGACTCCACTTATATATTACACTTTGTATGACTTCACTTATATATTACACTTTGTATGACTTCACTTATATATTACACTTTGTATGACTTCCCTTATATATTACACTTTGTATGACTTCACTTATATATTACACTTTGTATGACTCCACTTATATATTACACTTTGTATGACGCCACTTATATATTACACTTTGTATGACTCCACTTTTATATTACACTTTGTATGACCCCACTTATATATTACACTTTGTATGACGCCACTTATATATTACACTTTGTATGACTCCACTTATATATTACACTTTGTATGACTCCACTTATATATTACACTTTGTATGACTCCACTTATATATTACACTTTCGACTGATGAGTGTTGACAAAGCACACAAAATGTAATGAAGCTTTTTACTATATTAAGCTTCATTACAAAACTAAAACAACCGGTATTTATAGATTTGAAATCCGGCCGGAACATATCAGTAGGGGTATTGGGTAAAGATGACCTGGTCGGAATATACCAGTATTGGTATTGGGTAAAGATGTCCTGGTCGGAATATACCAGTAGGGGTATTGGGTAAAGATGTCCTATAATGCTACTTCTCTCTGTATTTATGACGTGGCAAAACAAAAATTCGTTGTTCCCAAATCGGTCATTTACCATGAAAGGCCAACGACTTCACTCTTCGTTGTAAAAATATTTCATATATATATATATATATATATATATATATATATATATATATATATATATATATATATATATATATATATATTTGCTGCCACGCTGCATTTCATTCACACTAAAATCCGCTATCTGACCAACTGCAACCATCACCCCAGAACTAAAAGTTTAAATGATTATTCAATGGCAAAAAAAACCTAAAATAATTAATTTTTAAATATATATTATTAATTTTTTCTGTAAGAGCCACCGACCCCTAGATCGCCTGAACGTCCCCAAATTTTTCCGAGCCCGCTATTGCCCCCATTAGATTGCTTCAGCGCCACAGGTACCGCCCACTTTGGGAAACGCTGGACTACAGCAATCGACACTGTAAAGACATAGATTATAGATTATTGATTAGCAAGGATTATCATAACATCACTTCGGACATATCCAAAGTTACTTGATTCTCATCGCAAAAGTCAACATCAGCGAAATATGGCTGATCGTACCTGTTCTGTTAATTAATCAAATATTATGTGTCATCAACGAAGTGCTCATGTATGGTAGTTCCAATTATTACTCCCTTTCCTTTCAATCCGGCCAGGGATGCAAATTCACCCATAACTTCAAGATAATGTATTCAACCTGTTTCTCTCATTCCACTGATGATGTCTGCACTATCCATTGCTGTTTCAGTAATGCTGGTGTTGTTTATATTGATGTGTCTGAGCAACGGGGTGTGAAGTCAGGCTGGCATTTCCTGACTAGAATACATTGATCTGTCATTGCAGAGCGAAGCGGAGCATACATGACTACTTCCACTATGAGAATGGAGGTTGAAGCGGTTACTGCTGGCCTTCAGCAACTCTCTGGAACTCCATTTCTGGGGGGTCGTTGTTGTATCTAAAACTCAGTCGATGTCATCTATCGAACTTTCTAACTTTCAGAGACTTATGGGGGTTCTACTGTTCTAGGCTCTGATCATTTTATGTAGTGAGTTTCTGTAGGTACTTCTAATTTCGTGGATTCTCAATAAACCTTTGAGTTCTGTCGGCTCTCATTACTTCTGTCTGCATTGATTGTTCTTATTAATTGTATTAAATCTCTTTAGGTTTCCAGTATTTTCCTTGCTAACATTTTGTTCTGCACACCCATTTGTACATATACAGTTACCTTATACTTTCAGCTCAATATATTGAAAGCATGTATACAAATTCGACCTAAGGAGACCCTGAAGCGAACTTTGCTGAGAGAAGCAGGAAATATCGGTCTCAGTTCCATGGAGGAGATTGAGCGAGTTGCCCAGGATAGAGCGGTATGGAGAAATTACTTGCAGTTCCTATGTAACGTATAACGGTACGAGAGGAATTGTTATTATTATTATTATTTATGTATACAAATTACCTAGATTAACTTATGTTTAACTATATCTAATTCTTCCCCCAGACGCGGTGTGAAAAAATGTCTAATCAACATTTGATCGATCAGGTGACTGTAGGTGTTCACCCTCCGGGAAAATACAGGTGGGTTAATTACGTACAGCTGATTTATCTCCGTGGCGAAGTGGCCATGTCGTTTCTCTTATTACATCCCCTTGTGGTGATATGAACGTTCCGCTCAAATTGAAACCTCTTGTTAACCAACGCTCTCCTTCGTGTCCTTTCTATCTACCGCTCAACCGCTCTCGTTCCTTTTTCCTGTTCTTCCTCCTCTGACCGCACCACATTGGTGCTTCCCCTGCTTCCTCATAATGCCCCCGCTTTCAGAATTCTGCTCGGCTTTATTACGGGTCTTTCCCTCTCATCCCTTGGGGTGGGGTGCTCGAAGGACAAGAATATACGCATCTACGGGGGTCACGTAGGCACTATCACGTGTTCTAGGTCTCGTTGTTGCACATGTTCTTATGTCTTTCAGGCCACTACTTTCTCCTTCCTTAAGACCCTTTCGCTACCCAGCATGGATTCACTTGTGTCTCCTGCAACTTTGTCTACACCATTATCTGTAAGCACTGTGGGATGGAATATATAGGTGAGACACTCCTGCGCCTAAAATATCGATTCACTAGACATCTCTATGATATCTTAACCAGCGCATCCACTCCGGTGGCTTCCATGTCATTGCCCTCAGTCGCCGTGGTAGAAGAGATGTCTCTATCTCCCGCCTGGGGCATGCTCTCCTGATGACCGAAGCCGGCTATCGATGGAATATCAGTTGATCGACGGAATGTGGTGGCCCCCAAATAGGCAATGCACAATTTCAGCATGCGTAGAGTCTATACCCATTTGTCCCCTTTCCATTCTTTTCCCATAACCTCTTACTCTCATACATCTCTGGATTATCTGTCTTTCCCTCCTCTTACGGGTGACCACTTTTTCCCATCTAATTTGGCACATCACTGTAATACTCTACCCACCATTGCCCATCTCCCTCCTTGATCCAGCCAACCATTGCACACTGAATGACATCCATGTTCCCTCGACCAGACACCCTCCTGTCCTTACATCTGTCTACCTCACCCTCCCCATCTCTTATTACACTCTACTATTTCATTTCTCCTCCTGAATACGGTTTCTTTCTCATACCTAGAAGGGTCACTTCCTTGACACAACTCTTTCCACTACCCCAAACCCTATAAAATTGGATTATGTATATGTTCGTACTGCTCTCAGGACTTCAGTATGCATAATACACAGGGAGAGCTCATGTTGTTACGGCGAGTAGTGCTCGAGTTGTATGCCCTTGCATATGAGTTACACGAGTAAGACCTAGTGTCCTATTCTAACATATGTGTAATCTTCTTCTTCAAACGCTCCCTATCGACCATTTGTTAACTGATTCCGTATCAAGTCACACTCAAGTACGTGTCAATATATCGTATCACATGGACCACGCGTCACTCAAAAGACGTTTACTATTTTGTTGCGTTTTTATTACTTTTCGTTCCGATTAGAGCTTTATATTAAGGCAGGAGACCCACCCAGGTTTCATCAAAAATGGATATTCTCAAATTATAAACATAAAATGTACTTTTAATGTTTATCAGTCTTTCTAGTTTGATATTCTTTTTGAATTATGTGTTTATCTTTAATAGTTTATAAGTTATTGGTGTTCAAAGAAGGTGGGTGTGTTCCCAAAAATGACATATTTTTGGTCCCAAAATATACTCTTTAGCTACCCATCAAATTATTCACCAAATAATTATTACTCCCGAAAGAAAACTTGTACAATGAGCTGTCCCTTTAATCTCGCTTGAATAATCTCCCTTGAATAAGCATCATGGCTGTGAATTAACATACCAAGATAATTGTGTTTGAAACTGAAAGTTAATTTGTTGAATTACGTGATTATATTTGAAATATTTGTGATAGTTATGTCTTCCAACAAAAAATTCAATAAACGCTTATTAAAGAAGCGTAAATTTCATGGAAATCAACATACATCTGAACTAAATCAGTGCCTAGCAATTATCGATAATGTTACGACGTCCATTTCTGAGTCAGAAATTGTTCATAGTTCGACAACATTGATGCAGACTGAATGTTTTGATATTGAAATGCAACAAAATGCCACGCCCTTTTCACAATCAGAGCAGAAACTTTTGGACATTAGCAACCTAACACATGATTCTGATGTGGATATGTTAGTGCCATGTTCTGATACAAATGTATTGTAAACAATCACCACACTCCCAGTGATAAGGAAGTTAGGAAGGGTACTAGTTTGCTTGAGGGGCACAGAGTTGTTGACATAGGTCTTCTTAATCAGAACATTGCTCAAAAATTGGTATGTGCATTTTGTCAAAGTGCTGTAGAGTTAATTGAAGTAAAGAAGAAAGGACTTGGCAGTGACTTTCTATTTCATTGTAAAATATAAACTGCAATGAACATAAACCTTTCCCTTCAAGTAGTCAGCTCTCTGTAGGAAATGCAAAGATAAATCTTATCAATAGACGAGCAGCTTTTGCAATGCGCTGTATTGGCTGCAGTCACACCGACTTGCAAACTTTCTGTGGCGTAATGGATTTACCACCACCAGTAGGACACAGTAGCAAAGATATTATATTGAAAGGATTGGAGAATGCTGCTACTAGAGCATAAATTATTAGTATGAGAAATGCTTCTGTTCAAGAGTTTGAAAGCGCAGAAGGGGCGACAACATGTTCCGCGACATCGATGTATCGTGTGATGGTACCTGGATGACTAGAGGCCATACATCTAATGTTGGTTCCACAACTGTTATTGGTCTGCAAACTGGAAAGGTACTCGATACTCATACAAAGAGTAAAATTTGCAAATCATGTCAGTACTGGAAGAAACAAGACCAAAACACAGACGGATATTCAACCTGGACATTTTATGAATAAATTTTGTGCTGAAAAAGACATTCTCCGCATTAAAAAAATCCCAAATACAGATGAAAGTTGCTTCTTTTGAAGCAAGAAGAGCTAGGCGACGAAGGCGCCTTGTCGTGAATGAAGAACAGACAGAAAAAAGAGGATCAGCCATATCTTCCTGGGGGATATTGAGCTCTCATCAGGTAGGGATTTAACATTTTTTTAAACAAAAACTTTCACGAAAATCAGGCATGTGACTCATCGTGTCGGTGATATTTGCTACAATTTTAAAGCTAGAGTTATCAAATTTGAAATACATATAGCCAATACTATCCTTTATAGCGTGAACCTCCACCTTTTTTTCTAAGTGGTATATAAACAGAGATATTGCTGTTCTAAGTTGAAAATGTTTGCTATTTAGAAGGATCATATTTCAAGTGTCATATTTACAAAACCGATTATGTTATATAATTTTTGGAGGTTCACGCTATAATTATAGGTGTTATGTACATCATATACTGGTTTGGTATTCTTAGCACTTCTTATGTTAGTGAAATCCTCCGCACGATGCAAAGGGGGTTTTGCTTTAAATTATTTTTCATAACTTCATGATAATATTTTTTAAAAAATCAATAATTTAAATGTGCAAACTAAACTGTGTTTATCACCAAGAACATTATCTTATACAACATGTGGCCAAATCTTATGACAACATGTTTGTTAGTTTTTTTTTCTGTGAATTTTTAAAGCGGAAACCTCATGTTCTGGGCGGGTCTCCGCCTTAACAAAACTATGTAAACGAAAAGTGAAGTATAAACGATAACGAATACATAACATTATGGCTTATGCTAGAAGTAGAAGTGAAACAGAGTTTTACTATTCATTCTAGGATACCAAGTGACCATAAAAATCTAGCGATTTTTATGAATGGTCATGATGCTAGTTTGTAAACAGTTAATAAACCATACATTTAATCACTATTTTTCTTAATGTTTTTGTATTCATAAATGTATTACCTATATAAAGAGAGCAGTTAGACTGATTTATACAACATATTGTTCATCAAGGCCCTTGGCAAGTTGGATTTTTGTTTACAAAATTTCGATTAGGTTTTTTTTAATTCATGCTAATACTTTTCATGCATAATAAGCACAACATTGTATTTTCGGATACAATAAATATTTTGTGACAGTGCATTCATTTATCTTTATATAATAAGTTCAACTTTAAATAATATTTAGAAACAATATTTTAGTTTAGCTTAAGTACGCAGGGCAACATTTTTGAAGTTAAAAAATAATTCCGTCCAGAGGCGAAAAAAAACCCAGTAGTGAATCAGTTAACCACTCTGTGTGATCTGAGCCTAAGAGCGATTTTACGTTGTGCCAGTTATGCGCCTACAAGTAGGCCAGCACATCCAATTTCTGCGACGCATTTTATTTACTAGGGTAGCTTCCCTAGGTCCCTACCTCAGTCACCACTTACGACATGCCTTATAGGTCGCAGTGGTACTATTCTTTGCTTTCCTTGTGGGCCCCGGTACCACACGGGCGATATGTATACTCATATCTTTTCTCTCCTTACTTAATCTTCTAGAAATACCATTGTCGGGTGTCTTTACGATGTGACATTCCTGTTTGCTAGGACATTAACCGTATGACATTGGATGCCGATTTGTCCATGTCTCGGGATGCCTGGAATTCATTTTAACCGAACAAGACTCAAGTCTACTAAGGTTATTAGATTGCTCCCCACGTTAGTACATTTGTATCAGGTAAGAGCGTCATCTTTCACTTCTCTCTGATAAAGAAGGAGAAGCAGGCGTTGCTCAATATCTGCCTGCGCCATAGCTTTGAGAGCGGTTATACATTTTCTGGTCTTTAGCATTGTTATCGACATGACTCTTAAATGGCAAGCTTCTGTCATATGTAAACAGTTATTCCGAGATATGTGAGTATTTTCCTTCCGTCAATGTCTTTGTTACACATGCTAATAACTGAGTAGGTGTCTTCACTATTTGAGTGTTAAAAGAGATGAATTCAGAGAAGCCATTGCTGGACTCATATTTGCTCCGAACTCGCTGCACCAATCACCAATCCCATCCAGCTCATGCTGTAATGCAGATGAGATTGTATCTCTATCATTGCATATTCGATACACCAGAAAATCATTGGCATAAGACATTGTTCTACCGCGTGCGACCAACTATGCGCTGGTGACCCAGACAGGGTATAATTTGAACAATACCGACGAGAATGGTGATCCCTGTGGAAGGCTCATAAGGAACTGTTGGGGTCTTGATGCTAACGAACCACAACGCATTGATAACGTGAGCTCAAAAAACGCAACAACAATCCACTTGACCAAGCCTGACTTCACCCGCATATCCATGAATAACTGCATAAGTAGTAACAGATATTGTTATATGCGTCTTGCAGATCAATGTCAGCCGCTATTGATTACACCATCAATCACTGAGTAACGAGTATTAAACAACGAGTATTTGTTGCGAAAGTAACGTATAGTTACAAACACTTGTAAGTAACTGAAAAGCATATGACTACTTCAACACCTTCATCTATTTATATTAAAATAATCAGTTGAATGTAATTGTATGTTTGTATGTTCCCATTGTTTCAAGATATCTGGACATCCTACGGATTTGAAATGTGGCAAGAGGGTAGCTTTCACAGATGGGAAGATGTAAAAATTATGAAACCAGACTATTCGTTCGTCTCTATATCTAAATTCCAAATTAACGAAATGGGCATGAAAACTTAAAAACCGAAAAGGAGAACTCTGTTTTCAGTTGCCTGTTACATATTGAAGCGATAAATGACAACTATTATTATAACGTATTTTAACACATGTTGTAAGAGGAGCGCGTTAACACATTTCATAAGTGCGCATTCTACCATGCGGTTGATCATGCGTTCGATTCACGCTCGGTCCAAATTTATTTCTTAATAAAACGCATCTGGTCACTGGATAAGTTTATAATCTGAATAAATTCAATTTGCCAATTGTTATTTTAGTCTATTTTGAAAGGACGGTGCATGTTTCTTTAATATGCTAAGTTACTGTCTGTGACTTCAAAATTTCGGTAATTATACAATTTCGTACAATTTCTATCGAAACTAATGAAGTTAGAGATATGCGTTTGGAAAATGAAAAAAAAGAAAAAGGAAAATGAAGGCCAAAAACATGGAGACAGAGGGGGAAAGATTAGTTATTTGGCTTGACTACAAGCGTTGGAGGAGTATAAAGGCACTTGATGAGGAAACGACTTGAAAGATCAGCGGAAAATGATAAGAAATATAAGTTTAAATGTGTTGAAATATTAAAACTAGATTTCAACGAAATTCCCGTTCCAAGAAAGGGTACATCTGCTAGTGTTGAACTAAATTATGTATGCTAGGCAATCAAGAGAAAAAAGAGAATTAATTGATATATTTCTGTGTCCCATACAGAATTCTTGGACCTTTGCAAAACTCGGAATACTTTGCTAGTGCCTACAACTGTCGCAAGGGAACTGATATGAATCCAGACAAGAAATGCAGCGTGTGGTAGAGATTACACTATGGTTTCTACATACTATATAAATCTCTCTAATCTAGTTTGAATATGTACGTGTGTCTTCAACTAAAATATTTCAATGATCAAAGACAGGTCTAACACTTTTCTGATGAGAAAAAAACAACTCTTTAACCAGACATGTTTACAATTTTAGAAAATTAATGAAAGAGATTAGAAAGATTTACAAAATGTTTACCGTATCATTTGATGTAATCAATGAAGAGTGTTCATTTTCTTGTTCAAACTTAGAGTATGATAACAATAGAATAGAATATCACTAGCAATGTGATAATTTGTAGTTAAACTTCAGTGTTTAACTCTTAACCATTGGCAGGTTTTTAAGAATTTTTCTATATTTTTGATGCCCTGCTCTATATTTAGCAACCATACAAATTCTTTGCATTGAAAATAGGAATGTTATATATGGTTGGAAAGCTAATTGGATGGGCTATCAGGATATGTGGTTTTAACATAAGTGTGATGTAATTTATGATATCCGTGACCTACTTATGGAAAGTCTAAAAATAGATTATTCTACAAATGACAAATTTTTTTACAGTCATAAAGAAGGAAAAAAATAAGTATGACGAATATAATGGAATATTTTATTACAGTCTTGTAAAGTCTTCATATTTGCAAAACATATATGAATTTAAACAAGTTTGGGAAATATGAAAGGCAGTAATCATGAAATTTATAATATTCAATATTTTTATATTGTAAAGAAAAAAGTCAATAAATATCGCCTTCAAGAGAAAATGATGCCGAATTGGTCTAGTAAGCAGCCTATAAAGAACTAAAACTTATAGTAGCATACATAAACATTAAATAGGTATATAATTTCTAAACATTGCAAGTAAAGATATTATTGAACAAAAATATGATTACGCAATGATATTTGATAGACAAAATAATCATGAAAAAAGTTATCAAGCATCTTGCAAACAGAGTCAAAGTGCCACAAGCACAGAATGTTCATCTGACACAAGCATCGATATTTCAAGAATCACTGGTGTCTTCATCAGGACAGTAATCTGAGTTATTAGAATCCATTTTATCACATATTTGGGGATTTTTGGCTGGAGCAATTTGGGCGTTTCTACAAAATGGCAAGTGGGAAATGAGGTGTGCTCCAGTCAACGAGATTATACATCTAAATAATATATAATTAATTTTTTATAATTTTTATTAGTTTATCAAATGTTCTGCTTTAGATAACATAAATTTTACCAACTTAAATGCAAAATGGATACAAAATTATTGCCACTTAAATATGCATGTTGCATCGATCATAAATGATCGAAATCCCAATATCCCAATGGTTAAGGGTTAATGTCAACATAAATAGCTTCGAATTAAACAAGTGTACACACCTCTAAATACATTTCTCATGTAAATATGCTCTAACTAAACATGTATACACATATATCTGGTAGTTAAACTTCTAATATAAACTTTTACTAACTAAACATGTATACATATATCTGGTAGTTCAACTTCTAATATAAACATTCTCTAACTAAACATGTATACATATATCTGGTAGTTAAACTTCTAATATAAACATTCTCTAACTAAACATGTATACATATATCTGTTAGTTCAACTTCTAACATAAACATTCACTAACTAAACATGTATACATATATCTGATAGTTCAACTTCTAATATAAACATTCTCTAACTAAACATGTATACATATTTCTGGTAGTTAAGCTTCTAATATAAACATTCTCTAACTAAACATGTATACATATATCTGGTAGTTAAGCTTCTTCTCGTATAAACATTCTCTAACTAAACATGTATACATATATCTGTTAGTTCAACTTCTAATATAAACATTCACTAACTAAACATGTATACTTATATCTGGTAGTTAAACTTCTGACATTAAAAAAATTTTACGCTGTGTCACTCCTAGCAAAAACCTGCTTGAAAAACTGAACAGATGTAGAGCAAAATTTAATTTATAACCAGATCTAAGTAAACTGGAAGTGAATGGTCCTCTAATAAAATATGTATCTCAAGATTTCAATATACTGTATTTGTTATATTGTCTTGAAGCCAGAATCATCTATCAAAGAATCCCTTCTGGTTTAATAGGTAATAGTTTTAAAAAAAACCACTGTTTTATACATGTATGCATGTGATAATATGAAACACGTTATGATGGTTTTTTTTCGAACCAGAAGCACTTGAACTTTCGTCTCTTCGGCTTGGTGCCATGGACATCGTAATCCTTCGGTTCGGTGCCACGAACACCGTGAATCTGGGGAACCTGTAGCTTTTCTGTCGGGACCGCAGAATTGAACCCGCACACACAGAGGGCTAGTAACCCGCAGTCCAACGCGATACGAACACGCTGGACAGGCGGGCTATGATGAAGGTTAAGGGGTTTCAATCTATATAAAATTTTAGTTTTAGTCAAAAACATCGATTTTTCAAAGTGTTTACTTCTATAAAGTACAATACTCGTACTATCGATTACACATAACATTATCTTGTTTTGTTTGCGTATTAGCATTACAACATAAATAAGAAACGCTCAATTCTATACATTTTTCTTTCAAATTCCAAGTTTAAAATTGAGTTTTCTCAGAATTATTTTTCCATTTTTGTGTGGGAAATCCCAGAGTTTTAACGAATACTAAAGCTACATACACGAAATTTGACATGAATATCCCCCATATCATTTTGTAGCTAAAGGTCTAATTCAAATTACATTTTTGTGAATATATTTTGTTTTTTTAAAATTAATTTTCTATGTGAAATGACAACACATTATTTGCGCTTTTTTTTGGCAAGCATAAGTTTAAAAAGAAAAATAAATATATTTCTTGAGATTTCCCAGAAAATAAATAGAACTGTAGTTGTAAATATGCTTACAGTTTACGAATCACCTTTATTTCTCAATATATTTGTTTCTTTTGTAAATTGTAGGATTCTAATAACATGTATTTTTTAAAGATGGCCGCTGTTGCCATGGCAACCATGCAACGTTTTATTTTTATCTTCTAAACATTAAAATAGATCTACATTCTTAGCTTAACATAACCATTATAAAATAATTGCTCTAACTTAATTAATGAAGAAAATTATTTTTTTTCGGAGCGAACCCCTTAACTGAAGAAAGGATGTGTCACCGAAATGAAAGTTATTTCAAGTTTAGATGTACCACGTACCACGCACAGAAGTAGCAATCACAGAAGTAGCAGTTATTGAAGTATCTATCTTCAGATGTACTCGTTTTTGCACGGGAATTTAGTTTAAATCTAGTTATAGAGTACCAAACAGTGGTGAGAAATCCGGCTGGGGTTTCTTGGGTAATGCGCATGGTAGGGTTGTTGCAGAGCTAAGTGGGGCATACAGGACAACTACTTCTAGTATGAGGATGGAGGTTGAGGCCGTTACTGTTGCCCTCCATTGGATCTCTGGGACCTCATTTACTGAGGCAGTTGTTGTATCTGACTCTCAGTCGATGCTTCACAAGATCCAGAAGGGCAGGTTTCGGTATGAGTGGATGTCGTCTATAGAAGTTTCTAGCCTCCAGCGGCTTAAGTGGATATACTGTCCTGGGGATGTGTGATAGCGTCAATTTTGATAGATGTGATATGAAGATAGTGTTGAGAGGAGTATCGGACATAAAATATAGTTTTTGAAACGAGATGACAGTGATCGACAGAAATGACACCGAGTTGATTGATTCGATACACAGAATTCTGGGCGTACATGAATCACACGGTGTCGATGAGACTTGTTTGTTCCTATTCTCATTGAGGCAGTACTGATCTATATATTACTGGGAAGACATGCTTGGAATTACTACCAAGTAAATTTTAATATGGTAGAAGGGTAGAATGGAGACATTGTTAATAGATGTAGGAAGAATCCCTGGCACTCATTACTATTAGAACACTGTTTTGGTGATTTCGTGATTCTGGTTGTTGTCTAGTTTTTATAATATGAGGTCCCAGTACAGTGACCTAAATAAAATAAATTATGAGTTGATAATCGTTTATGACTATTGGTGTCATCATTTACAGAATAAGAAGAATAGAATCCTAATAAAATTCACGTCTACGGAGAATCATCTTATACCGGTATAAATACCGGTGGTGCCGTGGCCAATAAATAGAATAGGAAAAATATTCATCAGCATTCTTCAGAATGGAGGATCTGGTGGTCGTTTATAGCTCTAATTTCGGTGTGGTATCCAGTGTGGGAGGCATAATAAAATCAATCACGCCCACTGCTACAGTCATAGATGAGTTGAGTATAACTGCAGCAGATTCCGGACACCTCACACAGAATAGCAATACATTTAGAGCTAATTGTGGGTTTATTTATTTTTTCTTAATATCACGGTCAGTATGTTGTTATTCTTTATTAATATCACGATCCATCTGTTGTTATTCTTTCTAAATATATTAATGCATTTGTTGCTGCCAATTACTGGATCACTTTATTTTACCGGTACACTGTTGTTTACTCCGCAAGATTATCATCATCAGGTGGTACGACAAGATAACAGACTCTAAAGTACCGCACGTGCTAACTTGCCCTCCATCATGGACATGATCAGCAGTAGAGGACAAAGATGGCTATAGCGTGTGAGAAGAATAGACAATAGCCACATATCACAGAAAGTGTTGGTCTGTGAACTCTTGGAGGGGAAGAGGGACCAAGGTAGACCACTGATCAGATATAAGGACGTATGTAAGGTCTCAATGAAGAACTTTTCTATCGGTCCCAACAAATGCAGAAAACTAGCTGATGACCGAGGTATATGGAAAACAACATTATACAAAGCTTCAGAATATTTTGAAATGAGACTTAGGGCTGAGCTGAAAGGAAAGAGAGACAATCACAAACTCGGAAGATGCCACAGTAAAACACTTGCCCATTGATCGTCCATAAAGACGAAAAAGGCCATATATAGGCCTATCTATATATTTATATACGAGTTATATATATATTTATATACGAGTTATATATATATATATATATATGTAGTGAAGGGCGGCTGAAAAAGAAAAGAAGAAAAACACCATCACATGTGGAGACAAAAGAGAGCGCAAAGTGCAGAGAGAACATCCTATGTATCAGCTCCAGTCTCCAGTTTTACCTGCAGCAACTGTGGCAAGGAGTGCCACTCCAGAATATGCCATTACAGCCACAGGAAACGTTTTCATTCAGCGCAGAACATACTACGTAACGCAAGACCTATTGTCTACTGAGACAAATAGGCCAATTATACATATATATATGTATCACTGTGGTGCTTAAGTGAGACCAGGAGCACATTCTTCACTTGTCAGTTGGGTGGCAACATAGTAGTGGGAACATCTGTTTATTTTGACTGCTACCCACTGCTTTGGCAAAAGCCCCATTATGACACTACTCAGATGATGAACTCAAAGAGGCGGTACATGCTGTGACTAAATACATAAGTGTATTGACTATCTATAAACATTTCATAACTGTATACACACAAAAATATAACACAATTGTAACACAAACTTTATAAATAAATATTTTAATGCATCAGATCTATCTATATCTCAACAGTGCTGTTAGTACACAGGTGTCTATTCTGTGAGTACGTGAATTCAAGTTCTGATAACTTGAAGGTTTAATACTTTCAAATACAATTTTTAAATATATCCAGCATGTGGAATTGAACAGGCTTCAAGCTGGTTATGTTTTTCAATCTAACAATGACCTAGAAATCTCAAATCCAGGAAACAATATGTATTTATTATATGTAAAAGATTGATATATAAATAAAATATAATATCAAAGATTTTTCCTACGGGTAGGACAAGTCTAAACATGTATAATGTACACGTTAAACAGTGTGATTGTTTATAACATGGGTCCCTGATATGGCAAGTTTAAACAGGAACAATATACAACACACCTTGAAGAGGGCAACACGTGTAGAATACTGATACATCGAAGATGGGCAACACATGTAGAATACTGGTACAGCGAAGATGAGAAACATATGTAGAATACTGATACAGCAAAGATGGGCAACATATGTAGAATACTGATACAGCGAAGATGAGCAACATATGTAGAATACTGATAAACTGAAATGGGCAACACATGTACAATATACTGTATGTATCATGTACAGCCCTGATACAGCTAAGATGGGCAACTGTGTAGCTAAATGGATATGGACGTGACGAGTCACCAAGTTAAATACAGATAAGATTCAGACCTTTGTCAAAGGATGTCTTCTGCCTGTTCTCAGACTGAGATGATATGACTGAGTTGCAAACACAGACCTGTGAATAAGAAGAGGATAGGTTAAGGGAAATAAATGGTGATGGGTCTGGCATACCATACGGAAGACACAGTCAAGTGTCACTAGATAAGTACTTGAGTGGGACCAGCGAAGAAAACGGAAAAGGGGACGTGCTAAACATACCTGGAGACGGAGTCTTTTTGGTGAACTAAGGGATGCTGGACTGTCGGAGGCCATAAAGAAAAGAGCCAGAGACTGGGAAAATTGACAAACAACTGTTGAGGTCATGTGCTCCACGAGGAGCGGAGAAGAAAACATTGGGCGCAAAAGGTACCTGTCTAAAACGATTTTACGAACACTTTGAATGAGCTACAAAGTTGTTGGAAAATAAAGACGATTCTTTAAGAGAGAATTTATTGAAATTTACGAGGGATATTGCTTATTTGACAACACATTTAATGAAACGAATCTACAACTGAAAGGTAATTATTTGAATTTGATCACACCTAAGGCAATCATTTCTGGGCTCGTGTCAATATTTTCTTTGAACAACACCTACCACTATCATAAACAGTAAGGAAGGAACACCATTACTCAACAGACAAGATGGAATGACTAGATGGAAGAAATATTTTCAAGAACTTTACAACCCTACTAAATTAACTGAATATATATACACAACAAAGGAAAGTGAAGAAACAGAACCATATATATTGATCCAAGAAATTGAAACAGCAATAAAGAACAGCCCGAACAACAAATCACTAGGTGCAGATGGCATACCCAACGAAGAAATTAAAGCATGCAAAGAAATAGGTGTAAAATCGTTAAATAGAATATTCACAGCAGCTTGGATAGAAAGAAAAGTTCCAGATGACTGGCAAAAATCAGTAATAGTCCGATTATGGAAAAATAAAGGCAATAAAAGAGAATGCGAAACATACAGAGCATTTCCTATAAAGCCACACTGGTAAAATATACGCTAAAATATTAGAACAGCGCATAAGACACATCGCTGACCCACAAATAAGCCCCTCTCATTTTGGATTTAGAAGATGAGTGGGATGCACAGACGCTCTATTCACTCTGAGACAACTGAGTGAAAAAGCAATAGAATATAATCAAGAGCTACACTTATTATTCATCGATCAAGGCATTCGACAGAATAGATAGAAGTATTCTGTGGGAAACACTAGAATACTATGAATCAAGACAACTGCAGACAATATCAGAGCAATATACACAAATAGCCACAGCGTGGTAAGAACAACAGACGGAATGACAGACTCATTCGAAACAAAATCAGGAGTAAGTCAGGGTTGTGTGCTATCACCTCTTCTCTTCAACATATATATAGACAGAATAGTGAAAGAGGCACAGTGCGAAAAAGACCTTATTGACATAGACAATGATCACGACGGCCAATTAAACAACCAAATCAACGAATTGCTTTTTGCAGACGACCAAAGTTTAATCTATGAAGATGAAGATCAGCTACAACATCACATGAATTCACTACTAATAGCATGCAGAAAGTACAACATGAAAATCAACAACAAAAGACCGAGACTATGAAAATCAGCAGAACACCAAGCCAAGTGTTGAAGTTTCTTATTTGTTGCAGTCACCTGATGTTGTTCTTTGTGGTGATTGTATGATGATGTGGTGGTTTAGTTCAGGACAATACATCTTCAGGACGGTTACAATATAGTAAAGCAACCATCATGTTGTGACATTCGTTTATTTGTATGGATGTTCCTTAAGCACAGACAAAACACGTCTGTCCACGTTCCTTGTGTATATCGGTCTCTCTAGCTGTTCTAACGTTGCTACGCAGTCACTACACAATTCTACGTCAACTAGTTTCACTACGTAAATGTCTCATTCTAGTGTTGCTATCTGCTATTAATGTGCAGATTTGGTGCGCAACCACTACAGTCAACTAATTTCATATCTAACAACCTATCTATCTAAACTACCTGTCTGGCCTGCTGGCTACCACCTGGAATTGAGGGACTGGCTGCATGCCTTCTACACAAGCAAACATACAAATAGACAACACCAGAGTAAAGCAAGTTTCTGAATTCAAATATTTAAGCAGCATTTTCACAGAGGACGGAAAACTAGATAGAGAAATAGAGACAAGGTGTCAAAAAGCAAATGCAGTGGCCTACCAGCTGGCACCATTACTACAACACCCAGAGATCAAGATGGAAGTGAAAAGACAGATGATAAAAACTATTTTCCTACCAACACTTTGTTACCAGTGCCAAACTTGGTCTCTTACAGCAACACATCACAGAAAGTTCACCACGTGTGAAATGAAATGCTTGAGGAAGGCAGTAGGAGTCACCATGAAAGACAGACTACGAAATGAGGACATCAGAAGCAGAGTGGGCATAACTTCATGCATCGAATACATCGAAAGACAACAAATGCAGTGGTTTGGACATTTAATGAGAATGAAATACAACCAACCACCAATAACAGCATACAATAAAAAGAAATCGAGTACTAGAGCTAAGGGAAGACCAAGAAAAAGATGGATAGACAATATCAAGACCACACTACATAAACACGGATACAACACAACAAGGGCGACTCATCTAGCCCTAGAACGCAAATTAAAGCTCCCATCCCTACGCTTAACGGCAAGAGTGGACAGCCAACTACATCTTCCACCTGGGAATAGACAATAGACCAAAAAAATTTGAGTCGATGACAGTTTTATCAGTTTCCAAATCTTTCTTCCATTGCAACAACTGATGACAACATTCTGATTTATAGCCAGTATTTGAAAGAAGATTTTATAAATATATATATCAGGATTTACACAATATGACATTCCAGATTGGGTCCTAGAACCTTCCTCCAAGTTTCAAATAACATAATTGTCACTGCAGAATGAGTTGATAGAATTGAAATGAAGAATTGAAATTCAATTTAAACAATGGATATCAAAAATTGTGACCACAAAGTGCAATTTGAATAGTATATCCAGCTTTGGGGCTGCAGCAAAGATGTTTTTTAACTCATTTTATCATCATATATATCCGAAAGAGGGTTTAGCATGATCAACAGTCTATTAACACAGTAAGGAAACATATTGTTAATAGAGAAACGCTGCGATTTAAGATTATTGATGACAAAATGACACCAAACATTGAAAAAATAGTTTCATCCAAACAATTTCAGCTCTTTCAATAATAATATTATTGTCATTTATTTAATAACATGTATTTGTTTCAGTTTCAAGGGGGCACTATCGTCTCATTCCCTGAAAAAAGGTGGGCTCTAATTCAACAAATGTTGGGAATCTATGTATTAAACTAATAGTCATATTCTCATTTACTAAGTTACTTCAAATTATGGTGATGTATGTAAATTCAGTTTGAAAACATCTATAACATCTTGCAGAATGCTACAATAACTGAATACTTGAACATTATTTGAGATTAATATTTTATGTATCGCTTCTACTTGTGTGCTTTAGTTTTCTAATCTAATTCTGCCTACAGTTACTCTTGGGTTTGCCTGACATCACAGTCGTAGACATTTTCCATTCTTTCTGGCACTGAATGTCATTCACTCTTTATTGGTCATCTCTCAGTCACTCCATGCATCTTGAACATAGTCTGAACATGTTTTGTAACTTTCTCTGACACAGTAAGGTCGTTCCAGAAATTAAATCTGTTGAACCGATTTGAGACATGTGTCACCTCAATGGATTATTAGTTTTTAATCTGTATTTTCTTTTTAGAGAAACGAAAACATTAGATACATTGCAGAACTAACCATTATATGTCAAAACTAACCATTATATGTCATATTCACATTAAGACAACTGGCGGAAAGCGCTATAGAACATAACAAGATCTGTAGTGTGGCATTCATAGATCAGGAAAAGACCTTCGACAGAGTCGATAAAAGCAAGCTATGGGATTGTTTAAGAAAATATGGAATCAGCAAACATCTCATCAAGGTCTGCAAGAGTTTATACATTTCAAATAAAAGTTACATAAGAACAAAAGCCGGAACATCAAAAACATTCACAGTAAACTCAGGAGTTAGACAGAGATGTGTGCTCTCCCCACTGCTGTTTATAATATGCATGGACAACATAAGTAGAGAAGCAGGAATAGAGGAAGAAAATAATATTTCAGAAGTTTTATTTGCAGATGACCAAGTACTGATTGCAGAAAATGAAGAATCTTTCCAGAACTATTTGAGCATAGTTAACATCAAGGGTGAGGAGTACAACATGAAAATAAATATAAAAAAGACAGAGACAATGGCAATAAGTAGACAACCAGAAAACCTTACAATAAAACTCCAGAACGTAGACATAAAACAAACAATTGAGGCCTAATACTTAGGAGCAATTTTCACAGCAGATGGAAGTATCGATAGCGAAATCAGCAATCGTTGCACAAAAGCTAACCAAGTACTGGGACAGTTAACGCCACTGTTGTCACATAAAGAGATACCGCTAACAACTAAACTAAATCTCAAAAGAACAATTTTCTGGCCAACACTATGTTACCAGTGTCAAACATGGCCAATAACATCAGCTAATGAGCGGAAAATCATAACGACAGAGATGAGGTGTCTTAGAAGATCTGCAGGTGTGACAATAAGAGACAACATTAGAAATGAAAATATCAGAAGAAGACTGGATGTGAAACCAGTCATGCAATTCATAAAAAACAACAGATTAAATGGTTTGGACACCTGACAAGAATGCCCTGGTATTGCCTACCACAGAGAGCCACACAGAAAAAGTATAATGAGTACAAAGCAAGAGGAAGACTACGCAAAAGATGGAGTAACGGCATCAAGAACAGCCTTACGAAAATGAATATCAGCTTACAAAGTACCTTAAAACAAGCACACACACGATCACTATGTTTCACCCCCAACACTTCTATAAAGAAGTAAATGGTGGAAGAGAAGAAGAAATGTCAGGCGTCAAAGGCACATGAGTGGGTGTGCCAGGATTAGTAGGCCGACATTAATCAAGACCCTGCCCCCTACCACCACGTGGTGACCCTGGAAACAGACTGATTCCGGTCTGGCTAATGGGGGCAGGGATCGGGGAGAGCTACTGGTAGTGGTAGTAGTGCAAGTACAGAAAAGCAATGCAGGTCCATACGAACAAAATGCACGAATCTCCTGACCGATGTCCAACAAATTATTGCCCAAGTTCCCGAACAAAATGAAACAGCTGCGAAAC
The DNA here is from genome assembly GCA_020796225.1 of Arion vulgaris. NCBI lineage: Eukaryota > Metazoa > Mollusca > Gastropoda > Stylommatophora > Arionidae > Arion > Arion vulgaris. The sequence goes on along the minus strand of CM036758.1, from coordinate 28,923,560 downwards.
GTCTCTGATATAATCCCTACTCCCCCGGAGTAAGGGCCGAATACAAATTGCCATCTCCGGAGCAATAGACTCCATACACTAGCTCGAAGTGTAAGTTAAAGGTCCCGCCACAAATTACCAGTTTCTCTGCCGATGGGGAGATTAGTGAACATGAAAGGATGAGAGGTGCATCCAGTGACGAAACGCGTGCTCACATAGGGCGAAACTCGAAGCCCTGAGGAGGGGGCAAACATTGCCAGCTGTGGGGCAAGAATAAATAAGTCAGATTCGTAACGAATAAAAGTCTACCTCGTGGCGGTACGAGGGGAAGATTGCAGCTGACTCCGTATCGGTGGCCTGGCGCAGATACATTTACTGGGCAAGGTTGGCAGAGCGCAAAACATAAAGTTGCGTTTTAGTGCACAACGAAACTGCCCTCCCTGGGAAATCCGTGCACGGTACTGTTGCGATAACAACTAACATCCCCGGAAGAACTGAGGCGGGTGATGCCTAACGGAACTGCCAGCCTTGGGGCGACCGAGCAAGGTACTGTTGCAGTCATAACTAACATCCCTGGAAATACTGGAGCGGGTGATGGTGGCGAGCGCAAAATCCCAGCTGCGTTGCTAGCACCGATTAAAATGACCCTCTATATTGTTTGTGCTCGGCCCCAGTCCGGTGTTTCCCGAGGCTAGGGAAAATGCGAATTATAAACAGCAAATTGCCACGTACCGACACGTGTCTCGAAAAGGCTAAAAATGTTCCTACTCTGGAACAAACTCAAAAGTGAACAGTAAAGTAAGATCGACAATGTAAAGATCTGACAGGATGTCCGGATCCGAACATTGGCAAAGGCCGATACTTTACAAGGTGTTTTTTACGAGTAAGACGCCGTCCGAGGACAAGCTTATAAGCCCCGTGAAATGTTCCTAATCCGGAACGACCTCACAGTCAGAAAGGGCACAAAAGCGTAACTCACTGTTTTTACGTAGATCACAAAGCCCAAAAATACGGCAAAGCTGATCGAAAAGGCGAAGATCCGGGCCGAATTAGTCGGCAGAAAAGATCGTACCCTAGTGAAAGTTCACCCTAGTAAATCAAAAGCTAACTGAAACCAGATGGGTGGGCCTAGTCACCATGGGTGCATAATCGACCCAACGTAGATCACTCCGTTCTTGTCAAAGGACCAATTACTATAGCAGTGGGCGTGATGATGATGATGAATTCTCTTTCTATTTAATCGGCCACGGCACCACCGGTATTTGCACCGGAATAAAATTCTGCAGTTTTCTTGAAAAGTTCTCTTTCTGCTACTGTAAGATCTAGAGAATCTCTCTCCAGAAATCAAATAACAAATGCCAACATCTCAGATGAAAGTTAATCCAATTTTAATTACTCTCTGCAAACCTTGCTGAGAACTTCATCATTCTATTTTACATGAAATTATAAACAACAATCCCACCAAATCAACAAATCTCTAGAGATCCTATGGCTCGACCAAAAAATGTACACTGTCTTAAATATCTAGGTAGGCCTACCAGAACCAAATCCCCACTGGTCTATCAAATCCTTCATGACCACTGGATCTCTATAAATTCTCTAGAAATCATAGGGTCTGCTCTGCTCGAACCCTCTACAACAACACTTGTCCGCAGTGTTGTTTCAATCTATCTCTTCTTTGAATTCCATCCCCGAGTATTTATACCAGGCTGGCATTGCGCAATCTATATCCCCAGAAAGATATAGTTAGAAGTTATTTATTTCAAAATACTAAGCTCATTAAAACTTAACGAATTTCATTGGTCTATTTATTTCAACATACCAATAATTTGCTCCATTTGTTTACCAGGCTACACAGTACAATCGAGTCATTCCTTCTCGAACATGGTTCTATAAAATATTAAACATGGAATTTTCCTATCTGTCTTTAATTCATCGTCATTTCCAAAATTGCGTTGTTACCAAACCTTCAATCTACATCGTTGAATAATCTCGGATATCACGTGATGTTTACTACACAATACATTCCCAATTTGCGTCCAATTTTCTTAGGTACACTTTTTTCTTTTTTCCTAGACTTGCTAAAATTTTATCATAGCCTGATCATTCCTTCCTTGCTTGCATTTTACTAGAAATATATCTTTATTTATCAATTATCTCCTGGTATAAATATCCTCACTACTACATTACTTATCACAAAAAGAAGGATAAAATTGGCCGTGAAGAACGTTCGAAAAGAAGAAGAAGAAATGTCAGAACAAGCCATTATATGTCAGAACTAACCATTATGTCAGAACTAACCATTATATGTCAGAACTAACCATTATATGTCAGAACTAACCATTATATGTCAGAACTAACCATTAAATGTCAGAAGTAACCATTATATGTCAGACCTAACCATTATATGTCAGAACTAACCATTATATGTCAGACCTAACCATTAGTTGTCAGAACCAACCATTAAATGTCAGAAGTAACCATTATATGTCAGACCTAACCATTATATGTCAGAACTAACCATTATATGTCAGACCTAACCATTAGTTGTCAGAACGAGCTATTATATGTGAGAACTAACCATTATGTATCAGAAAGAGCTATTATATGTCAGAACTAACCATTATATGTCAGAACTAACCATTATATGTCAGACCTAACCATTAGTTGTCAGAACGAGCTATTATATGTCAGAACTAACCATTATATGTCAGAGAACAAGCCATTATATGTCAGAACGAGCTATTATTTGTCAGAACAAGCCATTATATGTCAGAACAAGCCATTATTTGTCAGAACAAGCCATTATATGTCAGAACTAACCATTATATGTCAGAACAAGTCATTACATGTTATGTTATGTTATGCAATCGACGTCATGGCACATTGGGCATTCCCAATCGTACTCTGTCCTCCGTTGCAGCAGCCATCCCAAAGTCCCCATGACTTTGCTCACAGTACCCATGAGAAGTTGATTACTATATCTTCTCTCTCTACCACGAAGACGACACTGTCTGACATGTCCAAACTTAGCGCCTAATTCTCGAACTCGTTCCAGTGTCTGAGACCCGCCCATGTGACACAGAGCGTTCCGCATTGATGATATCGGCTATGTCCATACTTCTGCCCGCTTGAGTCGGGGCATTGTTTGCAAGAGAGTCAGCACGCTCGTTACCCCGCACTCCAGCATGTACAGCCAAGTCATTTTCTTGAGATGTGATCTACGAATGCTGTCCACCCATTCCACCCGCATACTTCCAGATTCAATCATTTGAAGCAAATTCATCGAGTTAGCCATTACATGTCAGAACTAACCTTTATATGTCAGAACTAACCTTTATATGCTAGAACTCGCTATTATATGTTAGAGCTAACCATTATATGATAGAACTAGCCATTTTATGTTAGAATTAACCATTATATGCCAGAACTAACCATTATATGTCGGTACTAACTATTATATGTCAAAACTAGCCATTATTTGTTAGAACTAACCATTATATGAAAGAACTAGCCATTTTATGTTAGAACTAACCATTATATGACATAACTAGAAAGTATATGTCAGAACTAGCCATTATATGTCAGACCTAGTTGGTTGTTGATTTTCATTTTGCCTTCGTTGTAAACTAAACATTAACACGTCGGTCGCTACTGTCAACATCATCGTTCATGATTAGTAAATATCGTCTGTACTTATAGCTTCTTTACACGCGATATGATGTTGATGTCCCGCCACTACGTTAGTCATGCTCTATGTAATCGCCTCAAGACACCTGTCTCAGACCTGACGGTGGAAGAGTTTATTACGGCGTCAGATTAGCTGACCTCTGACTCCCGGCTCCGACAGGTGAAAGTGCTAAGATCGCATGAAAAAAATAAAATGTATACTGCAAACTTCTACGCCCATTTATGGAATATGCATGACACCTAAGCATTTATAGTGAGATTGAATATACATGTACATATGTATATGTTGTAGTTTTGGTTTTATTTTTGGGTTGATGTGGTATTCGATGGTTGTTATTCTTATAGTGATGGTAGTGGACAACGACGTTACAAATCACAGAACACCGTCTGGTCAAACTTCATATAAGTTTATTGATGTTTCATAAGCTTTCCAAAACACGTCCGTCCATTAATTGTGTTTATGTTGGTCTCCCTATGTTTACTAACGTTGCTACGCCGTCACTGCACAAAACTGCGTCAATTGGTTTTACTACGTCAGGTCTCGTTTAGTGTTGCCACTCTGCTATAGTGAACAGATGCAGATTTAGTGTGCAACCACTACAGTCAACTAATAAAATATCTACAAACTACACACTAAGGCTAACAACTGTCTGGTCCACTGGCTCTGCCTGGGGCTGGCTGCATGCCTTCTACATATATATATATATATATATATATATATATATATATATATATATATATATATATATATAATAGACAGACACATAGTTAGATAGTATCTTCAGCATATCTCTGTTCATGTATTTTACTTCTGCTGATTATAAAAGGATCTTTCTGGTTTTTTTCTCGCTAGCTTCTTAGTAACATTGCTCACGTTGTTTGCGTGGTATATGTTAAACATGCAGAACTAACGTTACACAATTATTATCATTATCCCATTGCACAAATATCATTTTCATTACTCAACGATATAGAGATCATCATTATCATTACGATATAGAGATCATCATTATCATTACGATAAATAGATCATCATTATCATTCCGATGTAAATATCATCATTATCACTATGACATGTCGGAATCATTAGTATTACCCTGACAACATATGTGCTATGGAATGAAAAAGAGACAACAGACTACTTTATCCCGAACTCTCAAACATAGATCACTTCTGAACATCATACAATTTATGCTTCTACTTCTGCAAACACATTGACAAGTGAAATTGTTTATGTTTAACAAAAACAGTGGTTAGCCTGAGTTTAGTGACATGGCCAAATAGCTTGTAATCACACATACCGCAACGTTACTTCAGTTTCAAATGGAGCTTCTTCTTCCAAAGTTTTCAGACATCGATTTGAATACTTTTAAAGTAGTTAGTGGTCAACCGGAGTCCATGTATATCTCCGTATAGCTTGTCTTGGACTGATATTGGGATTGGCAATGTGTGTTTTCTCTCTGTTCACTGTATGTTGAACATTCTCGCAGTATGCGTGTCTCTTCTGTCATCTTGCTGGTGCCACATGTACATATTTCAGATGGGCCTATTTTATACTTGTTAAACAGATGGTACCTCAGCCTATTATGTCCTATTCGTAGAGGAAAAATGACAACCTGTTCTTCTCTACTTAGTTGATGGAATGCATCGTCCTTTTCATGCCCCGGGTGATCTCTCAGCCATTTGTTCTTGTAGACCATTTTTATCCGAACTTTTGCTTCAGTTTCAACCCAATATGTCAAAGCTGGAGGAATGTTCGTTTACATAAGGAACGGTGTGAGCATGTCAAGTGGAACGTTGTAGTGCGCGTCTTCAAGATCAGTCTCTGCCGCCATCATTTCCATCTTTGACTGAACGCCCTCACGTGTGTTAAATGTAAACACAGCAACATTGAACTGATATCCCAACAGGTGTTATATGTAAATACGTCAACACTGAGCCAATCTCTGCATGGTGATAATGTTAAATGTATTATTGTTTGTAAGATCTTTGCTAGCTGATCGTTGGGAGATGGTGTAGATTATTTGGAAGTCAGTCTGCATATAAAGAACCGTTCTAAATGATGTTGTTGTAGGTCTCGCATATCTGTTCTAAAAGCAACATCAGCTTTTCAAAGTCTAATTAAAATACACAAATCCAAGTGTTCATTTATTTTAACGAAATGACGAATGCTCAATTTCAATGTTGTATCTAACTTAACATATGCCAGCGAGTGTTGGAAAATGATTATTAAAGATAGCATTGAAAGTTGTATGCAGTGGAAAATAGATGTCTGTAAAAAAAATAACGAACTTAAATTATGCGAATTCAGGAGAGGTGATGAAATTAGAGAAATGTCTGGTCAACCATCAATAACAACTGTTATAATAAATGAAGATAGAGATATGTTGGGTATACTGCCAGAAAAAAAAATTGAAGAATCACAAAGTAGGCATTGAAATGGAAGCAACTGGTTTCAAAAGAAATGACGCTCTAAAGAAACTATGAAACTAACTTTATTATGAGAATAGCGAAATATCGGACTCAATTCCATGGAAAAGATTGAATTATTTGCCCATGATAGTGCGGTGTATATAAATTACTACCAGTCTCTGTGTAATGTATAACGGTAGGCCTAAGGAGAAATATCATAATACAATAATATTTGTTCTAGTTCCCTGTCATCTAGACTTTCAATATCACTGCATTTTAGTTCGTCATGTCCAGGTGATGTGTTTGACGAGAGGATCAGAATAACACGCTGTCCTCCGCTCATATGCGGGTACTTGCTGTGTCTGACTTTGAGTCGATGCTCCGGAAGGTACAAAATGGCAAGTTGCTATATGAGTGTATATCGTTTATTGTGGTTTCTAACCTTCAGAGGCTTAAATTATCTACTGTCGTGGACATGAGGGTGTTTGCGGCAATGACAGAACTGACAGGCTTCTATCAGCGGCATTAATCATGGGGGAGTAGAGGATGGATAGGGATGATGTTTTTCCGTCTCTTGGCGATCTCCTTGAAGGACACAAAAATTGTTTTTGAATGCACCCAGAGAGTGAGGGAGTTTAAACAAACAGTAGTTGATGCGTGAGGGGCAGAGTTAGAAGTGTGTTGAGCTAGTGAGCCAAGGGAACTCTCAGTATCCATAGTCTTGGACATCGGTTGGTGACGACACCTATGGGTCTGCTCGGAGTGCTATGACGTCGACCAAGTAACTAATAATCAGTAACCAAGAAGACAATCATTTCGGTGGCATTAGTTACATCTGTATACGTAGTAGCAAAGTTCTGCTCAGGACAAGCTATTTAATTATATGTCTATCCTGGATTATCTTCTTCATTTGAAACCGTTTATCTTACCTATTTGATCTGTCTTTCTGTACCATGTGCAACATTTATATTTAATAGTAGTGTATATATATTTAACATATTGAACAAATGGTATCTCAGTTATGTGATGCATCACAGTTATATTCATCAGTATTTCACTTCCTATTTGTAGCATTGAACAGTTAATATCTCGTTCTTCTATGACGTGTGAGAAATCTGAACATCAAATATTTCTTCTTTCAAATTTCAAAGCGTTCATGTCTCGTTTCTAGTGTACAACACAGCTATGCTTAAGTCTTGCCATAATGGGAGCTAAGTCGTTAGAACGAGTTGGTGATATCACGGTGAGAATTTGTGACGGGTTTAAAGCAGTGGTTCTCAACCTTTGATAACTAATGCCCCCCTTGAAGATGAGAAAGACTCAAATGACGTCCCTTTTTTTCTCAGTTGATTTAACAGTAATTATCAAAGAGCAAACGACAATTAATGCTTCCCACCCTGAGCTTCATAACATCACTACAATGTAAACACAATAACATTGATAATAAGAAATGTAAACATTAAAGAAAAAATTGTCGACAAGAAATTTTAGAAAAAATGTCATAATGAGTGAAAAATGAATGAAGATCTTGGTTATTTTTTAACAAAATTTTGAACTGATAGTTTTAATTGAAAAACGTATTTAACTAGACAAATAAGTTAGTAAAACAAAACTTAATAAAACACAAATCCATAACGTAAATGATCATAAAGTTCCAGGCCTCCTATGTTGCAGCTTTACCTTTCCATGGGGACACACTCCTCCCTTGTTGAGATTCACTGCTCTAATGTGGATTTTGATACAATTTGAACGGGGAGAGGAAGCCCAAAAGAAGAAGATTAGAAAAATTGGAGGAGATGAAGGAAAAGGTGGGTAGGGTGACATTGACAATACCTGCTCTAGATCTTATTATGTACCTGCGTAATATATAAAGACAAGACAGATACAGACTGACATCCATGTTTGAGTGAACGTCCTGAGTATAAAGACGAGACACATACAGATTTACATCTATGTTTGACTGAACGTCCTGAGTTTAGTCATTTTCAAGTATCGTCGTACATAGCAAGTATCAAGTGTTACTATACGACTTTCTTTGACAGGTACGCAGCCAATCGTACAGGATAATAGATTCCAGAATAACAGAGGTTGGTAGTTTTAGTTAATTCATTAACAGAACCGATGTTATGTGTATATATAGAGGTTCACAACTTTTCCCTGACCTGCAAAGGCCTTTAAAATTATCAAGCAAACGATACAAGAATGACTTTTAAAAAAGGAATTTCGAGGAACACTACAAAATGGAACGATTACATATTGGAAACATTGAAACCTATCTAGTGAAAATCTGGGAATAAAAACGAATAACGAAATGAGTGAAACACAAAACCAGAAGTGGAAAAGAAGATAAACAATAAACAATAAAGTAAATATATAACTTATATATATGAAGCAAATACACATATAGATTACAAGGCATGAGATGAGAAAGTACTAAGAAACATAGGAATGTAACGCGTTGAGTCCCAGAGGTCGCAAGGTGCCATACAACGAAATAAAACGGTTCTCCAGGACAAATCCACTGCGATCATCAGAGGAACATGATCAGATGGCTGTGACCTGGACATCACAAACTCCTGAATGGCCAGTATCATTGAAATGAGTGGCTACAGGGTGACAGAGCATTGGCGTATATCGCGCAAGTGTTGGGCAAATCGGTCACTGAGCCTCTTGCCGGTTTCCCCAATATAGGCCTTGTTGCACCATTTGCAGGTGATGGCATAGATGATATTACGGGACTCACACGTGAAACTGTCTTGAATAACATACGTGGCTTTTGAAAAAGAAACAGTGCGAGTTCATTGACAAGGAAGGACAATGGTATATGCAAACAACATGTTGGTGTTCCGCCAGGGCAAGTATCGTGAGCAGATTGTGGGAGAACTCCAGTCCGAACTCAACTGCATAATTAGGTGGAGTGGAGAAGCAGGAGCACTGGTCAACTCGATGAAAGCAACAGTGACATGGTTCTCTCTCTCTCTGAATAACCGCATTATAAATATTCCAACACCAACTATGGCTTCGCGTTCCGAAACAGTGGAAAGATCCCAGGCAGTAAAATACATGGGATTGCGGTTTGAATGAGGCATTGCATTTACCGAGCACATAGACATGCGTTATTGAAAGCTAAGAACAGAATGACCGCTGTGGTGGTAATGACTATGACAACAGTTAGCAGTATCAACTAAGTCTCTCATATCAGAGTATGGCCCTGACTGTGTCTGAATGTGCCTGTCGATCCTGACTCTCTGCCACATGCAGATGAGTTGACGGGGAAGATACAAAAATATGCTATGCGCATCATACTTGGGTGCAATGAAGATAAACCGTGCAGGGCAATGCGTTACTTCCTTGACTTTGCAACCACCGAAAACAAAATAATGATTTGCCGAGCACGGGTATTAATTTCCGTCAAAGCATACAAAAAACATTCACTGCGCAGAGAAACTTTGAGAGAAAAGAGACATGGGGCCAAAACGAGAGGCATTTTGAATAGATTATGAAATGTGTTACCTTGAGGACATTGAACACTCAGAAGTTCCAGCAGGAAACCATACATATTTTTCAGTATGCATCAGACTAAATAGAAAATACAAACAATAAAACGCAATGGTTTTGGAGACAGAAGCTGACACGTTGATTTCTGAAAAATCATCTGAGAGTGATGTAGTCATTTATACAGATGCATCTGTTATTCGACACGAGAAGAGCTCATGGGCTGTCATTTCTCATATCAAAGGGATTATTCTGAAGGAAATCTGATGGTTATGATATTGACACGTAGTATAACATTGAAGGTTATGGTATTATCGAAAGCAATGGATTGAGTGAAGTAAGAGACTTCTGTCTATGTATGTTTCCTCAGGGTATCAGTTAGTATACTTATGAATATCGAGACAAGGTGGGCTCAACTGCAGTAGATGGAGTCTCTGAGGAGGTATCAGGCTGGCACAAATTAGTTTAATTTGTGTGCCGTGGCACATATTTGTAAAGGTGAATGGACGAACCTGCGGGAATGCTTACTGTAGAAAGCAGAAGAGCAATGGACAAGGCTGATATTCCTTAACTCTTAGAGGACCAAGGCAAAAGCCATGTTTTTACAAGCCATTTGTGTTTAGAATAATAAATTACCCTTTAGTGTAGCTCATGCCAAAACAGCGTCCAATCAAAGCCCCGTTGTGTGGCGTTTGGTACACAATGAGTTAAGGGCAGCAGGGGGTGTAAACAATTTTACGGAATGAGAGGGAGTCTGCTTTCCTAACCAGACTGCAAGAATAGTAAATCATGCATGGTGTAGCCAGAAAAGAGGGAAATGCTGGAAGTCAAAGACAAGTAGTAAACCAACCGATAACTGGCGTGTTGTCCTCAATGACTGAGGACAAAATAGGAGCACGTATAGATTAATTAGTTCGATGTACAATGAGGATGATCTGTCGATTAAACTAAACTAACTTTTAGTTAGTTCAATAACTGAACAGGTCTCATCAAGATAGCATTATCCATGAAAATAAAATTTGGTAGTTTGAGGTCATTGACAAAATCAAATGTGCGCTTGGTCTTACTGTATGGAATAGAGATAGTTCATAGTTCATAAGTAAGGTTCCAACTTCACTGCAACGGGTCACCCCATAATTGCTCCGTTCCTGTGCCAATGAAAATCACACGAAATACTAACAACTGTGAAATGTTTCCTGTGTGAACTAGTTCCAGAATGAAACAGCCGTGTACCGCTACAATAAGAAACCTGCACCGCATAAAATGCATATGGCCGTCACTAATGTAGCAACACAAAACAGTTCATCACTTGAATTGCAATTCTTGTCGAAGTGAACATCAATTTACAAAATCCAGCTTTCTGCACTCGAAATATAACTGCATACGGCAGATTGAGCTTGTTCGTCATAACCGCTGTCCGCCATTTTCTGTATACACACAACAAACACACGGTGGACACACAGCAAAAAGCATTCCATGTAACAGTCATAGCTCACAGCGTTGCTCAAGCACTAACTCAGTAGCTCGGCAAACGAAACCGGAAAATACCCGACCAAACATGGCGAAAATGCGCTAGCATAGTCGTATTCAGAATCAAACAGTTCTGATTCTGAATGGTCCTCCCGCATTCCGTCATTGCTGGCCAGGAATAGAGAGACTGAAAACAAATACCCAAACCTATTCTTATAAGAGGCTTTGAGGGAAGATGTCGCAGAAGATGAGATCAAAGAAAACTAACTATTGAGATCTCTTACCACGCATGCATCAACAATATCAGCAAGGAAATGAAACAGGTGATGGGATGGAAGTAGTTGGGACATACATTAACAATGCAGAAGACCAGACACCCACATGTGGCTCTGAAATATAATCTGGCAGACAAGAGAGTTAGAGAAAGACCAAGAGAGTCATGGGGAGGGATTGCAGACAGAGAAAATAAAAGGCAGGAATGACCTGGGATGTACTAAGCTGTCATGCTCAAGACAGTTCTGGTAGAAGGAAATATGTGCATGCCTTATGCTTCTAGACAAGTTGAGAGAAGAAGTAGTTCATTAACAGAACGAATGTTATCAGGATAGCAGGAAAGGTCTATAGAGGTTGCTAGTTTTAGTTAATTTAGTTAATGTAAGATATTCACTCATGCCAGTACCACGAATGTTGAGTCTCTTTCAGAAGTTGACAAATGGTATCTACGCAGGTAGTTCCTGTAGCTCGTTGGTTGCACTCATTCGCCCGTATTCTTGCCGATTTATAGAGAGAGGTTGTAGAAAGGGGAGGTGGGAGTGTCTCAATTACCTATAGAACTATGCCGGCAGAAACATTGTTTCTGAAAGTGTTATCTAAGCCGGAAAGGTCAAAGAGTCGAGGTCAGAATAAATTAGATCTGGTCCTTCAGGTTGAGGATTGTGTGATGGGGTAACTACTCATTCATTTAAAAAAAAGAATGCAGTTACAGAAACTAAATACAAATTGTTCAGCACAAGTAGTTCGAACGAATTAGGACTCGGCTCCAGAAACACTTAACGTATAGCAGCCACTTCCGCAAGGAAGATGAAGCGCTGAGTGCCCTTTTTCGATTGCTGACAACAAAAATAGAGGCTTCTAAGTTGATTTCGACAAGAAACCCACTTTTTTATTTTTCATTTCTAAGAAGAGACCGGTTTAGAAATGAAGACATCAGGAAAAAAGTGGGTACAACATCAATACTGAACTTCATCAAGAAACAACAAATTAAATGGTTCGGCCACATAAGCATATTACCAACAGACAGTGCGCCCAGTAAAAGGCCGGCCTCGCAAAAGGCGGACATCAGAGATAACGCGGCGGCGAAAGACATGCTGAACTATCCTGGAAAGCGATAGAGAAAACGACTAGAAGAAAATGGTGGACAACTGTTGAGGCTCTATGCTCCACGAGGAACGGTGAGACATAAGTAGTAAGTAAGTATAATACACAGGCATGACCAGTGTTTATTATGTAATGTTAGCATATATATATATTATTATGTAATGTTGGCATATTAATATATATATATTATTATGTAATGTTAGCTATATATAAATACATGAGGGCGAGTCAATAAGTAAGCCACAAAGTTCTGTGGGATGGTAGGTAAATGTAGTTGGTGTTTTCTAAAGGTGTCATTAGGTGACAGCAACATCGAACTTTATATTCCCGTTCGTCAGGTGGCGCTAGGTGTCTCATGCGCATGCGCAGAGCATAAATAAAATGGCGACTGTACTTACAGAGTGTACAACCAAAGAGCAACGTGCTGTTGTGCGTTTTTTTTGGGCAAAATGACTGTCTGCAAAGGACATTCATTAGGAAATGCTTCCTGTTTATATTGACAAATGTTTGTCCCGTAAAACGGTGCATAGCTGGATAGATAACTTTTCTCAAGGACGATCTAAAATTGTTGATGAAATCCGATCTGGTTGTCCTGTTTGAGATTGCAGCAGAAGCATCCGTGCAGCGTGTGGAGGAGAAGATTAGAGATGACAGGCGAGTAGCGATAGACTCTATAGCATCTGCAATAGGGTGCTCACATGGTTCAGCATAATGCATGATCGATTGAAATTTAAGAAAGTGGGCCCATTTTGGGTACCCAGACAATTGAAGGAGGAACACAAAATTAACCGATTTGGACTGCCCTTGCATCATCTCTGTCGATACGAAGATGAAGGAGAAGACATGCTGAACAGGATTGTTACTGGGGATGAATCATGGGTGCATCACTACCAGCCTGAATCAAAGCGTGCTTCAATGCAGTGGAAACATCCTTCTTCGTCTTGTGTCCAAAAATTCAAGGATACGCCATCAGCAGGGAAGGTTATGCTGACGGTATTCTGGGATTGTCAAGGGTTTGTTTTTAACCAATTTCAAGAAGAAATGTGACAATGTGAATTCTGAATCGTACTTTCTGAATCGTACTGTGAAGTTCTATTAATGCGTCATGATGCAATTCGAAAAAAAACGTCCAGGACTGTTGACTAGAGGAGTGTTGCTTCTTGAAGACAATGCAGACCACATACCCAGGAGAAAACTCAGGATTAACTCAGGAGAAAATTAACCAACTAAGGTGGGAAGTTCTGGAACATCCATCTTGCAGTCCCGACTTAGCCCCTAACGATTTCCACCTTTTGGTCCACTGAAAACCCACCTTGGCGGGAGACATTTCGTGAATGACGCCGAAGTTGAATGTGAAGTGAAAACGTGGTTTAGAAAACAGAGCCCGCAGTTCTATGCAGCCGGTTTGGGAGGATTGATAAAACGATGGGATAAGTGCACCAATGTTTGTGAAAATTATGTTGAGAAATAAAGGGACAATGTATGTATAAAAATAAACTTGCTTCAAGTTGTAACCATGTTTAGTTATTTTTCTACAGCCATTTGTGGCTTACTTATTGACTTCCCCTCGTATTATTAGGTAATGTTAGCATATATATATTATTACAAAGTAAGTAATATAGAGTAACATTTCACTAATCATAAAAACTGTAACAATGAATATCCCGTGAATATTGAATTCCCACTAAACATCAGAATGTCTTTCTCTGGCAGCGAATATGCTGAGTCAAATTGTTAACTATTTATGTAAGTACAATATTTATTGTTTCTAAAAGTTTACTAGGGATTAAGTTTTTATATGTTGATATTAATATGACTTTATTAGTAGTATTATTGCAATCGCCACACAGCGACTCCACCTCCATCAGTCTCATGTACCCCCAAAATAAAACCAACAAAGTTAGAAAGCACTGCATTAGAGTATTTATCATGTATATATATATTGTGTTACTATATAAATGTTAATGTGTTGACCTGTGAACTATGACAATTTTAGGATCAATATGAGTGACAGTAACCCACCAAGTATCAGCGGAAGCAAATACCAAATCTACCCAGATATCAAGTAAGTAAAGAATAAGTTTGTTTCGTTGATTGTAGCACGATAAACGAAGTAATAAATAGGAAAAGTAGCATGCATGTAAAATATACCATCACCATTACCTACATCTTGAAGTATCCAGCGACGCGTGGGATCTTGACGAACGCTCAGGGGCATCTTATGTCATCTCTGTATATGTATAGGACATCAATATTGTCTACTGGTCTTATGTTAGACTTTTGCCCGCGTGCCCAGCGTGTTCGTAGCGCGTTGGACTGTGGGTGACTAGCCCTCTGTGTGTACGGGTTCAATTCCGTGGGCAGGCAGAAAAAGCCACAGATTCCCCAGATTCACGGTGTTCGTGGCACCGAACCGAAGGGTTACGATGTCCATGGCACGAGCCGAAGAGCTGAAAAGCTCAAGTGCTTCGGGTCAAAAAAAAAAAAAATATGTTAGACTTTGAACATCTTATGTCACCATTTACTATACATCATCATCAAGGTGCGTGCCCTTTATAGGACTTGCTCTCTTTGCGGCACATCTGAAATTCTGTCTATAGTCAGTTCACCCACTTCGCCGATGATCATATTCATGGTTTCTGGAATATATTGTAGCCATCTTCTTGTTGGTCTGCCTCTGCGTCCTTGGACCCTGCCCTCCAATATTGTTCTCTCCAGGCCACGTTTGATGTAGCCAAAGCATCTAATTTTTCTGTATAGTATATTGTTTATCATACAATTGTCTGTATCATTCAGTTCTTTCAGGACATCAGTGTTCTTTCTTTTTTTCTGTCTATGGTATTCGTAGGATCTTTCTGTAGCATTTCGTTTCGAAAGACTGGATTTTCGTTCTGTTGAATGTGTAATAGTCCATGATTCACAACCATAAGTAGCCACTGGAAAAATGCATGTTCTCAGTATTTTTAATTGTAATATGTTGCTGGTGCTTTGCCACATGCTCTTCATAGAATTTAAATTCCTGATTGCTATTGCTAATCTTGTTGATTTACTATACATATTAACTATAATTCATTTACTACATATTTCAAAGTCAGTAATGTGCACACCCGTGTGATGCCGGTGTCGCAAGGGAAGCAAAGAGTAGTGCCGCTGTGACCTACAGGGGAGGTCGTAAGAGGCGACTGATGTGAGGGTCTAGGGAAGCTACCCTAGTAAATAAAATAAATCGCAGAAATCGGATGTGCTGGCATACTTGTAGGCTCATACCTGGCACAACGTGCAGTCACTCTTACACTTGTCCTTTTACAATCATTCGATATTGATAACGTTACATGATGTTAACTTGCACCATACCATTTACCACTATAGTGGCGTACAAATAAGCACCCAATCACACCATCAGCCACTATAGTTTTAAACATAGATCATTTTCTGTGTATATAACTTACAAGTTTGTATTATATCAATAAAAAAGAATACAAATTAATTTAACTAAATAGTGTATTGAATGATATGCCCGCCTGCTCAGTGTGTTCGTAGCGCGTTGGACGACGGGTGACAAGCCCCCTGTGAATGAGGTTCAATTCCTCGGGCTGGCAGAAAAGCCACAGTTTCTCCAGTTGGGATTTACGGTGTTCGTGGCACCGAACCATGGGTTAAGATGTCTATAGCACCGAGCCGAAGAGATGAAAGCTCAAGTGCTTGTGTATCGGAAAAAAATGAAAAAAATTGAATGATACATTTCTGAATGTGAGCTCAAGCGGTAGTGAGCTCGATCACAAACCCAAGCGTACCTGGTTCAAACAACCCCCGGTGGACAAGCTTGAAGCAAATTCGCTTCCGTGGGATTTTACAAAGGTCAAAATAGACCTCACCGTTCCGAAAGCAATGGCAAACTACTGAATGTATAAGTGGTGCGCAGACAAGCAACAACTCGTTTACTGTGGTTGATGACAACGTCCTGTACAGGATATGCCACGATTTTCATTTTCATATATATATGAATCTGATACCTACTGCAAACAATGCAAACACAAACTTTTGAGTAGTGAAAATTATGGTTTCATAAAACAATTATGGTCAGAACTCAATAACGTCCTTGGTATGGAAGAGGTTAACATATAGTTTCGTTTACGCACTGAATGGTATACAAGCTGATCTGTTAAGCTTGCACTATACCATCTTATCTCATTGTATTACTTCTGTAACGTTGCGCTATATAAGTGAAATATTGGATGCGGAGAGAGCCTCTTATATGCTTCGTTCATGGACTCAGCGATTGTTTCAGTCAAGCACCGGTCACGGTAGTCAAAGAGTAGACAGTCTTATATCTGTGAGATGTGATCTAAACCATGAAATAACTGTTATCTAACCAGTTTTGTTCACATCACCCGTTTACTCAGTTTTACTATTCAAGAGACTTGATTTTCTGCAGATCTGATCTGATCTGTTCTCTTCTAACCGTCTAAAACACTGTTGAGTTTCGTGCATAGCATAATCTGGTATCAATACTTCTACAGCTGATGTATTGCATAGCGTATGATGAGCAGTTTGCCAGTAATATGTACTGTCCTTGTTGTATCTGCCTAGTTTGTCTTTCATTCATTGCAAGATGTCAAGTTATCTACTTGGCAATGCGTAATTGTGGGCGTCTGTAGCTTAAGCGCTAATGAGCTCGGTCACAACCCAAATGTACCTGGTTCAAATCTGCGGCAGGCAGTTTGGAAGCAAATTCGTTTCATTTGATTTTCAAGAACGGTAAAAATAGACATTCCGTTCAGAAAGCAATGGCAAACTACTGAACTTATAAGTGATACCAAAAAAATCGACGACTCGTCTACTGTGGTTGATGGCTAAGTCATGTAAAGGATATGTCACGAATTTCATTTCAATGTGTAATTTAAGTACCTCGAGAGCATAGTAGTTAGTATACTTCCATTGTAAGCGTGAGGTCCCAGGATTGCATTCCAGAGTGAATGGGAGATTTTTTCCGACTATAAGCTTTCACACAGTCCCATTTAGGTAAGTTTAACACAAAGTAAAGATCGCTAGCGTGATGCTAACCACTTCATCGAATCTATGCCGTTCGTCATCAGGAAATACAGACCTCACACTGTATTCTTGAATATACCACATCACATGAAAACGGATTCTTTACTATTTACTATGCAAACCTGGGAGTTTGTGACTTTTCTAACATTCCATAGCACAATAGCATGGGATTATGTGAACATTGGGTTTTTTTTCTCAGATATTTCAATTGGAGTATATGCACTTTAACGTTCTCAGCCATGGAGAAGGAGGCCAGGTGGGAGCAACATACTGAGTATTAGTCTTCATCATTGATTACTTAAATATATTCACTTGTTTTATGCACATACGACTACATTTATAAGCGCTGCCTGAGAGATACACAGAATCTCATTGAATCATATAGTAACAGTCAACGAGGTGATACAAAATTATGCAATTTCTAGAACGGCTACTTTTGACAGATACAATCGGGTAAGATGGCTGGATCACTAGACCCGGATAGAGAAGGAAGAAATTCGTATGGCTATCTTATACAGAAAGCTGATTTGTGGCTAAAAAAGGAAACTGTATGGTGACCCTTCTTCGCTATAATAACATATGTATACGAGACTAGAAAGCGCTTGAGATGAACAGGCACCAAACTTAGAAGAGGTTGCAGTGACTAGTCTAATACAAAGAAGGTTCTAAACACTTACCTGAGAAATTTGACACCAGGTTCTGACATCTCGCTGTTACAATATATGCAAGGAAAAGAAAGAAACTCATTAAAAAAAGAAGCAGCACACGAGCGTTACATCCACTGTTCCCAGAGACTGTATGTATGCCAACATCATCAGATTAGACAGTAGACTATAGAATACACAAAGGATGCCTGAGGCTGGAACACATAATTGCACTCATAATTTAGACACTATCACTTGAACACATCACGGGATCTCTGTTGCGAAGTGAATGAAAGAATTTTGCAAGAACCCCAAAGGAAGCAACGAAAGCAACGAATATGATCAACAAATAAACAGTGTACAGGTATTAAGAGCTTCCGAAAAAACAATAGACAAACACAGGATTCGAACCACTTACCCTCATTTCTTACGACACCCATCGCCTAGCCTAGCAATACGAGCGTCCTTACGAACACAACCTCGCTGGTAGCATCGTATTGCTAGGCTAGGCGATGGGTGTCGTAAGAAATGAGGTAAGTGGTTCGAATCCTGTGTTTGTCTATTTGTTTTTTCGGAAGCTCTTTATACGAAGTGAATAAGCAGTTTGTCTTGCGTCGTGAAGGTCGTGTGTTCGAATCTGAAACGCATCGTTCTGTTAACGAGTGCAATTTTTCAGATAACATTAGGACTGTTGCTGAAGCTACGGAGTTTTTATTTTGAGCAATACTTTTGACAGGCGGCATGTCATTTCGTCGGAGATTGTTGACCAAAGCCATATGGGGAAATTCGGTGCAATTCAGATAATATTTCGACTATCAACTCCTTTTGAACTTGAACACATGCTCTCAGCATAATAGACATATAGTCCCCTGTAGTCACATATTACAAGATGTCACGTTAGAACTCCACATGACACGCCAAGACGTGACTCGACATGACTCGGTAATCTGGTGGTGGGAAATCTACTTTCTGAACAGTGAACTCCACTTTGGCTCCAGTGTCATTGAGCAGTACAGAGAATCCCTTGCCCTCTACAGAAATCTAATTTCGGCTACTCTCCGGAGTGGGTAGAAATACCCACACAGACACTCCATCTCTTCAATGTTATGTATAAAATAAATAATACTACATTTCATTGGGTAAAGGGAAAGAACCCAAGTACTCCTGGATCATTGGACGAAGAATAATCAAATCTAATAGTTTAAGCATCTATATCACTCCTTTCATGCATAAATAACCTTAGCAAGTGTAAATAACCTATTTCTACACAGAGAACATATTACCAAATCTTGAATACCTGGAACC
This sequence comes from Arion vulgaris, assembly GCA_020796225.1. Lineage (NCBI taxonomy): Eukaryota > Metazoa > Mollusca > Gastropoda > Stylommatophora > Arionidae > Arion > Arion vulgaris. Next base: position 28,904,136 of record CM036758.1, on the reverse strand, counting down.
TGACACCAATATGCTTAGCGTAACGCAACGCTATACCACTATGCAAATGGCAGTAAGGCTTTCAACTGTTAGATACATAAATGTTACAATAGGTGGAAACGGGGACCGGTCACCGATGCATGTTGTCTCGCTCCATCGAATACTGACAATACGTCACAGTTCATATCTTAGTATTTGGAGATTGTAAATGTCCCAGTTGTTAAACTGTTTGCATTTATAATACCTGTCCTCATGTTAAAAGTTGATGATAAAAAAATCAGAACTTCATAAAAATTGATTTTTTTGATAATTTGTAAACTGAATACTTCCACGGCTATGCACTCAAAGCTCATATGTGCGCAGTCCCCTTCAGCTAGCTCAGTGTCGACGACAGAGCTCTTACGCAGTAGCTCCAGTGACTTCCTAGTTGCTCTTCCTTGAGTAAAAAGTCTAAGTATTAATGTTCAACCCGATAGACAAGCATACAGTTTAACTTGGAGATGAACATTGCAAACTGGTACCCAAACCAGCTGTACATGCCCTACCGACGACCCGTTTAGTAAACAATATGAGGTACTATAGTCCGTTCAACAACTCATGCCCACAGTCCAATGCGAATTGTAGCAAAACCATCTATTCCACAGTAGCGAAACTTTGCACACAATCTTAGAATTATACCGACGCAAATTTCTGATGGAAGAAATTACTATAGGAAACCTGGATTTTGTAATATAACGGTTTCCTTTGATGTTGGCGGCATATTTGGCAAGTCTGATACAGCATTTTAGTTTGACAGTAAACGCACACATATGACATTTGATGTCAAGTCTCATTCAAAGGCGTATTATCCCAGCTCATACATGGGGCCAATGTTGATACTGCAATGGTGTCATGAAATAAACAAGAAATGTAGACATAATTGTATTATTGGTTTTTTAAATAATATCGGAAATGTGCGTATAACATTAATGACACTTTTGCATTGTAATAAATTTGCACTTCAAACTCATTATGTATGTTCAATCAATGACTGTCAACAATATAGAAGTCAACAATATTACAAAATAACTTCACACTAATTTCGATATACGCCTTTAACTAAATGTCCGTCTCGCACTAATGACGTCAATTCTTTACCAAGTTCAAGCCGAGTCGTTATGGTGACCGAAAATGCAAGAACTTTTCCAAAACCGTGAATTTCGCCCTGAATGTTGCTATTTTTGTCATCAATGTATTAAATTGCTGTAAACATGAGTTTTCTTCAACCATGCCAACAAAGGCGTTAAATATATAGCACAAAGAAGGAAACTTCTAGATGGTATGATTGTTTGAATGGCAAAAAATATTTTGTAACGTCGGGAACATGTGTAGTTCACATGCAAGTTTTCAAGTTATTTCATCAAATGGTTACAAAGATACAAATTTGTATCTGTGGGCATGACAAGTTGAACGGACTATAACACCCTTTTCAGTAACCAGTAGTTTATCATCATCAGATGTCGCCTCAACATCGAAGGTTGGCTGCAATGGACCTCCAACAACAATCTCTTGCTTTTATGTTGCACTGTGCCATGTGGTAATTTGTCTATCTCTTATTGTTTCCCTCCAAATTGTGTGTCAATCTTCCATTTGCTCGTCGTTCATCAACTTTTACCTCTAAAAAATGATTTTGATCAATGTGTCACGTCTCTTTATGTTTCCGAAATATGTCATTTTAAAACTTGTTCTCCTATAGTAATTGTTTCTTATTACTAGTTGTTCTATAACTTCTTTATTTGTGTTTTATTTCCATACAATACTACATTTTTTGGGGTATATTTACATCTCAAATGCATTAATTATGTCTTGCAAATGTTTGTTCACTGTCCATGTGTTTCCACGATACAAAACTACAGATAAATATAGCACTTGATAACCCTCACATTTAGTGTATTTATTTGTTTAGATCCTAGTAATATATGTGCTTGTTGACGCACCTGATCTCGTCAGAGTGGTATTTATAAGATTCAAATTTTTATTTCAGTTCCAATGTTTTTTTTTAAATTTGTAGTAACTGGTTACCGTGAATAATAATGTCACGCACATTTACCAGACATATTCACAAACATAATAAGACATCAACTTATCTACTTGGATTCTATGTCAGGTGTTAGTTCTTATTATTTATGTTTGTTCGCTAACACGACCTGAAATAATTCAAACAAGACTCGTTCTAGGGTTGAAAACAGCGAACATTAGAACTTCGAATAGGTTGTAATCCCTTGAGAAAACTAACAAAGTAGACAGACGAAAAGTTTGATAGACATGCATATATATATATATGTATATATAAAGAGAGAGATACGTAGATAGACATAGAGATAAAAAAAAGATACAGAGAGAGAGGGATAATACGATCTACTTGAGATATTTTTTATTGAATGACGTAATATACAGAAGGACGTGTGGGTGTTAAGTAATCTTATGTCTATCATGATGTTGAACTGTTGAAATGCAATAAGTCCTGGCCGGTACAAGGGAGCATCATTGCAGTCATTCATCCCAAAACAAACCAGTGTACTTCTTACTTCTTCTTCTTCCTCGTTCAATCTTCACGGTCAATTTTATCATTGTAATTGTGATATATAACTGATCCTTTGCCAAGACCGTTTGTTCTACGTTGTGCGTATTATGCGCCTATGGTGACTAGGCCAGCGCACTCGGTTTCAGTCAGCTGTTTATTTACTAGGGTAGCTAGCCCTAGGAACGATCCATTCTATCCTATATTTGGCCGGATCTACGCCTTTTCGATCATCATTATGCCGTATATTTGGGCTCTGTGATCTACGCCTTTTCGATCATCATTATGCCGTATATTTGGGCTCTGTGATCTACGCCTTTTTAATCATCATTTTGCCGTATATTTGGGTATTGTGATCTACGCCAAACAGTGAGTTTCCAATATATGTATGCCCTTTCTGAATGTGAGATGGTTCCGGATTAGGAACATTTCTCGGGGCCCATAAGCTTGTCCTGGGACGGCGTCTTACTCGTATAACACACCGTGTAAAGTGTCGGCCTTCGCCAATGTTCGGATCTGGACAGCCTGTCAGATCTTTGCATTGTCAGCCTTACTTTACTGATCACTTTGAGTTTATTCCGGAGTAGGAACATTTTCAGCCTTTTCAAGGCGCGTGTCGGCACGTGGCAATTTGCAGTTTCTACGCTTCATTTTCCCTGGTCCCGGGAAACAAATAATATAGAGGGTCGTTTCAATCGGCGCTAGCAACGCAACTGAGATTTTGCGCTCGCCATCATCACCCAACTCAGTTCTTCCGAGGATGTTAGTTGTTAATGTAACAATACCTTGCACGGTTGTCCCATGGAGGGCAGTTTCGTTAGGCACTAAAACGCAACTTCAGGATTTGCGCTCAGCCAGCCTTATCCAGTAAATGTATCTGCGCTAAGCCTTTGATACGAAATTTACCGCAATCTTCCGTGTGTCGACACGATACGAACAGCGTTTTCAGAAACACTTGCCGATACTTTTATCGTGCCTCGAGACTGCCCGAACAAGCAGCTCAACTCGGGCACAGGGCTCCAAGTTTCGCCCCATGTGGACCCACGTCTATACTATGGATGCATCTCTCATCCCTTTAATTTTTGGTGCGGTCATTTACTCCGGGGAGTTAGCATTCGTTCGCAGACGACTCGTACACTGCTGTTTCTTACTTTTTGGCAACTTGGGCAAATTTTATCGGAAATCGGCCAGGAGATGCGTGCATTGTTCGTAGATTTTGGACCTGCATTGCTTTTCCGTGCTTGCACTACTACCACTACCTATAGCTCTCCCTCGATCTCTGCCCCCTTAGTCAGACCAGAACCAAAGTCTGTTACCAGGGTCACCGAGTGGAGGTGGGGCACAGGGTCTTGATTAGCGCCAGCTCACTAATCCTGGCGCAGCGTTGTTCCCATGCGCATTTGACCCCAAAAACCAGTATACACATTAACACAACCATTCTTGACTTACTACACTGAATGTTTGTCAATAGACACGTTTAATCTAATAGCAATTGTATTTGTCGTTTACGGCTGAACAATTCTGCTCATAACTATGTGTGCTTTATGGAATATAAAGTGGAGCGTGAATGATGGTCTCAGTGTTATGTCTAACCGATTGTACGTAGTTTATTAATATGTATGATCTATGTTAGTGTCGTGTGATCTTGTTTTCAAAACGTGCGGTTTTGAAATAAAAACTGGTAATATTTAATACATTAACCATAACAATCACTTATTTAAAGCAAAATATTATTCAAGACTGATATACTAGATGTGTGTGTGTCTGTTGCACTAGATCTAAGATATCATCTGTTGTATATGTGTTTAGTATACATTAATGAAGTTGTGTTAGAAAAAACTTAAAATATATAGAAGCAGTGTCATGGAAATGTTATCATACAGTAGCGAGTGCTGGAAAATAACCTACAACATCATACACAAATTTGACAGTACAAAGTAAATGTTGAGAAAAGTCCTATTATTTTTCAATCCAATTTTTCAAACTGTGGTTGATTGCTACGTCCTGTAAAGGATATGCTACGATATACGACAACAAATTAAAATCGTTTATAAAACGAAAGATCAAATTGTGCATTATTGGAGATCATTATTTTAAACGGAAGATGGAGATGGATTGGGCATGTATGCAGTATGCTAGTAGAGCAGTGGACTAGGACAGATCTCCCATGGACAGTGGATGGGAGAAAAATACCAAGACTTCCAAAGAAAACATGGATAATAGCTGTGGAAAGAGCGTTGATAGAGTGTGACATGACGTGGGATACGATTGATAGTTATGCGTGAATCGACAACAGTAGCAAACTCTTATGAAAAACGTATGTGACAAACGGGACACGAAGAAGATATAGATCGTGAACGGGATAGAAAGAAGATATAGATAGTGAACGAGATAGAAAGAAGATATAGTGAACGAGATAGAAAGAAGATATAGATAGTGAACGAGATAGAAAGAAGATATAGTGAACGAGATAGAAAGAAGATATAGATAGTGAACGAGTTAGAAAGAAGATATAGATAGTGAACGAGATAGAAAGAAGATATAGATAGTGAACGAGATAGAAAGAAGATATAGATAGTGAACGAGATAGAAAGAAGATATAGATAGTGAACGAGATAGAAAGAAGATATAGATAGTGAACGAGATAGAAAGAAGATATAGATAGTGAACGAGATAGAAAAAAGATATAGATAGTGAACGAGTTAGAAAGAAGATATAGATAGTGAACGAGATAGAAAGAAGATATAGATAGTGAACGAGATAGAAAGAAGATATAGATAGTGAACGAGATAGAAAAAAGATATAGATAGTGAACGAGATAGAAAGAAGATATAGTGAACGAGATAGAAAGAAGATATAGATAGTGAACGAGATAGAAAGAAGATATAGATAGTGAACGGGATAGAAAGAAGATATAGATAGTAAACGAGATAGAAAGAAGATATAGATAGTGAACGAGATAGAAAGAAGATATAGTGAACGAGATAGAAAGAAGATATAGATAGTGAACGAGATAGAAAGAAGATATAGATAGTGAACGAGATAGAAAGAAGATATAGATAGTGAACGAGATAGAAAGAAGATATAGTGAACGAGATAGAAAGAAGATATAGATAGTGAACGAGATAGAAAGAAGATATAGATAGTGAACGGGATAGAAAGAAGATATAGATAGTGAACGAGATAGAAAGAAGATATAGATAGTGAACGAGATAGAAAGAAGATATAGATAGTGAACGAGATAGAAAGAAGATATAGATAGTGAACGAGATAGAAAAAAGATATAGATAGTGAACGAGTTAGAAAGAAGATATAGATAGTGAACGAGATAGAAAGAAGATATAGATAGTGAACGAGATAGAAAGAAGATATAGATAGTGAACGAGTTAGAAAGAAGATATAGATAGTGAACGAGATAGAAAGAAGATATAGATAGTGAACGAGATAGAAAGAAGATATAGATAGTGAACGAGATAGAAAGAAGATATAGATAGTGAACGAGATAGAAAGAAGATATAGATAGTGAACGAGTTAGAAAGAAGATATAGATAGTGAACGAGATAGAAAGAAGATATAGATAGTGAACGAGTTAGAAAATAGATATAGATAGTGAACGAGATAGAAAGAAGATATAGATAGTGAACGAGATAGAAAGAAGATATAGATAGTGAACGAGATAGAAAGAAGATATAGATAGTGAACGAGATAGAAAGAAGATATAGATAGTGAACGAGTTAGAAAGAAGATATAGATAGTGAACGAGATAGAAAGAAGATATAGATAGTGAACGAGATAGAAAGAAGATATAGATAGTGAACGAGTTAGAAAATAGATATAGATCGTGAACGAGATAGAAAGAAGATATAGATAGTGAACGAGATAGAAAGAAGATATAGATAGTGAACGAGATAGAAAGAAGATATAGATAGTGAACGAGATAGAAAGAAGATATAGATAGTGAACGAGATAGAAAGAAGATATAGATAGTGAACGAGTTAGAAAGAAGATATAGATAGTGAACGAGATAGAAAGAAGATATAGATAGTGAACGAGTTAGAAAGAAGATATAGATAGTGAACGAGATAGAAAGAAGATATAGATCGTGAACGAGATAGAAAGAAGATATAGATAGTGAACGAGATAGAAAGAAGATATAGATAGTGAACGAGTTAGAAAGAAGATATAGTGAACGAGATAGAAAGAAGATATAGATAGTGAACGGGATAGAAATAAGATATAGATAGTGAACGAGATAGAAAGAAGATATAGATAGTGAACGAGATAGAAAGAAGATATAGATAGTGAACGGGATAGAAAGAAGATATAGATAGTGAACGAGATAGAAAGAAGATATAGATAGTGAACGAGATAGAAAGAAGATATAGATAGTGAACGAGATAGAAAGAAGATATAGATCGTGAACGGGATAGAAAGAAGATATAGATAGTGAACGAGATAGAAAGAAGATATAGATAGTGAACGAGTTAGAAAGAAGATATAGATCGTGAACGAGATAGAAAGAAGATATAGATAGTGAACGAGATAGAAAGAAGATATAGATAGTGAACGAGTTAGAAAGAAGATATAGATAGTGAACGAGATAGAAAGAAGATATAGATAGTGAACGAGATAGAAAGAAGATATAGATAGTGAACGAGATAGAAAGAAGATATAGATAGTGAACGAGATAGAAAGAAGATATAGATAGTGAACGAGATAGAAAGAAGATATAGATAGTGAACGAGATAGAAAGAAGATATAGATAGTGAACGAGATAGAAAGAAGATATAGATAGTGAACGAGATAGAAAGAAGATATAGATAGTGAACGAGATAGAAAGAAGATATAGATAGTGAACGAGATAGAAAGAAGATATAGATAGTGAACGAGATAGAAAGAAGATATAGATAGTGAACGAGTTAGAAAGAAGATATAGATAGTGAACGAGATAGAAAGAAGATATAGATAGTGAACGGCATAGAAAGAGAATATACCAGTATTCTTAAATCATGACAGACTTTATCCATTAATCCCAGTATTCTTAAATCATGGCAGACGTTATCCATTAATCCCAGTATTCTTAAATCATGACAGATGTTATCTATTAATCCCAGTATTCTGACATCATTACAAACTATCTATTAATCCCTGTATTCTTACATGATGACAGACTGTATTAATCCCAGTATTCTTACATCATGACATACTGTATTAATCCCAGTATTCTTACATCTGACAGACTGTATTAATCCCAGTTTTCTTACATCATGACAGACTGTACTAATCCCAGTATTCTTACATCTGACAGACTGTATTAATCCCAGTATACTTACATCATGACAGACTGTATTAATCCCAGTATTCTTACATCTGACAGACTGTATTAATCCCAGTATTCTTACATCTGACAGACTGTATGTATTAATCCCAGTATTCTTACATCTGACAGGCTGTATTAATCCCAGTATTATTACATCATGACAGACTGTATGTATTAATTTCAGTACAGACACATTGTGAATGGCTGTATTCATATCACACAATGTGTACCTAGGAAAATGCCGTGTAATCTCTTTAATCATTTCCAATACTCTGATTATTGCTGATTTTTTATAAAACATGTTTGTTTATTGTCGCGAACACCGACCGAGCTGTTCAGTATCAAGATCGATCATATCTATAGATTTCATACATTTGTAAAGAAAACGACCGCTTTGAAAAGGGGCAAGAAAGCAGACTTGATGTGCTGCAACCTGATTAATTTCGAAATCTGATAGCAAACTAGAAAAAGGTTTTAAAAACCAATAAAGGCTAAGGATTGACTTCATTGCATCGAGTTTCCCTATATGTATTGGTTCTCTTTTATAGAAAATGCATGCCACTTCTCCAGAGTACTGCACAAAGCACAAACTCTGTACCTCAAGTATTAATCCTATTAATCTCCGGATAAGTGCACGTGTGAACTCAACGACCTGGTCCGAAATCGCACCTCCGACTTTCAGAATACAAGGGAAGAGCTTTCACTACTTTTCCACATAGACCCCAGTGAGGAAATTCAGAATTCAGGCTAGCAAACAAAACGGTGGTCACGAATCCAAAGTCACATATTATGTACTTCTTTCCTATTTCTGACGTTTTCCAGACTGCCAGTTTATTTGTATTCGTGATCGTGTCGTTGCAATGTTTGTGTTTACATGGTCTGAGCTAACAGGATTTACAGTGGTGAGCTTTCAAACTGGCTGTTGTAAACACGCAATTCAATACGAGCAAAATTTCAGCAAAGATAATTGTAAAACAAGGTTATTAATAGCATTACAAACATACATTTATCCTATACACTTTCCTTGATCTGTTCTCATTGTACATATAACATATGTTGAGATCACTAGACGATGATTGCAGCAAATCAATGACAATAAACAAATAATCAATAAGATTATTCAAAAAAGTTCAGAATCAATAAGATTCAAAAGAGAATGCAATACATACAGAGGCATATCGTTATTAAGTCATGTTGAGAAATTATATGCTAAAATTTTGGAATCTAGAATAAATCTATAATAGAACCACAGCTGAACATCGCTCAATTTGGGTTTAGAAAGGGAAAGAGTTGCACCGATGCCCTGTTCACACTAAGGCAACTCAGCGAAAATACCATAGAATATGACAAACAGCTCAACTTAGCATTCATAGACCAAGAAAAGGCCTTTTATAGAATAAACAGAAACAAACTATGGGCCATACTAAGTGAATACGGAATTCAGGGCCAACTATTAGACAATATTAGAGCGCTATACCAAACATGCTCAAGCGTAGTACGAACAAGCGACGGCCTGACAGACGAATTTGAATTATCATCAGGAGTAAGGCAGGAATGTGTGCTTTCGCCTATACTTTTCAATATTTACATAGACAGGATAACGCAAAAAACCAAGACAGATAACAACCTCGATAACAACTACAATTTAGTCAACGAACTACTCTTTGCAGATGATCAGATTATAATTTACAACAACGAACACAAACTTCAACAACACGTAAATGCACTGCAAGCGACATGCGAAAAATATGACATGAAAATTAACACCTCCAAAACAGAAGTCATGACAATAAATAGGTTAACAGGTCAACTAAATATACACGTGAATAATGTCAAAATACAGCAGACTCCAGAATTCAAATATCTCGGGAGTATATTCATAGCAGATGGAAAGATGGACAGAGAAATCGAGACTAGATGCCAGAAGGCAAATGCACTGACATACCAACTGTCACCACTATTAAAACACCCAAGCATTAACATGGCAGTCAAACGACAACTTATAAACTGCATATTTATTCCAACTCTCTGCTATCAGTGCCAAACATGACCCTGACTAAGACACAAGAAAGAAAGATTACAACATGTGAAATGAGATGTCTACGAAAAGCTATCAAAGTTACAAGGCGAGATAGAGTGAGAAACGAGAATATCAGAAGCATCGTTGGTACTATACCATGCATACAGTACATCGAGAAGAAAGAATCAAGTGGTTCGGCCATCTAATGAGAATGGAACCACATTTACTACCATCACGTGCCTATAATAATCGACACTCAGGGTGCAGAGCACGAGGCAGACCAAGAACACGATGGATAGATAATATCTCAGAGTCCTGCGAAAGCATGGACTGACAACGTCAAGTGCAACACACCTGGCACAAGATAGAAAACTAACTCTCCCCACGCCGCTTTACGGAAAATGTGGTGAAGATAAGATACGATAAAATAAGATCAATAAGATCGCTGAAATCCGCAGAGATGACGTGGTTTTACAGAAGATTATTGAAAATCACATGAACAGCAAGAAAGTCAATATATGTTTGAATAGCAAATAATGAAATAGAACTTCAGGTACTAGTGAGATGGTGGTAGCAGAAAATAACAACAGAGCTTTAACACTGAGTAGAACGAAGACAAATGTGAATGGTCATCGTAATTTTTCATTTGAATTCTCATCCAGTTTCTTTTCTCTAATCCTGTTTTCCCACATCGTGAAGATACAAAGAGATTTCTAGATCTGTGTGCGCTTCCTAAAGTGTTTTTCACTGTCTCTGTTATTTCTGAGGTCCACCTTATGCATGGACGGTCTTTTACTTTGTAACCACTGTCTAGTACGAGCATTGCTTTTTGGGGCGCACTATTAATGCGGACAAAGCATTTAATTTGTAGTTTCTTGATGAAGTTCAGTTCTGAAAATGTACCCACTTTTTCCCGATATCTTCATTTCTAAACCAGTCACAACATTTACAGTATGTAGCATTTTCGATTTCTTCATGTTTTGTATTCATTTCGTACCGTTATACGTTACTGCTATTTTCCATACCGATATGTCTTGGCAACTACAGGGTGTTCAACTTAAAAGCAGCCTGTGAATGGAGCTAATCTGGCATATATGTATGGAAATGAGAAGGTTCAGTTATGACGTAGTATAGGTCAAGGTTGTGTGATGGTGTGTAATTGTAGTGCGGGAAGGGGCGATGAACAAATGTGACGTAGGACAAGCTAGTCAGAACCGGTTTAAATAGTAAATAGATGAGATGCAATGCGTACCTGGCAAATTTATATTTATTACTGGGGCTGCTTTTAAGTTGAACACCCTGTAGTTCAATCTCTTTTATGAAACAGCTATTTCTAGAATCTCGCTTTGTAAAGTTTATTCAGGGTTTTCCAAGAGCGTCCTATATTTCTTGAACCATTTGTCTCCCACTTCAATGCCTGTTCTGTGAGTTTTTAGGTTACTGATTTCTTCATCACTGATGGTAATTTTGGTTGACATCTTGTTTTATCAGTGACATATTCTTCACTGTTTTGTATTCACAAGAAAATGTATTGGTCTTTAAGATGTGTTTTTTTAACGGATAAGAATATCTATTCTATTCACGTGGTACTATTTTAAAGAGGAACTGTATCATCACCTGAATCTGACTCTGAATTCTATTTCTATCAATTTTGGAAGGATCAACATTTTTGTGTGTTGTTCATACTAAATATTTTTCGTTATACCTTTTGTATAAATGTTAAATAAGTATATGGATAAAGAACACGAACTTGTGGTGCTTGTTTTTTCAACTTAGAGTAGTCTGTACTCTAACAGTTACAAGTATGTTAGAGAACCAGTACTGAAATGTGAAAGTTAGCCATGAGCTAGAAGTTAATAAACAGTCAAATCTGAGAAGGACATAGAAATATGGTTCTACAGACGAACGTTGAGAATGTCATAGACGGCTAATGAGATTAATATTGATATACTAAAAGTTGGAACAACAGAACCAAACTCATTATCAATATCAGAAAGAGACAGTACAGTGATCACTTTTCTGGCTGATCAAGAAAACAGTAGGTTTAACATTGCCAAACAAATATAGAGGACGAGAGAGAAAAAAAAAAGATAAAACGAGATAGAGAGAGAAAGAGAAAAATAGCACATTCTGGACAGCCAAACTTCATGGCACGGAAATGGTGTCAATATTTTAACTGATAGTCCTCACTCAGTCATGACGTAGATGAAGATCAATGAAGAGCATACTAAAGTCGACATAATGGTGGCAATGATGCATATGTAAACAGTCAAACACCTGGCATCGCTAACGTTTATTTAACACAGTGAAGACATAGTATTATGCAGCTCTCAAACACGGCAAAGTATGTATTACATTTCAAATAACTTCATCACTGGTAGAAACAGTGTTATTTGATTGTGTGATATCACTTGCCGCGAACAGATGTGCATATTTTGTTTGTTTTTAGCTTATAGTGTGTTCGTGTAGAATGAATTCCATTAAATCATAACGCGCTTGCCGTACAAACATCAAGTAGTACATATTATTGACGTTATGCATATTCAATCTTGCTGCACGTGAGTGTATCCTATTTTACACATGATAGTTGTTCTCCGTTAAAGATGTAACTAACACTACAGAATGTGTGTGCACAACATCACAAACAACATAGATTGTGTGTAACACATTTACAACATTATATAGTATTTATATAACATGTTTTAACATTACATATTGTGTGTGTGTAACATTTCTACAACATTATATAGTATTTTGTAACATATAACCCATTACTAGTACCACAAAACCTTGTTGTTCACAGTGAAATATATTCTGCAACTATCACCATCAACCGAACTCTATTTTGAGCATCTTCTTCAGCTCTACTACGATACCTATCGTTCTAACATCCTCCTCTAATGTCGCAAGGAAGTTTTTGCTCTCCCAGCTTCCCTCTTTCCTTATAGGTTTCTATCAGGTACCTATCTACTTATGATGTTCTGATTTCTTTCATTTTTTCCTTAACAGTCATTTATGTCGGATTTTGTTCTAATCTTCTGTACAATTCTATATTTGTTACCCATTCTGTATGAATTATGATGTGGCAACATTTGTTGGGGAATGTCTGCAGTTTGAGTATAGTTTTCTTGTTCACATACCATGACTCAGAACCATAGAGCATGGTATATTGTAAATGCGTATTGAACATCCTAAATGTATTTCTCAGAATGAAAACTATCAAGTATCTTAATGAGCGGAGAAACCCTACTTTGTCAATTCAAGCATTGATCTCTTGGTGTGCTCCACCATCTTTGTTAATATTATTATCAAATATGTGAAATGTTAAACATCTTCAATTATGTAATAGTTAATCATAATAAGGTCATTCTCTTTGCTGTTAATTTCATTTCCTGTGTTTTGTTCACATTTACCTTTAGTCCTGTATTAGCTATTTCCGATGTTTATTTCTTAGGTGGTATATATCATCTGCAAAACGGATAAACCAAACCGTTTACTAAAAGCCTATATTGTTTCTCTTCAAGTTACCCTCTCCTACTTATCTTTTCACTCTGTCTAAAGTCATGAGAAATATTTTTTTGGATAGAGTAGACATCACTGTCTGAGTTCATATTGCCTTTTTTTAATTTCGAAAAGTTGTGATTATTTACCTTTGACATGTTACTTCACAGAATTCTTATATCATTTTTATTTTTACAATTTTCTCTGTTCCATTAATGTCTCAATATTTTCGATGTCTTTACTGTCGAATAGAATTTCCACAAAGCTCACAAAGTTCACATGCGAGGTGTTTGCCGCTTGCTTGATTGCTCTATAATAACGATGAAGGATATACTGGCATTATATATTCTTACTGTAGCATATCACCAACGTTAAGCATGTTGTTGTCTTCAGAAATTATATAACATATCTTCAGTATTATGTATTGTTGGTGTAGCATACATACAACATTATATATTGTTAGTAAAACATATATTATATGGATTGATAGGAACAACACTAGTGCCATAGCATCATATTAAGAAACAACAAACCAAATGGTTCGTCCATGTAACACGACTACCACCCAACAGTACACCGCAACAAACACTACTATTCAGATACAGAAATTTCGAAACCAAAGGTAGCTCACACTAACGGTGGACACTAAAATGTCAGAGGCGTTAGATAATACAATAAAGTAGGACAATTGTCAGAACTCTTCGCATATCATGAACGTTGGAAGGTACAACCAGAACAGAGAAATAAATGAAAAAGTATAATCTATCTTCAGCATTATATATTGATTATATAGCCCATTGGTGGACTAATAAATGTTAACACCGGAAGCTAAATGGACACCCCCTCGTTTCTGCCACCCAAGTTATGTAACAAATAAGTGTAATTAAAAACATATCAGAATAAACAATGTCTGATTTATACGCGATGTGATCAGCAACTTGCTAAACCTCTCTTTCTGGTCGGTATGTTATTGGTAAGATAGAACATGAGTTCGTTGTGTCTGTTAGACTCATACAGACCCGTAGATTAGTACATCCAGTTTCTCAATGCTTTTTCGGGTATACCTCCTATGTAGAACAGATACCTGGCATAGGGAAGCCCATCCTCCTAGGCGAGCAAGAAAACCCGTTAGCCTTTGACATCGTGGTCATAGTTGTCTGATCTACACCACTGGGAGGTGGGTGGACTTGTGTGTTTTACGGGTCATTAGCGGGCTATATTTTTTACTATTGGCCTTTCCTACGAAAAACTAGTCGATCCCAACACTGCTGGATGTAGAGTCAGGCGCAGACAACACTTTATATACCCTTTGTTATTGAACAACAAGTTGCAATTACATCATTTAAATTTCTGTTCCTTTTCAATTAAAATGATGGCAAGGCTTGTCAGTCTGTCCTGATCCATTGTTTGAAATCAAACAAACAACAAATGCATATACACACGCCCCACTCACACATTTTTTAAATTATACCAACACAAAACTAACAATAGAAAATAATAACCAGTAACAAAAGCTTTTACTGGCGGCTTATGAAAACAATAAACAATGTTTGAAATCGATGGTATCCAGACTAGTGAGGTCCTTCCGGACGCCCCAGCCACTTTTGTTGTTACTGAAAGAAGGTCTAACTTGTCTGTTTGAATGTTTATCGTCTAGTGACAGCTTGTTTGATCTTTAAAACAACCGCTACTACTATAGTGTAGGATGGTGCATCATTGGTTGACTCTGAGAAAACATATTAATAATAATAGTATCTTTTCCTGACACTTCAAGCTATGTTGTAAGCTAGGTCATAACGACTCTCTGCTCCTCTTCCTTTAGTCTGCAATTAGGTACAGCATGTATCCAACATTATATATTGTTGAATTTTGTCATATTTCTTCAACATTATATGCTAGTAGTGTAAAATGTCTACCACATTGAATATTGTTGTTGCAACGTGTGCTCAATAATACAGACAGCAGAACTGGAATATCTCCATTATTATATGTTATGCACTTACCATATGTCCAACATTATATTTCTTCTTGTGTAATATATCTGTAACATTACGTATTTATATTGTAACATATCTCCAACATTATATACTATTTATATCTAACATTATATATTATTGTATAATATGTCGCCAATAGTAAACATTATTTATATAACATATATTCGAATTACATATTAGTTATGTAACATTACTCCAAGACTGCATAATTTAAGTGTAATATTTCTCTACCATTCTATATTTTTTTGTCTAACACATTTCCAATATTAAATAAACAAATTTAGTCTATCTAAAAACAACATATATAAAACTGCTCAATTCTTTCGTTAATACATTTGATGGTTCTAGTCTTTTATACAACCCCAAGCAAATGGGAGACGGGCTTCGGGGTTTCCGGGGTGTGTCTGCTGTTTATCGTGTGTCGCGGTTTATTCCATTAGCGCTTATAGGGGTTTCAGTGTGATAATACAGGAGGTATACTGAAAATGACAAAGTTTCCGCTTTCTTTCAATTTCGTCTTTTTCCTTTCGTTATGACATTCGTTCTTCTTTTACGATATCTTCTGTTCTTCTTCTTTGATATCTTCTTCTTCGACTCTGATATCTAATATTTCATATGATATCTTCTATTCTTTTTTCTATGTTGTTTTCATTCTTTAATACATTCATTATGACGTTCCTTCGTCTTCTACGACATCTTCTTCTTCGACTCTGATATCTAATAATTCATTTTTAATACATTCTAGCGTTGTTGCAGAGCGAAGTGGAGCGTACAGGGCAACTACTTTTGGTATGAGGATGGAGATTGAGGCCTCATTTACTGGGGCCGTTGTTGTATTTACGTGGATATACTGTCCTGGGCATGCGTGTTTGTTTCGGTAATGAGAGAGCGGACAGGCTTGCACCAACAGCAACGATTGTTGGGGGATGTTCTTCGGTCACTTCGCGACTGTCTGTTGGATGAGGACACTGAAATATATGTTGAATCGATCCAGCGATTTAGGCAGTTTGGAGTTACCCGGTGTACAAGTAGAACTGGATGCCTGAGAGGCAGAGTTAGGTGTGTGTTTAATCAACTAGCTACGGGAACCCTCAGCATGCATACTCTTCGATATATGTTTGGGGAGATTGAGCACCTAGGGGTCTGCCCGGAGTACAATGACGTCAGTTTAGTAACCAATACCAATGTTATGTTATGCGATCGACATCACGGCACATTGGGCATTCCCATTCCTGCTCTGTCCTCCGTTGCAGCAGCTATCCCAAAGTCCATTTGCTGACAGTACCCATGAGAAGTTGATTACTATATCTTTTTTCTCTACCACGAAGACGACACTGTCTGGCATGTTCAAACTTAACGCCTAATTCTCGCACTCGTTCCAGTGTCTGAGACCCGCCCATGTCACACAATTGAGAGCGTACCGCATCGATGATATCGGCTCTGTCCATACTTCTGCATGCTCGACTCGGGGCATTGTTTGCAAGAGAGTCAGTACGCTCCTTACCCGGCACTCCAGCATGTACAGGTATGTACCACCAAGTCATTTTTATGAGATGTGATCTCCGAATGATGTCAACCCATTCCACACGCGTACTTCCAGATTCAATCAGTTGAAGCAAATTCATCGAGTCTGATATGATGATCGTATGGGTAACCTGTTGCTCAGCCACCCATGACAGAGCCCTGGAGGCAGCGGTGATCTCCATAGTCATGCTCAATGTCATTTTCTCGAAAGCCCCGCAGCCCACATGAAGTGTGCGACGGTTTTGTTGTGATGAGTAAGTCCGGGACCCATTCTCTACAGCGGCGTCCAAGTGTACTGACAACTGTTTAATAACATCCTATGCCTCGGCCATACAGGATCGGTCTCTCTTCAATCGCCTGCCCTTGTTTTCATTTATGGATTTGTGCAGAGGATGATTTGTGTCCGCAGAAACTCTTAGATAAGCTTTTTCCTGTGCGACTTTGTGTCTCATGGTCATCGTTGGCAATCCAAGGACATAGCGCATTGCCTCACAAGAAGTGTCACGCGTGCAACCAATTATAAGCCTCATCGCTTCATTTTGGATCCTGTCTAACTTATAACGTGATGTTCTGCTTACTGCCAAAAGACCAAGGCCATAGTCCACCACGTTCAGCAGTAGTCCCTGATAAAGAAAAAATAGCAGGCAGTGTTCATTATCCGCCTCCGCCATAACTTTGAGAGCGGTTAGCCCTTTACTTGCCTTTAGGATTACGTTCTCTACATGACTCTTAAATGACAGATTTCTGTCAACTGGTATTCCAAGATATTTTAATGTTTCGCTTCTGTCAATGTCTTTGCTACACATGTTGACAACTGGGGTCGGTCTCTTTACTATGTGAGTGTTAAGAGAGAACCATGTCAGAGAGGCCTTTGCTGGGTTCACATTCGTTTCGAATTCGTTGCACCAGTCACCAATCCTATTCAGTTCACACTGTATGGCAGATGCGATCTCATTTCTGTCCTTGCCCATGCGATACACCAGAATATCATCGGCGTACGACATTGTTCTGCCAACTCCGACCCTTTGTGTGCTGGTTACCCCGACGGTGTATACATTGAACAGGACTGGCGAGAGTGGTGATCCCTGAGGAAGACTCATTAGGACTTGTGGTTGTGATGATCATGAACCACAACACATTGATAACGTGCGCTCAAAAAGGGCAGCAGCAAGCCACTTGCCAAGCTTGATTCCACCTGCATATTCATCAATAACTGCATAAGTAAGGTGTAAGAGACATTGTTATATGCGTCCTGCAAGTCAATGGCGGCTGCAGCCGTTTCTGTCGCCATATTCTTCTTCTTTCGTTCATTCTTCACGACCAATTTGATCATTCTTATTTTGATGTATAATTGGTCCAATGGCAAGAACGGGGTGATCTACGTCGGGACAATTGTGTGCCCATGGTGACTAGGCCCGCCCGTCCGGTTTCAGCCAGATTTTGATTTACTAGGGTGAGCTTTTCCTAGGGTATCGCCATCTGAAACCCCTCATACGCAAAAACCGCTGCATTGCACCATGTGTCCTTTCCTTTACGATAGCCGCCGAAAGTGGAGGGGAAAAGACCATTTGTTTCCATCATATTTGAAACTCTACGGGCTATGAATTTACAAGCAGTTTGCCGACAGTGTTTTGCAAGGTAATAATTCTATATCCATTTATGCCTGTGAGATGTTTTCCAGGTTTAGGCGAGGATCTCAGATAGCTGTGAAGCCAATCATTAGGAATAGCAAGAACAGAAATGACATCCCCGTTCTTATCTCAACGGATTCCGTCAAGTGTCCCTCAAATTCCTCTGCCCTGCCCCCGCCAGTAAAAACGCAGGCTCTTCTCTCTCTCTTTGCCTTTTACCCCGGGTTGGGGCATAGGCCCTCAACCAACTCATACCAAGTCTTCCTATCTCTAGCTATCTCCTGCAGCTCCTCCAGCTCTTCTTTATATTGTTGATCTCCGTCTCCAAGTATTTCTCGGCCTTCCCTTCTTTCGCTGTCCCTGCGGGTTCCAGGCAAGGACCCTTCTTGTTTTATTTCCTCGGTTTTCGCAAAGTGTGTCCTATCCAGCGCCAGCGTCTTTTTTAACCTGTTCGTTCACTGGAATCTGTCTTGTTCTCTCCATAAGTTCCTCATTTGTGACCCTATCATACCATCTTAGTTCCTCTATTCTGCGCAGACACCAGTTGTTGAATGTTTGCAATTTATGCGCTATTGTTTTAGTTGTTCTCCATGTTTCTGACCCATACAGTAGAACTGCATTAACATTAGAGTTAAATATCCGAATTTTGTTCTAGATTTGATTTCTTTGGACTTCCAAATGTTTCCCAGTGCAATGAAAGCTCCTCTTGCCTTCTGTATTCTTATTTTAACATCTCTATCTGTTCCACCCTCTTTGTCTACGTTGCTGCCCAAATATGTGTATGATTCTACCTCTTGAAGTGGGATTTCCCCAGGGAGATCGAGTTGTCGTTGTTGTTAATTCTCAATATCTTTGTCTTTCCCTTATGAATGTTCAGCCCTATTTGCTGGGACCTTTGATTCAATGTGTTTAGCTTATCCTGCATCTGATTTCGTGTATGTGACAGAAGGGCTATATCATCAGCGAAGTCCAGAGCATCTAGTTGTTCTATTGGATTCCATTTCTGGTGTTAGTTACTGTGGTCTTCATAATCCAGTCTATTGTCAGTAAGAACAACAAAGGTGATAGAAGACATCACTGACGCACTCCTGTTTCTATTCCAAAAGTATCTGTTAGTTTACCTTCATGAAGAACTCTACATTTCATATCTGTATATGTTGCTTTTATTAGGTTAATAATTTTCTGTGGGATTCCATAATGCCTCATTAATTTCCAAAGGGTTCCCTATCAATACTGTTAAAAGCCTTCTCATAATCCACAAATCCGATATAAAGTGGGGATTTCCATTCAATACTTTGCTCTATTATTATGCGTAATGTGGCTATCTGGTCAGCACAGGATCTATTTGGTCGGAAGCCTGCCTGTTCATCTCTCAGTTTCTCCAGGATGACTCTGCTTAGTATTTTCCCAGGTACTGACAACAGCATTATTCCCTATAGTTTTCACACTTCTGAAGGTCCCCTTTCTTTGGTAACTTCACCAGGTATCCTTCTCTCCAGTTTGCTGGTATTTCTTCGGTCTCCCAGATTCTGCTAAATAATTTATACAGTATTTCTGTGGATGTGTTTATGTTGGCTTTAA
Organism: Arion vulgaris; assembly: GCA_020796225.1. Taxonomy (NCBI): domain Eukaryota; kingdom Metazoa; phylum Mollusca; class Gastropoda; order Stylommatophora; family Arionidae; genus Arion; species Arion vulgaris. Next base: position 28,884,023 of record CM036758.1, on the reverse strand, counting down.
CTGCCTCCACTGGAATACCATCTGGACCGCCGCTTTCAATCTTTTAAAAGTTTAATGGCTTTACTAATCTCCTCCTTGGATGGTTTCTCACAGTTGATGTCCAAGTCAATTTCTGCCGGTTGGATATCTGAGGGGGGGGGTCGTAGGTGCTGGTCTGTTCAGGAGTTCCTTGAAGTATTCCATCCATCTTTCCATTGCTATGATAGGACAGCTTTTCATTGCTCCCAGAGTTATTCTTAGGCCCATGTTTTACACTTTGTCTAGTTTCTGTGTATGTTTTGGCTGTTGTTGTCCAAAAGCAGGAGCCATATTCCATGATGGACCTGACTGATCCAATTTAGACTTGTTTTAATATTTTTGAGCTTGCGGCCCAGGACGTTCCAGCTAGTTTCTTCAATACAGAAAGTCTTTGTATGGCTTTTCTTTGAATCTTATCTATGTTTGGCCTTCAGGTAAGTCTGCTGTCAAGGGTAATTCCAAGGAAGGTGGGTGTATCTGTTTGGGGCATTGTTTGGTTTAACATACATCCATAGAATCGAACTCATTGTGTAGATATTGAACATCAGCAACGAGAAGCGATTTCTTATGTTTCTTCTTCTGTGGTATTAGTTTGCTGGCTGCTGACATGAAGATGTTTTTGGTATTGGTAGCGTCATAGAACATCTGTGTCACCAGACATGTTGTAGATTTCAATTGAGATATTTCTTTAAAAATATCAGATTAACGCAGATAAGTTATACAAATGTATTCAATCAAACTCTTAAATACAAGCAACCGCACATTACAATGACATAACACAATATATAGCTCAAGAATACATTTTTAATGGAGAATTGCAGTCAATGTTTAGTCAAGAACAAAGTGAGAAAACAAAATCTCAGGATAAGCTATTTGATGTTTAGTCCTCTGAATCTTCATCATGGCCCTTCTTGGCATTCTTCCTCTTGACACAACCTGATGAGAAAAAAATATTGCAATTCTGTCTAATCAATGTTATTGACTATCAATTTCTGACCATAAATTGTAATAACCAGTGATGCCTATAAAAGTCGAAGGAAGTCTCTCCTCTACAGTACACAAGGCTGCCGGCAGAAAAGGCGGAAGATTGACAATGTCAAGAACGGCTTTGAAGGCGGGAGCTGGAACAGCCTGGTATCGGGCTCAGGGGCCACCAGAGATCATCATGGTTAAGTGGCCAGAACTAATCAGAGAGCAACGTCCTATAAAGAATACGCACCTTGATGATGCCTATAAAAGTATACATCAAATTAAGTAGACTGACGGAACTAGTATTTGTTACTCAAAATTCAAAGAACAAACAATCCCCAAGTATGGTGAGCTCAGGGAACAACCTGTGGTATTCCTGGAATATGAGACATGGCCTGTCAGTACCAAGTATATTAATTTGACAGTACCACACAAACTGCTAAGAGAACAACACCCCACATATCTTGGAGTAACACTTGACCGCCAACTCAACCTGAAGAAGCAAACCTGAAGAAGCATGTTGTGAATGTAAAGAACAAAGCATTAAGAAGATTACAGCAATGAGGTCAACACCAACCGACGCATGTGAAATACACACAAATGTGGAACCTCTTGGGTTGCGTAGGACAAAGCTGCTGTTGAAGCTTATGAAAGGAGCAAAAGAATGAATCAAGATCACCCCAATAAACTACTTGTTGAGAAGTGGAAACAGAATTAAACAAAAGTCAATCCTCCACCACATCAGGGAAATCAAAGACAGATACCACCTTCCAGAAACAAGACAGCAGCTGCAGAGAGTAATAGCAAACTTACCACCACATACACTCTTGAATACACCTGAAATTAGAACAAAATTGATAGATGAAGCAACAAAACGCTCCGACCCATTCAGCCTTATGATAGCATCTCAAAGAACCATTGATGCCTATACCCAAGAATGGGTACATGTCTATATTGATGGATCTGTATTTAAAGCCACAATCAAAGCAGGTTACGGAGTATATATACAATACCCAGACCGATCATCTGAAGAGCTGTTTGGTGCATGTGGGGAGATATGCTCCAATTATGAGGCTGAAAAATTCTTGTGATAGAAGCTGCTTTCTACCACATGAAGACTGTTTTCAATGCCTTTCCATCCAAGGCACAAAACAATTATTTTCACAGATTCAATGTCTGCCTTTCAAGCTCTAGAAGAAGGTGGACATTGTAAATCTGAACTATATCCCAGATAGCCCTAGATATTGACAGACATTACATCAAAATAACTATGCAGTGGATCCCTGGACATTCAAACACACCTGGAAATGATAAAGCAGATAGGCTAGCCAAGAAAGGATCAACACAGGAACAACCAATCACAGCAACAACTCTCCATACAGCAAAGCAAATTCTAATGGCAACAAATAAAGAAATTTGGCTGAAAAGATGGGCAATGGGAGACACGGGAAGAGAGGTGTACAGCCATATGGCCAGCCCTAACCTTAATGATAACATCAACCACCTTACAAGAATAGATCGGAGCACCATTTTTAGACTCCGAACCCTCCCAGATTAGCCTACCTTACGTAGTTTGGAGGGTTTGCGTGCCTTGGTGATCCTTTAGGCTATGTCGGTGGGAGTCTAACTCCTGGCAGGTCTAACCAAGCCGAAGAGACTAAAGGTCAAAGGCCAGACCAAAGGTGGGAGCAGGATGGGGCCTCATAAGGTGACATCGCAGAACCCACCGGCGAGTGGTAAATGCTCTGGCTGCAACCAACCCAACCCCCAACTATGGGTTAAATGGCAGCCCCTTTTTCTTGTCTTATCTCCTACTTCTTTTACAACTTTTCTATTCCTCGAGTTAGACTACAGTCTTCTCTAGCAATAAGAGTGCTGAAGTCGGAGGCAACCAGCCAAGAGGTGCACTATAGCAATCAGGTTGCCACGCACTAACGCATAAGTATTTGAAAAGATATGGTGCTCGCCCTGTGCACCTTACTGGAGCAGTGAATTGGAACTACTGCACAATAATGTAGAAATTTCACGAAAGCAGGCAGAGACCACTCCGTGCCAAGAACACCACAACAAATATCAGCATGCCAAGGCTATATTTCAAAGGGACAAGCTGCAGGCCAAGCAGGGGAGCTGGAAGGAAAAAACTTTAAAGAGTCCTTAAACTTTGAAAGAGATACCAGGAAACTGTGGAAGCTGGTAAAACAACTTAGTGATGAAGGTACAGGGAGAAATCCTAAGATTGCATTGAACAAAGATGGAAACATCCTCACAGGAAAACAGGCAGCTGATCATTTTGCAGACTCCTTTGCTAAAGACAGTAATATTGAAATTAGCTCAATGAAACAGTGAGATTCGTGAGAAAAAGCAAAATGTAGAGCAAGATGAAACCATACCTGAAGTTATGAAGACCCCAATCACATTTAAAGAACTGGAACTGGCGATATCCAAATAAAAATGGAGAAAATCACCAGGAGTTGATGGTGTATCAATGAGATGATCAAGAACTTGGGAACTGCAGCAAAAATAAAGCTACTGCAGATTTACAATAATTATTGGATCTTGGGTAGCTGGATCATTGAAGAAGTACATGTGACCCTGGAAACAGACAGAGGATCCTGAATGGTTAAGTACATGTAGTAGTGCAAGAGTAGTTATATTATACAAGATCTAACCGCAAAACAGACTAGCAGAATCCCAGAGTAAATACCTTCGCAAGCCTCTCCTGGATGCTGGGAAAAGCTACATAAATACAAACAAATCGTAAGAAATTTGCAAGGGTAGTGGACTTATAATGCACCTATAGTTAACGGAATTGCCACTATCAGAGCAGGAAATGATTTTGGAAAGCAGACGCTGGTGCTCAATGCTGTTCGTCTGGAGTGCATTCCTTTCTCATTCCAGGTATATGGATCTTGCAGAAACGAGGCAACAAGCTGCAACTTATATCACGAGCAAAACAGGGTTAGCTAGTACTTTCACAAATCACAACATCCTAGAGAGACTCAAGAAAGCTACAAATGAAGTACTAAGAGATGAACAGGCAGAATTTATGCACAGTTGAAGAAAACTTGGCATGAGTTGGTTGTCCTATGCCCCAATCCGGGTTAAAAGACGAGAGAGAAAAGAATCCAAACCTGGATTCTCAAAATTTCTCTTTAGAGGTGCGGGCTGTAATAAAAACACGCAAACCTGATGGGTCTATGTTTGATCAGAACACTAGCCTGATGAATGCTCTTAGCAAGGCCCAGGTTGAACACTTCTGTTTGCAAATGACGCTCTAGGAAATCTTCACGCCACAAGTTTGCTATCATCAAGTAAGCAAATGTGCACCAATCTACGAAGAAGGAGATCGTAACCTGCAGGAAAGTGTAGTTAATGAAATTGGAGTAAACAGAATGGTTAGTAAATTAATAAGTGCAACTAATTAACTCTTGTGCACGTAGGATGTTAATTGAGATATTTGACGATGGTCCTGAAAAGGACCTGGGTGGTGTGACGATGGCCCTGAAAAGGACCTGGGTGGTGTGAGTCGAGAAGGCGTGTGTTCATTATGGATATGAGTTAACTGGAGCTTGCATATGTGGCATGTGTTCATTCTGGAGGCCAAAAAGCAACAATGTCGCCAAGAATGGCGTTGAAGGCGTCAATACCTGCGGATAAATACCGCCGTCGCCACATAAATTCACACAAGTAGGACTCTAGCAGATGCCTGCGAGTCCCATTGCGCCTCTTGTTTTCCTCCTTTGCTGATCTCCACAGACGTTCAATGTGCTGTGTATGTGCACTGATTGGATCAACAAAGTTCCTGGAGTGGTTAACTGTCAGATGATCATATCCAACAATATTTGCCACTCCGTTATAGGCACGCCATTGGTCGGATACAATAGTAGTACCGGGACTAATGTGTGCCTGAATGATTGGTAGCAGAGTTGCTGCTGTTCTATCGGCAACACAGAACATGAAGCATTCTCTGGTCTCACTACATATACCACCAAATACCCACTGAGGGGAAAAGTTCTCCCTACGTGATTTTTTCGCCTAGTGAATAGGCTCTCATCAATGGTATTTGGCCCTCCTATTACAGCAGGGTTTAGAAGGAGTTTATTGGCGCATACCTCCCGGAGGTAATTAGACCAATCAATAGTAGAACTTTTCGACATGTCTAACTCCTGACAATATTTTATATTTGCCAATTTGTTACACCAACAGTATATAAATAGAATTATCTGCCTATATGTTAGACGGGAACTTTGTAACCAAGTTCCAGTCCTGAGAGGTATATCTTGCCGACAAGTGGTTCTCCGGCACCGCCAGCGATCAACACACAGCCATTCTTCTTGCCTAAAGATAACGTCATATCATGGTTATTTGAACACACACCCTACCAGTATGCAACACCCCATGTGTCTGAAGAAAAGCAACGCACCTTGCCTTGTCTTCAGTCAGGGCTGATAGTGCAATGAAATTCATGATATACAATAATATGTTAAATTGTTAATAAATTGTTAAATTCTAATAGTGCAAATAATTGACAGTGCTTGCAATATATGGATTGACAGTTCTTGCCTTGAACAACTGAAACTGGCGCAAATACTAGAATGGATAATGCCTGACCGGAAAACGCTTATAACGGCGAATAGTAATGTCGAATACAATACTAACGAATACTAGCTACTAACGAATACAATCTAAATTGATCGACATATCTAAAAATAGCCGCAATTGCTACCAAATTTGTAACTGGTTTACCTGCCCTAAAATGGACCATCCAACGACCTCCACCGACGCGTCACGACAGATCTAAAAATAGCCACATCCGCTTGTTTGGGGTTGTATAAAAGACTAGTACCCATTTGATCTATGTTTTATCAAAATGAAGATATTTTAGTCAATCATCGCTCAGGAAATTTGTCTGCCCCTTCACTCGCTACAAATCTCACATTATCATCAGATTGACCTTGTTTTCTCCTCAGTCAAACAATAACTTTTGTTGCGACAAACTACTTCGACAAGCGTTTTAATTGTAAAAACTTCTAAATTTCATCAGGGCTCGCAGTATATAGAGACAGACCTCGAAGTTTCTTCAGACATTCAGAATATTCCTTCACAGTATTCCATCACACCCTTCACAATATTATATCACACTATTCACAATCTTTCATTACACTATTCACGATCTTCCATTACACTATTCACAATCTTCCATTACACTATTCACAATCTTCCATTACACTAGTTGCGATCTTCCATTACACTATTCACAATCTTCCATTACACTATTCACAATCTTCCATTACATTATTCACAATCTTAAATCACACTATTCACAATCTTATATCACTATATGCCCAATTTGTTTAAATGTTACAATCTTTCACACAAAAACATCACAATCTCTACAAACTCAGAATCTCAATAAACACATGCGGGTGGAAAGATTGTTATTCACTTGACGGTAGTTGTAGTAGTAGTAGTAGTAGTTGTTGTAGTAGTAGTAGTAGTAATAGTAGTAATAGTAGTAGCAGTAGTAGTAGTAATAATAATAGTATTTGTAGTAGTAGTAATAATAGTGGCAGTAGTTGTAGTAATACGATTCCCATTTCAGTCGTGATAGAGCATAGATGTTTGTCACTGTATAGGAAGAGTACACGTGTTCAAATATTCCATCCTCATCAAAGAAACTGTTGTCTCAAAACTTGTTGTCTCTTTCAACAGAAACCACAAAATCTATCAAAAGATGGTTATACCTGCACACCTCTCACGATCTTCTAACACCTCTTGTCTCGACATACCTCATGGCCTATCCAAACCTCTCATTCTCTCAAAATCTAATAATCTCTCTAAATAAATATAACAATTATCTGTACTTTACTGAACAAACCAGCTAATTTCTTGTGCAAACCATTTCTTTATTTTATTCATATGTGTTGATTTCTACCACATATCTCCAAATCTATTGAAACAATCGTGTTAATTACTGCTTCAAACCATGTAATGCAGAGTTGTTGACGTTATATACTGAGACGTATCTGGTTGATGGCTTGGGAGGCACGGGCGATGTGCTGCGATTGAAATAATAATACGAACAATAATACTAGTAATAAAGTTACATTAATAGTCTTTCTTTTTCTTTTTACAATGCTGTTTGCCTCAAACCGGCTTTTAAGTGCGCTTAGTAGATAGTGTTTTTCGTCGCTTCTGTTATCTCTGAGGTCCATATTTTGTGTGGTCAGCCTTTTGCTTTGCACCCATTGTATCGGAACAGCATTGCTCTTGGAGGTGCACTGTCTTGGCAATCTGCTTATGTGGCCGAACCATTTAATTTGTTATAGTTCGTTCCAAAATTCGTGATCAGACTAATGTTTAATTTGTACGAAATCTAACTGATGCATACCAGTGATTTTTGCATGCAGTCTTATATATCTCACGACCTTACGAATACATGTTTAACTAATTGGTAGGTAGACAATAGAAGAACAACATAAGTAGAGAAGCAGGAATAGAGGAAGAAAATTATATTTCAGAACCTTTAATTTGCAGATGACCAAGTACTGATTGCAGAAAACGAAGAATCTCTCCAGAACCTTTTGAGCTTAGTTAACATCAAGGGTGATGAGTACAACATTAAAATAAATATATTTTCTGGCCAAGACTATGTTACCAGTGTCAAACATGGCCAATAACAGCAACTAATGAGCGGAAAATCATAACGACAGAGATGAAGTGTCTTAGAAGAGCTGCCTCACGAGTGGTAAATTTGGGGTGTAGAGAATAGAACCACTGTTACCTGCCACGCATGTCGTAAGAGTCGACTAAGGAGGTTTGGTTGAAATCGGATGCAAGTGTCCACTAGTGAATGCTAACCCGAAACAAATGCTTGCAGAAAACAGATGAACCAGGCCGTAAGGCGCATAACATGGTGCAACGACCACTCACAATGAGGAATGGGATAACGGATTCTACGGTCGCCAATCTGCCTAGGAGATTTAGCCAGGCAGTAAGAATGTCAGACCTACCATCACGAGAGTGCCTAAAACTTACTGCGAGAAGAGGTCAGCACAAACGGGGAACCAGAAATCATAGGAATTATATCCTACAGAACTGCCCCAGTATGCATACTTGAGAAAAAAGAGGTAGCCTACTTACACTAGCGTCTAAGACAAACTGTATGGCGTTGTTGATAATCTGAGGCAGACGGATGCCTTTATTAGAGAATCCGAAATCCCAAACTAGTGAGAAAGCAGAAGAAGAAGAAGAAAAAGAGCTGCAGGTGTGACAATAAGAGACAAGATTAGAAATGAAGAAATCAGAAGAAGACTGGATGTGAAACCAATCATGCAATTCATAAAAGAACAACATATTAAATGGCTTGGACACCTGGCAAGAATGCCCTGGTATCGTCTACCACAGAGAGCCACACAGAAAAAGTATAATGAGTACAAAGCAAGAGGAAGACCACGCAAAAGATGGAGCGACGGCATCAAGAACAGACTTACGAAAATGAATATCAGCTTACAAGCACACACAAGATCACTACGCCCCCAAACACTTATATAAAGAAGTAAATGGTGGAAGAGAAGAATAAGAGGAAGAAGAATGTGACATAGTGAACAAATGATACCTTCCACTTCTATAAATAAAAATAAATTGTGTGGACATATGCCAATGACAGATGTTAGGATACATTGTGAACTGATTAATTCCACGGATTCCTGATTTTACTTGCACTGAATTGCATGTGGAACACGGAAATGCTTAATTATAGACAAATTTGACAATCGTATTGTCAAACTCCTTTTGTATACAAAACAACATGTATGTTATATAAATAATAACATATAATGAAAATCTGACAGCACTAAAGGTGTGGGTTGGCAAAAATACTTTTGGAAGGTCGTCACTGTTACCTATATAAAAATGTAAAAATCAATAATTTCGGTCAAGTGGATGATTTTATATCGATCGGTCGGTAAAGATGATCACGAATTTTGGAATGAACTATAGTATTATAGTACTACTAGCAGTTTACCCATTCTTCGCAAGGAATTTAGTTTAAATCTATTTGTAAAGTCCCTTAAAGAAACATACCACGTTGCTTCAAAATCGGCTTCTCCATTAAAAACTAAGTTTTCTCTCCATGCATCAGCCAGTAAAACCTGATACAACTGAATTCCGTGAAAGTTGACAAATAACAATTTAAAATGTCCCTTATTTCGTATTTCGTTTGCCAGTAAAACCTGATACAATTGAATTCCGTGAAGTTGAAAAAGCAATTAGCAAATTAAATTTATTCAGATTATTAACTTATCGACGTGTTTAAAAACAAAAATAAACACAAATTGGGTTCGAACGTGAATCGAGCGCATGTTCGAGGACATATAAAAAATGTTTAAATACGTTATAATAACAGTGACGTTATCATAGCATTAAGGACTTGAGCGGAAAGTAATAATCTTTGTCAAAGTCTGTATGTATTGTGCTGTGACATTCGTCACTTTGTTGTATTGTTTGCTTGATAAAAGCCTTGTTTGTGGTCGAAACGTTGCTTTGTATTGTCATTGTTTTTGTATTTTGTAAAACTACCGTGTTTTGTGATTACACGTTTCGCCGAATATAACAACATGATCACGTGACCGAGAACGTCGTGAAAACATGGAAAGACACTTTCGGCGATTTCTACACAGAATGTCCATGTGCATTAAGTTGGAAATATGGATATAGAAACGTATGAAAAGTCTAGTTTTCATGATTTTTCCCTCTTCGTACCCACGAAAGCCACCTTCTTGCCAAATTTCAAGTCCGTAGTATGTCCAGATATCTCCATACAATTGGGACAGACATACAATCTCATTCATCTTTGTCTTATATATATATATATATATATATATATATATATATATATATATATATATATATATATATAACATTATAGTACATCAATAGTAATAATAGTTAAATCCTGACGTTTAATTGTACAAATATTGTACTTGTATTTTCCAAAGCATCAAATTGAACACTGCTTATTCGCTGCATGTTTATAAAACTGATGATGTCTAACTGGAACAGATGATGATGCTCGTAATGCATGATCTAGATGTGGGTTTGTCAGGCAAGATTGGTCTTATCTTTGATGGTGTTCATAGATGAACATGAATCTTCACATAGATATGTTATCTACTTCCCTTTTTTCTTCTTCTTCTTTGCGTTCGGTTTCGTATGCTTGTCTAAACCGTGAGTTGGGTTGCCTCTATGAAGCTGCATGTCAATTGCAGTTCTTCGAGAGTTCCCCATAGCTTGCTCTGTATGTTTTGTTCATGTTTCGTTTCGTTGGTGTATGTATGATGGACATGACTGCAGGATGTGCTCTGTCTGGCATGCACATTGTGCAGTCTAAGCAGGCTTTATTCTGTGCATGTGGTGATTGACCTTGCAGTGACCTGTTCTTAGTCTAAAGATTGTTGTGTGCTGTTTTCTGTTTAGTCTGCTGATGGGATTTTGTGGGTGTTTTCTGTGGGTTTGTTGCCCTCACACCTCTTTGTACTTTCGCTTGATATGTGTCTTGATTTCTGGTAGTGACACTGGGTGTTTGTGTTGTATCAGTTTTGTTCCCTACTTAGCCAGCCAGCCTGTCTGCTCTCTCATTTCCTGGTACGCCACAGAGGGCCTGTATCCACTGGAAAATAATTTTATTGTGTTCTGAGGGTATGTTTAAATATAGTGTCAGCTCTCTTTCCATATGATCTTGTGGTTTCCTTTGTGTAGCCTGCAGGACTGACATGCAGTCGCAAAGGAAGACACGTTTGTTGTTTTGTATGTTTCTTTGTTGTAGTATTGTTGAGGCTTCCACAATTACCTTTTGCTCGGCTCTAAAATGTGTTGAGAGTTCTCCAGTGGCACTTGAAATTTTTAGTGTGGTGCTGTCTTGGAGTATGATGATGGTTCCGGCCCCTCTTTTTCTCGCTGTCGTGTCTGATGATCCATCTATGTATATATGGGTCCTCGGGTCGGGGGTATGAGGGGTCAATGTGTTCTAGTGTCTTTGCTCTCAAGATGGGACCTGTTTCTTCATCCTTTTTGTTTACATCCGGAATTGTTATCTTATCGTATCTTATCTTCACCACATTTTCTGTAAAGCGGCGTGGGGAGATTTAGTTTTATATCGTGTGCCAATTGTGTTGCGCTTGACGTTGCCAGCCCATTCTTTCGCAGGGACTCTGAGATGTTATCTATCCATCGTGTTCTTGGCTTGTCTCGTGCTCTGCGCCCTGAGTGTCGATTACTGTAGGCACGTGATGGTAGTAAATGTGGTTCAATTCTCATTAGATGGCCGAACCACTTGATTTTTTGCTTCTCGATGCACTTCATGAATCTTCACATAGAAATGTTATCTAAAGTACGAATATATTTTCAAAGCAACATCTCACTGGATAGGCATTCTTATCATGGAAGTATTTATGAGATATATCTTCTTGCAAATTGTATATTTCTAATTCGAAATCTTCAGTAATCTTTGCTACAAATCTCGCAATTTTTCTAGACAAAACTTGTAATTTCTTCTTATAAATCTCGTACGTTCTTAGTCCAACCTGGTAATCTCTGCTACCCACCATGCGATCTTTCTAGCCATTTCATGCATGAATTTTGGGGATGAATATCGTCTTGTCCGCCACCTTGACTACACAGTAGAAGTACAAGTTAATTTACCGCTCCGGCAATAGGCCAGTAGCTCCACAGCTAATCCTTAGCAGTAGACTGCATGCGACAGATGTCACAAAACACGCATGTGTAGCTATGTAACGAACGAATAGTAGTTGTCCACTACAGTGGACACTATGCGTAAAAGGGCTAGACAAACATTTCAATTCCATCTACAAACCTCCCCAAACTCTCTGGACAAACTTTTCTATTCCTTCTACAAACCTCACAATCTCTCTAGACAAACCGTTCAATTTCTTCTACAAACCTCACAATCTCTCTAGACAAACCTATCAATTCTTTCTGCAAACCTCACAATATATTTAGACAAACCTTTTAATTCCTTCTACAAACCTTACAATCTATTGAGATAAACCTATCAATTCCTTCTGCAAACCTCACAATCTGTTTAGACAAACCTTTTAATTCCTATAAACCTCATACTAATGTTTGAAAGTGTCTATTTAAAACTGGCACACAACCATTTTGTTTTGATCAGGTTTTCAGAGAACAAGAGCACATGGAGTAGAGTTGTTGCTGTTCTTGCAGGTCTATTCCTTATCACGACCATTATCTTCGTCATTCTCTTCGCCTACTACTACACCAAGTACGATGAACAAAGTAAGCTATACCATTTAGATAATCAATTAGATAACGGGATGAGAGGGTAAGTGTGTGGTAAAGTGGCCAAGTTGTTAGACTTGCGTCCTGAATGTCTTGGGTTCGAATACGGATTTCTTCATTCGGTTCACAAGTGCATTTTTTGGGAGATTCTTAGGATTGAAATTGGAGCTATCAACAGGTGGTGTGTAATTACTGCGGAGAGGGACCGAGCTACAAGGTGAAATCCGGCGCAATGACATCAGTTCTTTGACTGTAATTGTGTTTATTTTAAACATACATACCGAATTTAATACCGGTAGCTAAGAGCATTAATAATAAAACTGTTGAAGAAAACTGTGGATGGTGTTGCTATTGCTAAACTAATGATTGTGCGTAACTGTGGTGAACCAGTTTAGCACCCCCAACCCGGCAGGGTCACGTGGAAACCATGGGAGCAGGTGGTGGATGAGTGAGGGAGCAGCCGACAGAGTGTCAATGGTTATAGTCTTAAAACTCACGACGGTAGGCAGAAGATCTCTGTAATAGAAACAATGGTTACGGTCATGGACCAGTATGGTCACTATCATGAAGGGAAGCATTGGCAGACCACCTTCCAAGACAATGCCTAGAAAACCCCAACAATAATATAAGAGGAAGATCACGGAGAAGATGGATTCAGTATGTAACTGATGGTTTGAACATGACGGCTGCAGAGACAGGACATCAGGCCTATGAGAGAGAGAAGTTCCGGAGGACTGTTGGGGTGGCAATGTTCTGCTCAGCACAAGCTATTAGATGATGATGGTGAAGAATAGTGGTGATACAGATTGATTATGGAAGTAAAACGTATTATTGAAATTGTGGCGACTGTAATGTTGATGACGACAGTAGTAGTGACGGTAATGGTAGTCACAGCAATAACAGTTAATATGTTGGTGACGATAGTCATGATGATGATGGTGATATGGACTGTAACAGCGATAATAATGACATCAGTAATGGTGAATGTAATGATAACAGTTGGAATGATTGTGTTGATGGTAATAATGATAGTTTTACAAATAATATCTGGTAGTTGAGGCTACCCAACAATCCTTAATCAATCATTTGACTAGTGCATGCGACCTATTTTCTCTGACTATAAGTGTCACCACAACAGTGGTTTTATATCATGGAAGTAACACATCAACAAATATCATTTTAAATGGTAACCATCTAACACCAGTTTTAAAATGTTACTATCTTGTGTCCATGGTCACTGACAGTCATTTTCTTGATGAAGAAATCAACGTTCAAATATGTGTGTAGTGCGGCAACTACATTCAGCAAACTATCAAAGTGAGCGTGGAACAACACAACATTTAAAATGCAGACGAAGATTCAAATATATCGCGCCTATGTAATTAGCTCTTTACTATATGACACAGAAGCATGGACAACCTACTCACCAAGTGGCCAAACCATTTGAGTCTATGTTTTCAATGAATCTAATGGAAGGTGCAGGTGAGGTGCCGTCACGTACAGCACAAATAGTCTACGGTACTGGACCGAAGGAGTCCAAGATCACTATAGATGAATAAGAAGAAGAGATAAAAAAAAACACAGCAGCTAAAGCAATAATGTTGAAACCGTTAATAATAGATCAATACTATATTGTTAACATGGGCATATCACAGACACTAAATGACCACCTGTAGCAATGACGATACAACAGTCAATATTATTGAAGCTCAGATTGCTTGATGGCAATAACATGAATATAGCTGTTCAGTTGTGAGCACAGTATAACACCACAATCAATGAAGCTTAATCAGGAAGGATTGCTATTCATAAACCTAATCACATGATACAATTCGTTGATGGGGTGTTAGCAAGATGTCAGATATATGACTGAGCTGAAGAGTCGTTACTTATTAGAACAACGGTAGATGTTCTACTCTCTGAATGGGACGGAGATAACATGAATTCATGACAAGTTTCAAGTTTAGAGAAAATAAATATTTAACAGAGAATCGCATATTAGAGATACATTTGCAGTTCTCCAGAAACATATATACCAATCAATAAAGAAGAACATTCACGTAAAGACGTTCAGAAATTCAATTCTAACTCACTCATAACAAGATTGTGACGTCTTACTATAATAATATTAAATACTAGGTACATCGGCAAACTAAGCAGCCTAAATTAGTGCTGTTTTTAGCTGAGACAGCAGGTTAAGATATCTCTCTCATATCAGCCGTATTAACAGATGGATTTTTTTTTAAGAAAGATAGAGGGTCAGTGTGTATGTCAGAGAGATATAAAGCGATGAGTGGATCCACCATGCCCACTACTGCTTTATATGCCTTTCTCTTGCTAACATGTACTAATCTCCAGAAAGTTACATATTTCCCGTCTAAAGTTACTTATCCAAGGAAGCGTATCGACATATTGTATTATGTTAGACATAACGCTGCAGATAGAAACCTAGGGTAGAAGAATAGATGAATGTAATTGATAAAACAATTTACAAAAATGATTTATCAAATATAATTCTGACTGACATTGCTAATGATGAGGTAGACGATACAGGAATGTACCAAACATGTTACTGACTGCATATTTTCAATGTTCTTAACTTTGCATAGTTTTACAACGTTTTTTTTTACCTTCGGAAGGAAAAGACCAATGTCTAGAAATGAGGTATCATAAGTTCCGAAAAAAGGAAATTTCTATCGGTTCCAACAAATAGAAAAAAATAATAGTTGATGATCGAGCTGTATGGAAAACAAGAGTACGTAAAAGTGCAACGATTTTTGTAGAAAAAATGTGGATGCTCTTAAAGTCAAGAGAAATAAGCACACACTCAGAATTCGTCACAGTTAATCTCTTGCCTAATGATCGTCTCTAAAGGCGAAGAAGGCCATATATATATATATATAATTATTATAACATATAATAATATATAAAAACGCTAAAAACCCAATTTTACTTTCCTCCGTTTCTTGTGATTTCAATGTTAATGTAGGGACAGTTCTTGATAAATTTACTTTAGTTTTTATTATGTATTCTCTTTTTTCTGTTCTAAATTAAGCCATCATTTTAAAAACAATTATAAATGCTTCACTTGATTTAACTGTTTGTTTTTTATATCTTTTCACAGAATCATCAGATCAGATATGTAACACACCTGACTGTGTCATCTCAGGTAAAAATGTCATTGTTCATGGAGACATGTTTCATTCAGTGCATGCAAAAAGTGGTTTTCTGGATCTATCTATCTTTCTAATCTATCTATGTAATCTAATCTATCTATGTAATCTAATCTATATATCTAATCTATCTACCTATTCTAATCTAATCTAATCTATCTAATCTATCTAATCTAATCTATCTATCTATCTAACCTATCTAATTTATCTATCTAATCTACATATCTAATCTATCTAATCTATATATCTAATCTATCTAATCCATCTAATCTATCTAATCTTTATATCTAATCAATATATCTAATCTATATGTCTAATTTATCTAATCTAATCTATCTAATCTATCTACTCTATATAATCTATCTATCTAATCCAGTTTCCGGTGTGTTGGCCAAGATGGCGGGACGTGTTTTCTTCTAGCTTGGCTCACAAACTGTTGATCGTCGGCCCGACAATCCGTCATCGTAAAAATCACCACTGTTTGAGAAACATCGATGATTCGTTCGAACTTGTTTAATTCTAAGGACATCTCTAAAATTGGTTACTGGGATGTAAGAACCATGTTTTAGTTGGGAAAAACAGCCCAAGTGTGTAATGTTATGAGCGATTTCAAACTGGATATACTCGGGGTCAGTGAATGTAGGTGGACTGGCTCAGGTAAGACGTTTCTTAACAACGAACAAAAGCACGTAATTTATTCAGGGAGACTTGACGATCATCATTCAAACGGAGTTGCTATTATAATGTCACCCAACTCGGAGAAAGCACTAGTTAGCTGGGAACCAGTCAATGACAGAATTATATCAGCGCGCTACCAAACAAAATTTTTCAAGTTAACAATCATACAGTGTTACGCACCTACAAACGACGATTCAGACGACAACAAAGACACTTTTTATAATTTACTAATCGGTACCATCAACAAAATACCTAAACACGACATTACTGTTGTGATGGGTGATTTTAACGCCAAAATAGGGTCAGAAAACAAGGGCGTAGAAAAATATATGGGAAAACATGGACTAGGAGACTTAAATCAAAACGGAGAGAGACTAACAGAATTTTGTGGAATAGCAAATCTGGTAATAGCAAACTCCTTGTTTCCACACAAAAACATTCATAAAATTACGTGGAACTCGCCTGACAACATCACAAAAAACCAGATTGACCATTTTTGCATTAGTACCAAATTCCGTTCATCAATACAAGATGCCCGAGCCTACAGAGGAGCAGATGTTGGCAGCGACCATAATCTCTGCATCGCCAAAATAAAAATAAAACTCAAGTCACTATATAAACCACCTAGAAGCAAGAAAATAAACTCACAGTCCCTACTGGTAAAAGAACAACAACTCACATTTAACACAGAGGTACGAAATACCTACACGAACAAAGAAAACAAAACGGTAAATGTGAACACTAAGAACAACATAGAAGAAGATTGGGACTTTCTCAAATACATGCTGATAAATGCTGCAAAAAACACAGTAGGGTATGTCCAAAGACAAAAGAAAAAGTGGCTAAGCGATAACACCTGGACAAAAATTCAAGAAAGGAAACAAGCAAAACTAACTCTTCTATCCACGAAAGACAAGCTTTCATACGATACCAAGAAACAAAAATACACCATGTTAGATAAAGAGGTGAAGTCAAGAACACGAAAAGATAAACAAAACTTTATTCACAATCTAGCCACCGATGCGGAAACAGCTGCAAAAACTGGGAACAATAAGACCGTATTCCACATTATGAAGCAACTATGCAAACATACTCCTACACGGAATAAACCCATCAAAGACAATCAAGGTAGGATACTGCTGTCAGAAGAACAACAAAAACAACGGTGGGCAGAACATTTTAAAGAAATACTAAATAGACCGCAACCAGAGAATTGTTCCCAACCTAGATGAAGAAATCGCCATGAGAGAAGACTCCTTTATCAATCCCTCATATGGACACCAGAGGGAAAAAGAAAACGAGGAAGACCAAGAGAGACTCTGCGTAGAACCATCATCAGAGAAGGCTCAACGATGGGCCTAGAAAACATTAAAGACCTAAAACAGATAGTAACGAACCGCGAGACATGGAGAGCTATGACCTCTGCCCTATGCGCCGCCACAGGCCCAAGAGGAAAGACTAACTAATCTAATCCAATCTACCTATCTTATCTTTTTATCTATCTATCTTAGCTATCTTATCTATCTTATTTATCATATATACTTTATCTATCTTATCTATTTTATATATCTATCTATCTTATCTTCTAATCTAATCTAAGCTAATCCTATTCCTACATCTCCTCCTCCTATTCCTATCCAATCCAATCCGTTTGTCTGTGTCTGTCTGTGTTTGTCTGTCTCTGTCTGTATGTCTGTCTGTCTGCCTGTCTCTGTCTGTCTATATATCTCTCTGTATCTATATAATCTAATCCTAATTTAATCTAATGTAATCTATCTATCTAACTATTCACCAATCGACCAATCTCTCTACCTATCTATTTATCTATCTGTCTATCCTACAATATATAGATATCTACATGTGTCTAATTATATATCTAAATACTTTCCTATCTACCTATCTATTCATCTTTCTCTCTGTGTATCTCTCTGTATTTCGATTGATAGTACAATCACCATTCCACTTCGCTGAATAATCATGTGTACTCATATAGTTTTTACTTGCAAATGCAGTTTTCAGCGAACGGTTCATGAATTCCATGGCCCCGGCGAGAGTTAAAATAGCATTGTCAGGATGATGAACATGTATTCATATTTATATATATATAGTTAGCAGTACATCACTAGATCTGTTATTGGGAAATATTACCAACTGTCGTTTGCATAGATGTACATGTACATGAACCCAGCGACAGTTTATTTCTTCACAAATCTTCATTTACAGCTTACTATAATGGCACCAAGTTGTTTTAAAAATAGTGGCACAAAGATGTTTTTCTCTGCATACTTTTAAAAGTCCTATATTTTATTTTGTGATGGCTAAAATAAAATCAAGTGTCATGTAACAAAATTATCAAAAATAGAATTATGAAAGATGACCTTGAAAATATTTATAAATCTGCATCCATATACAGAGTGAAAAAGATGAGAGTGAAAATGAGAACTACCAGACACGAACACTTTGTTAAAGGCACAAGACATTTGATTAGTAAACACAGAACGCGTGTGATTAGTCGTTATACGCTGGTAAAGATATTGTGGAGGAGATATCAGTGCTTCACTAATCAATAATTACAAATAGTTCCATAGACATCAAAAGCACCACGTATGTTCTACTGGTATGTACATATTTAGAGATGAGGTAGTCACGTAGCGACATGGTGTAGTCACGTAGCGATATGGTGTAGTCACGTAGCGACATGGTGTAGTCCCGTAGCGATATGGTGTAGTCACGTAGCGACATGGTGTAGTCACGTAGCGATATAGTGGTCACGTAGCGACATGGTGTAGTCACGTAGCGACATGGTGTAGTCACGTAGCGACATGGTGTAGTCACGTAGCGACATGGTGTAGTCACGTAGCGACATGGTGTAGTCACGTAGCGACATGGTGTAGTCACGTAGCGAATGGGTACAGTAGCGACATGGTGTAGTCACGTAAAGATATGGTGTAGTCAAACAAATATATGGTGGTGCCAAGTAAAGATATGGTGTTGTCAAGTAAAGATATGGTGTTGTCAAGTAAAGATATGGTGTAGTAATGAAATAATATGGTGTAGTCACGTAGAGACATGGTGTAGTTAAATAAAGACATGGTGCGTCATGTAAAAACATGGTGCAGTCACTTAAGGATATGGAGCAGTCACATAACAACATGGTGCATCCACGTAAAGATATGGAGCAGTCACGTAAAGGTGTGGTGCAGTCAAGTAAAGATAAGGTGTAGTCACGTAAAGACATGGTGTAGTCAGGTTAGATATGACTAATCAAGTTAGTATGATATATCAAAAGTTTTGACATAATCAGTAGTTAGATTACTGACATAATCATAGTTAGATTACTGATATAATCAAGTAGTTAGATTACTGACATAATCTAGTAGTTAGATTACTGACATAATCTAGTAGTTAGATTACTGATATAATCTAGTAGTTAGATTACTGACATAATCTAGTAGTTAGATTACTGACATAGTCAAGTAGATAGATTACTGACATAGTCAAGTAGTTAGATTACTGACATAGTCAAGTAGTTAGATTACTGACATAGTCAAGTAGATAGATTACTGACATAATCTAGTAGTTAGATTACTGACATAGTCAAGTAGATAGATTACTGACATAGTCAAGTAGTTAGATTACTGATATAATATAGTAGTTAGATTACTGATATAATCTAGTTAGAGCGCTTGCTTCACTCTCAGCATGTACTGAATACGCGTCCTGGTTCACATACGCTCCAATCTGTCCTCTAAAAAGCTGAATATAACTTTCATCTTAAGGATTGCATATGCACTTTTCACCTCTCCCCCTTCTTCCTTCCAAATGTGCTCTGTCACTGTCAGTATTCTGAAAGCGTCAGCGATAGAACACTTACATAACAGTTCCGGCAATGACTCCAATATTTTCAGTGAATTTAGAAAGTTTCGAGCACCACTTAACAACCATGCATCTAGAGCATATACAGACTGAACATTTAAACACCTTCCACGGGTGCATACATCTAGGCAACTGCCACTGCGAATGCAATGACAATTTGAAGAGAACTGATGAGTTATAATTAGGAACACTTTTTCATACCTCAAGGTATATTGGTCAATACGGTGTTAGGCTGTATTTCTTAATTGACCGTCAGAACGACGTGTGATGTGGTCACATCACGGCGGCCACCTTTACTTTCAGTGCTTTTCCTGGTGCCCAATTGAGGCTGGGTTGATCTGAGATCCGTTACGGTGGAAAACATATCTCCCACCCACTGTGCCACTGAACTCGGACTACGCGTCTATTCTATTTCTATGAGATCTCTCAGTCATCACACGCCTGCGACATTATTTGATATGGACTTATGTTATAATTACTGTCTTTTCATAGCGGCTACAATGGTCAGAAAAATGAACCTATCAGTTGACCCATGTGTGGATTTTAGTGAGTATGCTTGTGGTCGTTTTATCAAGGAGGCGGTGTTACCTGAGGGCCGGACTCGAACTGGATCTTTCACTGTTCTGGACGATGAAAACCGTGTAATCATGAAAGGTATGTCTCTTTCTTACTACCAGTTGAGATGTTCAGTTCATATAAACAATGCAATTGTAGATGAAATATATAAAAGGCCAACCTATTTGACACACTCAGAAAATAACATTACAATATAACCATACATGCACTGAACTGGAAGGTACATGTATGTAGAAAAGTCATAGAGACCTTAGTTTACACAAAACAGTAAAAGAGGAATCAAAATAAATATGGACATCACGGCATAACTCAAGAAGATAACTTATGTTAAAAATATGTTGAAAATGATAATTGTATCCATATACTCCTCGTGGAAGAAGATAAGTTAAACTGAACTGATAGATTAAAATGTAACTGTTTACTTAGTTGTATTGAACTCTAAACTGAACACATGGAATGCATTGACATCTTTCACATGGTTTATCATTGAATGACATATAACAATATCTCACGATATTGACAGATGTTTAATTGAATGATTGATTAAATGAATCATCTACAAATCTAATGACGATTGCAGTTGTTCTGCAAAACTTCATTCTCCCTTGACATGAGTGTGCACTCTAACAAACTGATATTTGACTTTCCCATTATGTTTGATCTCAAATAAATCAATGTCCTCTTGAGATGTTGACCTCAACCTTCTTCTCTTGCAATATTGTTTGAAGCAGAGTATTTAAGTTAGATTGTTATTGGCTATTGGTTACTGCACCGACGTCATTATACTCTGTGCAGACCCATAGGTGCTCAGTCTCCTTTAACAGATGCCAAAGCATATGCATACTGATTGTTCCTGTAGCTCGTTGGTTAAACACACTCCTCACTCTGTCACTCAGACATTATGTTCTACTTGTACAACGGGTAACTCCAAACTCATTAAATCGTTGGATCTATTCAACATCTTTTTTAGTGTCTTCGTCCAACAGACAGTCTTGAAAAGATACAAGAATATCCCCATTATGTATCTTTAAATTTTCGACAATCAATGCTGCTGATGCATGTCTCTTTGCTCTCTCATTGCCGCAAACACCCGCATGCCCAGGACAGTAGATCCACTTAATGGTCTCCAAAGAAGCACAGTCCGGTTTCAAAAGCTCATCATTACATTTATCATATACATTTATTACAGTCTTCCCTAGCAGCCGTCATTAACAGCATCGCTACCATCATCATCTTGTTCTTTATGATCCTAACCATGATTGCTGACATTATTATAGCCGCCATCAACATCATCCTCCATACCGTCTTCACCAGCCTAAGAATCAAAATCACAACCAACATCATCATATTTATTACAATCATACTCATTATCGTCACTAACTTCATCAACACTATTGATCATATCACTGATAATAATAAAACACAAAATGCGTTGTTTCAGATATCGTCACAGAAGCAATCCGAGCGGATCAACCTAATTATCTTAGCAACATGAAGCGTTTGTACAAATCTTGCTTTGATGAAGGTAAATAAAAGAAAATTACTGACAACTTTGAATAATACAAATATCTAGAGAAAAATATAAAATATAAATGCCAGATATGTGATGTGTACAAATGAAGGTTGAAACCTCTCTGTGGGGTGAAGGTAAGGTACTAGCCACTCTCTTCAAAAGTATTCGGTTTGCGTTCTGTGTGTAGCGAACGAGCTATTTTCAGCTATCCCTGATCTTATTGAAGGAGTCATCAAGTTTCGAGTTTTATCGGAGACGGACAATAAAACATGAGTAACGTATTCCCATTGAACACGTAAAGATCCCTTGGCAATTGAGAAATCGATAAGTGCAAGCTGGAAAGTTGCTGCGCAGGACAAATTCACTAAACACTAATAAGAAAAACTCCTACGAATTTTCACCATCCTAAAACTAACATCGAGAACCCTCGCTGCTGCTTCGGAATCACTTTCTGTGCAGAAAAGAGATTAGAGCTCACATTGTTATTCACTAAAGTGCAAGGATAATTGTCTTATCAACAAGTCAATCAATCAATCTGTACTTTACTGGAAGAAGGTCACTTTCTGGGACTGGACATTTGTTTAAGGTAAGAGAAAAAAAGATACAAACAAAACATTCGTAAACAATGGATTCTTGTCTTATTCTGTTATATCTGATATGGCCAACAAAGCTAGCCAAAGAGAAGCAAAAAAGCGATATTGGGTTGGTGGTAGTATACAGACGCTCCAAACATAATATACAATAACAAATAGAAAGCGAGAAAAAGCAACTTAGAATCAAAGTTTCCTTCAAGCATAAAATTCTATGGTGGTCAATTAGTAAGTCTTCTCCCCATGAGGCAAGACCACCTTATAATGGTGGGGAGGCTTGCATGCTCCAACGATATACAGTGTGATAGCACGACGTAAACTTATGTCCTTATTGCAGCGTCACGATGGTCGAATATGTCACATAATAGGATTTCGTGGTTCTCCAGGTTGGGAATTTGGCTTTGGACTAATAATTTGCATCCTGTCAAACTTTGTATGCTACAGAAACTGCACTACCTATTCAATGGCACGATGGACTACCTGAGCTATCGGCACATAATACTGGAAGTGGTGAATGCCAAAAGAAAGTTACTTTCAGGAGGACGAACGTTGTGAATACCAAAATGAAAACTAGGAAATGAGTTCTGGAATGTGAGAACAATGTATAAAACAGAAAATTAAAACTGCACTGAGATGGACACCAGAGGGTAAACCAATATACGGAAGACCTAAATCTATGTGGAGAACAGAAGAACGGGAAGTAAAAGAAATTACTAACAGCTAGAAAGCACTACAGAGTATGGCCAAGAACAAAGAAAAATTGCATGCATTTGTTGCTGCTTGAAGTGTCAAAGAGTGTCACAAACTAGAAAGAGCATAAGTAAATCTATCAATCTCGTTCGTCTCTTGTATCTAGTTAATTGTCATATAAACAGAACTGAGCCTTTTTATAAATAGTCTTTCTATTATTTTTCTTTTTGATATAGTTCATGCATGGTGTTAATTATTTGTCTCTATTGTTTGTTTCTTAACAAAATATTGATGTTCTTCTAATCTCCTATTTTCTCTTGTACTTCTTGATACAGTTCATGCATGATGCTAATTCCTTGTCTCTATCGTTTGTTTCTGAACATAATATTAATGTTTCATGTGGGCAACGAAACGAGTACCTTTTGAGTGATAGTCGATCACTTTACTTCCACGCCCCAGAGACCTTCCAAACTTCTAAAAACTGGTATGTTCTAATTGTTGTTTGATGAAAGATTTCATTTAAAACCAAACCTATTGAGACTTGTAACTTGCTTCCAACAACAAAATGTAATCTTCCTAATTACCTAGACCTTTTGTAGCCACTGAGTTTAATAAAACATGTTTCAGACAACTAGACAAACACTTCTAACAACTAGCGACAAACACTTCTAAACAATAGCGACAAACACTGTAAACAACAGCGACAAACACTTCTGTTTGGTCATGCTCTAATAATAATATAAGACGACTGTACTTCCTCATAGCAATATATACTTATTGGTTTTAATTCTTCGCTACATCACGACTTGACTACCTGACACGTATGTGTCTAATAGACATCGCATAGCTTTCTACTCTCTTTACTCTCACACTCACTATCTCTTTACTCTCACCTCTTTTCGCGTTCTCTATTTCTCGCTCACTCTCTCGCTCCAACTATGTCTATCCTATTTCTTCTCTTACTTTTCTCATTTTAATTTATGTATTTATTACTTATAATTATTTTCATGTTGTTACTTTCGATAGTAATTTGTGTGATACTTACTAAATGTCTGTTATTTTGATTGAGTTACTTTGTTCTGATCATGTTTTTTTCTTGCATCTCAAGCGATATCGATTTGTCGATAACATTAGTACGACAACTTTATTTATTATTTTATTTTGTAAAACGACGTTACTTTGTGTTTACTTCTTCTTCTTCTTCTTTGTCAGTCACTGCTACCGGTTGTCCAGTGTCGGTTCTGTTTGTCTTGCCTGTCTTTTGTGATTGTTATCTTGCTACTGTTTACGTAGACGATAATCAGTTATGTTGTTCTCTTGCATAGATATTTAGAGAGAGGATGTCTATGTGGCAAAGTGGTCAGGTCTTGTGCCTTACGATTTAAATGTAGTAAGTTCGAATCCGGACTGCGTCGTTTGGTTTAGAACTGCCCTATTTCAAGCGATCTCTAGGATTGTTGACGGAGCTACGCAGTTCATATTCTGTAGAAAGCTCTCGGCAGGTGGTTGCCATTTCTGCTCAGAGGGTCTAAGCTATATGGGAAATCAGGTGAAATTTAAGTCAATATATTTTTTTTATCTTTTAGAAATATTCAATAAATTTCTCTTTGCATTTATTATAATTTCCAGCAAAAATAGAAGAGATTGGACTTGATAGTTATAAGAATGACACAACCTTCATGATGGACTGGCCAACACTTAATAACAACTGGAAAGAGGATACGTTTAATCTCAACGATGTCATAGATCGCTATCAGCGAGTTTATATAACACCTCTAATCTCGTATTACTCATCTACCGACAGTAAGGATTCCAGCAAGAAAGCTTTATATGTAAGTTAGTGTTGTGTCAGCTGTGTCCTACTAAATGACAACATATTCTCTCACTTGTTCATGTTTGCACGCTAATAGATACATATTCTGTTGTTATCAATATTCATATGAGGTTTCTTAGAAGAGCTGCAGGTGTGACAAAAGAGACAAAATTAGAAATGAAGAAATCAGAAGAAGACTGGATGAGAAACCAGGCATGCAATTCATAAAAGAACTAAAGATTAAATGGTTTGGACACCTGACAAGAATGCCCTGGTATCGCCTACCATAGAGAGCCACACAGAAAAGTATAATGAGTACAAAGCAAGAGGAAGACCACGCAAATGATGGAGCGACGGCATCAAGAACAGCCTTACGAAAATAAATATCAGCTTACAAAGTGTCTTAAAATAAGCACACAAGATCACTACGTTCCCCTCCCTAACACTTCTATAAAGAAGTCAATGGTGAAAGAGAAGAAGAAATCATCATGTGCAATGCCGGCTTACGTAGGCGATCATGACGTAGAGAAACATATGTTCTTCGTACAGACTATCAGTTCGGATGTTGACACTCTTACGTGTTATCAAGCTATTGCTGTCAAATAAACGTCCGTTTTTCTATGTCTCGTTTTCCATTAATTTATCGGTTATCCCAATGTGTTCTAGACCGTCTTTTCTCATCACATGTCCGAAATATGATTAATCTCTATTCTTATGCTAATAATACGTTTTCTGTATGCCTTGATCTCTTTCTTCGACATGTCCAAAATCTTCGACAAAGAATGGAAAGATTGTCTGCTACTCAAAGTCTTACGCAATGGAATACGTGACAGAATGTACTATTGGATAACAGACTTTCTTGGCCATAGACAAGTCTCTGTAAAATTTGATGTAGTGCAGTCCCAGATTCAAATTAAGGGCAGTATTCCAACAAGGCAGCGTATTGTCTCCATTGCTTTTCTTTGTATACATCAATGATCTACCACAAGCTCTGCCCAACCACGTATTAACTCTCTCCACGCAGACGATCTAACGGTGTAGCACACCTCCGAGTTCCTAGGTTCTGCCATCTCCAGGAAAGCCTGAATAGCGTTATAATGTGAGCTAGTAAATTAGACTTCGAAATAAAACCGGAACAAAAATGTAGCAGCGCTCGTCTCACTGTCCACAAAGGAAGAACATTTTTTTTAACAGACTAAAGCGTACAAGTCCAAACCACAACGCAAGAATAATAGAAAAGTCATACTTAGAATTATTAAATCATAAAGCCATACAAGAAGAATTACTTTTTGACAGCTGGAAATCAGAATCAGTAGCACTAAATATGTCAACCTACAACTTTAAATTGTCAGACAATGATGCGGAGAATACTCTAGTAAAGATCTAGTAGTATTGTAGTGAGAATTGTAGTGAAACCACATTTGAACATCTTCACTGCAGATTTTCAGAATATAGCTGGACAATAATTTACACACATGGATCGGTAATGGAGGCAACCATGAATGGTAGAGTTTACATTAAGAACACAGATAACACTACTGTGTCTGTGGCGGTACCCATGGACGAATATGTTCCAACTACAAAGCAGAACTTTGAACTCGCGGTGGCAGCACAACACATGAATAAGCTGCAAGCACCTGCATACAATATGGTTTTCGTACAGACTCACTGTCAGATATACAATATCGGCAGGATACATCCGCTAGCAGCACGGTACAGAACCTAGATATAAAACTTCAACGGTTGTCAGAAAGGCAGAAATTCACATGCAGTGGATATCATCTCCTCTGACATTGAAAGCAAGAAACACAAGAAACAGACAACCATCAATTGTCGGTCATGTAAGGAGAAAGGGAGATTAGAAAATATAGTGACAACTGTTAAAATCCACTTAAAACAAGACAGAGGATGGCAGAGAGCAAATTCTAGATAGCCTAGCTTCATATATCAAAGAGTGTCAACATCCGACTTGTTAGGAAGACTCAGGACATACATTTATGGTTATTCATGATTGCCACGTCAGCTGTCATGTTAAATGATGACTACTGAGGTTTGCCAGTGGACAATGTCGAATGATAATGCCATCAATATTTCCAGCATTACCAGATTGTAGATGCTTAATGGCCAATCTGTTCAACTAATAAACCACATCTTTATACTCTAACCAAAGGACGGTGACGAATGTAGGGTAATGTGACAAACATTTTCATTCGTTATGATCCATTTCTTTTATTGATGACAAGTATCGTTTTAAGCTACTAATTCAAAGATCAAACTCGCTTGTACTGTCCATAACGTATTCCCCCCTCTCCCTTCAAACCAATTGTCCTGCTATTAATATATGTACAGTGTTTTGTCAAGTTGGTGTTCTGATATAATACATGTACGTATCTATGATTTGCTGACCGCAGACTAGCCTTGCATCAGTGACCTTAGTTTGTAGATATCTGTATAGTGTGCAGCGACCACCGTGACAATAAAAAAGTAAAATCAGTTACCTTAGTGTGGACATATCTATAGAATGCAAGACGATCGACTGCCATTACATGCATCTGAATCCAAGAAACAGTAAGCTGATCCATCAGGTTGACATACAGTTTGTAAGGATGATACTATTAAACAGTCTACAAAGGACATGAACTAGTATAAATCTCGGACTAAAGAACAGTTGCTGATAAAATTATGTAGCAGTATTTCTGATCAACCTCTAGACACCAGAACTGAAAGAGAAGCGGCTAATTAAGTCAAGATGGAGGCGAGAGTTTGTGTTCAGACTATGGTTAGCGGTGAACTTGGACTATCCTGTCTTATTCCGGTGTTTAGTACTAGCTCAGGTTTTCAAATTCTGCACGCGGGCTATATATGTTCATCGTGGGTATATTGCTTTCGATGGATGGTCATATTTGAGTGATGATGTCTGCTGTTTTGCAGCTGACCGTTTCAACATCCGTGTACGCATTAGCTTGAAAAAGAAGGTTAAGGATGAACCCTATCTATCCATGAAATGTTGCTGAATTCGGCGATACTAGGCCAGAAGACGCATCAAAACCATAGTATCACGCACCTAAGGCTTAAATATGCTTATTATACCATCTGATAGATCGTATGCTGTTAATCGACATATCAAGTCTCGTGTAGTTAAGTCACTGCATTCAAAACTACACGGCACGGCACTAGAGGTGAGCTCCAGACAACAGTTGACTTCATTATAAAAACATAACTGACGGTATGATAATCCAAATAACAATTACAAGTAAAAGATAAAGAAGATGATGAAGATGAAGATTAATTAAGTGAATCAACAGGATATCGACTAGATTCAGTCAAAACAAAATATAGTTTATATATCTGAATGTGGTTCTCTGTGACAAGTCTCTGTACATTACTCTAGAAGTTATGCCACCATGTAGACAAGTATAGAGGTAAATATATACGTAAGAAATCTATTTCTCATTGCAACTTTCTCAATTACTCATTGCTAATTCATGAAATTTCTTCTAAATTCAGTTAAGCGAGCCTAGTCTAGGGCTATCACAGGAGTATTTCCGCCGACCAGAAAACGACTCAGTTATTCAAGCGTATAAGAAATATCTAACAGATATCGCCATCGAGTTAGGAGCGTCTAAAGCAGACGCTGAGAATGATGCCAACAATGTAACAAAGTTAGAAATCGAGTTATCAAAGGTGAGCAATTTTATTTTACTTTTTTTACATCTCAACTTGACGAAAGTAATCATTGACATGTAAATATTTGACTGTTATTTATTGATTGTTGGCTACTGAACGGACAATATAGCTACTCGAATGTAGACCCATAACGACTCAGTCTCCACTAGCAGATTCGAAGAGTATATATACTGATAGTTTCCGTGACTCACTTTTCACTATTACCATCATTCACCAAGTTCAGTTTATAAAAACTGTATTTCTCTTATATCGCTGAATGTATTCCATGACAATTTTAGTCTCCTCATCCAATAGTCGGTCGTCGAAAAACCTAAGAAAATCGCACTATCCATCTTTAACTCCCCGACGATCAATGCTGTTCTCTCATTGTTGGGTACACTGGCATGCTCCGGTCAGCAAATTCTCGTAAGTCTCGGATATTGAAAATATGATATACGACATTCACTTATACCACATGTTTGGTCAACCATGAACAAGTCAAATATAAGAAAAATAATAACTGCGAACCAAGAGAGCAGAGATTAAGGATGTACAGAATAGCTGGAATGAACTGCAAGAGATAACTAAAGATAGTAAAAATGTGACATGAGTTGGTTCACCATCCACAAAATGGCATTATGAGCTCTTGCCTGTGCTAGGATAGATATCGAAGCACAGATGGTTTTTCACTGAAGTATGATGATGATCGCCCTATCAATCAATCACCCATCTTTAGTGACAGACATACGAGTCTTTGCTTGAATAGCCTGAAACATGGTTGCTACTCATTCATTAGAAACAATAAAATAAATAAAAATTTCTACAAAATATATTCACCATCTAAATTATAATAGGGACCCTCGCCGGTGCTTTGGAGTTCGTGCACTGCCGCTGAGATCTTCCTGTGTAAGAAAGAGATCGGAGCACACATGGTTACTCACCGAAGTGCAATGATGATGGTCCTATCAATCAATCGATCAATCACTCAAACCACAATCTTCTGTTTTAGACTTTCTGACATCGACTGAGAGTCAGGTATAATAATGAGCCCAGTAAACGGATTCATAGGGAGCCTTTGAGAGACAGCAGTAACAGCAATACCATTCCTCCCCATACTGAATTAGTTGTCATGTATGTTCTATTAGTTCTGCAATGATATTACAGTGCATGTTAGCTAGGAAACCACAGCTTGACTTCTGACCACGATGCACAACCACTACTGCGTATGTAACCAATCTTGTGCAGTGAATGTCTTAGGTCCGCAATAACATGTACATATACTTTGGTGTTTGCGATAGCATGACGGGATCTTAGTGATCGAATGCCACGCATATTTCTTATCTTCGCAATGGTAGTGCTCTCGAGAACTACACGCATACCTTCATGCTGAATGAGCTCCAGTCGCTGACATTGTAATCGTGATATTGTAAGGATGATAAGCCCCTAATCTGCAACGGATAACACCAGCAGCGGATGGAACAGTGGGATATGCAGTCATCGCTTCTCGAGGTGTGCGGTTTCCATAACCTTGAGAGCTGCTAGACCACTCTTGTAACGTTGTATCTTTTGTTTAACGTGATGATTGAAAGACAAATATATATATATATATATGTTGTGACATGGGTCAGCTCTGGCGGACCTCCCTATGACCAATCAGCACGGGCGTCACTAGGGGGTGCGGGGTGGGCGCCCCGGTGACACCATCAAGGGGTGACACCGAAATAAAAAAATTGCAAATTTGACAAAGCACACATAGCTCTGTCTAGTCGGGTTTCATAACCGTTCATTGTTAAATACATGCAGGCACCGGGTGCCACCATGCAGAGCGTCTGGTGCTTAAATGAATAAGATTCAGAGCTGCTCGGAGACTCGGAGTCGGAGTAGAATCGTGGGTCATTTGCAAACGCGCCAATTAATGACGTGTGGAGTCACGTGGTTGCAGAAAATTACAGACGGCACTTTTAAAAGCAGACCAATATGGAATAACAGTAGAGATAAGATTAAGGTTCAAGAAGAGAATGACAGGGGAACAACTCAGAGAGGCTGGACTCACTATGCAAGAAGAAAACAATAGGGCGATGCTGGAGTGTATTGATCGTTTTCATTCTGAACTCCAGACCAGATCAACAGCGATCAAGGAAGTAGCAAATATGTTTGAGGCTGTTCAAGCCAAGAGTCTTCTATCAGCAACTGAAGAAGAGTTGCTGGTGTCAGTTCCAAAATTGACCACTTTCTATGATGAGCTATCCGGAGTAGAGCTTTTAAAAGAAATACCAAGGCTGAGAAGACACCTGAAGGCAGCAGATATTGATATCCACAAAGCCAAAGACTAGTCAATATTTGATATTTTAAAATTCATAGTTGACTGGGATTTCCTTGAATCTCTCCCAATACTATCACTAAGCCTACAACTATTTCTTACGATCTGTGTGTCTGTGGCTTCATGTGAGAGGAGCTTTTCAAAACTGAAACTTATAAAGAACTATTTGTGATCAACCATGGGACAGTCAAGACTTTCTGATCTGGCTATATTATCAATTGAAAGTGATATGGTGAAAGATATTGATTTTGATGATGTGATTGACAGGTTTGCAGATTTGAAGACCAGGAAGGGAAACTTTTAAATAACATAAATTTTAATGTTAAATAACAAAAATTTAACTTTGTCCGAGTTTGTCGAAGTTCTTTATTTATGTTTTACCTGAAGTATTGAAGTTATATTGTTCAATTTGTTTTCTTTCTTATGTCATTAACTTTTTGACTTATTTTACAAACATTACTATATGCGATTATATATGGTACAGGAACACTCGGAAGAAGACCATGGTGAAAGTCTAGAGGGGTGACACCAAGAATTTACCGCACTGGGTGACACCAACCCCAGTGACGCCACTGCCAATCAGATCTGATACCATGTTATAGTACAACTCCAGATGTGGTATTTTTAAGTGGGTTTATATTATTATTGTTAGTAAAATCTTAGTCCTACCCTACGCGCCAAATGGGCCTTACAGCGGTACAAAGCTCTGACGTTTCGGCACAAATAACATAAGTCGATCTGCAGACCTTCGCCAATGGTTACCTTTGTCTACTCGTTCGTCAGATGTACATCGATGAGATGGTGTCCGGTTGCATTCAGCCCGTATATTAAATATATCTATATTTTCTTTATCCGATCCTGGTTGCCAGCAATGTACAATTAGCTTTCCTCATTTGTGATGTTTTTATGTCAGAATATTCACAGTACCGTTCTTTGTAGTGTATACAAATAAACAGATAGTAAGAGTTCGAAAAAACAAATAGACAGGACTCGACCATTACCTGTTTACGCTCGCTAGCTACAATGATGTACACAACCAATGAGCCATTGGTTGTGTACAGACGCTTATTGATACTAGCGATTGTCAAGTAATGTCGATCCCGTTTTGCATTGTTTTTCAAGCTCTTACTGTATCTGTTTATTTGTTGATCATATTCGTTACTTCCGTTGCTTCCTCGGGTTCTTGTAAGAAACTCTTGTGCTCATTTGTAGTGTATACCAGCTGTGATTCATTACTTTAATGTTCCTGTTCTACTATTTTCCTCCACGACGTGTTGGGTCTTCCACGTTTTCGTTTACCCTGTGGTGTCCATCTCAGTGTAGTTTTTCTTACAGAGTTAGTCAACATGCGTATCACATGCTCTGTCCGACTTTAGCTTCTCTTCTAAATTCACATGTGATCCTATTCGCTTGCTGATACTGTGTATTCAGTTCTTGGTTAGACGTAGCTTATAAACAGAACGCAAGTAAGATCTTTCGCAGACACGTTGTTTGAAAGATGGAAAGTTTGGATTTATCATCTTCAGAGATATATTAGGTGTATTATGTATACCTATCCATGTCTCTTTGTTCTTTCTACCCCCAATGGAGCATAGAGTTGCATACTATCACTAATATTTCTATTAATTTTTCATTTCAGCGTTTATAAAAGAACATATGACTGAAATGTATCATTGCACTGTGACAGTTTTTCTTTACAGCTTTTTCAAGAAAATAATTTGTATAGATTTGGGATGTCTGTTCTAACCCAACCCCCTGATGTCCTTTGTTAATATTGTCCAACAGGACTCTAATTTGTACATATCGGTTACTAGTCAAATTTAATGAACATAGAAATCCTACTTTATAGTAGCAAATATACTGAGCTATTCTGTAAGTGTTGCATGAGAGCTGAATCATACCTACCTGGCGTATATATATATATATATATATATATATATATATATATATATATATATATATATATATATATATATATATATATGTATATATATATATATATATATATATATATATGTACATGTAGCACTGTCTAAATCTACATGCTGGTTTCCACAGATCATGGTTCCAAGAGAGGATAGACGAGACTCCAGCAAAGAGTACAACCCGATCTTATTGAGTCAATTGTCTAGCGTGTATACAGAAGTAGGTATAAGATCGTGCTCTCAGTCACTTACACACTCTACTGATATGGATGTGCACATTCTGTTGACATGTGTGCACACTCTATTCACATGTGTGTCTACACTACTGACATGTGTGCCCACTCTACTTACATGTGTGCACACTCTACTGACATGTGTGTCCCACTCTATGACATGTGTGCCCACTCTATTAACATGTGTGCCCACTCTACTGACATGTGTGCACACTCTACTGACATGTGTGCCCACTCTATTGACATGTGTGCCCACTCTACTGACATGTGTTCACACTCTACTGACATGTGTGCCCACTCTATTAACATGTGTGCACACTCTATTGACATGTGTGCACACTCTACTGACATGTGTATGTACTCTATTAACATGTGTGCACACTCTATTGAGATGTGTGTGCACTCTCGTTAATGTATATGCTTCTTTAGTTATACTAGTGGCTATTGGTCGCTGAACTGATGTCATTGCACTCTTGCCTAGCACATGTCGAAGGGTATGTATACCGATGGTTCCAGTGGCTAGCCGGTACATCCTAAACATACATCCCATTCTGTGCCTCAGACATCAAGTTCTGCTTGTACAACGTGCAGTTGCAAACTCCTAAACTCGTTGGATATATTCAATTTAACGTTTTTATCCAACATGCCCTCGCCGAGAAACAGAAGTATGTTTTCCATATTACATCTTCAACTTTCTGACGATCGATGCTTTGTGATGCAAGTCTGTACGCTGTCTCATTGCCACAAACCCCGTATGTCCAAGACAGTAGATAAAAGTATAAGCCTCTAGGGGTTGGGAATCTCGATATAAGATACCTACTAATACCGCTGTCTGCAGTTTTAGACTTTCCGAAACATCAATACAATAACGGTACAAGTAAACAGATTCCAAGACAGCCACTGGATGACGGCAGTAACAGCTTCCATTCTCATACTAGAAATAATTGTCCTGTATGCTCCATTCTGCTCCTGCAGTCACACTTACTATGTGTGCTAGCTAGAAGACCAGAGACTGACTTCTCACGATGCACAGAGCAATTCATTCTAGTTTCTGTTAACAGCCACTGAATCACTCTCCCAAAATTCTAGCATATCAACTGACATACTTATTAAACGATGCGGTCATGATTTAATTCAGAAACTTCAGAACGCAAGATAAACTGCATAACCACTTCGACAAGATACTCCCCACACCCTCTAGATCATTTAGTGGCATCTTATCACACTCACTCACATCATGATATTCAACCCACTCACATAGGGATATCGTATCACACTCACTCACATCATGATATTCAACACACTCACATCGAGATATCGTATCACACTCACTCACATCATGATATTCAACACACTCACATCGAGATATCGTATCACACTCACTCGCATCATGATATTCAACACACTCACATCGAGATATCGTATCACACTCACTCACATCATGATATTCAACACACTCACATCGGGATATCGTATCACACTCACTCACATCATGATATTCAACACACTCACATCGAGATATCGTATCACACTCACTCACATCATGATATTCAACACACTCACATCGGGATATCGTATCACACTCACTCACATCATGATATTCAACACACTCACATCGAGATATCGTATCACACTCACTCACATCATGATATTCAACACACTCACATCGGGATATCGTATCACACTCACTCACATCATGATATTCAACACACTCACATCGAGATATCGTATCACACTCACTCACATCATGATATTCAATCCACTCACATATTGATATCGTATCACATCCACTCACATCGGGATATCGTTTCATACCACTGCCTGTGTGCTGTCAGTGCTTGCAAGGGAAGCAAAGAATAGTAACACTGCAACCTACAAGACATGTCGTAAGATGTAACTAAGGTAGGGGTCTAGGGAAAATACCCTAGTAAATAAAAAGCGTCCCAGAAATCGGATGTGCTGGCTTACTTGTAGGCGCATAACTGGCACAACGTACATTCGCTCTTAGGTTCGGATCACATACAAATCACAAAGAGTGGTTAACAAGTGATCGATATGGAGCGTTCAAAGAAGAAGACGAAGAATAAAGAAGTTTCATACCCATTTAGTGCATCCATTTCAGGTACTTGAGAACGTTCTTTTGATCAAAACGTAGTTTGTATTTCTTTACTATTATTTGTAAAGATAAAAAAAAACATATTATATTGTTTCGTTTTATTATATATTTAGAATACAGTACGGTTTATATATATATGGGTGACCTCAATGCCAAAATAGGTTCGGACAACATAGGTTACGAGGAGATCATGGGGAAACACGGACTAGGGATAATGAACGAAAATGGAGAACTATTCACTAATTTCTGTGCAGCGAATCAATAAGTCATAGGTGGAAGTGTCTTTCCACATAAAAGAATACATAAAGCAACCTGGGTATCACCAGATCACAGAACAGAAAATCAAATTGACCACATAAGCATAAACAAGAAATTCAGGTCATCTCTACAAGATGTAAGGGTTCTAAGGGGGCAGATGTAGATTCGGATCACCATTTGCTGATAAGTAAAATTAAACTGAAGCTTAAGCGATACATAACATCCCATGAACATAGACAACAATATAATGTAGGATACCTCAGAAGTCAAGAAACAAAGGAACAGTTCACGGTCACATTCTCAAATAAGTATGAGGTTTTGCGGCAATTAGAAGATGAGGTGAGTGCGGAAGAATGCTGGCAGCAAGCCAAAAATATTTGGAATGAAACATGCACAGAGGTATTAGGAAAGAAGGAGCGGAATCATAAGGCATGGATAACTCCAGAAACTCTCAAGGAAATAGAAGAAAGGAAAAGAGGAAAGCAGATTTAAATAATAGCAAAACTAGAAATGCCAAAGCCATAGCCCAGGAAAAGTACACAGAAGCTAGCAAGAAAGTGAAGAAACAAATAAAGTTAGATAAAAGACAATACATAGAAGATCTAGCAAGAGAAGCAGAGGTAGCTGCAGGAAAAGGAAACCTTAGGGATCTTTACAACATCACTAGAAAGCTAGCAGGAAAATACAGTCCATCAAATTGGTTGATCAAAAATAGTAGCGGGGAAACTATCACTAATGTTAGAGACTAAATGGAAAGATGGATGGAATACTTCAAGGAACTCCTGAACAGACCAGCATCTACAAACCCCTCCCCCAGATATCCAACCAGAAATTGACTTGGACATCAACTGTGAGAAACCATCCAAGGAGGAGATTATTAAGGCCATTAAACTTTTAAAAGATGGAAAGCGGCCGGTCCAGATGGTATTCCAGCGGAGGCGGTTAAAGCCAACATAAACACATCCACAGAAATACTGTATAAATTATTTAGCAGAATCTGGGAGACAGAAGAAATACCAGCAAACTGGAGAGGATACCTGGTGAAGCTACCAAAGAAAGGGGACGTTCAGAAGTGTGAAAACTATAGGGAATAATGCTGTTGTCAGTACCTGGGAAAATACTAAGCAGAGTCATCCTGGAGAGACTGAGAGATGTCATCGATATAAAGCTAAGAAATGAACAGGGAGGCTTCCGACCAAATAGATCCTGTGCTGACCAGATAGCCACATTACGAATAATAATAGAGCAAAGTATTGAATGGAAATCCCCACTTTATATCGCATGATTTGTGGATTATGAGAAGGCTTTTGACAGTATTGATAGTGAAACACTTTGGAAATTAATGAGGCATTATGGAATCCCACAGAAAATTATTAACATAATAAAAGCAACATATATATGAAATGGATAGTTCTTCATGAAGGTAAACTAACAGATACTTTTGGAATAGAAACAGGAGTGCGTCAGGGATGTCTTCTATCACCTTTGTTGTT
Organism: Arion vulgaris; assembly: GCA_020796225.1. Classification (NCBI taxonomy): domain Eukaryota; kingdom Metazoa; phylum Mollusca; class Gastropoda; order Stylommatophora; family Arionidae; genus Arion; species Arion vulgaris. The sequence goes on along the minus strand of CM036758.1, from coordinate 28,846,800 downwards.
CTTACTGAGAATAGACTGGATTATGAAGACCACAGTAACTAACACCAGAAATGGAATCCAATGGACTTTGACAGACCAACTAGATGATCTGGACTTCGCTGATGATATAGCCCTTCTGTCACATACACGAAATCAGATGCAGGATAAGCTAAACACATTGAATCAAAGGTCCCAGCAACTAGGGCTGAACATTCATAAGGGAAAGACAAAGATACCAAGCAAATGACAACTCGATCTCCCTGAGGGAAATCCCACTTCAAGAGGTAGAATCATACACATATTTGGGCAGCAACGTAGACAAAGAGGGTGGAACAGATAGAGATGTTAAAATAAGAATACAGAAGGCAAGAGGAGCTTTCATTGCACTGGGAAACACTTGGAAGTCCAAAGAAATCAAATCTAGAAAAAAAGTTCGGATATTTAACTCTAATGTTAAAGCAGTTCTACTGTATGGGTCAGAAACATGGAGAACAACTAAAACAATAGCGCATAAATTGCAAACATTCATCAACTGGTGTCTGCGCAGAATAGAGGGAATAAGATGGTATGATAGGGTCACAAATGAGGAACTTATGGAGAGAACAAGACAGATTCCAGTGAACGAACAGGTTAAAAAAGACGCTGGCGCTGGATAGGACACACTTTGCGAAAACCGGAGGGGAATTTAACAAGAAAGGTCCTTTCCTGGAACCCGCAGGGACAGCAAAAGAAGGGAGGCCGAGAAATACATGGAGACGAGATTTGGAGGCGGAGATCAACAATATAAGGAAGAGCTGGAGGGAGCTGCAGGAGATAGCTAGAGATAGGAAGACTTGGCATGAGTTGGTTGAGGGCTTATGCCCCAACCGGGTAAAAGGCAGTTATATATATATATATATATATATATATATATATATATATATATATATATATATATATATATATATATAAAAGTGTCATGCCTGCGATCATGTCTCTCCACAAATCTCCTTCGCGCAGTTCTCACGTCGATCTTTTGTCAAACTAAGATGTCAGACCATCCAACATCTTCTCCCTCTGTCTTCCACGATCTCTCCTTCCCTGAATTTTATCTGAAGTCACCAAATGTTCTAAACCTCCTTTTCGCATTATATGCCCGAAGGACATTGATTGTCTGATTCTTATTCTTTTGATGTTTCTTTGTTAAGGTTTCTGATTTAAAACCTCATCTTTTGGTTTTTTTCGCTGTCCATGGAATTTTCAGAATTCTACTGAAAAACCACATTTCTGTGGCTTTCAGTAATCTTATTGACTGTTTGCTCATTGTCCATGATTCGCTGCTATACATAAGAATTGCTTCAATATAGCACTGGAGTACTTATTTTCACAGTGAATTCACCGTGAATGCATTGTATGTTTTTCATTTTCTTAAAAGTTGCTTTCGCTTGAGCTATTCTAATCCTAATCTCTGATTTACATCTTCCATCTGATGTTAGAAATGTTCCCAGATACTTGAATCGATGAACTTTTTTCAGTGTTGTGTTATTTATTTTGATATTGCATTTTGGTGTTTCCTGTTTCTAAGATTTAACCATTACCTCTGTTTTATTTATATTCATGCTTAATCCTTTCGTTTAACTTTCTCTCACTAATATGTCTATGAAGTCGTGAAGATCTTGTTCATTTGTAGCCATGAGAATTGTGTCATCAGGGTATCTTAGATTGTTCATGTTGTGTCCGCCAACTGTCATTCCTACCTTTTCTTCTATATGTCGCATGATGTTTTCACTGTATAGGTTGAAAAGGTATGTTGTGAGTATGCATCCTTGTCTTACTTCTAATTGTATCTCCTGATAAATTACATTCTTATTCTCTAGTCGAATGGCTGCACTTATATATATATATATATATATATAGATATATATATAGATATATATATATATATATATATATATATATATATAATTATATAGTATATAGATATATATAATCAAATGATTATGTTTTAATAACATAGATCTGATGTATTAGATCAAATTAATCGATAATGTTTGTTTGAATTGATATCCCCGGCTATCAGAGCAGCATTTAACAGCCAAACAGTGTCAGATAATGAACTGTTAAATCGAAAAATTTCCACATAATGGAATATTCGCTGGTTATAACAAGTTTCAAACAGGTAAGAATGAATCATGTTGCCCAACATCGAAAATATGCACATATATGGAATATTCTCGTTAGATAACAATGATTTCTTAAAGTCACTTGTTCATGTATCACACTAAACGCATGGACAACCAAATCACTTTTCAATCAGAAAGCAACATCTTTTAAAACCGTGCAGTGTGTTGGGGAATACGTTTATAAGCCCACATTTTCCTTTCACCATTTTCGCACGATAGGTGGTGTACTTCACATCACGTCTGCCTCTAAAGAAAGATCTCTGTGATGAAGTGAGTAAACAGTTTGTCTTGCGTTCTGACCATGTCGTTGGCTCACTAGTACCTTTTTTTAAACCAAAGAATCATATGATTGTTGCTGGAGCTACAGAATTTTCCTGGTGCGGAATACTCTCGGCAGGTGGTTTGCCCCTTCTGAGAGTAGCTACTGAGTCATTAGGGAAAACTCAGCCAATCCTTTACTTTTAGAAAACTTCACACGTCAGACTTCTTTACTTCCAGTGTTTCTGAGGAATAAAGTATTCGTGAACCAAGCGGTGGTTGGTAATGTATGGTGTATGCCAGTAAAATCATTGTCTAGGACTACTCTCCGATGGACAGCTGATGGAAGAGAACGCATGGACTTCCAAAAGAAAACATGGAGAACAGTGGAAGACGAGTTCAAAGATTGTGGTCTGATATGAGAAACAATTACTGTAGTATAAAGGCTGAACAAATGACAAAAATAGGAATCTCTTGTGTTAGTCTTTATGTATCAAATAAGACAATATGAGGATAATACATATATAGATGGAACCGAACGGTGTGATCATAGATTCCAACTCATTACCTTCAGGAGTCAAGACAAACGATCATTTAGCAACAGAGACGCCCTCACTGACATATGTATTTGGTTTTACTTACATAGTTTTGAAGTACTGACTAAAGGTAACTTAGTTTTTCAAAATAAAGTTTAAAAATTAACTCAAAATCAAAAAGAACCTGGCAGATGTTACAAAATAAGAATAATAAATAAATAAACAGTTTACAAGTATTGAGAACTTCTAAACAAAACAAATGACCAAATACAGGATGCTAACCACTTACCCGTATTGCTTACGGCACCCGTTGCCTAGCAATACTAACATTCTTACGAACACAAATAGCGAACCATTCAAATAAATGGATTTACTGGGGAGTGTCTTTCACAACCGCTTCGTTTTTGCTAGACACAGAATAATCTGGTACGGTTCGATAGAATAGTGTTTGCACAAACACATGCTATAAGCTTATTGTGCATATATTTAAGTCTTTTGGACATATAAAAAGGCACAAAGGGTTAAGGAACCCATTATGGAAGAAGGCATCCCGTCAAAGTAGAGAAAATTGAGAAGATGGATTCATGATGTGACTGATGATTTCAGCTTGACTGCAGAAGAGGTAGGACATTTGGCCTTTGAGAAAGAGAAATTCCGAAGTACTGTTGGGGTGGCAAAGTTCTGCTCAGGACGAGCTATAGGATGATGAAATAAATACTAGACATACGCCCTAACTAAAGATTCAATAAATGGCAGAAGCAGTATCATGACATATCATTTTTAATTGTGTCAGATGATAAAGCTTCACAATACTAGATTTTATAATTTGGTGATATGTTTTCTTCCATGCTAGATTTTCTACCAAACTCAATAACTAACTCCGTGTATATCTATGATAGAATACAACATGTAACAATATAAGAGGAGTCAATTTAGTGTTTTACTGCTAAGTGAGAATTCAAATCACTCGACAATACGAATGTTGCATGTGGACTATGGAATCTGACACTTCTAAGAAATGATAACAAAAGCGATAAGCTGTTGTACAGTCAACGTTCAGACTAAAACGGCGTTACGAAAAGTCATAATACAACCAATTTACAGCAAAGATACGAAGAAGCATTGCACTATATATGTATATATATGTATGATATCGCACTTATTCATTGCACTATATATATATATATATTATATATATATATATATATATATATATATATATATATATATATATATATATATATATATATATATATATATATATATATATATACAAGACTTGGCAACATATATTTGATTTATTAACTGTTCATTTAAATTGTAAGCGTTAATTTATATCCCATGTTGACGAATTTATTTGTGATAATTCCTCTACCAGATTAATTTTCATCATATATTAAGATATACTTTATTTTCTTACAATTTATCTGAATTATATTTGTGATAACTATGGTGCATGTGATTCCGATATTCTTATTCTGATATATAATCTGAACAAATATGTAAATGTTAACTAACATTAGACATATCAAGATCCACAAATACAAATATCAGAAAAAAGAGGCAAGAAATATCGGTATCAATTCCATAGAGGAGATTGAGCAAGTTGCCCAAGATAGAGCGGTATGGAGAATTACTTGCAGGCCCTATGTAACGTATAACTGTACGAGAGGAATTATTTTATCTTCTTCTTTGCGTTCGTTCTTTACGACCAATTTTAATCACTTTTTGTGATATGTTTGATCTTTGCCAAGAACGTGCATACGTTGCACATTGGTTTGGTAGGCCCTAAACGCAGAGACTTCTACACGTTTAGGACACATGCATCCGATTTCAGCCAAACCTCCTTAGTCGCCTCTTACGACATGCATGGCAGGTAACAGTGGTTCTATTCTTTACACCCCAAATGTGGGCCCCAGTAACCATTCGGGCGATTATTATTATTATTATTATTATTACTACCACGAATACAAATTACTGAAAAAATGAGGCATGGACAAATAAAACATGAGAACCAATGATTCATAGTAAGCAATAAGTTGTTTTAAAACCAGCATGTGTTAGGTGTGTCGAATTTGTAGTCAAAAGGAATAATTTTACAAGCTTTATGTTGTTACTCCTATAAAACCGCCATCTTTCTAGTGCCGCGCAATTGAATATTATGTGAAACCATGCGTAGATGTAATTTAAGCCCATATATTCGTCTCATACAAGGCGAGTCATTCATTGATAAATTAGAATATTGACAGCGAATTTCATAAACTTTCTGACATGCATATTTACATACATATATGCAGAAAACATCATGAGGATTGTTACAGAAGATAGCGGGAAAAAACAATACGATTCGTTTATAATCGGCGGAAGAAAAATACTTGAACTAAGATATTCTGACGATACAGTGTTACTGTTAACATCGCAAAATATTAAGAAATTAATAATGGAAGTGCAAAAGAATAGCGAAAAACAAAACCTATATCTCAATGTGGCAAAAACAAAAATAATACAAAAGATAATTTTATTAGCGTAGAGAAAACAGAAAATGTGAACAGTTTTGAATATCTCGGTTCACTGCTAACAGCAGATGGAAATGGAAAGAAGGAAATTAATAGAACAACAACCATGGCTTTACAAACAAATAAACAACTAAAAACAATATGGAATGGAACTGATAGGAAAAACAAAGATCAGAATACTAAGAACATGCTTTCTAGTACATATGGTAAATATGGACTTAACAAGGAAAAGAATGATTAAACTAAGAAGATATCCCATGGACAAAAACAATAGATATATAGAAGAACAATAAAAAAAGCATCAAATACAAAGTAAAAGTATTTGATGAGATGATACAGAGTTAGTGACTATAATAGCAACAGTAAGTGAATGGTTGGCTATACTCTCGTGCTTTCATACTCAGTGACTCCATGAGCATGATTCGTAAATCGAATCAGGAAAGGTGATGTGAAACTGGGTGATGATACTAGTTCAGACAGTGATTAGAGAAATCAACTTCATTTTTGTCCCAAGGCACGCAGGAGTTAGTGGTAATAAATGAGCTGATAGATTTGCTGGCTAAGCAACAATATAAAGAGGCAGATGTTATGGACCGCAATGACATTCTTAACGCATTGAGGGAGCTGTGAATCCCACTCGCTGACCAGATTGAAAGAGATGGGTGTCAATATTGGTGAAGCCCGAAAACAACGACATACCAAATATGCAATTAGATTGATTAATCAACATCGAACTGGTGTGTTTAGCCGCTGGATTCGTTGAGGTGGAAATCGAAGCACCTATGAGAGTGCCGGAGTGCTATGATAGTAGTCATCAAATAACTGATAACTGAAAGACAGAATGGTGATTGCGATTTGTATCATGACTGTCCCAAGTTATTCATGTCACACGGCCAATGCAAACACAAATTACAGTTATTGGTTACTAAACTGAAGTCATTAGTTAGTTAGTCTTTCCTCTTGGGCCTGTGGGCGGCGCATAGGGCAGAGGTCATAGCTCTCCATGTCTCGCGGTTCGTTGCTATTTGTTTTAAGTCTTTAATGTTTACTAGGCCCATCGTTGAGCCTTCTCTGGTGATGGTTCTACGCAGAGTCTCTCTTGGTCTTCCTCGTTTTCTTTTTCCCTCTGGTGTCCATATGAGGGATTGGTAAGGGAGTCTTCTCATCCATTCTAAGTGTGTGGCCGATGTAGTTCCAGCGGCGCTTTCTTATAAAATTTGATACATTTTCTTGCTTGGTCTCTTGTCTTATTTGTGTATTGGGTCTGAAATCTGACCATTTGAGGTTCAGTATTCTTCTAAGACATTTATTCTCAAAGTTATCTAATTTTCTTTCTAGAGCTTTTGTTGCTTTCCAACTCTTGCATCCATAAGTTAATACTGGAATCACACAAGAGTTAAAGATCTTTAATTTTAAGTGCTTGCTGAGTGAATTGGACTTCCATATATTTGACAATTTGTTAAAAGCACTTGATGCCAATGCGATTCTGTGTGGAATTTCTGGCGCTGTATCCCCTGTAGATGACATCATACTCCCTAGGTATGTAAAACTTTTGACTTTTTCAAGAGTGTAGTTTTTAGTTGAATATTTTCTGGACTGCTGGTAAGGTCAACAATTTTTGTTTTTGTGGTGTTTATTTGGAGACCAATTTGTCCTGAGATATTTTGGAGAAGGTTTGTTTTCATTTGAATATCTTGATGTGATGAACTCAAAAGGGCTATATCGTCGGCAAAATCAAGGTCTTCTAAAATTTTATCAACCCACTTGATGCCCATATTTGCGTTATTGGTGCATTTTCGCATGACCCAGTCAATTGCTATTCCAAAGAGCATTGGCGATAAGACGCAGCCTTGTTTCACTCCTGTTTCCACTGGGAACCAGAGTTACCGAAATCTGTTCTTACACTGCAGCGCGATTCACTGTAGAAGGATTTTATGATGTTGATGAATTTAGCAGGAAACCATAGTTTTTGAGTAGTTTCCAAAGCGTAGGACGGTGAATACTGTCAAACGCTTTCTGAAAATCAACAAAGTTGATGATTAAATTCGATTGAAATTCTACGAACTCTTCAATGATTACTCTTAGTGTGAAGATGTGATCTATGCATGCTCAATGAAGTCATTGCACTGCAGGCAAACCCATTGGTGCTCAGTTCATCCCCCTTCCCTCACAGATATCGAAGAGTATTCATTCTGAAGGTTCCCGTGGCTACAGATTAAACACACTACTCACTCTGTCCCTCAGGAATCGAGTTCTACTTGTACAATGGGTAACTCAAAACTGCTTAAATCGCTAGATCGATATAACATCAATTTTAGTGTCTTCATCCAAGAGGCAGTCGCGACGACCGAAGAACATTCCCCATTGTCCATCTTCAACTCTCCAACAATCGATGCTGTTAATGCAAGCCTGTCCGCTCTCTAATTGCTGCAAACACCCGCATGCCCAAGCTAGTAGATCCAAGTTAGCCTCTGGAGGTTAGAAACTTCTATAGACATCCACTCATACCGAAACCTGCTCTTTTGGATCTTGTGAAGCATTGACTGTTAGATACAACAACGGCCCAAGTAAATGGAGTCCCAGAGAGCCAATGGAAGTCAGCAGTAACGGCCTCAACCTCCATCCACATATTGGAAGCAGTTGCCTTGTATGCTCCACTTCGCTCTGCAACAACCCTACCATGCGCATTAGCCTAGAAACTCCATCCTGACTTCTCACCACGATGCATCGACCCATCGGTATATACAACATCGCCATCCTTTGCATTATCTTCTATCAGCTGCTTAACTGAAAGTTCATCCTTCATGTTGCCTCAAATTTTCAGAAATTACAGTGACATTTTTGAACTGTTTTAAGAATTAAAATTTAAATGAATGGCTAAAATATATGATGTTTACAAATGTATTCGTTCCCAGCGAAGTCGGTTCGGAACTAGTATTTTCAATTTAAAATATAAAATAACAGGTATCATCAGTTTTAAATACCTTGCATTTCCTTATTTATTTCTTTTACATTTTAATAATACATCGTCATCAACTATCGATCTAACAAGTATGTTTTCTGTGATCAGAATTTCTGATAAGCTGACATATGTCTTTATCTCTGCCGCAGCTATTGCAAACTAGTGTACTCGACGGTCGTTTATTTTGTCGTTCTCTTCTACCCCGGGCTGTAGAGAATTGTTGATAAATACAGTTCTATAAATTAAGAAATGATGTCGCATCTACAAAACAACGCTTCAGATGATCAGATTACCTAATGTAGGAAAGTGAAATGTAAAGTGTTCTATAATCAAATGTGGTATCATTGTGCTCTATCTGTGTCAGCAGAACTATTCAGAATTTGTTTGGGTTCAAGTATGCCTTATCTAGAGTGGGCGGTTTGACCAGACGATTGAGAGAAATTGCATTGGCGTTTAATAAGGTACAGTAGCCAGTGTTGTGTTTTGATAATGGCGAAACACGTAAAATCAAAGTACTCCTCACTCTGCTCACACGTGTTTTAATAAGAAGCAGCATACATTTTTGTTTAGATATCAGATAACAGACAGTGTTGTTGTGTTTAGATAGCAGATAACAGACAGTGTTGTTGTGTTTAGATATAACAGACAGTGTTGTTGTGTTTAGATATAAGATAACAGACAGTGTTATTGTGTTTAGATATAAGATAACAGTGTTGTTGTGTCTAGATCTAAGATAACAGACAGTGTTTGAGAGTCTAGATAAGGCACAATAGCTAGAGTTGTTGTGTTTTGATAAAAGACAGCATTCTCCAGTTAGTCTGACGAAATGTGCAGTTTTTCTAAAGCTTTCTTTGTTGCCTTACAAACCAGATAAGAATCTTAAGAACATTTTGTTTCACAGTCCCCTGCACACTAATGTCTAGAGTGCTTTGACACTATCCTTTGTAATCGTCCGCGCTACTAAATCTTTGATGGTTTATTAAAACACGTAATCACAAAGTACTGTAGTTTTACAAATTTCAAAAACAATGACAAAATACAGCAACGTTTCGACCAACAAGGCTTTATCAAGCAAACGAACAACAGAAGTGACAAATTTTAAAAATCAAATGGACGACCAAAAACCAACGTTTCTAATGAAAATCTGGAAATAAAAACGAAAATCCCAGTTTGCTTGATAAAGGCTTGTTGGTCGAAACGTTGCTGTATTTTATCATTGTTTTTGTAATTTGTAAAACTACAGTACTTTGTGATTACGTGTTTTGCCAATTAAATAGTTTTACTGCAGTCTCATATATATATATTTATATATATATTGTGATGGTTTATTACAGACGTGTACTCTTTAAATGCATAACGGAATGCTTCTAACTGAAAATAAGTACCCCCATTGCTAGTTACGACATCACTTGCAAACATTGTGACATGACTTACATAGGTGAAACTGGAAAGAGTGATGGTGACCGTTTCTATCAATATATTAACGATTTATGCTATTGATATTCGACTATATAGCCGCTCACTTTAGTTTCACTGGCTACCTACGTGCTAATAACATCGAGGCCGCCTATTCGTGTTCGATTGATGACTGGATAAATGTGTTCTTGAAAATACTTATACTTAACTGCATGGTACGTTTTACAGAATAAAGTGCAGTTTTGTGTGCAGTCATCGTGTTATGGTTTACACATCTATCTCTCTCTCTCTCTCTCTGCCTATTAAACCTAGATTGGGGCATATGCCCTCAAACCAACTCACGCCAAGTTTTCCTATCTTTAGGTATCTCCTGCAGCTCCCTCCAGGTCTTCTTTATATTGTCGATTTCTTCCACCAAATCCCGTCTCCATGTATTTCTCGGCCTCCCCTTCTTTTGCTGTCCCGTCGGGTTCCAGGAAACGACCTTTCTTGTTATATTCCCCTCTGATTTTCGCACAGTGTATCCTATCCAGCGCCAGCGTCTTTTGTTAACCTCTTGGTTCACTGGAATCTGTCTTGTTCTCTCCATAAGTTCCTGCTTTTGTGACTCTATCATACCATCTAAGTCCCTCTATTCTGCGCAGACACCAGTTGATGAATGTTTACAATTTATGCGTTATTATTTTTGTTGTTCTTCGTATTTCTGATCCATACAACAGAACATCTTTAACATTGGAGTTAAATATCTTAATTTTTTTCTAGATTTGATTTCTTTAGACTTCCATGTTTTCCAGTGCAATGAAAACTCCTCCTGCCTTCTGTGTTCGTATTTTGACATCTATATCATGGTTTACACGTATGTAGTTTATTATAAGTGTGTGTTAAAAATGTGTGATTTGTTCATATTGTTAATGATTAATAAAATCTGCTTTTTTATTTCACAAGGTATACTCGGTACCTTGCAGATAGACCTCGATGGGAAGTCTGTCTTGATGTTTCGGCCAGTACCTTCTGGAGAGGCATGGGAAAGCAGTATGTTGCTAGAAAATTCACAGAGACCGCTAAAGTATATGTAAGTTGCCTATCTGAGTGTTGTTGTTTTAGTGAGACCTAAACTTGCCTCACATCTGAGCAAATATATTTATATTGCTATGTTAGTGTGTTTATTGTGGTATGAAACATATATACGAGTGGTTGACATGAGTCATCGTCTACTTCAGTTTTCAGGTAAAAAGTTGTTTGTTCTAAATGTTATTGTAAACTTGGGTGTGGTCTTAGTCATAATGAAACAACAGTAGAAAGAAAACTTCAAGGAATTCTGTGTCAGCTAGAAAACACAGTCAAGGTTTTACAAGAGACAACATTGAATATTTATATATATATATATGTGCATACATAAACATACACTATTTTAAGCGAACGATATGAAAGAGGCAGTGCCATTGGTGACAGTAAGGAGTATTACAGAAACAGTGATAAACATGTATCAAGATTGGAATGAATAGAGAAAACGATATGCAGAAACAGATAGAGAGAAGATACGGATTGAGAAAGAAATAGAGATGTGTAGCAAAGAGTTAGAGTGGCTAAGATTGACTAAAATGGGACGAACATTTAGTGGAAAAAAGGGGAGAAGCACTGCGCTTAATTCCATAGAAAGATTAAACTAGTTAACCAGGATAGGTATGGACAAATTGCTTGCATACAGTATGATCAATAAATAGACAGTGAGCAAGTATTGGGGGCTTCTGGAAAATAAACAAGTAACGAACAATGGATTCGAACCACAAAATCTTATTTCGTACGGTACCCATTGTCTAGCCCTACAATAGGCTACCAGAGTTTTTAAGAACACAACCAGCTAGCTCTACTATTTATTAATCATAGTCATTGGCTCCGGTGCTTCCCAGTGGGGGATTCTCTTCTTGCAGGCAATATGTAACATAACGGTACGAGAGGAATCTGATCAAAATATAATACACAATTTGATGGAAGGTATGGAGAGCAGCTATCCAATGCTGCTAGTGTCGTTGTGCAGGGATGCTGGAAGTAGTTATCCTGTATGCTCCACTTCTCCCTGCAACAACCGTGTCATGCATGCTATCCAGGAAACCCCAGTCTGACTTTTCTTCCCCGATGCACGAACCCATCGGTATAAAAAAACAACATCATCATAACTTGCATTATCTGCTTTCAGCTGCTTAAATGTGAATTCAACCTTGATTTTGCCCCAATCTCTACACTTCCTCCCACGAGTAATGATAACATTGCTGAATTTGACCATGGTACCATTTATTGAGAATAATTCTTCCCATTTTGGTAGAGCCGCAACTGTGATCACCTGGTTAATTGTTCTCTCAGTTTGGGCCATCCTCAATATGTCACGCTTAATTCTCGTGCCCTTAACATCATTAGTATTCTTAAGCAGTGGATGTTTCTAATCCACAGTAACTCACAAATATACTTTGATTTCACCGATAGAATGACTGGAACGCAGTAACAGAATGTCAGGCATGTATCTCATGGGAGTATCTCTAGTACAGCCAGGGCTAGCATGCCTTCATTCTGAATACGTTCGAGTCGTTCACATTGTGATCGTGATATTGTAAGGATGACTAAGAGTCCGTAATCTACCGCGGACATAACTAGATGATGGAACAAGTAGCAGAAATGCAGTATATTGATAGCAATGTGAATCACTTGTGAATACTTAATGGTCGTATGTAACATGAAGAGGATATATATTTAGTGCATCAGAGTGAAGTAAATGCAATGACTGAGGGAAAGATGATATATGGAAAAACAGACTTAGATATAGCTATATAAGAGAGAAAGTGACATAAGGAAAACTGGCATGAAAGATAATAAACATCCAGTAAAAAGGGGAACATGAGGACAAGCATATATAATGATCTAGTATTGGCGAGACTGCGAGCAAAAGGGCATACACTATAAACTCAAAACTACTCTTCACAAGTGATATACACAAATGTATTGGAAACTGGCTACAAGTATTCTGCTCATTTATTGCCACTTCAGAAGTACTAGTAAATCGGTGACAGAATATCTGCTGTTGACATTATGACACTATTCGATATCGACGTTTAAGTTATGACTAATAAATATTAAATTATTACTGCTACTACATGTACTTCTCTACCTGGACTACATTAACACTATTACAACCGAACTGACAGCATGATGTGACCTATTTAACAGATGTGCACTGTTTTTATCTAGCAGGTGTATGTATAAATTAAATTGTTAGCATGTAGCATGACCTTTGCAGAATACTACTGTCCTCACAACCCTTATGAAAAACTCTATCTCTATACAGTTATCCCGCCTATTTCATCGTCGTGTTTAATGTTTCTTTAATATCCTGTTGCAGCTGTTGTATTGGTTGTCCTTTGTCTCGTCTTCCAGAAGCCTTGTCATCTATTATTTCTCACTCTCTCTAAACAACTGTAACATTTGATGTGAACAAATTATTTTCGAATTTCTTCTTCTTCTTCGTTTTCGCTAGATTGGGATTTCGGATTCTCTAACAAAGGCAGCCGTCTGCCTCAGATTATCAACAACGCCATACAGTTTGTCTTCGACGCTGGTGTAAGAGGGCCACCTATTTCTTCTCAAGTTGTAGCAGTGGGCGTGATGATGATGATGAATACTCTATCTATTTAATCGGCCACGGCACCACCGGTATTTGCACCGGAATAAAATTCTGCAGTTTTCTTGAAAAGTTCTCTTTCTGCTACTGTAAGATCTAGAGAATCTCTCTCCAGAAATCAAATAACAAATGCCAACATCTCAGATGAAAGTTAATCAAATTTTAATTACTCTCTGCAAACCTTGCTGAGAACTTCATCATTCTATTTTACATGAAATTAAAAACAACAATCCCACCAAATCAACAAATCTCTAGAGATCCCATGGCTCGACCGAAAAAAATGTACACTGTCTTAAATATCTATGTAGGCCCACCAGAGCCAAAATCCCTACTGGTCCATCAAATCCTCCATGACTACTGGATCTCTATGAATCACAGTATCTGCTCTGCTCGAGCCCCCTCCACAACAACACTTGTCCGCCGTGTCGTTTCAATCTATCTCTCTCTGAATTCCATCCCCGAGTATTTATACCAGGCTGACATTGCGCAATCTATATCCCCCGAAAGATCTATTAGGAGTTGTTTATTTCAAAATACTACGCTCATTAAAACTTAACGAATTTCATTGGTCTATTTATTTCAACCTACCAATAATTTGCTCCACTTGTTTACCAGGCTGCACAGTACAATTGAGTCATCTCTTCTCGAACATAGTTCTATAAAATATTAAATATGGAATTTTCCTATCTGTCTTTAATACATCGTCATTTCCAAAATTGCGTTGTGTTACCAAACCTTCAATCTACATCGTTGAATAATCTCGGATATCACGTGATGTTTACTACACAATACATTCCCAATTTGCGTTCAATTTTCTTAGGTACACTTTTTTCTTTCTCATAGACTTGCTAAGATTTTATTATAGCCTGGTAATTCCTTCATTGCTTGCACTTTTGTTTTTCTTTCTCCTAGACTTGCTAAGATTTTATCATAGCCTGGTAATTCCTTCCTTGCTTGCATTTTACTAGAAATATATCTTTATTTATCAATTATCTCCTGGTATAAATATCCAGACTACAAAGTCTGCATACTGGGGGCAGTTCTGCAGGATATAATTCCTATGATTTCTGATTCCCCGTTTGTGTCGACCCCTTCCCGCAGTAAGTTTCGGCCACCCTCGTGATGGTAGGTCTGACATTCTTACTGCGTGGCTAAATCTCAGAGGCAGATTGGCGACCGTAGAATCCGTTATCCGATTCCTCATTGTGAGGGGTCGTTGCACCATGTTACGCGCCTTATCCGTTTTCTGCAAGCATTTGTTTCGGGTTAGCATTCCCTAGCGGACACGTGCATCCGATTTCAGCCCACCTCCTTAGTCGCCTCTTATGACATGCGTGGTAGGTAATAGTGGTTCTATTCTTTACACCCCAAATTTGGGTCCTGTTAAATACTCAGGCGATTTTCCAATTTGAGACATAATTTTATGTTTGACCCATGTTCAGATCTTTTAGAATGTCTCTAATTCTCATCTTCTTTGTCCAATGCATTCTAAGAATGTTTCTATCGCACCTTTTTTCAAGTACTTCTTATTTATTTTCTTTCTTATTGCTTGTGTTTTCATCAAATTTAGATTAAAAACATGTTATTTGTTTAGATCAATGAATGTACTGGTGTCACGTGTTATAGTCATTGTGTATATAGACGCATATCATTTAGTGTGTAGTCCTGACAGCAACGTTGCTAAAAATGGCTTTAAAATATCACATTACTATCAACGCATGAAAGAAAAAACATATAACCTATGTTTGGATTATTTTCAAGTCGCGTCTCGAGTAAAAGGGAATAAATACAAACCATACAAACCGATTATTGTTTACATTATACATAACCTATTTACACATCTCTCCCACGTAGCAAAACCATTTTGAAAGATCTGAATAAATTAATAGACAGGCCTGATTCATTCGTTGAAACAATTCGAATATTACTTGCTTCTAAAAGTTAATTGAGTTAAATCTTTACAGGACTTTTTGCGAAATCAACCCCAGCTTTTTAACGCTGTTTGTGATTTTTCTACGCATTATTACGCTCAGTAGTTTGCCATTGCTTTCTGAACGGGTGGTGCCATCGTCCATTTGTAAAAATCCACGCGAAACAATTTGCAACCAAACTATCCGCAGCGTGTTCGAACTCAGAACGTCGGGGTAAATAGACCAAGTCACTATCCCCTAAGCCACAGACGCCACCTACTTGCTTCTACAGCTTGTAAATATTATATTTCGATATGGAGAAGAGATTTCAGCTATCGTTTCTAACGAAATACATCCATTCATTATTGTTCCTCGACTTGCCCATCGTACTTTAGCGAAATACGTACAAACAAAGTACTATAGTTTTACAAAATACAGAAACAGTGACGATAAACAGCAACGCTTCGACCAAAAGGTCTTTATCAAACAAACGATGCAACAGGAGTGACGAATTTCAAAGAACACTTACAAATGGACGGTTACAGAAACTCAAAAGTATCTAATGAAAATATGGGAATAAAAACAAATAACGAAATGAGTGAAACACAAAACTAGAAATGGAAAAGAAGAGAAACAATAAACAATCAAGTGAAAATATAACATATATACGAAGCAAATACACATATAGATTACAAGGCATGAAATGAGAAAGTACTAAGAAGCATCGGAATGTAATGCGTTGAGTCCAAGAGGCCGCAAGGTACCATATAACGAAATAAAACCGTTCTCCAGAGCAAATCGACTACGATCATCAGAGGAACATGGTCGGATGGCTGTGACCTGGACATCACAAGCTCCTGAATGGCCAGTATCATTGAAATGAGTAGCTACAGGGGTCACAGAGCATTGGCGTATATCGCGCATGTGTTGGGCGAATCGGTCACTGAGCCTCTTGCCGGTTTCCCCAATATAGGCCTTGTTGCATCGCTTGCAGGTAATGGCATAGATAATATTCTGGGACTCGCACGTGAAACTGTCTTCAATAACAAACGTGGCTTTTGGAAAAGACAAAGTGCGTGTCTGTATTACATAAGCACACGTGTTGCAGCGCCGACGGCCACACTGGATGGTGCCAAAATGACTCTGGATATTAGGTTTGAGGCGACTCGAACCAAAATATCCTTAAGACTTCTGTCCCGTCTGTACGCCACCAAAGGATAGTGTTGGAATACTGAACGTGTCTCAGGATCAGACTGAAGAATGGAGAGATGACGGAATAAGACTTTCTTCACACGGGAACTATGAGGGTGGAAAGTTAAGATAAGTTTCACCCTGTCAGAATTGGAAGTTGTATGCTGGTTAGAGAGGGCCTATTGATAATTGGAAGTTCTATGCTGGTTAGAGAGGGCCTCCTGGCGAGAGATTTGCTGAACGCGCTGCATAACAGATGCAAGCACATTCTTCGGGTATAGGTGCTTGCGGAAGAAATCAAGCATCTCTTGAGCTCTATCGAGAAAATCAACGTCCTCGCTACAGAGGCGACGAAGGCGACGAAGGCGCAAGAGTTGAGAGAATGGTAAAGAGTCACGACAAGCCTGGGAATGGGAAGAGGTATAGAGAAGAAAACTATGTGCATCAGTAGGCTTGTTGTATACTGATGTAGTGATGGTGGATAGGCTGATGGTGATAGTGATGTCAAGAAAGTTGACACAAA
Organism: Arion vulgaris; assembly: GCA_020796225.1. Taxonomy (NCBI): domain Eukaryota; kingdom Metazoa; phylum Mollusca; class Gastropoda; order Stylommatophora; family Arionidae; genus Arion; species Arion vulgaris. Next base: position 28,829,677 of record CM036758.1, on the reverse strand, counting down.
AGGTAGAGATGTGAACCGAATAGCCGGATTGAAGACATTAATGAAATTAATGAAGCGTGACAAATCGGCTTCATGCATATCGGTAATGCCAATACAGTCATCAATGTATCTATGATACACGGACGGAAGAGGGCCATCATAGGAATTCCATACTAGGTGTTCAAGATGACCCATGAATAGACAAGCATAACTGGGTCCCATTTTACAGCAGTAGATCAGTTTGTATGACATGAAATCAACATCTTGAAGGATACGAATACATTTTTTCAATGATTCCTTCCAAAAAAATATTTCTTTAGAATACGAAATGTATTCTTTTCTTGAGATCTACACATGATCATTCTTGCTCTTTGACCCGATATTTTAGTGTTCCTTATCAGATATTCTCTTCCCCTGTAGGTTTCAGCCAAGGCATGTTTTGTTATATTGTGGGGTTATTTCTGAGTCCAATCCATTGCTAATTTCTCTCCCTAATATCCAATTACATTGGTTTGTATCATTTTTTTCTTACTTAAATATATATGTGTTATCACTTGTAGTAGGCCTATCTAACACGGTTTTTGTCTCATCGTATCCTGTCTTTTTTTTTTTTTATTGTATCCTCTTTCTGTCAGTGTTTTCTTCTTGTTTTCTTTTTTTCTGTTTGTGTCAATGTATCCTACTTGTCTGCTAATGTATTCTGTGTTTTAATAAATTAAGAATGGGTCAATTTAGAAAATGTGATGAAATAAGAGAAATGGGTACTTTGATACAATTTCACCAGATACTTGTGTATTCGACTTGACCTAGGTCACGGAACGTTACTAGGTCAGGATAAACGACCGGGGTTCAATGGTCACACCTTGCGTGTAATTATAAGATTTGGGTTTCAATAGAAGTGTAGCGTTTGTTGTGTAGCCCTAAAAGGACAGTGAGTAGATAGGGGAAAAGGGATTGTGAGTGGTTTAAGGTAACTCTGGAAGCTTACAATGTCTGCCATAATTGCTTCAAATGGGTCAAAACTCACTCATGTACGAATTCAAGAGATGTGATGTCGATGTGTTCCATTTTGTTTCTTGCTTCGTTTCGTTCGCCGTTTTCCAGAGACGTTCTATGCTTTGTGTATGTGCGCCTGTGTTTGGGTCCACAAAGTGTACCACAAAGTGTTTAGACATCTCCAACGATCTTGTCTTGGCGTCAGCGATAACCAATGTTGACAAAGACAAGAAATCCATTGAGGCGGGCGGACGGCAGAAGTAGTAACGATGACCTAGTAGTTATTGTATCCTACTTGTCTATCATTGTATCCTACATGTCTGCTATTGTATCTTACATGTATGTCATTGTATCCTACTTGTCTATCATAGTATCCTACATGTCTGTCATTGTATCCTACTTGTCTGTCATTGTATCCTACATGTCTATCATTGTATCCTACATGTCTGTCATTGTATCCTACATGTCTGTCATTGTATCCTACATGTCTGTCATTGTATCCTACATGTCTGTCATTGTATCCTATTTGTCTGTCATTGTTTTCTACATGTCTGTCATTGTATCCTACTTGTCTGTCATTGTATCCTACTTGTCTGTCATTGTATCCTACTTGTCTGTCATTATATCCTACTTGTCTGTCATTGTATCCTACGTGTCTGTCATTGTATCCTACTTGTCTGTCATTGTATCCTACTTGTCTGTCATTGTATCCTACTTGTCTGTCATTATATCCTACTTGTCTGTCATTGTATCCTACATGTCTGTCATTGTATCCTACTTGTCTGTCATTGTATCCTACATGTTTGTCATTGTATCCTACTTGTCTGTCATTGTATCCTACTTGTCTGTCATTATATCCTACTTGTCTGTCATTGTATCCTACATGTCTGTCATTGTATCCTACTTGTCTATCATTGTATCCTACATGTCTGTCATTGTATCCTACTTGTCTGTCATTGTGCCTTACATACTTTACACCTGCTCATAGTATGATAGAAGTTAGAAATAGTGGGTAGAACACTTCACCATCTCTACACACACGTCGATAATATAAGTCAAATGCAGCTAGATGAACTTGCCAGCGGCAGAGATCTTGCGCGGTAGCGCATGTATCGACTCCAAATTTCCTCAAACTCGAAAAACATGGATACCTATTTTCAGCTTTGCATATTAGGAAAACGATCGTATCGGGAGTTGACTGTACGATGGTTGACTGAATTAATTGCATGACCACTATGTTGTGATGACTTGCCGATGACTTAACTCCGTTTTTTCATTATCATTACTTGAAAACACAACTAGAGGTATGTTATGTATTCTAGTGTCCTAACTGAGTTCTTTATGAATAGCATGAGTGCAATACTTCTGTGACTTTGTCAATATCAAAATCATTTGATAAGTGTGTGGGGTTTGTTTCTCTGTGGCGAAGTTGTTCAGCAGTTTGCCTTGCTTTCTGAAGGTCGTGAGTTAGAATCCGGACAGAGTCGTTTGACAGAGTGCATTTTTTTCCAGAGATCCTTTTGAAATGCTGCTAGAACTACGGACCTGTGCTTTGTACAATATGCTCAGCCGTTGGCGTACTATTTCTGTAGAGAGTGATCAAGAAATATGGGGAAACCCTGTGCAATGAAGACAATCCTTCCCTGTATACCTTTTTTCATATTATAATACCATACTTTAGTACATGCCAAATGCACGTTTACTCTGGGCTATCACGTGTTTTCTTACATATCTAAATAGATCAAAGATTCCAACCTTGTTCCTGTCTCTTATTTCAGGCTGGTTTCTCTAGAGCAGTACTGGGTAACCCACGGCCTGAGTGTCAGAACCATCCCTCAAAACAGAGTGATTCCCAGCCTTCCAATATATTGGTTGAAAAGTACTAAAACCGTCCCGTTAGATAAACAATTTTTTAACATATATATATAATATATACATGCATACAAATAAAAACAAAGTAAAACATAAACAGCAAAAAAACTATAAGAAAACTAAAGTTAGCAATCAGGTGAAGCTAGTTTCTGAATGACAAGCAAAAGATATGATAAAATTGTTCATTTCAATAAATATTCGGTAGGTACCCAAAATATATATTGTTCGATGCGGATAAATGATAACAAAATGTTGTTTGTGTAAACAAACTATCACATTAGTAAAAGTAAACTAGGAGGAGATTGAAATGTTAAAACAGTGTTTCAATAAATTATTAAAGTTTTTGTCATGATAATAGCAAGACGTTTCTGCAACTGCCAGAACAGTCACAAGCAAGATACGTAGATGACAGATAGTGGACAATGCATAAACGTGCTTTAAAAAACGTTCCATGAATGTTGCGCTATTTACGTACATAGTATTAACACTTTGTGACCAAACTCATTTTTGCTAATAGTTTCACTCCACATGTATATGTACAATTGTTGTCCTATGTACAATTGTTGTCTGTCTGTTGTCCTATTAATGAAATTTGATGAGTGACAAGTAACTTTGTAAATCATTGAATTAACTTTTATCACAAACTAACAGAACACAAATGAACATATTCATACCCGGCAAAGATCAGATTCTGTTACCCAAAATTCGAAGTTAAGTTGATTGAGTGATTGATAGGAGCATCATCATTGCATTTTGGTGAATAACCATGTGTGCTCCGATCTCTGTCTTACTCAGAAAGATATCAGCGGCAGTGCACAAACGCCGTAGCACTATCGAGGGTCGCAGATGTACTTTTAAAGATGGTCGAAATTTTGTAGGATTTTTATTCTATTTTTTTTTTTTTGCCTGGGAAGTGATTTTTCAGTCTATTATCGATTTTCAACTGCCGAGGGTTCTGTTACGTGCTCACCTTGAACAGAGGACCTCCATTTTATCGTCCGCCTCCGATGGGACTAGGAACTCTATCTCATCTACACTGAGATCAGGGAGCTCTGGACAAATATTTCAATCGCTTCTTGCGGAATGTGTAATGATCACACCAAACGTCCAAAAAGTGATCTCACTGTTTGATAGCGATTGAGCATGTAATTTTTTTTCCTACAAAGTTGTGACTGAATTCGAAACAAAAAGGTCGATTGCCTGACGAGTATCAGTAAAAACATTGTGCATTACAGTCAGTAAAACAACGCCAGTTTTGACAGGTTGGAAACTTCTGCACTAGAGCATTCTAAAAAAACATTCAAACTATCGCTCCTAATAAAATTGTAAATACTGTCAGGTGAAGCGTGGAAGGAAGTTCGATAGAGCTATTACGAACTATTTCAAGAACAATAAATGCTTCAGTAAGTTTATGTCATAGTTTATATACACACAACTCGATGAACAAACACCACCTTTGCTACAACTAGGGTACGGTCACGTTATAAATAACATCCTGAGCTGTGGAAAATACCAATTTGTATATTTTTGCTTTTGTCAGGTTTCAAGAATATAACTTACACAGTTGATATCTCAAAATTTATAGCTACTCTCTTCCAAGTGGTGACTACATAAAAACTTGTGCACTTTAATTCCTACCCTTCATCGTATATCATGTTCAAATACGAGTACATTACTCCCAGTATGAGACAACCAATACGTAGTTCTATCAGTAAATGAAAAACTTAACGATAGTTGCTGACTGCAAATAAGTACTCTCAAGAACAATCGATGTCTATAACTTACCCATAGTTCTAAATATTTTAGTCCGTGTATAAAGTACAACGTATAAACAATAACGTCAAGTAAACGTGTTTGTATAATGTGAAGTTGCACTTGAAACTATGTTATTCAACAGAAAGAATGGAACATAAGGTTGACACTGTCAAACATATCATCTAGTTATACTTGCTACAAGTGGTACATATGATTACAATTGTTAAACAGATCACGTAACTAAAATTCATTGTGGAATATAGCGTTGCATCTTCTTGAAACTTCTTTATTAATCTTCCTGATACTGTTCACATTGTCGCAATTTCTCTTTTAATTATATCTAGTGTCCCTCTTGTCTATAAACCTTCATGTCTATATATAATGCATTTTTTATCTGTATAGGTCTATACATTATATATATATATATATATATATATATGGCCTTTTTTCGTCTTTACAGACGGTCAATTGGTAAGTGTTTTACTGTGACAACTTCTGAGTTTTCGCTTTTCTCTCCTGTAGTTCAGCTCATACATAAGTCTCCTCTCAAAAGTCTCTGCGCCCTTTCCACACAACTCTGTCATCAGCTAGTTTTTCCATGTGCTGGGACTTATAGAAAAATTTTCATTGAGGCCTTGCAGACATCTTTATATCTGAGCAGTGGTCTCCCTTGTGCCTCTTCCTCCGAAAGTTCACAGAATAACATTTGTTTTGGTATGCGACAAGTTTCCATTCTTTCACATGCCCCAACCATCTTAGTCGTCTACTGCTGAGCATGCCCATGATGGAAGGCAGTTTGCACGTTGCAGTACTTCAAAGTTGGTTATCTTGTCGTACCACCTGATGTTCATAATCTTGTGGAGACATCGAAGGTGAAAGATGTTAAGTCTCCTCTCGTGTCTTGAGTAGGCTGTCATGTTTCTGAGCCATAAAGTAAAGAATTAATTACACAGGCTCGATAATTTTTAATCTTCGTCTGCAATGTCAGTTTTATGTTGTCCCACGCTCGCTTTGCTAGTTTGCCGAATGTAGTAGCCGCACTCCTATACGAGCGTTGATTTCTTCATCAAGAGAAAGGCTGACAGTGACCATGGACCCAAGATAGCAGAATTTTGAACTGGTGTTAGATGGTTGCCATTTAAAGTGATATTTGTTGTGTTATCTCCATGACATAAAACAACTGTTTTGGAGACACTTATAGTCAGAGAAAATAGGTGGCATGCCTTTGACAAATTATTGATTAGGCATTGCAGTGTAGTCTCACGGTGGACGACTAAGGCAGCATCGTCAGCGAAAAGGAGGTCCTTGAGAAGAATTTCCGTCGTTTTGTCTTGGCTCTTAAATATCTAATGTCCCTGTCGCCATTGCTAATGCCCCTTTCTTTTAGTCTAGTATCCCTTGTCTATAACTCTGTCAGTGCCGGTTCCAAAATCGGATGAAAAAGGAGGAGGACTTGTGCGTGAGGCCAGCTACCTCATCACAAGAAATTTAAAGAGCTACAGAAACTTGCAAGAAAGGATGTCATACCTGTAAACCCACCAGCCATGTGGTGTGCAGTGCACCTAGTGCGTCAATGACGGTTGCTGATGAAAGCCGCTTTGCGGAAGTCAGCAACCCGACTCGTACATTAATTGGCTCAAAAACACACACTAAAATTGAATTTTGGAATCTGAGAACGTAGGCTACGGCTACAAAATCAGCCCAAATTGCAGAAGAGATGAAGAGATACGAACTGGACATATTGGGGTTACGTGACGTGATATAGCATGGAACAGATAGAAGAGTAGTTAGTGGATTAACGTTCACATATTCAGGGAGAGAGGTTGGTAAACATTTTGAAGGAGTGGGCATAATGATGACACCTAGAGTAACAAAGAACATGTTAGAATGGTAACCCATCTCAAGTCGGATAATCAGAGCCCCGCTTCAGTACCAGGCATGTCAATATGACAATACAGTGTACTTCAGTGTTTTGCACCAACCAACGAGGCTGACGATGATAATAAAGACACGTTTTAAGAGCAACTAAAAAGTTAATTGCATATCCTTTACAGGACTTTGAGAATCAACCCCAGCTTTTTAACGCTGTTTGTGATTTTTCTAGGCATTATTGCGTTCAGTAGTTTGCCATTGCTTTTTGAACGGGTGGTACCATCGTCCTTTTGTAAAAATCCACGCGAAACAATTTTCCACCAAACTGTCCGCAGCATGATTCGAACTAAGAACGTCGTGGTTAATAGACCGAGTCACTATCCCCTAAGCCACAGACGCCACCTTATGAGCAACTACAGGATCAAATTAACAAGACCCAAAAACATGACCTGTTATTATAGTGCGTTTCAAAATGATTTTCCGCGGGAAAATTTAATATCTCTGCAACCGCTTGACCGTAATTGTTGTAACTTTGCATATGATCTAATGATCGTAATGTCCCGAGGTTGATATTTTTTACTCAATAACAAACGTATGGTTTAAAATTTTCTTTATGTAAAGTATATAAAGTGACCATCTCCTTAGCCAACCATATAATGAGAAGTATTACCCTTCATATTTGTGAGATGTTGTAAGTTCCACGACTTGCACGTTTTTCACGTGGTTTTCCGATTTTAATCGCTTTATCGCACTTTAAATAAATGTATAATGATCCTTCCGGTGTGTTTAGTTACAATTTACCGTCTGTTTTTAGAACATATGTGTATTACAAAACGTTTAGTATTCTAGATTTGTTATACAATGGGTATGAAAATCAAGTTTTTTACACTGCATACAGTGGCTGTGAAAATGTATAAATATTTAATCAGAGAATCTAATCGTGGAAAACTGTATCGGAGTATATCAAATCCTGAACAGAGAACTATCCATGCTTTGGTCTTAAGTAAAAGATATCTACATAAATTACTCAATGTTAATGGAGTTGTCAGTACAGTCAATACATTGACTCAGGCAGAAAGAAAGTAGTAGACAATTTTGACAGGGATGTGATTAGAAGAGAAATTTGCAGATCGTTCGATTCCAAAGAAACTGTGACACTAAGAAAGCTGAAGATTAGGTTAAGAATACACAATGACATTGATGTATCGAAATCAACGTTATGGAGAACTGTTAGAAGCATCGGCTTTACTTTTAGGAAGTACGCTAATGGGAGAAATGTCATCTGCGAGAAGCCGCATTTAGTACGTCTGAGAAGTAAATATTTACGTAAAGTACGGGAAATGCGTAATCAAGGTTACGATATTGTGTATGTGGATGAAACCTGGATCAATGCTCACCACACTAATGAAAAGGAGTGGGAGTTATCCGATGGAACAATTAAACGATATGTACCTAGTGGAAAAGGACAACGTCTGATAATGGCACATGCAGGCAGGAAAAGCATCTCTCATTTCCATAGACAGACCTATCCTGTGTGATAATGACAAGCATCATATCACAACCCTGTGTCAGAAGAAGACAAAATCACGACATCTTCGAGTACAAAAGATGCTATAAAACTTTGGCTAAGAAAGGAGAACATTCCATTTAACAAGGGGTTTTTGAAGCCTGAATTACTATCTATTGTTAAAACATCACAGAAGACCAGGGTATTCCAAACAGACAAGTTGATTCAACAGCATGGTCATGTGTGTTTGAGACTACCACCTTATCATTCACACTTAAACCCAATTGAACTCATTTGGGCCAAAGTTAAAGGACTGGTAGCAGCTGAAAATAAAACTTTCAAGCTAAGCATAATGAAAGAACTAACATATGCCGCCCTGTCGAAGATAGACAGAGATTATTGGTGTAAATGCGAAGACCATGTCTTAAAGGAGGAAAATGACTACTGGGACAAAGATTGACTGTCGTTCGTGCAGCCAAGAATAGTCATCAATATGTTAAACTCATCGGACTCAGAATAAGTGAGTAAACACTTTATATGATTTATATAATATGAGTTATCTCACCCTCCAAAATTCGAATTGTATATACGCCTATGCCGGAAAAATGTGATTTTTTTAATTTACGGTAAATTATTTTCTTCCAGCACCAAATAATTACTAGGTTTGAAAAGATCAAAGAAATTCGCCGTTGCAAGAAAAGTACACTACCTGCAACATTGAATTTTAGAAAATCGTTGGGACATCGGAAATACAACACCACATGCAAAAATCACGTTCATCCATGCAATGAATATGGAGATATTTGAGGTCAATCGATGACCGAACGTTTTGAAACGCACTATAGTAACGTACTTGGCACTCACCTGATGGAGTGACCAGGAATCAGATTGACCATATATGCATAAATACACAATTTAGAACATCATTGCTGGATGTCCGTGCATACAGAGGGGCAGATGTAGAAGTGATCATAATTTATGCATAGGTAAATTGAAACTGAAATTTAAAATTCATCATACTAAAAGAACAACTGCGAATAGACAGTCAAAGGCTACAAAATAAAGAAGTAAAAGAGGAATATCAACTCGAACTTAAGAATAGGTTCGAGTTACTCAATGATGAAAATGAACAGAACATTGAAGACAAATGGACTAAGATAAAGGACACACTACTGGGGCAGCAAACAGTAGGCAAGATTAAAGGCAAAGATAGAAAATCCTGAATGACACCTGCAAATGCATTCAAGAAAGAAGAAAGATGACACTAGCGATATTTAATACTAAGAATGCAACATATGAAATCCAAGCTAAAGAGGAATATAGACTAAAAGACAAGGGAGTGAAAAGAGCGACTAGAAGAGATAAAAGAGCATATGTCAATCGACTGGCTGAAGAAGGGAAAAGGCAGCTAAGACTGGAAACAGTAAAATGCTATACAATACAAACTTACTGGAACTTTTGTTTCAAAGGTGGCCCAATCAAGAGTAAAGATGGTAAAGTACTAGCATCAGATATCGAACAGAAGAAAAGATGGGCAGAACATTTTAAGAAATATTAAATAGACCTGATCCACCAGTACTGCTCAAGTTTGACGAAGAGGCAAGAAACAACTCTCTACCAATTAATGAAGAAATGATAAGTGTAGCTGAGGTCAAGGAGGCAATCCGTTCTTGATAAACAATAAGGCAGGGGTGATGACAACATTACCTCAGAAATGCTCAAAGCGGCTGATGATACAACTATTAGCCTGGTGCAAGAACTATTTAATAAAGTATGGGAAGAGGAAACTGTCCCAGATCAATGGATAAAATAAATAATTGTTAAGATCCTCAAAAAAGGTGATCTCAAAGATTGCAACAACTGGAGAGGGATGAACCTATTATCAGTAATGACCAAGACGTTCTGCAAAATTATTCCTAATAGAATCAAAGGAGTAGTGGACACAACCCTGAGAGAAGAACAAGCTGGTTTTAGACCTGGAAGAGGCTGCTTAGACCAAATAATTACCCTACGATTAATTTTGGAGAAACATATTGAGAAGCAACAACCACTTATACTAAATTTCATCGATTTTAAAAAAGCCTTCGATAGTCTACACATAATCTCCCTGATTAATATTCTGAGATGCTATGGAATACCAGACAAAATAATAAACATTAAAAGCCTCTTTGATGGTTCACAGTGTGCAGTTCGTACTGATGGTGGACACAGCGACTATTTTATGGTTGAAACCGGAGTAAAGCAAGGCTGTATTCTATCTCCGCTATTGTTTGGAGTGGCCATTGACTGGGTGATGCGAAAATGTTGCAGGGGCGAAACTGGCATTGATCGGGTAGAAAATAGTCAACTAGAAGATTTGGATTTTGCAGATGATATTGCCTTGTTAAGTAGAAACAACCAAGATACGCAAAGAAAAACAGACAACTTGTCATCTATAGCATCAAAAGTTGGACTGCAGATAAGCTATGAAAAACAAAATATAATGAAGACACCTATGGCAAATAATGCAGATATCGCCCTGGAATCTAACATGACAAAAATAACAGAGAAGTTCACCTATTTAGGTAGAAATTTTGATTGCACAGGAAATGTTAAAAATAAATTATGATACGAATTGGCAAAGCAACATCAGCTTTTAAAAGTCTAAATAAAATATGGAACTGCAAGTTATATAGTCATCATCAAGGTGCGTATCCTTTATAGGACGTTGCTCTCTTTGCAGCACATCTGAAATTCACTCTGTCTCTTGCCAGTTCACCCACTTCGTTGGTGGTCCTGTTCATGGTTTCTTTAATATCTTGTAGCCATCTTCTTCTTGGTCTGCCTCTGCGTCCTGGGACCCTGCCCTCTAGTATTGTTCTTTCCAGGCCATCGTGACGCTTGATGTGACCAAAGTATGTAATTTTTCTGTATAGTATGTTGTTTATCAGCCAATTCTCTTTAACATTTAGTTCTTTCAGGACATCAGTGTTCTTTCTTAGTTATATAGTATTAAAACTAAATTACGAATTTTCAATTCAAATGGTGTATCAATCCTAACATATAGCGAGAGCTGGAAAATGACTAAAGATATAGAAAGCAAGTTGAATGCATTTGAAAAATAGATGTCTGCGAAAAATAATGAATATAAAATGGAACGAATTCAGGAGAAGTGATGAAATCTGAAATGTTGGTCAACCACTAGTGACAACTGTTATAGGAAAGAGAAGATGGAGATATGTTGGACACATCTTGAGGAGAAATGATCACCGAATATCAAAGCAGGAATTGAAGTGGGATGCAAAGGGTTCAAGAAAGAGAGGACGACCTAGGGAGACCATGAAACGAACTTGAGGCAAGAAATATCGGTCTCGGTTCCATGGAGGGGATTGCGCTAGTTGCCTAGGATAGAACGGTATGGAGAAATTGCTTGCAGGCCCTTTGTAACGTATAACGGTACGAGAGGGATTATATATATATCCTTCTTCTTTGCGTTCGTTCTTTACGACCAATTTTAATCACTCTTGTGATATGTTTGATCTTTGCCACGAACGTTTATACGTTGCACATTGGTTTGGTAGGCCCTAAATGCATAGACTTCTACACGTTTAGGACATGTGCATCCGATTTCAGCGAAACCTCCTTAGTCGCCTCTTACGACATGCGTGGCAGGTAACAGTGTATCTATTCTTTATACCCCTAGATTTGGGCCCGGTAACCACTCGGGCGATATATATATATTTCCTTTGTCTATATATAATGTTCTACATGTCCAGATTGGCCAATCGACATCAATATTTCTAATGTCTGTATCCAAACTCATCTTTGTTTACACCTAATGTCCCCGTGTCTAGATATACTTTTCCTCTTGTCATCTATAGCATCAAAAGTTAGACTGCAGAGAAACTATGAAAATACAAATATAATGAAGACTTTTAAAAGTCTAAATAAAATATGGAACTGCAAATTATATAGTTTTGAAACTAAATTAAGAATTTTCAATTCCAATGTTGTATCAGTCCTAACATATTCCAGCGAGAGTTGGAAATTTACTAAAGATATAGAAAATAAGCCAAATGCATTTGAAAATAGATGTTTGCGAAAAACAATTAACATAATGAGACGAATTCAGAAGTGATGAAATCAATTAAAGGGTATAAAGCCAAAGGATTGACTTCATTGCACCGGGTTTTACCCATATGGTTCGGTCCCTCTCCGCAGAAATGGCATGCCACCTGCCGAGAGTATTGCACAAAGCACGAACTCCGTAGCTCTGGCAACAATCCTAGGGGTCTCTGGAAACAGTTGCACTCGTGAACAGAAGGCCGCGATTCGAACCCACGACCTTCGACTCGCAAGGCAAAGGGCTTAACTACTCAGCCACAGAAGATAAATGTCTGGTCATCCACTAGTAACAATTGTTATAAGAAGGAGAAGATGGAGATATGTTGGGCAAATCATGAGAAGAAATAATCAAAGAATACCAAAGTAGGCATTGACGTTAGAGGCAAAGGGTTCAAGAAAGAAAGAACGTCCAAGGGAAAGCCTGAAACGAACTTTGCTGAAAGAGGCAAGAAATATCAGACACAATTCCAAGGAAAAGATTAAGCGAGGTGTCCAGGACAAAGCGGTATTGAGAAATTACCTGCAGGGCCAATGTAACGTATAATGGTACGAGATTTTATATATATATATATATATACGACAGCAGTTGTTTCAGTTTCAGTTTCGAATATCTTCATTGCACTCCGGACATGTCCATAGGTGCCGATCTCCTTCGCAATATCACCAACAGCGTCCAGCGACTGACCGTACCAGTTCTATCTAGATTGATGAGCCGACTCATATACATGTTGTACCGTTCTTTTCTTGCCACACCAAAACGTGTGTTTGTATTACATGTGAAAACATGTTCTATGTTTCTGTCTCATTATCAGATGAACGAGATGATTGACAACCTACAGCAACAATTCAAACTCATGATACAGGAGAGCACGTGGATGGGACAAGCCACCAAAGATGAAGCCTACAAAAAGGTGGTGAACTTGTTACAACATCTCTGATGACAATTTTATATATGAATGCAATGTCTGTATTGTTGTGTTATGATGTCTCACCTCATGTGCACATTATAGATACATGCATGTGCACATTGCAGTCTGTCTACTCTCATATACACATTAGTCTATGCATACCGCATTGCACGAGAGCTGAGTTAGTTAGCTGCCGAGGACGACGGCTATTATTACGAGAGCTGAGTTTGTTAGCCCACTCGCTTCTTAAGCGCGTGGTCCGGGTTCAATTCCTCAATGAGAGTAGAATATTTTTCGACGTTGACGGCTCTGAGCTCGACTCAGACTCAATTGTGTAGCAGAAAACCCCTAGGAAATAAAAACGGTCGGTATGATGTTGACCGCATCAGCAATCGTGTGCCGATGGTCAATGAAAAATACTGGTCTAAAACCTAATCAAGCACGCTCCGTCCGTACATTCATACAAGTATGATATATATGACTAAGGTTTGAGCTAAACATATTGACATGACAATTTGCAATAATTTGATTAGTTGGCTAAGAATTTAGCTGCGTGAAATTGTTGTTAGCAATTTGAAAGCTGCAATTCTTGTTATTTTCTATATCGCTTGTGACAAACAGCAGTTGACAAGAAAACAGAGGGAAAAAATCATGTAATTTTTTCCTTTGCTGAAAACCATTTTAAACAGCTAAGCTTATGCCAAATTAGCTAATAAAATAAGTTATAATGCCTAATTTGGTTTTCTAAAACTCTGACAAAATTTTTGTATCAAAAGCTCACATGATGTTAATTTTAGTTCAACGTTCGGTCGGTCAGGTCAGTTGGCGAAATGTGAGATTCCCGTTGATGTGGGTTAATTTGAAATATGTTTGATAGAATACTGTAAACTTTATTGCAGTTGTACAAACTGTATAATTTTCATGTCATTATAATTTAATTTTTCTGTATCACACTACGCTATAGAAATGTTTAAATAATTATTATGTTAAATTTTTAAATAATTATTCTGTTTTGTCACAATTCCGCAGGTAAGATTTATTATTATTAAAATATGCAATGTCGCCTGAGAAAAGAAAACTATTCAATCAGACTAGAAGTGACTATAATCGAAGAGCAGTACGCAAATCTATAGAAAATATGGAAGTATCAGAATATCGAAACGAAGCTAATAGGTCGAGAAAGGCCAATGTTAGTGCTGAAGAAAACTAAGATGCTGTCTTGAATAGATATGAAGCCGATAAATCATGAACGGTCTAAGCAAGAGATGAAGAAAACGTAGATGTTGCCTTGATTCGACGTGAAGCTAACAGATCACGACTGGTAATTACCAGAGCTGAAGAAAGCGAAGACGCTACTTTGAATAGACGTGAAGCATTACAAGAACCACCCGAACCATTAAAATCGTTTAGGGACGACATAGCCGATCCAAACCTTAAAAAATATCCTAAAACACAAATCATATTTTAAGATGACATCTTTTGGAATGATTAACCCATTTCCTCATCAAGGATTTATGCCAACTTTCAAAATTCAAGGTAAAATAAATGATCAATTTGGTTCACTCTTACCACAACCAAATGAGTACCCAACATTTCTTCAAATTGTCTTCATGGATAATGAAGACGTTCAGGCAAATCAGCGTGTCAACTGTAATCCTGGGACTAATCAAAGTACGGTATTTAGCTATTCAACGTATGCTAATACGTGCAATAGCTATGTCAGAAGTTTTAGATCAGTACTAGATCAGTTACCCACGGACCCAATGAAAATTGCAATCCGCGCCTACAACGTTCCGGCGGGTCAACACGAGCGGACTTATAACGCACCTGTAGTAAACGAAGTTGTCATTATCATAGCAGGAAATGATTTTGGAATGAGGGACGTAATCTTCCAAAATCGAGACAACAAGCTCAACTTATATTCCGAGCGAAGCCGGGTTAATTAGCTAGGTCTTTATATATGTAGGACAGTCTCTATATGTGCATTTCACATTCTCTACATATTTACGAAACATTCTCTATAAATCCACCACACCCCTATCTGTGCACCACACACTCTCTATATATGCCCAACAAAACAATGAAAACATTATTCATTAAAATGTTTGTTCTAGTTGGCAGCCATCAAAAGAAAAATTGGTTACCCAGATGCAGATTTTACAGAAGCTGATATTGAAAAAAAATATGAAAACGTAAGTTGCTTGTATCTTATTGACATGTAAAATAGAATTTATGTAGAATATTTGTCTTTATCTACTGTATGATCATTATTGTTGTCTATCTACTGTATGATAATTATTGTTGTCTCTATCTACTGTATGATTATTGTTGTCTCTATTGTATGATCATTATTGTTGTCTCTATCTACTGTATGATCATTATTATTGTCTCTATCTACTGTATGATCATTATTGTTGTCTCTATCTACTGTATGATCATTATTATTGTCTCTATCTACTGTATGATCATTATTGTTGTCTCTATCTACTGTATGATCATTATTGTTGTCCCCATCTACTGTATGATCATTATTGTTGTCTCATCTACTGTATGATCATTTTTGTTGTCTCTATCTACTGTTAGATTATTTTTGTTGTCTCTATCTACTGTATGTTTATATTGTTGTCTCTATCTACTGTATGATCATTATTGTTGTCTCTATCTACTGTATGATTATTATTGTTGTCTCTATCTATTGTATTATCATTTTTTGCACATCTCATGTACCATCATTATTTTATGTATTTATCTACATATGAATCGTGTTACTGTAGATCCTTTACTCTCTTTTTTATTGTAGATACTTTATCAACCCCTCAGTCTTCCTTCTACATATCTCCTTATCTTGTCTTCCTTCTACATATTTCCTTTACCCCTCAGTCTTCCTTCTACATATTTCCTTTATCCTCAGTCTTCCTTCTACATTTTTCCCTTTTATCCTCAGCCCTTCCTTCTACATATTTCCTTTATTCTCAGTCTTCCTTCTACATATTCCTTTATCCTCAGTCTTCCTATTTTTACATATTTCCTTTATCCTCAGTCTTCCTTCTACATATTTCCATTATCCCCGGGCTCCTTCTTCAAATCACCTTTATCCTCAGCCTTCCATCTATACATCACCTTTATCCTCAGTTTTCGCTCTACATATCTCCTTTATCCTCAGTCTTCCTCTAATATCTCCTTATTCTCAGTCTTCTTTCTACATTCCCTTTATTCTCAGTTCGCTCAAACTTTCTCCTTTTTTCTCAGTCTGCTCTACTATCTCCTTTATTCTCAGTTTTCGTTTCTACATATCTCCTTTATTCTCAGTCTTCGCTCTAATATCTCCTCTATCCTCTGTGGTCTCTGTGACGTCTTTGTAGCATAGGGGTTAGGTGTTTGTCTCTCATGCCAAAGGTCCCAGGTTTGCTCCTTGTGGAGTCATCTGAATATTTTTCCAGAGATCCCTGATTTCAGTGTAGGTGAGATCGAGTTCCTTGTCCTATCGAATATGGACAATAAAATGTAGGTCCGTGCTCAATTTTAGCAGTAAAAGAACCCTAGGATTTTCAAAATCAAGAGCAGACTGGAGAGCCACTGCCCTGGCAAAACTCATTAGAAAAGTTTAACAAAAAAATCTGGATAAATATAATCACCATCTTCAAAATTACATTAGGACCTCGCCGGTGCTACAGAGTTTATGCACTACAACTAAGATCTTCCTGTGTAAGAAAGAGAGATCGGAGCACACAAGGTTATTTCACTGAAGTGCAATGATGATAGTCCTATCAATCAATCAAATCAAATCTCTATCATTCTTTCTTCTACATATCTCCTCTATCCTCAGTTTTCCCTTCTACATATCTCCTCTATCCTCAGTTTTCCCTTCTACATTTCCCTCTATCCTCAGTCCTTCTCTATCTCCTTTATCCTCAGTCTTTCATCCCTCCTCTATCCTCAGTCTTCCTTCTATATATCTATTCTCAGTCTTCCTTCTATATATCTATTCTCAGTCTTCCTTCTATCTATCTATTCTCGTTTTCCTTCTGCATACTATTTAGTCTTCCTTCCTATATCTACCCAGTCTTCCTTCTATATATCTATCCTCAGTCTTCCTTCTATATATCTATTCTCAGTCTTCCTTCCATATATCTATCCTCAGTCTTTCACCTATATATCTATTCTAAATTTTCCTTCTATTTTCTATTCTCAGTTTTCCCTTCCCACATTCTATTCTCAGTCTTCCTTCTATATATCTATTCTCAGTCTTCCTTCTATATATCTATTCTCAGTCTTCCTTCTTTTAATCTCTTAAGAAGTTTCTATTTTTATGATATTAAACAGATGTTACCTTTTCTGTATTGCCCTGTGGATATCCTGAAATGGTGACTTATTTTGTTTCTGTTGATATGGTATTATCTATTAACATTTATAACTTTGTTTTGTCATATGTCCATCTATAAATTAAAGGTGCTATACATAGTGATTTGTGAACTTGTCTCGGTAGGCATGCCCCAGAATCAAATTCCCAAGTTGTAGTGAGATTTTTCTAATAGTAAAAACTGTCATATCAACTAAACCTGAATTTAATACCAGAGAAACGCTGAAGGTAAAATAGATTTTTGTTGATGTCTAAATCACCCATCGGGGTTGTTGATAAAAACAAATACATGCCAAACACCATATTCACCATTCCAACATAACCCTCAGATGTAAAACCCTGTTCTCTTTTTTTTTTTTGAAAAAAGACCTTGAAAAAAAAAATTTATTTTTTCATCTATGTAATCCTTTGTTCATTTTTATTCCTGCATCTTGATTGTTTTGGGTACTTTCCTTTTTTACAATGACATTCTATTTGTATGGTTGTTGCCAATAATGTTTTAATGTTTTTGTGTTTGTTTTCAAATAGATATAAACATGAAGACAAAAATAAAAAACTTAAGGTGTGTTATTATTTAACATTGTTTCAAAAAATTTTTTCTATATTAAACAGTACACAATGAGTGAAGACAACACTACATAAACCGTGTTCTAAATATCAAGCTAGAAACTTGGGTAACCTCATCTCTTTACGGAAACCAGTAGACAAAAACGAGTAAGTAAAAGAAACTGTTTATTGATTCTAAAATATGGGACAATACCAATGGATTAGGGCATAAGCTAAAACAAATTGGTTCAGGGGAAGTTGTACCGAAATTCTTTCAAATAGTGCCGGACCCCCTACAAAAATTACATTATCTGCCAAATGTTGCACAAGTACGAACTCATGGTTCCAGCAGTGATCCTAGTGGTCTGAAACATGCAGATGAACTGAAGACATGGTCGACTTGAATAAATGACCAGCCTATTGGCCTTGACCAATCACCAGAGATCTGCTATTACAGAGCAGTCAATATTTTTATAAATCTACAAATCGACTTTTGTGGGGTCTTAATCTGACATGGGTTTTCTAGACTTCATCTTGGTATGAAATGGAACGGATAGAACAATAAAGAGCAGTGTACTAAAAGCATGCATATTTCTAGTAGCAACGTAATGGTGTGAAACATTGACATAGTAGTGGAAATACGAATGTTGGAGAAAGAGTTCTCCGTATACCATGGACAGAGAAGAGAACAAATAGCTCTATTCAGAAAGAATTCAAAATTAAATAAAACTGGTTGATGCTACAGATAATAATGAAGAAAATGAAATGTTTTGGAGACAAAGGATTGGAAAAGACAATTATGGACGGATTTGTTCTGGGGAAAAAGGAGTAGTGAGAAACAACAGTGATGATGCAAGATGTGATAGATGATTTAGCATAACGGCAGTGGAGGCAGGAGAGAGATACTTAGAAGACTGCTAGGTCCAATAAGTTCTGATCAGGACAAACTATTCAATAATGAAATCTGACAGTTGTTTTTGTAACATTGTCAAGTTTTCTCAGAGTTTAGCCATTTTTTATGGAAATATGCTCGTTTCCAAATAAAAGGCGGAGTAGCTTAGTCGCCTATCCCTATAGGGATATGGAATTGCAAACATTGTCATAAACAGGAGATGTCGAAAGTAGTAAAAAGGGTAAGGACAAGGTAAGAACCCCCAGATGAGAAAATGGCAGCTGGCCCGTTATACTCTGTGGAAGACACTGAGTGTCCCCTAGACAGGAAATTGAGTAGAACCCGAGGGAGAACTGAAAAGGGTGCATCCCAAACAGACCTAGGGAAGGAATCTTCTTAAGGGACTGACAGATTACCCTGTGAAGCCATAATGATACCAGCCAGGAAGGTGGAAAATAACTGTTGAGACCATATGCACCATGAGGAGCGGAGAAGAATTGAAGAGGGGAAAATAGTGACATATTCGTTGTTTGCATTTAGTTTCATGGAGATAAGAACATAAAAAATTAATGATAACATAGTTCTGGAAACTTTAGAGAACAAATAATTCTTGAAAAAGGGTAAAATTGAGTAAAGTAATATGTGAATTATGATCTCTGAGGGCCACAGAAATGGGGTTTTATAGAAGAATGATGAGAATCCCATGGACTGCTAAAATGACTAATATTGAGGTGCGAATGAGATCAAGACACAGAGAAAGCTTATCATCAATATAAGAAAAGAGGCAGTCATCATTTTTCGGGCACGTGATGGGGGAGGGGAGGTTTAGAACACATCGACAACCGAAAATCGAGGGTAGACGAGACAGGAAGATGAGACAGAAAATTTTTGGGTAGCCTGACTTCATGGCACGGTAGAGCGTCAACATCTGAGTTGATAGCAAACACCAACGACAGATTTGTGGAGATCCATGATCGCCACGCCGCGGCACGGTACCTTGATGATAAATTACTGATAATTTTCTATCCCAAATTAATGTGAGTTTTTTTTTTTCATCTAAGGTGGACATGGCCCATCGAGGTAACGCTTTCTCATGGAGTAAAAATGAAATAGTCAGTGGAAAATTTATCTGTGTTCATTTATTGATCAACTGTCTGATTAACATATGCATAATACACAAAACATGCAAGCACGGATCATGATTTGATTGCCCAGTAAAATTCATTAAGTCTCCAACAGTTTCAAAAAGGGCATGAAAACGAGTGAACTTTATGATAGGGAGCTGTTAATTCTTCCTTTCCCCTGTGAAAAAAAGGATTGGGGCAAAACCCCAATGCTCTTCATTATGATGTTGCTGCCATGCTCATTGATGTCTTTTGGGAATAAGAAAACATAGGGGAAATATACAGGAAAATGTAATCTTTTAAACCCCAGGATTTTAAAAATCGTCCCCCAAAGGGGTAAAGTAACCCTTCCCCAAACCTGTTGTTTGCTGATTACTGTGCCCTTGGTCCCACCCGAAAAAGAACTGCAGACCTTGGACAGATTTTCTAGGGAATCTGATATTTGAATCTAAAAAATCCATGAAAACTGGGACGTTTCCCCCCTTTAGGGGCAGTACCATGATACATACCCTTTTAAACCCCACTGTCTAATAGTTCCTTTTATTCTTGACAGCATCCTATCGATCTGCAAATATAAACTCGATGTCAACAATAAAATTAAGATGTTTTATATATAGATTTTTGTGTCCATCTAAAAATGCTACACATGTTTGTTAGTCAAATGCCTTTTCTTTGTAACTGACCAAAAACAGAAATAAAAAATTTTTATCAAATATATTTTCTAGTTCCATGAAAAAATCAATTTTTGAACCAACTTTCATATTTTATGAAGCTGGTATATAAGGGCAGAAATCATTTTCAGACAATGATGATTAGTTCATACCTATTTTTGGTTCCCACACCCAAAACAGGACAATAAGAAAAGTGCAGTAAAAAAAAATAACTATAGTGAAATTTGCTGCCTAAAAGTTACAACAACCCCAAAAAAGATGGGTTCACCAACATCAGCAAAAAAAGTTGGCGCTGCAAACTAAAATGAGAAAAAAGAAAAATTTGTTTGGCCCCTTAATAAAATGTAAACTCCACAGTAAAAGAGTCTTCTACAACAGAAAAAGGGAAAAAGGCGAGGGGAAGACCAAAAAAAGATGGTGAGATGGAAGAGAGTCCTGTCAAAACAAAAAAAAAAAAACCCAAGCCACCAGAACAGCATAAAAAAATAACAGAAAACCACAGAGGGAAAAATGGTAGCAGTGGGGAAGAAGATGATTATTTCATCTGTAATGCAAAATCTGTTGTTTGAATATACTCCCAAAAGGTATCTTCCAATTGAGAAATCTCATCAATGCACCTTGCACTGAATTGCTGCTGAAAAAAATTTTCGGAAAATATCATGTGGTAAAGTACAACTGTATTATGACTCACTAACTACAGAAAGGATAAGCTCTTCCCCTTTTTTAGTATTTTTTTTCCAGACTAGTTTGGAATGAAATGTTTGGGAAGCTTGAATACCATCTGTATTTTGTTGAGATGTCTTAAGAACATGTTTGACATTGTTGGCCAGTTGTGAAAATCATAAATGGTGGGAAAAAAAACTTTTCTTTATCTTTCATATCAGGGTGTGTCCACTTGAGGTGTGCAATCAAACGGCGTTGCATTGTCACATTAAAAAAAGAACTTTTCCAAAATAAACACATTGGACGTTGGTTTATTGATTTCACGAATTTAATTTCGCCAATACTGTTTGCATATTCTTTTGTACTGGTTCTGCCATTCTTCTGCAATAAATTTCTGGTTAAAAAAAACAATATTTTCATTCATATTGTTGTTAAGTAGGGTTAAAGCCTCTTAAACCAGCGCCAAACCTTTCAACTGACAATTTTTTTTTTTTTGGGAACAGAGCTGTAGGCCAACAAACATGAAAAAAAAGAATTCTTTTTGGAGAAAAAGTTGTAATTCTTTAAACTAACCCCAAAGGGCGGGTTCAATTTGGGGCTGGCAAAAAAGAAACCCGTTCCCCAGTTTTCATACGTGGCACCCAAAACCGGGGTTTGTTTCCATGGCCCCACCCAAGAGTTAAAAAACTCAAGTGCTTCTGGACAAAAAAAAACAAAAAAACTAACTCTGTGGCAACAATTTTAGAGATCAAGGGATAAAATGAACTTGTGAACAGAATGTGCAGTCGGGATTAAACCCCAACCTTTAGAAAAAAAGAAAACATTTCCATTTTGCCCCGGGCCCCCTTTTGTACAGTGAGAATTTACAATGCGAACACCTAGCGAGACTGTACTGTATATATATAAAAGATATATATAATTGCTCTCTTTTTTCTTTCAGCTTTTCCCTGCGGGGTTCCAGCCCTTTTTTCTCCCAGTTTTTCAAGGAAATTTTTAAGATATTAAATATATCTTTCTCTCTCAAATACATATATATTTTACAGTTCATAGTCCCCCGGGTTACGGGCCCAAACTTGGGGTGTAAAGAAAGAACCATGTTACCTGCCATCTCATGGGGGACGGGGAGGTATGGCTGAAATGGGATCCCTTTCCTAAACATGTAAAGATATGCGTTTGGGGTCTACCAAACCAATGTCAAGTAAAATTTTTTAAAGATAAAATATCACGGTGTTTAAAAATTTTTGTAAAAAAAAAGCAAGAAAGAAACTTTCATGGTATCAGCCCGTACTGATGAAGGGCCAAAGTAAGGGGGAAATGGTTGAAATCAGAGTAAAGCAAGGTTGTTTTTTATCTCTTTTTTGTTTTGGGGCCTTTGACGGGGTGATGAAAATGTTGCAGGGAAACGCACGATTGGGTAGAAAATAGTCAATGACATTTAAATTTTGCAGATATTTCCTTTTAAAAAAACCCAAAAGGGCAAAAAAAAGAAACCCATCTATAGCATGTTGGATTACAGCTAACTGAAAAAGACAAATAAAAGCACTATTCAAGTAATGCAGATATCCCCCGGGAATCCAAAAAAAAAAATAACAGACAGTTCACCATTTGGGTAGCTTTTTGATTGCACTGGAAATGGAAAAAAGAAATTTTTAATTCTAAAAAGCAACATCGCAAAAGTCTAAATAAAATATGGGCTGCAAGATTTATAGTATTACAAAAATTTTTCAATTCAAATGTTGTAAAACCCTATCATATCCAGAAAGATTTGGGAAAAATTCCCAAGATATAGAAGAAGTTAATGTTTTGAAAATAGAGGGCCCAAAAAATAAAAAACAATACAATGAGACAAATTCAAAAGGGTGATAAAACCAGAGAAATGTCTTAACCACAAAAACAACTGTTATCAAAAAGAAGATGGAGATATGTTTGCACCCTTAAAAAGAAGTGATCAAAGAATCCCAAAAGAAGGCATTGAAATGTGAAACAATGGTTCAAGAAAAAAAAAGATGTCTGGGAAACCCCCGAAAAAAACTTTGCTGAAAATGCAAGAAATATTGGACTCAGTTCCAGGGTAGGGAAAAATTACTTGCGGGCCCCTAAAAACGTGTTTAGAGTAAATATGTGTGATGTATTTAATGAATGTGTATATCAGGCACATATCATACCCGGGTAATAACAATTAGTTACAAAAATTTTGTTTTTGCCCATATAAACCATCAATGTTTTCCCTATTTTTTTGTAAAAATTTTTGTATATCCTTCTAACTAAAACCCAATATTCTAACCATTTTTTGTAAATGTATTTATAAAAGTTTATTTGTATGTTATTAACATCACATGTTCATAGTTTAACAACTGAATTATAAGTGTGTCTTTGCCCAACATCTAAAGTTCCATGAACTATGGTGAAAATTGGTTTTGTTTTTGGCCCCCAAAAATTACCCCCGGTTTGGATCGGGGTAGTCTTCACTTTTCATTCTCACCCCCTTTTTCTCATGTTAAATCATTTTTAACACCAAACTTCAACATTTTCAAATCGTAGGGGGAAAAATCTGTTTCTGCCTGTAGTACCACTTTTAGGACAGTGTGGAAGGTGGGAGGCCCAAGGGAATTTAATGGCTGCATGACTAGTACAGTTGCTGTGAAGTGTTCAGGTTAAGATTTTTCATTTATGCACAAACCGAAAATACCCTTTGGGCCCTTACCGTGAATTGAACACGGGTCTCCTGCATAGGAGCTGCGCTCTAATCCATTTGACCTGATGCTCCTCAAATCAGATGACTAATGCATTAATGAATCTCTTCACTAAAAGGGCAACCATAATGATCTTGTTTGGGATCTACTGAGACATAAAAACGCCCATCAATCGGGGTGGATAGGTAGTTAGAATGACTTCTAGAAAAAAATATTTTTTCTCCAATTTGGAGACATTCACGAAAAATCAGATGTTTATTAATGGCAATTTTTGATGCATTTTTACGGGCCCTACATATGGCACCAATGAAAATATCCCTTTTAAAAATGAGATGGAAATCATTGCAGAACTTCAACTAGTGAACATAAAATTTTGTTAGTCACCTGTTTAATGATGAGACAACAATCACTGAAGCACTTCATTGGAATTCAACGAAATTTTCCCCGATACCTGTTTAATGATGGAAAATCATTGCAGCATTCATCTAGTCAAACATGAGACTTTTTTAGTTTGTTCTATAATGGGATAAAAAACACTAAAAGAATTTTTTGGATCTGACAAGGCACATGTAGAAAACTTTTGTTATTTATCCGACATCATGGCACATTGGGCACCCCGGGTGTGCACTGTCTTCTGCTGCAACACCCTTCCAGTGCCCCCTGCTCACAGTCCTTAAGGCGTATTATTGTATCTTTTATCTCCAGAGGCTTATTTGATTTTAATGTTTGAGCATGGGGTGTTTCGACCTAGAGAGCAAAAGTTTCATCAGCAGTGTCGATCGGGGTGAACTGTAGATGGATCGGGGGACCCCCTCAGGATTATTGACAACCGCCTGTTGTATACGGGAAATTTAAAATTAATTTAATCTGTCCAAGATTTGAAGTTTAAAATTACGGTCTACGAAAAGCTAGATCCTGGGGGAGGAGGAGTGTGTTTAAACAGTGAATGGAAACATACGTTGCCGTTGATAGTTAAATTACTTTTTTTGTTTTAAAAAAAGAGGAAATGCATTAACAAAAGGATGAAGCTGAAATATGATGAACAAGTGTATATTTTTGACATATACAGTTTTGATGCCCCCCCATTGATCAATCAGATCTGTCACCATGCAAAGTTAATGAACAGATGGGGGAAATAAACGGGGGTTTTATGTTTGAAAAACCAGTTTTCGATGACGACACCATCAAAAGGGGCAGTGCGGGACAACGATTCTCTTTTCTTGAACATTTAACACTTTTCCAAATATAGTAAAACTGGAATAAACTTCAATCCGGTATAGGAGCTTATCTGAGAGTTTTTGAAGACACAAATCTCCTCTGCACAAATCCAAAAGAAAAAAAGGGGCAGGCTTTTAAGAGGCTGACCCTGGATGGCTGAGGCAGAGGATGTTAAAAAAAGTCTGTACTTAGATGAGCTAAGGCATGGAAGAAGGGATGCCTATATGGGAGGATATGATTGATTACAGGGTTGTCAGTACACTTGGACGCCAAGGAATGGGCCCCTTAGTCAAGGGGAGACTTGCACTCGGGGATCAGCACTCCCATCCGGGTGATATCTTAAACCCCGATGGCTCTGTCAGGGGAAAACCCAATCATCGTGGGCTTATTAACAATAAAACAGTAGCACACTGATGAGGATCGGCCCTTTGGAAGTATCAACAGACTATGGAGATCTTAAGGCGTGCTGACCTTCTAGCAAACAATACCAACTCAAGGGGGGGGAACAGGGACAGGCTGATATATCAATCGGTAGCTCTTTATGTGACATGAGGGTCTAAACCCAAAAACAGTTTGAGAATTATACATTAATTTTGGGACATAGCAGTGTTGTTTTTGTGGTACAGAATACTAGTAATAATTTACTAATCATTTCTCATGGGTATGGTGAGCAAATGGATTTGGGGATGCCTTGCTGGGGACAGAGCACAAGGGAATGCCCAATTCCCATGACGTCGACCCATAACATAACTCCTCAAACTTTTACGCTATTCTTTTTTATCAACTTGGTGTTTTTTTAAAAGAAATATCAGATAGTTATACCTACAGATATCATATTTCATGGATAGGGGGAAATTAGATAGATTAATTTTAAGTAAGTTTATCACCTGACAAACTGTTCCAGCAGTCCAAATTTTTAGACTTTGGGATCCCCAAATGAAAAATTTTTTTTTAAATATTCTTTTCCCTCTTTTGTTATAAAAATAATTCCTCTTGTTCCGTTATACATTACATAGGGCCTGCAAGTAATTTCTCCATCCCGCTCTTCCGGGGTAACTTGCTCAATCTCCTCCATGGAACTGAGATGATTTTTTTGCCTCTCTTAGCAAAGTTCATTTGGGTCCCCCTTAGGTATTCCTCTTTTCCCCAACCCTTTGCATCCCACTTCAATGCCTGCTTTGATATTCGTTGTCATTTCTCCTCAAGGTGTGTTTTTGTTATTTTTTTTAAAATACAGAGAGAAATTTATAAAATCATATCTAATTTTCAAATCTAAAAATGATATTATGCTCTGGTGTAAAAATAAAGTCTAATAGAATCTTTAGCAAAAGAATTTATTCTTAAAAAAAACTTTAAACACATTGTTTCAGTTCATATACTAGGAGTTTTTTTGACTTTTTGATTCTTTTAAAAGTTATTAGAGGATGCCCCAGTAAAAAGTGATCTGATATTAGAGATTATGAAGGGAACTCAAATGTATGGAATGTACATAGTTTAGGTTTTTGTGTAGTTACATGTACAGTTATTCAGCAAGTTATAAGTATGAACTATCAACATGTATTATCTTTATGCCTTTAAACCTTTAGGGTTTTCCCCAAGTGGATAAATTCAGGATTTAATATGAATTAAAGGGG
The DNA here is from genome assembly GCA_020796225.1 of Arion vulgaris. NCBI lineage: Eukaryota > Metazoa > Mollusca > Gastropoda > Stylommatophora > Arionidae > Arion > Arion vulgaris. The sequence goes on along the minus strand of CM036758.1, from coordinate 28,802,883 downwards.
ATCTGTGCTTGCGGTGGGGTTTGATTCAACCCAAGCGTCCCGGTTAAAACCCGCCGGTTTTGGGAAGAAATTTTCCTCGGGGGTTTTTGGGTAAAAATAGACCTCACCGTTCGAAAGCAATGGAAAACACTAAAGCGTAAGTGGTCCTAAAATAAAGACTGTTTTCTGTGGTTGATGGAAACGTGTGTAAAGGTTTGCCATGATTTTCATTCATTCATTTAATTAAACCCAAACCTAGATTTATTGTTGCCCCAAAACCCCTTTAGTTTAAAAATTTTTGCGATACTTACACAACAAAAAAGACCCAAGAGAGAAGATGGAAAGATTGGAATGTCCTAAAGATAAAAAAAAATGACAGTCAATATGCCACAGTGGACACCAATGACAGGGGAAGAAAGGAGGCCTAGGTGCACGGGGGCTCGGACAGGGATGTGCATGGAGACTTAACTCTATCACAAAAACTGCACTGGATGGATCCGACGGTAAAAAAGACACGATTCACGGGGGCACCAGAGGGTTTAAAAAAAAACGGGGAACCCAAAAAAAACCCTAAGCAGTAGAAAAAGAACTGAAAGAAATTAATCACAGAGGGAAAACAAATAAAAAAACGCCAAAACCAAAAACATTTTCCCAAGGCCCAGGGACATCCCCTGAGACTGAGAGGTGGGGCACATGGACCGACACAGCGGCTGGGTTTATGTTTGAGGTGGAAGGAAATACAAGATTGAAATGAGTTAAATTTTGGTCTCTGCCTTATGTCCCCTTGGAGGACAATGACTGATGATTAGACACTTACACTTATCAAGACACCCGTTTTTACTTTCCATATGTTTCATATTTTATTGCCTTCAATTTCCCCTAATACAACCCCTCACTGAGGTACAATCAAGGAAGATAAATTCCTTTTAAACTTTCAACCATTTTTTTATTGTTTTCACATTTTGGACTACACATTGTATAAGTAGAACGGGATCCCTAAGAATGATTGACCCTTTTTGGAGCAATGTATGCAAAAAGACATCTGGGGGGAGACTGACACCTATGGGTCTCCTGTTGATATGAAGGTTTATCCCAATTTTCTGATAAACCACAGTTAAAAGCAAAAAGATAGTTTTTTCCATGAATGTTTTAGTGCAAAAGGAGAGGACGCCCACCCCAAAAAAGAAATTCTGAAAAAAGAAAATAAATCAATGAAAATATCAATGTAATGTAAAAGAAGGATAGAAAGATATAAAAAAAATTGGATTAGTTTTCTAAAGAAATACATCTAGATAAATGTTAATTTTGTTTGCATTTAGCTATGAAAAAGTAGTCTGGCGTTAATGTGGTGCCTCTGACTGATTTTGCATGGGGTGGTCCTTATTGCCAGTGTCCCTCACCATTCAGACGAGCCTTACTTGACTTCAGGGTTCTCATAATTACATCCTAAAAAAGGAGTTTCCTGTAGTCCTACCAACACAAAAAATTTTTTTACCCAAGCTGGCTTTGAATCCCAGAATATCCACATCATGTTGTCACTAGCTAGCATAGACTTTTATTAAATTTGCCGGTAATCCCTATGTATCTAATGATCTGAAAGAAGATTAAAAAAGAAGAAGAAAAACTAACAAATTTTTTGATTTTTGTACTTTCTGCCTCCCTAATTTAAATTTAAATCATCAAGTTGTATATCTTTTGAAAACATGACTAATTCTTTCTAATTCCCAGGAGTCAGATGCGGGCAACTCCAAAAGGTTTTGGAAAAATCGAAAAAGAAATTTTGTCCAGAAAAACAGTGCATTGTTCCCCCAAATTTTATTTCCCAGAAATAAAATAAACGTAAGTTATAAAAAGAAATTAGTAAAAGAACAAATATGTGAAAAATTTGAAATGAAACTTGACTAAGTCAATAGCAATAATTATAGAATAAATGTTTCAATCAGAAAGTCTTCATAATGTTGAAAAAAAACTTTTATGGACATTATCAGCGGAAAAAGTAATAACCTATTTAATGAAATTGTACAATATATGGTTGTGTTGGGAAAAGTGTTTGAGATCTCACAGTTCAGTCTGTTTCATCTGGACATGTTTGGTCAATAGATACCTCTCTCTCGCCAACTACTAACTCTTCTGAAAATAAGAATGAACCCCTTTGGGAGAATCCATGTATATAAGTACGAGCTCAGCGAAACGGGAACCCCTTTTTATAGATGTGACTCTGGATCGTTCATGGCTCAACCTCCCTCGTAATAGATTGATTGAACTCATAAATAAGTTGGGTATTATCTCACATATAAGATTTATATGACAAACTATGAAAAAAATTCTATGTAATGATGGTTTCAATCAACCTAACCGTCATAAAAGCAAAGTGCAGTGGGGAAATTTTTAATGATAGGGATTTTTTAGTCTTTTTTTGGGAAAAAACTAAAATGTTAGCACCACAATACGTAATTCATCATACTAGAAGTTATCATTCGACAGTCCTTGTGTGATTTTTTATTATGATACAGAAGACCAAGACCAGTTATGTCGAAGGCGTGGGGCAATTTATAAAAAAGCGACAATCCAAATTTTCCTTTATCTTTGTCCCCCGATCATTTTGGGGTTGAAGGGCAATTAGAAGCGGATGCCCGGGGAGCAATGCTGCGATCGAGAATGGGGCTTCTGTTGAAAAAACCCTCATCAATGCTCTAAGAGAAAACATACGCTCTGAAGATTGCAACGAAGCAGATAAAAAATATTTCTATCTCGATTGGGAAGTTCTTACCGATAGGTGCGGGAAAACCATGGGAAACCCCGTAACACAATATAACATAACGGGAATTTGTTTAAACACACTGAAATACAAATAATCTTGAAATCAGATCAAGGAATTATGGGCATGTCCCAAAGAAAGGGAACCCCCAAATGAACAATAAAAAGATTATAAACTGATTCACTTTTTTCTTTTGTCAGTCATTTTCCAATCTTTTCATCTTTTATACCCCTGATGTTATTTCTTTCACGAAATCTTGCCCATCTTTCTGACGAGATTGTTCCTAAATGATCTATTTCACGTCTGTTCTTTTCCTGCTACACTTTCCCTTTGACGCGAAAAAAATGTGTGCTAATCATCTGTTGCCTAGCGATGATTTTGTGTATTCCTTTGGTGATGGATGGATGGATGGATGGATGGATGGATGGATGGGTGGATGGATGGGGGGGTGGGTGGGGGGGTGGGTGGATGGATGGATGGAAGGAAGGAAAGATGAAGGGGATGAGGAAGGGAAGAAGACGTTGAAGATGAAGATGGATGTGAAGGTGAAAACGAAGGGGAAGAACGGTAAGATTAAGATGAAGGGAAAGATTAAGATGAAGGGGAAGATTAAGATGAAGGAGAAGAAAATGAAGGGGAAGAAAAAAAATGAAGGAAGATGGTTAAGGGGGCCAACGCTGAAAGGAAACAAAAAAGACAAAACAAAGAAAAAATCGTGATATAAAATAATGTATATTTACAGTTAAATGGAATCAATACACAAGGAGAAAGTGTTTTCTGACAATGGAGGAATTAAAAGCTTCAGGTAGATAGGAAAATGGTTGTGTTTGCAAACTACGAAACAGTAGGTATCAACATATTTCGAAATTTGTGCAACCTGCATAAATTAAAGTTATTCTTTGATATCTCTCTCTGTCTCTCTCGTGATCCCCCGACTGATGTAGGGTTTATAAATTATATTCATGAAATCGTTATCATCCTTGCATGGATGTGTTTTGTCAATCTTTGCGCCCTTTTGGAACCTGGGCTTATTCTTCGACGATGTGTCGGTTTGAGCCAGAGTTTACTGGGGTTGCTCTCCGTCAGCCTTGGGGTGCCCCAAACCCCGCAAGGCGCAATCGCTATTTCTTTTAGGGTAACTACCTTTTGGCAACCTTCCCCCCCGGGGTTTTTGAGCCATCTCCCCGGTTACCGTCTTTTTGGACATACAGTACTTTTTTTCTTCCCGTTTTTTTAGGTTTTTCCCCTTACCTTTTTTTTCCCTCGAAATACAAGGGAGTAGTAGTTCTCTCGAGGAAAACGCGGTTCTTGTTTTCTGGGTGGAACCCCCCGAGGGTCCCAAACCCTTTTGTCCACTTGCGTTTTTTTGGGGCCCCCTTTGCCCATTTTCTTGTGCCCTCGTCCACCGACTGGACCCGTCCCCTTTTTTCTTCGTCCTTGTCTCCATTGTTCTACTGGGGGAACCTTACCATTTTATCTAATTGTGAACAGTGATAGTTTATCACCATTCGGTAGGAACGTTTGCACTGGTTCGCCTCGCTTTTAGTTTTTTTACACATTTTGGGGGGTCCGCTCACCTGCCTTTTCGCTCCTTTCGGGACCGTGCATCCCCCACGGGAGGCTCCCCTGTATCGTCCCTATGCGTGTTCTCCCCTTTTTTTGCCTGCTCCCAAATTTTCCAGGTTTTTCCCCGTGCTCCATTTACTATGCCTCGGGAAAGTCAGGACATGCAACTCAATTGGGCCCCCAAACCCGGGTCAGGTTTGTCATGTGGGGCCCCCGCCCTTCTCTGGATGCAGCGCTCTCCCTTTATGTTTTTTGTTCAGCTTTTCCCATCGGCCAGGGCGTGATTAATAGTCACATGCGGCGGATCTCATCCAACCAACTTGTCTGCATCACTACTTAACGGTAGCTCTCCCGTCCCCACCCGCTTTTCCAGACAGGAACCGTTGTATATTTCCAAGATCACCACGCTGAGGTGGGGTATGATCTTGGTTTTGCCAACTCACTAATCCGGCGCGACGTTGTCCCCCATGCCTTTTGACCCCCCTTGCTTGATAAGGACTTTATCCCAAAACCCGAAACTTTAAAATAGCATTTTTCAGCTTGGAACTCACTAGAATAGAAATCTTAGAACCTGTTATTTGTTTGAGCAAAAACCAAAGTATTGTAGTTTTACAAAGAATTAAAAAAATAAATACAAAGCGACGATTCAACCAAAAAACATTTGTCACAAAGGATACATCAGAAGGGGGAAATTTTCTTCTACAGCAACAATAACCCATAAAAATTTGACAATAAATTCAAGTTTTAAATCTTCCTTAATAAAAAACCGGCTAATACTTGAGATTTTAATTTTTAAATTCTGTTTCTTTAATTCCCTTTGACTATTTTCATGGGGTATCTTTTCATGTTTAAATTTGCAAATGTCTATGTTAAACTTTTAATTCAGTTCAGATTATATGTGTAACTTTATCTTCAATTTTTTTTATAATACTACATGAAAACTACAACTCATAGATACATACCTACATGACTTACAACTCACAGATAAAACCCCATGACGTACACAACTCACAGATAAACCTCTGATGTACTACAACTCCAGATACATACCTACATGACATACTCAACTCACAGATACATACCTACATGATACTCAACTACAGATACATACCTACATGGGACTACAACTCCAGATACATACCTACATGACGTACCAATACAGATACATACCACATGATGTACACAACTCACAGATACATACCACATGATGTACTCAACCACAGATACATATCTACATGATGTACACAACTCACAGATACATACCTACATGACATCACAACTCAAAATACATACCTACATGAATACACAACTCACAGATACATACCTACATGACCTAAGCTCCAGATACATACCACATGATGTACTACAACTCACAGATACATACCTACATGACTTACAACTCACAGATACATACCTACATGATGTACTACAACTCACAGATACACACCTACATGACGTCAACAACTCAGATAATATCAAGTTACATAGTTCTCAATAAGTTGTTTAAAATTTTAAAATGTTTAAAAAATTTTTGCTGGTATCCTTCAATGAACAATCTATAAAATTGGGTATTTTGAAATTATTTTCATTTAATTATTCCATCACAATCTGATTTATAACGCAGGGATTCGAACTGGTTCGTACGAAGGGAGGCAGCCCACTGGACTGGGGGTTTTAAAACAAAATCGCTTTCTTCCTGTCTTTGGGCAGGGAAGACAACAGAAAAATAATCTCAGCATGAAGCTTTGTAGAAGTTAAAATGAAATCCTACAAAACTAGCTTTTTAACATTTTGGGGACGAATGATTTACTTGCATGCATAAATTTTCTTTACCACCAACCTCATCATCAAATAGTTTGTCTAGAGCAAAACTTTCCCACCCCCAAAAGTATTTTGGAATTTCTCTCCTTATGTCAGATGTTCCGCCTCCCAGCCCATGTTCAAACCATCAGTTTTCCCGAATCCATCTTCTCCTGATCTTCCTCTTCTTTTCTTTGCCGTTGCCTTCCCTGATGCTCTTCTCCCGCCCCTTTTTGTCTTTATATATGTCCCAAAAAAAACTCAATTTTTCTTTCTTTTTATAGCATCACCAGTTTTTTTTAATTTTTAGGTTTTTTTTATATATATTTTTATCTTTTCTGTCCATGGTATAAGAAGGATTCTTTAACACTTATATTAAAAGCACAATATGTTTTCCCTGCTTTATTAAATGTCCATGCACCCACTTTCATCATCATATTGGGCCCCTTTGTCTCCCGGAGACAATAGGTGTTGTAACGTAAAAAGTAAACCCATACTTTTCCACTGGGAATATCATGCTCGGGATTCTGAGCTTTTTTTTCCTATCAGTTCCGTTTCATACTTTTTTGTTGTTTAAATTTTTGTAAACCCAAAATTTTTCTTCTTTTTAAATTTCCTTCATCCCATTTCCATCTGTTGTTAACAGTGAACCAAGATATTCAAAACTGTTCATATTTTCTACTTTTTCCATTGATAAAATATCTTTTTTCATGTTCGTTTTATTTGTTGTCGTTTATGTTTTTGCCCCATTGAGAAAAGATTTTTTTCCAACAAGGTCAATCAAATATTCAACTAGAACATGGGTTATCAAAATGAGGGCCCCCTCCCCCCCAGTGGGCGCTGAAGCGCCTTCTGGGGGGTAGTGTTTCAAGCATTGGGGGCGTTTTTTGTTTTGGGTTTAATAATCATTTAAATTTTATTTCTGAATTTTAATTCTCACCCCATTGGATCCATTTTTAAAAAAAAATTTTCTATTTCATGAAATAATCATTTGAAAAAATTTAATTTTGAAAAAATATATATCAATTGTCTATTTAAAGGAACATAGACGTTATATATAGGGGTAGGGGCGTTGAAACTGTTATAATGGGGGGAGGGACGTTAAAATTTTTTTTCGGGACAGTGGGCGTTGGCTGGAAAAATTTGGGAATCTATGAACAGAGCAATCGACACTGTAAAGACATGTATCTATTTATGATTATTGATTTGCGTTATCACAACATCATTGGGCATATCCATATTTCTTGAATCCCCCCCAAAAGTTTATCAGCGAAATATGGCTGATCTTCCTGTTCTGTTAATTAATCAAATATTATTTTATCAACGAAGGGACTGTATTGGGTCAATTATTATCCCCTTCCCCTTTCAATCCGGGCCCGGGGTGCAAATTCACCCATAACTTCAAGATAATGTATTCAACCTGCTTCTCTCATTGCACTGATGATGTTGCACTATCCATTGCTGTTTCAGTAATGCTGGTGTTTTTATATTGATGTGTCAGCACCGGGGGTGTGAAGTCAGGCTGGCATTTCCTGACTAAATACATTGATCTGTCATTAGAGCGAAGCGGCCATGACTACTTCCCTTGAGAATGGAGTTGAAGCGGTTTGCTGGCCTTCAGCAACTCTCGAACCCATTTCTGGGGGGTCGTTGTTGTATCTAAATCTCAGTCGATGTCATCTATCGAAATTTTCTTTTAGAGACTTATGGGGGTTTTCTTTCTGGGCTCATCATTTTATTATGAGTTTCTGTAGGTATTTATAATTTTTGGATTCCAACCCTTTGGTTTGTGGGTTTATTCTTTTTCTGCATTGATTGTTCAAAATATATGGCCTTTTTCGCTTTTGGGGCGGGCAAATTTTAAAATTTTTTCTGTGACAACTTCTGGTTTTCCTTTTTCTCTTTCGTTCAGCTCGTATTAATCTCTTCTCAAAAGCCCCTTTTGTAATTTGGCTTTCACAAATTCTGTCATGCAGTCCCTTCCATGTGCTGGGACCTATAGAAAAAATTTTTTATTGACCTTTGCAGAGATCTTTATATCTGAGCAGTGGGCCCCTTCCCCCGAATGTTCATAGAACAACATTTTTTTTGGTATGCGGGAAGTTTCCCTTCTTCTCCATGTCCCAACCATTTTAGTCGTCTACTTGATCATGCCATGATGGAAGGCAGTTTTGCACGTTGGTACTTCAGAGTTGGTTATCTTGTCGTCCACCTGATGTTCAAAACTTGGGAACATCAAAAGGGGAAAAATTAAAATCCCCTCTTGTCTTGAGTAGGCTGTCCATGTTTCTAGCCATATAGTAAAAACAATTAAAGGTCGATATTTTGGTCTTCTCTGCAATGTCATTTTTTGTTGTTCCACACTCTGATTATGCCAATCAGAGCCACCCCCCACGACGTTGATTTCTTCATCAAGAGAAAGGCTGGCTGACCTGGACCCAAATGCAAATTTTGAACTTGTTAGATGGTTGCCATTTAAAGTGATATTTGATTTTCCTCCCCGAATAATACAACTGTTTTGGAACACTTATAGTCAGAGAAAATGGGTGTCTTTGAAAATTATTGATTAGGCTTTGCAGGAAATCTCCCTTTTGGGGACTAAAGGGAGCATCGTCAGGGAAAAGGGGGTGGAAAATATTTCGTCGTTTTTTTCTTGGCCAAGCGGGCCGTTAAAGTAACCATCAGATCTATGGGGTGAAAACATCACCATCAGCATGGTTTAAAAGGACTGGGGAAAATGCCAAAAAGTGGGGGGAAAAGGGCACAGCCCTGCTTGACTCCCTCTTTAAACCCCAAAAAAATCCCATATGCCAATCGAACTGTTTGCTGGGTTTCATACCCTCATGGAAGGAGACAATCAATTGGGCAGCTTTTGGGGCCTTTGTATTTTTTCCCATGGGCTTTTAAAAAAATTCAGTAATAAAAAGGGCCCCGGCAAAACCCCTGCTCCTGCACCCATCTTTAGCTGTCAAGGATAAATATCATGCCCGGGTTTACCGTCCCCGCTCTGAATCCCATTGTGACTCTGGAAGAACACGCCCGCCAGTTTCTGTAGTCGTTTTTAAAGGACTAGGTAAAATTTCTTTACCTTGAAGGGAGATGCCTCTGTATTGTTACAATCCTCCTTATCCCCTTTGTTTTATAGTCACTATCTTTGCATCCCTCTTCCTGAGGAAATGTTCCCCCCTCCCGCACTGAATAAGGGTTTTAGATGGGCAGGGGGACATCCCCATTTATTTTAGGATTTCAGGAATGTTGTCAGTCCTGATGCCTTGCCATTTGAAAGTTTTTGGGTTGTTGGAAAGTTCCCGCCTGTGGGTTTTTCAGCTCAGTTGGCAAAAGTTTCGGGATGATCGTCGGGGCTGGTGTGCTGGTTTCTCCACAGGTAAAGTTGAATATGTTCCACCCCTCTTTCGAGCTGTTTGGTCATATCGTTATTGGCACACCTGTTTCATCTTAGTGGTGCAATTTTTGTTATGTTTGGTCCCCGAGCTACTCTGATTTTTTGACTTTCCTTTGTGTTGCCCCTATCTGCAGCATTTTTTTATCACAGAAATAGTTTGCCGATTCATTTGCACACCTCCTTTCTCTCGTTGCAATACTGATTTTTTGTGAAAACGTCCTTGGGAACTTTGGGGGTTTTTTTTTTGATTTTTTGGGCTTTTTTTTTCCCTGAGGGGTTAGGGTTGTTTTTTGTTCCCCCCCCTTTGTTAGAAATTTGCCCAAAGGGGTCAATGGCCCGTCATATATTTAGATTTTGAATGTTCCCCTGTCACCTACATTCTCCCCTTTTATTCTACAAAAGCAGTAAACGCTTTTTAAAAATCTCCCCATTCTCTGTATCCCCCTTTTTGGGGATGCTGACTTTGGGTTTGGGGTTTCTTTTTGAATGGGTTTTTTAAATGTTTGAAATTTTGGGGTAACTATTTATGATCTGTATCCCCCCCGCTGTGGAAAGTACGTGTATTTTATGTTGGGGTTGTCTGCGTGGTAAAAAACAATGATGCCCGTGACCTGATCTTTGGGGGGCCCCGACACCCCGTGTCTGTTTTGACCAAAAACGTATTGTCCCCCACATGTTATTTTTGGGGGCATAATTCAGCATCCTTTACCATTATCGTTGATATTTCCAATACCATGATGACTCAGGCATACTGGCCATGACTGGTGATCAGATCAAAGGGGCATTTAAGTCACCCAATATAAACAGTTGCTCATCCCTGAAATGAATTAACGACATTCTGTTGATCCCAAAAAATTCTTTATCTTCGAAAACGCTGCTAGGTTGGTGCGTAGACACATATGATGTTTAGGGTCCTTTTACTTGAGTCTGGGATACTCGCTCTATATACTGGGTATGAAAACTTTCACAAGTCTATTTGCACCAAACCGACTCCATCGTCTAGGTTGATTTAAGGGAACCCGAAAGAATTGAAATTTTTTTTCTTTTCGAGCCACAGTCGGGGCCTGGTTTCCTGTGTAGCATGTCCCGGAGTCTCTGCTCTGTCTTTACAGCTGTTTTTCTGATTCTTTTTTTTTTCGTCGGTTTTTTTCTTTTTTAATTTATTAAACTTTTAGGGTTTTTTATTTTCCTTGCTATCATTTTTTTTTACCCCCTTTGATATACAGTTCCCTTTTACTTTCCTAATATATTGTAGCTTTTTAAAAAATTATCTAGATGAACTTATGTTAATTATATTTATTTATTCCCCCCTTGTGGTGGAAAAAAAGACTAATCAACGATTGATCACTCAGGTGACTGTGGTTTCCCCTCCGGAAAATACAGGGGGGTTAATTATGTACTTTTTTTTCTTTACGGGATTTCAAACTTTTGCCCTTTTTTCCCCCCCCCATTAGTTATATAAACGTTCAGCTCAAAAAGGGGAAAATTCTAGGATCCCATACAAAACAAGTCACCCTTGCATTCCAGATTGTTAGATAAAAGGGAAACATCAAATTGACTTTTTTTCTTGTTTCCCTCGTGAACGTCTTGACATCACTGTTTCTATCGATATCTCCCTCTTTTCCTACCTCTTTTATAAACTCATTTATTCTCACACACCTTTTTTACCTCATCCCAACCCTTGGCTAACCAACCCACCCTCTCAGCTCCTTCGCTCCGACATTGCCATACGACGAACTTTTTTGACCATGCTCAAGATTTAAATTTTCCGTATCTGTATCCCCGAAAGTTCTAGCCTGGGCCCCGCCATTCCTTCCTATCTCCCCTTCTCCCCTCGTTCCTTTTTTTTCCCTTCCCATCTTTGCACCCCAAAATTGGGCTCCCCTTCATCCCCTAATGCCTCTGCTTTCAAATTTTGCAGGTTTTTAGGGTCTTTTCCTTCTCCCTTCGGGGTGGGGAGGGGGTTAGCCTTGAAGGGGCAAGAATCTAAACATCCACGAGGTCCGTGGTTCACATGTTCTAGGCCTCGTTGAACACATGTTCTTATGTCTTTTAGGCCCTACTATCTCCTTCCTTAAGACACCTTTCAATATCCAGCATGGATTCTCTTGTGTCTCCAGTAACTTTGTCTACACCATTCTCTGTAAGCATTGCGGGATGGCATATATAGGCGAGACGGCCTGCGCATTATATATCGATTTACTAGACATCTCTATGATATCTTCAACAGCGCATCCACCCTGGTGGCTGCCATTTCATTGCCCCCCAGTCACAGTGGTAGAAGAGATGTCTCTATCCCCCGTCTGGGGCCGTGCTCCTTCGATGACCGTAGCAGGCTATATATGAAATGTCAGTTGATCGACCGATTGTGTGGGGTGGCTCCCAAATAGATCAATGTACGACTCCAGCATGAATAGAGTCGATCCCCATTTGTCCCCTTTCTATTCTTTCCCCATCACCTCTTCCTCCCCTACATCCCTGGACTCTCCGTCGTTCCCTCCTCTTACTGGTGACCACTTTTCCCTCCAATTTGGCACGACCCTGTACTATTCTACCCACCATTGCCCATCTCCCTCCTTGATCCAACCAACCATTGTACACTGAATGACATCCATGTTCCCTCGATCACCACCCTGTCCTTACATCTGTCTACCCCCCCCACCCTTCCCCATCCTTACTACGCTCTACTTTTTCTTTCTCCTCCTGAATACGTCTCTCATATTTAGACGGGTCACTTCCTTGACACCACTCTTCACACTACTATAACCATATAACATTGAATTATGTATATGTCCGTGCTGCTCTCGGAACTTCCAGTATGCATAATACACGATCAGAGCTCGCGTCGCTACAGCGAGTAGTGCTCGAGTTGTATGCCCTTGCATGTGAGTTACACGAGTAAGATCTAGTGTCCTACTCTAACATATGTGTAATCTTCTTCTTCAAACGCTCCCTATCGACCATTTGTTTACCACTCTGTGTGATCTGAGCCTAAGAGCGATTTTACGTTGTGCCAGTTATGCGCTACAAGTAGGCCAGCACATCCAATTTTGTGACGCATTTTATTTACTAGGTAGCTTCCTAGGTCCTACCTCAGTCACCACTTACGACATGCCTTATAGGTAGCAGTGGTACTATTCTTTGCTTTCCTTGTGGGCCCCGGTACCACACGGGAAATATGTATACTCATATCTTTTTCTCTCCCTTACTTAATCTTCTAGAAATACCCTTGTCGGGTGTCTTTACGATGTGACATTCCTGTTTGCTAGGACATTAACCGTATGACATTGGATGCCAATTTGTCCATGTCTCGGGATGCCTGGAATTCATTTTAACCGAACAAGACTCAAGTCTACTAAGGTTATTAGATTGCTCCCCACGTTAGTACATTTGTATCAGGTAAGAGCGTCATCTTTCACTTCTCTCTGATAAAGAAGGAGAAGCAGGCGTTGCTCAATATCTGCCTGCGCCATAGCTTTGAGAGCGGTTATACATTTTCTGGTCTTTAGCATTGTTATCGACATGACTCTTAAATGACAAGCTTCCGTCATATGTAAACAGTTATTCCGAGATATGTGAGTATTTTCCTTCCGTCAATGTCTTTGTTACACATGCTAACAACTGGAGTAGGTGTCTTCACTATTTGAGTGTTAAAAGAGATGAATTCAGAGAAGCCATTGTTGGACTCACATTCGCTCCGAGTTCGTTGTACCAATCACATCCAGCTCATGCTGTAATGCAGATGAGATTGCATCTCTGTCGTTGCCTATTCGATACAACAGAATATCATCGGCATAAGACTTTGTTCTGCCGAGTCCTACCAACTATGCGCTGGTGGCCCCGACAGTGTATACATTGAACAATACCGGCGAGAGTGGTGATCCCTGAGGAAGACTCATAAGGACCAGTTGTGGTTGTGATGCTCATGAACCACAACGTATTGATAACGTGCGCTCAAAAAGCGCAGCAGCAATGCACTTGACCAAGCCTGACTCCACCTGCATAACTACATAATTACGTTGTAAGAGACATTGTTATATGCGTCTTGCAGATCTATGGCAGCGGCTATTGATTACACCACCAATCACTAAGTAACGAGTATTAAACAGCAAAAAGTATTTGTTGCAAAAGTAACGGATAGCTACTAGCACATGTAAGTAACTGGAAAGCATATGACTACTTCAACAACTTTATATTGTATTAAATTGTGCATGTTACAATCCAGAGATAAAAGAGAATTAACTGACAAATTTATGTGCTCCCATACAGAATTCTTGGACCTTTGCAAAACTCAGAATACTTCGCTAAGGCCTACAACTGTCGCAAGGGAACTTATATGAATCCAGACACGAAATGCAGCGTGTGGTAGAGATTACACTATGGTTTCTACATACTATATAAATCTCTCTAATATAGTTTTAGTATGTACGTGTGTCTTCAACTAAAATATTTCAATGATCAAAGACATGTTTAACACTTTTCTGATGAGAAAAAAACAACTCTTTAACCAGACATGTTTACAATTTTAGAAAATTAATCAAAGAGATTAGAAAGATTTACAAAATGTTTACCGTATCATTTGATGTAATCAATGAAGAGTGTTCATTTTCTTGTTCAAACTTAGAGTATGATAATAATAGAATAGAATATCACTAGCAATGTGATAATTTGTAGTTAAACTTCTGTGTTTAATGTCAACATAAATAGCTTCGAATTAAACAAGTGTACACACCTCTAAATACATTTCTCATGTAAATATGCTCTAACTAAACATGTATACACATATATCTGGTAGTTAAACTCAATTAACTTTAAATACTTATAATATCTTATTCAACTAAATAACTTAAACTAACATGTATACATATATCTGGTAGTTAAACTTCTAATATAAACATTCACTAACTAAACATGTATACAATATCTGTAGTTAAACTTCTAATATAAACATTCACTAACTAAACATGTATACATATATCTGGTAGTTAAACTTCTAATATAAACATTCACTAACTAAACATGTATACATATATCTGGTAGTTAACTTCTAATATAAACATTCATAACTAAACATGTATACAATATCTGTAGTTAGTTTAATATAAACATTCATAACTAAACATATACAAATATCTGGTAGTTCAACTCTACTAAACATTACTAACTAAACTTACTATATCTGTATTTCTATAACTTATAACAATGTATACATATATCTGGTAGTTCAACTTCTAATATAAACATTCACTAACTAAACATGTATACATATATCTGGTAGTTCAACTTCTAATATAAACATTCTCTAACTAAACATGTATACATATATCTGGTAGTTAAACTTCTAATATAAACATTCACTAACTAAACATGTATACATATATCTGGTAGTTCAACTTCTAATATAAACATTCACTAACTAAACATGTATACATATATCTGGTAGTTCAACTTCTAACATAAACATTCACTAACTAAACATGTATACATATATCTGTATTTAACTTCAACATAAACATTCACTAACTAACATATACATATCTGGTAGTTCAACTCTAACTAAACATTAAACTAACATGTATATATCTGGTAGTTCAACTTCTAATATAAAATGGTTACACTCTGTGTCACAGCGAAAACCTGCTTGAAAAACTAGACAGATGTAGATACAAACTTAATCCATGACCTAAGTCAATTGAAAGTGAAATGTCATCCAATAAATATATATATATGAAGATTTAAATATGTTGTATTTGGTATCTTGTCTTGTATCTGGGAACATTCCTAACATCAGATGGAAGATGGAAAACAGAGATTAGGAGTAGAATAGCTCAAGCAAAGCAGTTTTTATGATAATAAAAACACACTATGTGTGAATTTATTACCAATGACACTGCAGAAACGAGTACTCCGGTGCTATATTGAGCTAATACTTATGTATGGCAGCAAATCATGGACAATGAATAAGCAATCAATAAGACCATTGGAAGCCACCGAGATGTAGTTTTACAGAAGAATGCTGAAAATTCAATGGGCAGCGAAGAAAACAAAGATGAGGTTTTAAATCAGGCATGTATACAAAGAAATACTATCAAAAGAGTAAGAATCAGACAATCAACGTTCTTCAGCATATAATGCGAAGAGAAGGCTTAGAACATTTGGTAACAACAAGTAAAATTTAGGGAAGGAGAGATCGTGGAAGACAGAGGAGAAGATGTTGGATGGTCTGACATCTTGTTTCGATAAAAGATCGACATCAGAACTGATTAACTGCATCAAGGAGATATAGAGTTGTGGAGAGACATGATCACCTACACCAGCAAGTATGGCACTTGATTGATTGATCTTGTCTTGAAACCAAAGAATCTATCAAAGAATCCCTTGGGTTTCAAGAACTTAGGTAATAGCTTAAGAACCACTGTTCTAAACAGGCATGCATTGATAATATGAAACAAGTTATGATGAAGGTTAATAACTGAAGGAAGAATGTGTCAGCTCAAAGAAACTATGGGTCAATGATAAAAGTAGTAATCTTAGAAATAGCAGTTATTGAAGTAACTATCTTTAACTAGCAATAGTAAACCATCTAGCAATAGAAATAGTAACCATTAAAGTAGCAGTTATGGAAGTAACATCACTAGACATAGTAAACATAGAAAATGCTAGCAAAGTTGAAAAGATCATACAAAATGTATCACTTCTTAATTGAATGAAACAACAATGTTAGAAGATATACTTAAATATAGGTACATAATTATGTGTACGTGTGTGTGTGTGTATACTTATGTGTACTCATGCATGATTGTTAGAAATAGAAATCCTGTGTTGGAGCAATGAAATTAGAAACATCAAAGAACTTTGTCTGTATATTTGATTATTTTGTGATATCTCTTATTTATTCTAGATCTCATTATTGATGTATGTCTATATTAGTTTATAATCTTTCATTATATAACCCAGAAACAAAGATCACTAGAAGCCACAGAGATGTGGTTTTACAGACAAATTTGGAAACTTATATGGACAGCAAATAAAAAAACCCAATGTATATGTTGTTTTAAAAGAGGCTAACACACAACGAACCCAGAACAAAAGATTACGAATTAGATAATCAATGTTCTTCGGGCACATAATGCGAGGAGGAGGTTTGGAACATTTGATGACAACGGGTAATATACTACGAAGGAGAGATCGTGGAAGACAGTTTAGTATCGTAGTTCGACAATAGATCTGCGTCAGTACTGTTAAACTCCACCAGAGGGAGAGAGTTGGAGAGGTATGATCGCCTAGGGATGGAAGACATGTCACTTAATAGTTTGAACAAGTGGCCAATCTGGTAGAACACAAACAAATTTCATTCTTGTTTAGATGTAGAATCAAACTTAGAAGCGGTCATCAAAGTGTTTTTGTGTCCAGGTAAAATGAGCATGTACAGTCTGTGAGAACATTCGTTACTTAGAGAAAACCACCGAATCGATAATAGTTTTTAAACAAGAGTGGAACAGATTTTGGAAATAAAAGTACAGGGACAATGTAAACGATACAATATTGCTAAAAATAATTATCACTGTGAGTGGAAAATTATTTGTTTTTATTTATTGGTATGATAAGTAAATAGTGTGAGGTATGAATGGTTACATGGAATGCTTTTTGCTGTGTCAACCGTGCGTTTGTTGTGGGATTCAGAAAATGGCGGATTGCGGTTATGACGAACCGACTCAATCTGCTCTGATATTGCGTGTGCAGAAAGCTGGATTTTGTCTTGAATGATGCTCCCTTCGACATGAATTGCAATTCAAGTGATGAACAGTTTTGTGTTGACACTTTAGCGATGACCATATGCATTTATGCAGAGCAGGTTGCTTTTGTGTAGGCTGTTTCATTCTGGAATTAGTTCACACAGGAGACAGTTGTTAGCATTTGGTGTGATTTTCGTTGGCACAGGAACGGAACAATTATGAGGTGACCCGTTGCAGTGAAGTTGGAAACGTACATATGAACTATATATAAAGAGAACAGACGGCTGTATAGTAAAGCACGGTTCAGTGTGTGACTTCTCTGTAAGGTCAAGAGTTATTTTCTATTATTAAGTACAAGAAAACCAATGATCCACACACACGTATCCACATGTGGCTTTAATTACTCTACCCTATACAATCCTCCAGCAAACTATCAACACGTATCCACATGATGCTTTAATTATCTACCCTATACAATCCTCCAGCAAACTATCAGGAATAGATATATAGCACTGTAGTGACAGATATGTAAAAGTGCACTCTTCGGCTACAGATTTTAATTCTGCTTTGACCTCTACGTTAGCTTGAAAAATGATGACATTTTATTAGATGATGATGGTAGTATAGTTGCAAGCTCCTGTTAGCGTGGGCAACCTTTTGGTTTGCATTCAATGTATCTCTCTCACGATCCCGGCCTAGACTGATGAACCAACTTTTTTCATGAATTTTACCGTGTTTTTAAGGGACTCCGTTCCTCCGTACAGCTTCTCGCGAAGCTCTGTGTTTTGAGGCCAGGTTTCTTTTCTTATACCTGCTATCAGTTGACAATCTCGCAGAACGTGTTCTGCTGTCATGTCCGCTTTTTGCAGGCTAGTTGTGCCAATTTTAAATTTGTGAAACATGTGGGCCGGAGTTTTTTGGCCGGTACGGAGGCGAAGTATGGCAACTTGTTCACTACAAGACAGACCATAGTATCCGTCGCTGTTGTTGTGGTGAGAATGATCTTTGTCCATTTGTCTCTGTAGTGCCAGCCGATGGTTGTTCTGGCTTTCTCATAACTGACCTCGAGATCAGTTTGAGGTAGTCGCCCGCCTTCTTTAGCTAGCTTGTCGGCTTTTTCGTTTCCCCTTAAATTACAGTGTGATCGTATCCACTGAATGACGGTGCGTTTGAGATAGCGCGCTAGTTCATCGATGGTCGCTTTGAGCTCATTCAGCTCTGTTTTGCCTACGCCTTTGAGTGCCGTGATGACCGATAGAGCATCGGTGAATATCACGACTTTGTTGCGAGAGGTGCCTCTTCTCTCTAGGATCATCGGCCGCTATTCTTATTGCCTCTGCCCTGTAGTTGAGTATTTGCCTGTGGCAATCGCTTTGTGACCGTCACTTTCTTTGAGAGTTTAAGCACTATTTCTCCTCCACCGTCGCTGATTGTGTTCCTAGCCGATCCGTCAGTATAGACGTGTAACCACTTATTTTCAGGGTACTCTGTCTCTGTATTTTTCTGTGGATTCACTGTATCTGAATAGCGATGTCCGTTGAGGCGCAGTGTTTCGTGGTAATCTGGTTAGCTGACTAAACCATTTAATTTGTTGTTTCTTGATGAAGTTTAGTAGATGTACTATTTTTTGTCTGTCTTCATTTCTAAATCGGCCTTTTCTTAATACTCCAAATATTCTGCGCAGACACTTCATCTATGTCGTGACTAGTTTTCTTCTGTCGTTTGATTTCAACGTTCAGAATAGCATAATGTTGGGATAAATATTGTGCTGTAATGCTCTTTTAATATTCTTGGTTATAGCAGAGTGCAATGTGGTTACAAATTATACAGACTTTTGGCTAGCACCAGGACTAAGCAGTACTTGAACTGGATACAACAAAACTTAAGGATATTCTAAACTGAAACAAACAAAAACTCATTTTTGAGCATTAATTCAGCTATCTCAAGATATACGGTTTGATATCAGTCATTTTGGACGTCCATTAAACATTCCTTTTGAAAAATTTCTAGTACACATCATCTTGTTGAAAAGTTAGATAAGACCGACCTACTTACCATGTGTTTTAAGCTAAGTATTTTATCTTTAAAAAAAAAAGTAAAGGAACCATGTCATGCTTAACTCATGCGCCAATGGGCCGCCGCCTTTACTTTCCCAGAGCATGTCTGGTACCCAGTTGAGGCCGTCGTGGTCAGGAAAAATTCCACGCGCATTGCTGGAGCTGAACCCAGACCACCAGCCTTGCGGAGCGAGTTCACTAACAACTACGCTACAGCGGCTCTCAATTATATATCTTTAGAAACTAGTATTTGTCTGTAAGTATGTGACTGAAATAATCATTTTTTTTTTAATGTGACATAACATTAAGCAACTGTGTTAGGTAAGAAAGTTGTTAACTAACCATGTCTTAAGTGTAAGTTGTTAGGGAGAGAGGGGCCCGTGACCAAGGATGGAGACACAGATTGCCAACCATGTTTGCATTCTCTTCGACACATTGAGAATGCTCAGGAAGGTTTGGGCAGGTTGTGTGCTGAGATAGTGACTGAAATCTTTGCTGAGTTCAGGACTGCAGAGTCATCTTCATTTTCCAAAGTCATCTTCTGATAACTGGAAAGTCATCTTTATAACTGGAAAGTCATCTTTATAACTGGAAAGTCATCTTTATAACTGGACAGTCATCTTTATAACTGGAAAGTCATCTTTAACTGGAAGTCTCTTCAGAACTTGGAAGTTTTCACTATCAGATAGAACATGATATTTCATCTCAGATATAGACAGATAATGAACATTTAAAACAAGAACGTTGGAACTAGAACAGTCCACTTGAAGTACTTGATTTCAATTGTATGATGTACATGCTATCATTTGAAGCCCTACATTCCATGAAATCTACTGACTAAATAGATTCTATTTTGTTTACCAATCTTGTTTACCTACTTAGTGTGGTCTGTTCATGTGAGTGAAAAGTGATAGCTGGAGTAAGAAAATGAGGTACTGACCATCCTATACTCCATTAACCCCATATCATGAGCCTACTGTATCTGATGTCACTGCCAAGACATTTCTTCTTCTTCAAGCAGGGGTTGTGAATTCCTCCTAAACATTGGATCTGGCGAGTTATACAAATCATACTTGTCTGGGTCACTTCAAGATTTTCTGACAATGACCCTGTTAGATTTTGGTACACCTGACCAGTAATTAGTGTGAAAGTCAAACATACAACTGTTGGCAGTAAACACTACAAATAGACCATAGACCATGTGGTAAAGAAAGCAAGGAAGGGCATGACAGCAATGAAGATAATGGCTGTGATGAACTGTAAGCAGCATCCCTGCGTATCTTAAACCAGGATCTGGTCCTATTTTTGATTGAGAGTGTATGCTTTGGCGATCCTGACTTTCAGCCCAATGCAGATTGAAAGAATACTTAATAACAGGGATAAGCACATCATACTTGGGTGCACTAAAGATACAGCGCACGTGCAAGGTGATGTTACATTCTTGATGTGACTTTCTGACCATGGAAGACAGAACAAAGCTTTGCCGAGCACAGGCTTACTTTGAGTCCCTGCTGACACACAACATCCATTGCCCAGGTAAATCAAAAGAGAAAATCACAGAAGGCTAATATGAGGAACATCTTGGATGGACCAGATCAGGACTTAATCAGCAAGTGTGTTCACGTAAGGACAAGCTTTCTGTTGAACAATGGATACGAGTGCCAGCAATATGTCCATTTCAGTATGTATCAGAAGGGATTGAGAACGCAGACAATAAATCTCGGTGGACATAGAGGCATCAATGGAATGGCGGTTCGACACATGCAAACCTCATGGGCTGTGACTGCTCAGGTCGGATGGGGTATTGTGAAAAAAAGACTAGTGATGTTGTCCGTTATGCAAGTAGTCTTGACTATGGAAATCATGTAGCAACTAAAGCATTGGCTTGTCTGAAGCTACAGGATTTTACCCATGAATGTGTTCTCAGTGAGTATGCTCAGGAGATAGAAATGATTTGTGTTCAAAGACAGTGGCTGATGTCTCTGTGGTCAAGTTTAACAAAGACAGTTTTTATTTATGTATCAGAGCATGCAAATATAAAGTGGAATGAACGGGTTGATAAACACGCTGGCATGGCAACTATAGAAAGCGGACGGGCAGGTTGATATTCTAAATTCAATAATGCAGATAACACTGAACTATTTCATTGCTACTTTTTATGAAATGTCACTTCAAATAATGTCTAATTTAAATATTTCAATGCACTTTTTTGTATTAAATGTCCCTACAAACATTGTCCAGTTTGACTATTTCATTGCAACTTTTGTTGAAATGTCGCATAAAAGAGTTATATTTTGGAAAACAATTAGTGCAACTTTTGTTGAAGTGAGAAGTCAAATGCGGTTTCCCCATTCTTCACATGAATTCTCTTTGGTGGTTGGTTTGATTTAAGTTATCACTATTAGTGGTCTTCTGTTATATACTGTTATGCTAATAATCAACATTTTAAAAAAACGACACAATATTTATTGGCACATGATAGTGATGAATATTCAAATTAATAATCGCTTATATTTTCAGCAATTCTATTTTTTTAAAATTGAAATAAATGATCTCATAATCAATATAATCCATTAGCAATATTTTGTTTTGTCCTTTCTTACATGTAGTGTTATGAAGCTTTATGTATTGGACTTCCTTTTTTTTCTTCATTTTCACTCACCTATTTATTATACTGGTCATATGTTTTCCACATAACAACGTATACCTGTGAAGCATAAGTTAATGATAAAACAGTTGAAACATTGATTAATACTTTTGAATGCATGTGCTACAGAACTAATATACTCATTCTACTACAGCTTAAGATTGAAGAGATAAAGAAGATTAAAAATAAGACAATGAAATATTGTGAACATGTAAAATGACATGATACTCTGGAGAAGATCATACTGGAGGGATGATACCAGGCATACAGGAAGGAAGACCAGGCGTACAATCTGACTAAATACAGACATACTGGAGGGTATGATACCAGGCAGACAAGGGAAAGCAAGACCTTAGAGGCGGTACAATCTGTGACTAAATACAGACATACTGGAGGGTATGATACCAGGCAGACAAGGAAAGCAAGACCTTAGAGGTGGTACAACTGGATAAATAGCATACTGTAGGTAGATACGCAACGAGAAAGGAAGACCTTAGAGGTGGTACAATCTATGACTAAATACAGACATACTGGAGGGTATGATACCGGGCAGACAAGGGAAAGCAAGACCTTAGAGAAGATAATAGCAAGATGTCATAGATGAGTTGAGTATGACTACATCGGACGCTAGACACCTCACAGCAAGGCATTTAAAGCTAATTATTGCTTTATTTACTCTTTTCTTGATATCCTAGTCAGTACTTCCATCCATTTGTTGTTATTCTTTATAAATATATGAATGTATTTGTTGCTGCCAGTTACTGGATCACTTTAAAAAAAAACTAGTATTGTATTGTTTACTCCGCAAGATTATGAACATCCGGTGGTACGACAAGATAACAGACTCTCAAGTACTGCAACATGCAAACTTGTCTTCCATCATGGGCATGCTCAGCAGGAGAAGACTAAGATGGATAGAGCATGTGAGAAGAATGGACAATAGCTGCATATCACATCATGTTGTTCTATGAACTTGGAGGGGAAGAGGCACCAAGGCCGACCACTGCTCAGAAATAAGGATATCTGCAAGGTCTCAATGAAGAACTTTTCTATCAGTCCCAACAAATGGGAAAAACTAGCTGATACCGAGGTATATGGGAAAACAACATTATACAAAGGTGCAGAATATTTTGAAATGAGACTTAGGGATGAGCTGAAAGGCAAGAGAGACGAGTGCAAACTCAGAAGTTGTCACAGTAAAACACTTGCCAACTGACCGTTTGTAAAGATGAAAAAGGCCATATATATATTTCACTATTGTTCTTAAGTGAGACCAGGCGCACATTTTTCACTTGTCAGTTGGGTGACAACATAGTGGGAACATCTGTTTATTTTGACTCCTACCCACTGCTTTGGCAAACGCCCCATTATGACACTACTCAGATGATGAACTCAAAGAGGCGGTACATGCTGTGACTAAATACATAAGTGTATTGACTATCTATACACATTTCATAACTGTATACAGACAAAAATATAACACAAACTTTATAAAGAAATGTTTTAATGCATCAGATCTATCTATATCTCAACAGTGCAGTTAGTACACAGGTGTCTATACTGTGAGTTCAAGTTCTGATAACTTGAAGGTTTACTACTTTCAGAGGTCAAATACAATTTAAAAAATATATACAGCATGTGGAATTGGACAGGCTTAACACTTTCGCTGCCACCGATGACAAAAGTTGGCAAAATCGATAGCAGACATTCCCAGGGATACAGGAGTAGGTGATGGGCACCCAACTCGAAAACAACGGCATATCATACTGTGGATAGGTATGGGGATATCAGTTACTACAATAGCTTGTGGATTATACAGAATATATTCCACATACAGACAGGTTAGTAGCTCATTAATATATGAACACTAATCCATAGTTTAAAAGTCCTAAGTTTATTAGTTTATTTTTTTACGATGTTTTGAAATTGTCACTCTGAAAACTGATCACGCCGAAAAATAGCGTGGCAGTGAGAGACTTTGTTGAAAAATGGCTGGCAGCGAAAGTGTTAAAGCTGGCTATGTTTTTCAATCTAACAATGACCTAGAAATCTCAAATCTATGAAACAATATGTTTTTATTATATGTAAAAGATTTTTCCTACGGGTAGGACAAGTCTTAACATATATAATATATACGTGAAACAGTTTGATTGTTTATAACATGGATCCTGATATGGCAAGTTTAAACAGGAACATATCAACACACCTTGAAGAGGGCAACATGTGTATAATATTGATACAGCGAAGATGAGCAACATATGTAGAATATGCATATCAAATCAAGCTGTTTTTGAGGAGTAGCCCTACTATGACTGGTTCAACATGAACAATCTACAGATCACATGGGATGGACGAGGTTGGTGGTGGTAGTGTGTGTGCATGCATGCTGCTTCACAGATTACTACGGCATGCTAAACGACTTGGAAAACAGCATAGCCAATGCCTGGTCTACATTCCCATTGCATCGCTGCAACTCCTCCACAACAACATTTCTGCTAAAGCCATTAGACATGAGACGTGTGACTGCCTCCTCTGAGAACTGTGGTCGCGCTGAGGCTGGTTGAGGTGTCTTGGATGATGAAGCCTTGCTGCCAGGTGTTTTACCCTCTGTGAGATTAGAAAACATGCCTCAGTTATCATTTTATTTCATTAATTTGTTGTAGAATAACTATCATTATATATAATTCCTATGTTTATTGTAAAAATGAGATATATGCTTGGCATTATGTCTCTACATGGTCTCAGTAACGTGGAGGTAAGGTGCTCACCACTCACTCCAAAGGTACTTGGTGCATTTTCAATGTGGAGCAATCAGGAAATTTGTCCAGTGATCCCTGATCTCAATGTAGATTAAATCGAGTTCCTAATCCTATCGGAGACGAAAGATGAAAACGTAGATATCATGTTTGAGTTGAGCGTGTAAAGTAACATTGTGTGTGTGTTAGATCCGCCATTTTGGAGAGCTCGCCGGAACAATACGGAAGTAGTACGTCACAGGACCCCTGCTGCAAGCGATACTCCCGCTTAAATCAAGACATCGTCGACGGCCATGTCTGCCGACAAAGTCGATGCCGCAGCGAAAGGAGATGGTATTTCGCCAACTTTTGTCGTCGGTGGCAAAGAAAGTGTTAAAGCTCATTTTACACAAAATGTACAAAAACAATTTCTAGAAAAATTTCTACCTTCTTTAAAATTATATATGGGACCCTTGTTTGTGCATTGCTGCTGAGATCTTCCAGTGTAAGATAGACAACGGAGCAAACATGATTATTCACTGAAGTGCAATGATGATAGTGGCCTTATCAATCAATCAATCTGTAACTAAATTCCTCTGATGCTATCGCCCCAACAAAAGTACATATGTCAAGTACTGCAGATACGACACTCGTGAGACAATACTAATGATTAATGATGTTACAGGCACCAGAATGAACAGTGACATGATGTGAGTGGTAGCAGATATTGCAAATGATGATGTTTAAATACCAGGCTGGGGTTTACTAGCTAGCACACACCATATGGTCATTACAGAGTGAAATGGAGCAAACAAGACAACTACTTTCAGTATGAGGTTGATATCTTTATAGCTGTTCTCTAATGACTTTCTGTGGCTTCTGTTTGTTCTCTATGCTTCGAAAGATCTGAAATATCTTGTTACAGTATGAGTGGATGTCATCTATCAAGGTTTCTAACCTCTAGAGGCTTACTTGGATCTACTGGCCTGGACATGCAGATTTTTGTGACAATGAGAGAGCAGACAGACTTGCATCAACAGCATCAATCGTTGGAAATAGATAGTGCTACTTTCTTCAGTTTTTCAACAAAAGCCTGATGAACACTAAAGTTGACATTGAATACATCCAGCGATAAAATTTCATCAACTACCCATTTCAACAACAGAACAATCTTCTTTCTTTCTTGTATGAATAATGATCTCATCTTAAACTCCTTTCTTTTCATTTCCAGTCTAAGACAAACATTAACATCAATAAATCCTTCTTTTCATTGCTCAAATAGTAGTTAGTTGTCACTACTAAATGTGTGTGTCTGGAGGAAGACTGAAAGATTGAAGTTCTGTCATCATGTAATGGTGGTCTCTGTCTGCAGATAATTGTTTTATATAAAACTTGTCTTCACCCAAGAATAAGTTTACATAGTTGCCTTTGATCATATACTTGGTAGGGTACTGCAGTCAAACAATTTTATTATCAAAGATGGACACATGTCTCCACACAGGTTATTAGCACAGTTCAAGAGTTATCACAGTACAGAATGTCAACTGAATTTTTGTGTATCATTGTTCAATTCCCAGTAGTTCATTTTCAAGTCCACCAAGATAAAAATGTGTACTAACTTTCTAAGCAAAGAAGCAATAATCTTTGTAAGAGCTACTGTGTACATGTTGTAACTGCTGACATCAGGTTTGTTGAAAGGACAGCACAGCTACAGAGTTGTCCTGAATAAAGATGTGTTGTATCTAGGTAGTTTCACAATTTCCATTAATAGCAAATAATATAAACAGTTTTCCAGTTTACATTAATTAGCAGCAAATAATATAAACAGTTTTCCAGTTTAAATTAACAACAAATAATATAAACAGTTTTCCAGTTTAAATTAACAACAAATAATATAAGCAGTTTACCAGTTTAAATTAACCACAAATAATATAAACAGTTTTCCAGTTTAAATTAACAACAAATAATATAAGCAGTTTACCAGTTTAAATTAACCACAAATAATATAAGCAGTTTTCCAGTTTAAATTAACAACAAATAATATAAGCAGTTTTCCAGTTTAAATTAACCCTCTTATTCCCAGCCTTCAGAAAAGTTACACCGATTCCCAGGGCAAGGAGATAACCACAACAATGAGAAGTGCTTGTGAAATAAAATTCATAACTACAATTTCTAATCAATATTTGTGATTTAAAGTTCAATTTACAGTTAAATGGATGAGGTACTAGTTTGTAAACATGTATGTTGTCAATACCATGCAAGTTGGATGTAAAAATTATACAAGTGAAGAAATAAAAATGAATGACAATATTGAACGTATGTTTCACTCAAAAATGTCAGTTTTATTGAGGATAAATGTAAATTGAAAGGTTGAAAAGCAATCTCCCTAACAGAGGTTGATTTTACATGTGGGGCAGCTATCACTTGTTTCCACACACCTTTGTGGTGCAGTCGTCATCTTCATTTAGAAACACTAACTCGGCTCTACCACAGTAGAGTTGAGTCCATTGATGGTTGGCATGAATGGAGTTGATCAGTCCTGCAGTATCTGGGAGTTTATCAGTCCTGCAGTTGCCTAGCCTGCATGTTTGTAGGGCATGAGGCCCTCATACAATCAAGACAGGGGTTCAACCTTGCACATGTCCATATTGTCCTCATGGAGCGAATTTGGAATTGACATTGAAGTACAAATATTTGCTGATACCTTCAAATCTATTTCTTGACACTATATTTGACAAAGCAGGCACATTCAACAGTTTATCGGTAAACCAAACATTCTGTAGTAAGGTAACTGGTGAGTTCGACACATATAGTTTACATAAAGAAGATATTAATGTAATAAAAAGGGAGTGTCCATGAAGGATCTGGATTTTTAAAATTTTCATAGAGCAAATCGTTGGTTAGCTCTTGTCTAGTTCTAAAATATACCTCGTAAAATGCGGATACAGTAATAGACGGTAATCACAAATAGACAATACTCTGAATCTGAATCAATGTCATTTGCAGAACCTATTTCTTCACTAAATTGTTCGATATTGATAGTGCTCAGCTGTTGTGACTATTCTCTCTCAACTTTACAACCTGGGTGGACAGAGGAAAGCGGCGGTGTTCGCATCCATCGACAATCGTAATTCATCGTAACTAATAGTTACGCAAATCGTCGTAAACACTAGAACTAGCGTCTTATATATTTTCGCACGTAAATCTTGAATTAATTATATCTCAATCCGATTTATCCACGATCTCGACGGCAAATTTTCCATCAACTGAATCATAAATCACAACAAATTTTCCAGAAAATATAAGGACTTTTCAAATATTAGCGATCGAACCAAATACACTAGAAACACGCGGATTTCTAAAATGGCAGCAGCCATTATCGGCAATGACAGGGCTAAATTTAGCGTGTCTATTCGCAGGAAAGATATAGAAAAAACGATTTAAAGGTATATACCGCGGGTGGTACGGCTACAGGTTTATCCGATAACGGGCCGCGTGCCAGCGTGTTCGTAGCGCGTTGGACTGTGGGTGACTAGCCCTCTGTGTTATGGGTTCAATTCCTGGGCAGGCAGAAAAAGCCACAGATTCCCCAGATTCACGGTGTTCGTGGCACCGAACGAGAGATTCGATGTCCATGGCAACGAGCGAAGAGCTGAAAGCTCAAGTGCTTCTGGATCCAAAAAAAAAAAAAAAAATACCGATAACGGGCGCATTCGGGCCGCTCCAGGAATAAGAGGGTTAACAACAAATAATATAAGCAGTTTTCCAGTTTAAATTAACCACAAATAATATAAGCAGTTTACCAGTTTAAATTAACCACAAATAATATAAGCAGTTTACCAGTTTAAATTAACCACAAATAATATAAGCAGCTTTCCAGTTTAAATTAACCACAAATAATATAAGCAGTTTACCAGTTTAAATTAACCACAAATAATATAAGCAGTTTACCAGTTTAAATTAACCACAAATAATATAAGCAGTTTACCAGTTTAAATTAACCACAAATAATATAAGCAGCTTTCCAGTTTAAATTAACCACAAATAATATAAGCAGTTTTCCAGTTTAAATTAACCACAAATAATATAAGCAGTTTACCAGTTTCCATTGTAACACATTTCCCCACAATTTATCTATGCAGATATCCGTAACTCCACACACAATACATCAATTCCTTTATCCATATTTCAACTTACTGTCCTGCTTAGCTGAACGAGACTGTGCTTCAGTCATCTTCTGGTCTGCATCATTTCCCAGAGAATTCAATTGATTTGATCGAGCATGCTCAGGCAAGTCGACCTCTCCTAGGAAAGAAGTTGATGTCCCTGTAGTTCCAATTTCTAGCTTGTTCTTCTTCAAGTCAATAACACACTGACAGATTTAAAGAAGACACATACAATACTATAGCATTGAAGTCATCATCAAATGTTAGTTAATCTACAACAAACAAAGTAATCAAAGTCAAATGTTACTCAACAAACAGGTGAGCAGCCCCCCTTCTCCAAGCTTATTGACCAGATTGGGCTATATGTTTATATCTGGTTTAATAAGGTACTCAAAAGTTGAACACATTTAGGCTCAGGAAATATTTGATTATTTCTACCTATGATACTTGGAAGACCAAAGACCACTCTTGAAGAACCATCCAACAAGAAAGTAAACTATTGGGATGTAAAACCATACAAGATCTCCAACTGCTAGCAATGAACCGCATCACATGGAGATCTAAAACCTCTGTCCTATGTGCCGCCTTTGGCACGAAAGGAACTAACTAACTTGATATAATATTTCAACAAAATAAACCACAAATAAAATACATGGTGATACACACCAATTTTAAATGAAACAATATCCAAACTTCATCTGAGACAAGCTTATCCAAGTAACACTACATATCCTAAATATTTGTGTAATATCTAGTGGTTGTAAAATGACACAAGTAAACTCCATACATATACATGTAAATTGCAGAACACATGACAATTTTAACCCCTTCTGTGTTGGCTTAGATGAGAATACTCTTCATAGTTTCAATAGCATGCTCACTCACATCAATATTTCTTTGAAATGAAATGACCAGCAACATTAACTTAGTGATCTGATTAAATAATGTAATATCTGTCTGCTATATGATGAAAATATACTACTATTTGTTTTAGCACATATTACTGAAAAGCACACTGTACCACTATCGAAGACAACATGTGGTGTCCGATACTCTATGCAAATTGAGATGGACTTATAACTAGTAACTGTTGTCCTCCGTGTTGGTTTGGTTAACAAAATCAGCCACAAAGTGACCCCTCCGTGACACATGCCTGGGAGATTTTTAAAGGGTAGCTGAGTTGCAACAATTGAAAAGCACAGCTTCCCACTAATTGAGAAGCACAATTTCACTGAATTTTAAACTGTTGAAGTTTTGTCGGTAATACTTAAGATAGAGGTGGCAGCAAAAGGATTTTCATCTAAACCAATCTATATTGACTTCTACATGGTGTTCAACTTAAAAGCAGCCTGTGAATGAAACTAATCTGGCATATATGTATGGAAATGAGAAGGTTCAGTTATGACGTAGTACATGTCAAGGTTGTGTGATGGTGTGTAATTGTAGTGCAGGAAGGGACGATGAACAAATGTGACGTAGGACAAGCTGATCAGAACCGGTTTAAATAGTAAATAGACGAGATGCAATGCGTACCTGGCAAATTTCTATTTATCACTGGGGCTGCTTTTAAGTTGAACACCCTGTAGAACTTGGATTGAAGATTGGAGTGGCCAGAAAAGAAAAAAAAACACAATTGGTGTATGAGTAGGCTCATCAATAAACATTGAATTGGTACAGTTAAGGGGATTTCGTCTTGAAACTTTTTTCGTTGCTTTCATATTAATGTAGAATTTGTATTATAATTTTGAGATATTATGACTTAAACGAATAGAAAAAGTTTAGTTTTCATAAATATGTCAACACGTTGCCATGGAAACAATAAAAAAATGGCCACCAAACACAAAATTTTAAATCCCTAAGGCTCTGAAAGTAATGAATATAAATGAAATCTGTTTTCACTCTAAGGTGAGCAATTGTAATATCTAAAAAATTACACATGATTTTAGGATATATTAAATATTACATTTTTTATGAATTTTTGGGTAAACACACCCTCAAATAACAACTTTTTATGACCGAATTTTGAGGACATTTTTACCTAAAATTTTTTTTTAAATTAAATATTTAATATATCCAAAAAAAATCATGTGTAATATTTTAGATATTACAATTGTGCACCTTAGAGTGAAAACAGAATTCATTTACATTCATTAGATTCAGAGCCTTAGGGATTTGGAATTTTGTTTTTGGTGGCCATTTTGTATTGTTTCCATGGCAACGCTTTGACATTTTTAACTCATTTTTTCTACTATTCAAAGTCATAATCTTTCAAAATGGTTATATAAATTTTACATTAATGTGAAAACAACGAAAATAGCTTCATGATCCCCTTACTACCGAATCCCCCCTTAATTGCTGGACACTGTTGGAGATATTGCGAAGGCAATCAGAGCACTTATGGACATGTCCAGAGCGCAATGAAGATATTCCAAACTGAAATTCAGCAAAGGAAGTACACCCTGTCTAACACAGTATCTGTACAGTCTTGGCCACCAATCCATATAAAAGGAAGACAACATGACACAAACAAGGCAAGTTTTCAAGAATTACCTGGTGTCTTTTGAGCATATCTAATCCCAATAACATGTCCATGGGCTGGTTTTCCAGTATAGAAAATGAAGACTGGAGGAATGCACTGCCAATCTGAATCTGACCTAAATAAAATACAGGCAATGTATAATGTTAATTTCCATTGTCTGTCATGTCACATTATAGTAAAATAGTCTCTCTCCTCATGTAACATGTCTATTGCAGATCATTGCTCTCATGACAGCCCATGTAGTCTCTCTCCTCATGTAACATGTCTATTGCAGATCATTGCTCTCATGACAGCCCATGTACAAAACTCTCAACTCCTAGCAAGTTCTCCCAACTCTTCCAATATCATGTTCAAAGTTTGTCTAAACGTCCTGCTGCCACTGTCATCTTGGGTCATCCCCTGCCTAGTGTTTCAGGTGTCATGCCTTCCATTATTGTTCTCTCTATTGGTTATTGAACTGACATCACAGCACTCCATGCAGACCCATAGTGCCCAGTCTCCCCAACAGTTGTAGAAGGGTATGCATACTGATGGTTCATGGGTTGCTCTCTCAAGCAACCAGTTCTACTTGTACAAAGTGTAATTTCAAACTCCTAAATTGCTGGATTGATTTAAGCTAACTTTAGTGTCCTTATCCAATAGTCTCTCTAAACTACTGTAAATGTAATGTATAAACTATTTCAATTTTCAAATATGATATTGTTTATGAGAGAAATATTCCAAAATGTTCAGACTTTGTAGAATGTCTCTCTTCATCGATCTCTGATCATGTATAATTACTGTGGACCACAAACTGGGCAGTCAGCTTCAGGTCTGTCAGGTTTTCCCAAAGCTTGGTTTTCAGGTCAACTGAGTGTGGCCACATGTTGCTTCTCAGCTCCCCCAGGAGAGGACAGCCTTGCAGGACATGCTCTGGCGTCTGTTCCGCCTGCTGACACTGGCAGAGAGCTGTTTGACCTATTCCTAGTCTATATAAGTGTTTGTTGAGTCTGCAGTGTCCAGTCGTAATCTAAATATAATGACCTGGTCTGTTCTGTTTAGGTCTTTGAGGAAGTTTTTTCCATAATCGTATCCAGTGTTTGTCTTCCAGTCTACTGCAGATGTAGAATGTCTATTTTTATCTTCTTTGTCCAGGATGTTCTAAGAATTTGTCTGCAGTCCATTGTCTCAAAAGATTATATTTTCTTCTTTAATGCTTGCATAATTATGATTTACATCCACATGTTGCCAAAGGAAAACCGCATGTCCTTCAAAGTTTTATTTTTTGTGTTCTTGCTCATGTAGATTCTTCATAACAATTATCATGAGAATTGTCATGACTAGTTTCCTTCTGATTTCTTTTGTACAATCTTCATTGTTGTTAATTAGGGAGTCAAGATATTCAATATTTGTAACATTGTCAATGTTTCAGATAAAATTACCATCAATAATGAAAACATTGAGAACGTCACAGATTTTGAACATCTTGGTTCTATAATGAACAACAATGGAGAATGTACAAAAGAAGTTAAAAGAAGGCTAGCCATGGCTTTCCAGAGGTTGGTGAGCATGAAGAAACTATGGCATGACACAAGCAAAAAACAAAAGTAAGACTTCTAAGAACATGCATATTTCCTGTGGCAACATATGGATGTGAATCGTGGACCATAACACAAACATTAAAAACAAAATTGAAGCTTTTGAAACAAAGTGCTATAGAAAAGTCCTTAGAACATCCTGGACAGAGAAGAGAAGAAACAATGACATCCTACAAGACCTGAATATCAGGGAGCATTGGCTCATAAATAACATCATGTCCCGGAAGATGAAATATTTTGGCCACATTAAACGCCACAGTGGTCTGGAGAGAAAAGTAATGGAAGGCATGGTTCCTGGAAAACGAGGCAGGGGACAACCAAGACGAAGTTGGCAGCAGGACATCAAAGAAACCTTGAACATGACGCTGGAAGAGGCAGAGAACTTGCAGGAGACAGAGAGCTTTTCAGGCGGGCTGTGATGAATGCGACGTTCTGCAAGGGACATGCTACTACTTGATGTCAATGTCTTCATTAGTGATGACAATTGTGGGCTGACATATCAGTCTATGTAATGCAATCTTAGGTTTATTTGCAATCAAGAAATAGTTCTGGTCTTCACTGTGTTTCACAAGAGACAAGATTAGCTGTTCTAATCCTTTGATACTATTTGAAAGGAGAACTATGTTATATCTGTATATCTCAGTCCTGGAATCATATCTCCATTTCAACAATAGTAGATTGAATAAAAATGATTGTGGTTTTGATCAGTCCTAAGAGTCTAACATGCTGTTAACATGAGGTATGGATGTAATGTTTCTTGTTGAAAATAGAACTGAAAATAGCAAATTGAAACTTGTGATGCATTAGAAAACAGTGGGAGACACAACTTACATAAGTGAACACGACCCAGGATGGCCTGTGTACCAACACCTTTGGCTACCCCAGACCAACGTTTGTCCACTAGTCTCATAATATGGCACCTCTCTGCACATGACTGACTCATGATTGTCATCTGGGCACCTGCAAGACCAGCAATAACTTTGAGAAACCTTAACAATTATTTTCTAAGACAAGGCTGTAATATTTTACTAATATTCAACTCTAGTGTTTTACTAAAAATATGGTCTTTACTATCATAACTACTTGATAGTGTTCTAAGGCTATAATGTAATTTACAAAAGATTAAACTGTCATGTTTTACTAATATTAAACTGTAATGTTTTATTACTATTAAGATGTAGTGTTTTACTAATATTAAACTGTAATGTTTTAGTAATATTAAACTGTAATGTTTTACTAATATTAAATTGTAGTGTTTTACTAATATTAACTCTTTCCACGCTTTAAGCCGCACACTGCGCCACGGCGGAAGTCCGTTTCACGCTTTAAGCCGCACACTGCGCCATAGAGTTGCTTCCCTTGTAAGAAGTCTTTCTAGTTCTACTTCTACTATTTTACTTATAGTACTTTTCAACCTTGTTATTCTATTGGTTGTCCAGTTTTCTTCAATTTAGTATATAATAATATATATATGTTTCTTTATTGACGAGTAGTTGGGATCGTAATTTTTAAAAAAATTATTTTTTTACTTCCCTTGAATTAATTGCTTGAAAATTGAGGAAATAAATGGGCGTGGAAAGAGTTAAACTGTAATGTTTTACTAAAGCAATCAAATCGCTTCGGCCTTTTGGCTAAGATCAAAGTGTAGTATCTGTATCGCTTGATATCTGTCACGTGGCTCATTATATGGGTTTACAAAGATATCAGCTTGTGTTACGGAACTAGTGCCCATTTGATCGAGCCGAAGGTCGAAGCCTTCATTAAGCCACATGGCTACCCTTGTACAAAACTGGGAGTGCCATCGATCGAAGGATTGATGGGGCTTGATAGTTTTATAAACGTTTTCACGTTCCGTTGTACGGGGTCCACCTGGTATGGCACATCTGGGACGGCCTACAAAAAAAAAATAAAGCAATCAAGTTCTACTAAGACTAAGCTCTAGTGTAGTAAGAAGATGCTATAACAAAACACAACCTGGTCTGGAAGAGAAACAGAGGTAGACAAGTCAACAACACTAATGAAGAACAATAAAAGTGAAGTCCAGAGACAAGTGGAGCACATGGCTTCAGATACTGTTCAAGAATAGAAAAAAAAATAGAGAGAGAGAGACAGTTGCAGCCATTTATTCCAAGAAGAACATGGGATATGCTAAATACAAACTGCTCTATTATAAACGTGTAGAATGAACTTGTAAACTGCCCCAATCCTGCGCTAAGAGTGGAAGAGAGATTCTGACCAGACCCAAGTACTTTCTGCATATAAAGAAGTAGTCTGTGACACAACAAAGCCAGTCAATCGGACTGCATGGGGGCAGTCTCTGCACAATGCAAATGCACAACAGGTCAATCGCCTGTTTGCCTTAAAGATATTATTACTAAAACAATAGAGAAAAAAGAAAATCTTAAAGCAGCATGGGAAGTCAAGAGAAGGATGTAGACCTTGAGAATGACCCAGAATGTGATGGAAGAACAAGTCTCTGAAGGACTGAGGCTTGGGCTGGTACCAGGCCAGAAGAGTGACAGCTGATAAGAACATGCAAGTGTTCTCTCTGGATGACTTCTACACCACATGGTAGAAGTTTTTAGTTTAGTTGACACATCATCCTCACTGCACATCAAACCAGTTAGTCCTCCAACCTCTTCCTCAAGTTATCCATCAGCAAATTATGGTGCGAGTTCTGTGTTGACCTACCATTCTTCTTTGGCTCAGAACATAGCCTTCTTGTTTGACTACACCTCATTTGATTTGATATTCTTGCAGCCTGATCAGAGTTGCAAATTCATCACCATCTCTTGAATGAAATAGAGAGACTAAGAAAGTACGGTAGAATGGGTACAGGAGAATATGCAGTGTACTAAACAAAGGACACAAGAACTAGCAAAAGTGGTTACAATTTATAATTTTACACTTAGAACACATACATAGGTAATCAGTCACTTTCAACAAGTTAAAAATTATCAGCAGCATAGCACATAAACATGATGGAATTCCATTTCAGTACACACTTTTGAGATCAAATATTTCTCATTTGGATGCATCTAGACACACACAAGTAGTCATTAGTAAATCAAGAGGGAATGTTTAAAAAAAAAAAAAAGTAGTATATAATAATAATAATATTTCAAAGTATCATCAGATGTGCTAGTAAACAAAGATCCAAACTGTAGAATGAAAAAAACAGATGAAGGAGAAAAGACATGAAGCAGAGCTTGTGACTGATAAGCTCACAGTTGAACACACCCACAGAAGATCATAGTGTGGATAGAAAAATCGAGGTACATCTGACAACTGGTAGATAGATAGATTTACAGTGTAAACTCACCTGAGTCAACAAATGCTTTCACTGGACATCCATTGACCTTACAATCCACATATAACATGAGTACCTGGCCAAAACTCTCTGGAGTAAACTCAATAGCTGTCTGCATGTTACTCTCAATGTTCCTCAGCCTGGGGGCAAAATTGTAAAAGTAACATAAATTTTCGCTGCACAATTCATTCTGTACTGTCACATTCTCACAACTTAAGGAGTGTCATATGATAGCACTACTTCAAAGAGATTGTACTCTAATATGTAGGTCATCTTGTTGTGATATAGGACTTAGTATGTATTTAAATTCTAGTACATTATTAGGTTGGTGATGCAACTAGACCCAATGTATTTAGTTGTCTTTCATAGCATACTTGGGAGGGAGCAGTAGCTTATATTATTTGTTCACAAATAATGGGATCTAGATCATGTAGGAGTTTCAGCTTGTTATTTGTTAGTAATTTAACAGTACTGACATCACTGCACACCATTAAGTACTTTGTCTTAGCAGATGATGATGAGTATATAGTTGAAATAAAGAACCCATTTTCAAACCATATGCTATATTGTGCAATGAGTGATTGATTGACAGAAACATCATTGCACTTCAGTGAATAACTGTGGCGTCAAACTCTTTCTTACACACAAAGGTCTCAGCGGCAGTGCTGAACACTGTAACGCCAGCAGGAGTCCCCAATGTAATTTTGAAAATCATTAAAAACATGTTAATAATTTTTATTTAAATCTTTTTAATTAAATTTGTCAGGACAGCGACTTTGCAGCCTACTCATATCACTTTCAACTGCAAAGGGCTCTTCTAAGTGTTCAACTTGAACATGGGACAAACGTTTTATCATCCAGCTCCAACAGGACTAGGAACTCAATCTCACCTACATTGAGGATTACTGGAAAAATCGCCCGAGTGGTTACCGGGCCCAAATTTGGGGTGTAAAGAATAGAACCACTGTTACCTGCCCCGCATGTCGTAAGAGGCGACTAAGGAGGTTTGGCTGAAATCGGATGCATGTGTCCTAAACGTGTAGGAGTCATGCGTTTAGGGGCCTACCAAATCAATGTGCAACGTATACACGTTCTTGGCAACGATCAAACATATCACAAAAAGTGATTAAAATTGGTCGTAAAGAACGAACGCAAAGAAGAAGAAGACTGGAAAAATATCCTGATAGCTCCACGTTGGTATGAATTATGGAATACAATGCTAGAGTCATATTTGTCTTTGACAATCGCACACAATGCAGTCTTCTTTTTCAGTGTTCTCTTGAGAACAATCACTTACAAACCACTCTGTGGTTTTTGTGGGTTGAGTCGATGAATACATAGTAGGTTGTGCTGGGTGATGGTGGTAATCCTCTTAGTCCCAGCCTGTCCATATGCAGCCGTTACTGATTAAATCACATCCCAGCTATGGACAGCAGGCATGTATATACCATTTTAAATGAATCTTGCTTCATTCTTTTACCACTTTCATAAATTTTAATGCCAGCTTTTATCCCTCTACTGTCCAAGAGGTTTCACATTTGTGTGTATTTCCCATGAAGCAGTTGGTGTTAGCCTCATTGCTTCACTAATTAGATGTAAGTAATTGTACTGTTCTCTGTCTAGGGATTCAAGATTGTACTCTACTTCTGAGTGGATGTAACCAAGATATGAGCTTCTCAGAGTATCCTTTGTCTGATCCCCATGTTGTGACAGAAAGTTTCTTCAAATGTGAAATGCTTTGTTCTTTCATTTTTCAATGTGCTACTTGAGGTTGAGCTGACAATCAAGTGTTACTCCAAAATATGTGGGGATATTGTTCTCTTAGCAGTTGGTGTTTGTCTAAACTCTTGAGGATATTTTGTTTGTCACTAAGTGAAGATGATATACATTGTTTTGTCAGTTTATCATTAGTTTCATATCTGGCAGTAGTTATGCAGT
Source organism: Arion vulgaris (assembly GCA_020796225.1). NCBI lineage: Eukaryota > Metazoa > Mollusca > Gastropoda > Stylommatophora > Arionidae > Arion > Arion vulgaris. The sequence continues at coordinate 28,764,672 of CM036758.1, read as the reverse complement.
CTTCTAAAGTCCTACTTAAGCTTATGTGTTTCACGTTCTAAATCCTCATGGCTTTGCCTTGTAGACCATCTGTGTACAGCACTTTTTCAACTTTATTCTGAATTGCAATGGCATTGATATAGATGAGAAAGAGGGCACAACTTAAGAATGAACCTTGTGGTAAATGTTCTCAAATCTTTGAGAAAATTGTATCAGTGATCTGTGTCTGAATTAGTCCCTCAAGTTAATAACCAGAATTGAGTATCCTGCTTGTATTGGAAGCCCTTGTAAACATCATATGTGCCAGCATTATCACAAGTCCCTTTTATGGACTGGCATCTACCCAGGATATCAGAAAGGATGTGGTCTGCCTCTGGGTGGCACATTATTTTCTGGTATACAATTTTCAAGTTTTGTGTTTGATAGCTATTGAGCAATTTAGGATTCTTTCCAAGTTTATGAAGTAGCTGTAAATAGGTTTGTAGCCAATCCTTGGACACTGCAGTCATGCACAGTATCATTCCAATTGTTGCTGAAATCAATTACAACCATGTCAATATCCATCTCTTTCAGTTGTTTGATATGGTAATATTGGACACAATAAGGCCCTCTGGTCAGTGGATGAGTTTGAATGAATTTACTACATCCTCCTTTGTTTTCAAATCAGCATGTTCACCACTGTTGGTAATACAAAGAATAGCTAAAATCTCATGACATTCATCTATACCTCACTAGTCCGTATGAGACATAAAACGTTAAAGGAAACATTCATTTATTTTCTGCATCTATTGTAGGTACGGCATTTGACTAGTCATGTAAATTAGGAATGAGCTGGCTTGTAATTCTTCTGTTCTACCAGACCTATATATCAGACTTCCAACTTCTCATTTATTTCAAACACATTTCTTTGCTCCTTCTTTCAGGTTTCTGGCATAATTTTATTATCTCCCTCTATTGTCAGCCATGTTATTACCACCCTTTCATCCCACCAGGGTCGTTGCAGGAAGGGCATCCTAGCAGTCTTCTTTTGTCTGGCATTCTGCTGCAATATACATAATGGGTTGTCATGATTACTGTGATGTTGTGCAATAGAAAGCAGGTATGGATTTCATATGTTGCAAGGTTCTTCCTTGGCAATGGAGGACATCACAGAGAAGGTGATTCCATTTCTGCACCCTTAAAACATTCCAGTAAGTAAAATAGTTTAGAAGAAAGATTTACTCTCAAGTATTTATGTATTGGCTACTGGATCTACCACAGTGCAAAACAACAAGCATCAATTCTTCAATATCTGTTTATAATCTTGACATCTTCATGATTCAGGAAACCAACTTTTAGCAGAATGTGGTCATCCAGTGTCCAGGCTTGAAATATGACTCCAGTCCCAGTCAGCCTGAAGGAGGATGCGGACAGGCTATCTACATGAAACGTGATTTTCCTCACATCTGTCTTGATACATGTTTCCTTAGTTGACTGTGTAGAAGAATTAAAGGGGATTCAGGTAACAATTTATGATCAGCTATGTATATGTCCAGGTGTGCCTTCTCTATATTGTAGACAAGTGGGTGTTTCTTGAAAGACTTTCAGATGTTCCAGGCACATCTGTTTCTCACAGCAGATGATTTCTATGCTTGATCGAAAAGGTCATCACTTTAAGCTAGGCTCCACTAAGCTACAATCTATTTTGAATGCCAATTGCCAAACAATATTAGCATCCATACTCAAGTATATAAATTGTGTCATTGACCTTTTCCTCATATTTACTACTGACTCTTCCTTTGTTAGGTTGGGGTGACAACATTTGATCCTGGAGTGCTTGGACACATTTCACAAATTACAAATAATAACAGACAAAGAACCCATCTCAAATCTAAGTCAATCTGTCAACCGTTGTCAAAAAATGAATGCAGGAGAACTACAACTATTTTATTAAAAAATCAACAAAAATGAGAGTAAACTTCACACAAGCTAGTTTAGAAAGACCCTTGGAAACCAGCCTGACAGTAAAACAGCTACTGCCCTTGCAGGATCATTAAGGAAGACAAAAGGGTAGGGAATGTCTCACAATATGGATGTTGTAAATGAATATGTTAGACCTGTAGACACAAATCATAGAACACTGCAGCATATTTAATGAAAAGCAAGTGCTGCTAAAGAATGGTTGAACACATAAGTGCTAATATTTGTTAAATAATGAAACAATGACTACTAAAATGATGCAAAGAACAACAGCATCAGCACCAAATTATTAAAACCAACCTTTAGAAGTGAATAGCAAGTCAACGATTCTTGAACAACCAGTCAGGGATTCTGTCAGTCATTACTCAGAACTGTAGACCAGGGTTTGTCCAATTATGACTGGAACAAATGTTGAAAAAACTGCAATGGGAAAGAGAGATTGAAATAGTTGAAGAAAATAAAATTGACATTACAAAGACCATAACATTGATATAAATGACGCTATGTAGCTATATTAATAAGTTATTGGCAATGAGGAAGTGAAACTTGCAGGACTAAAGTTGTCAAGTACATAAATCAAGCATGGGATAATAGGGTATGCAGGAAAAAACAGCAATCAACATATATAAAGTTCTGATATGCACTATATACAAGCTGCCATAGAAGACATAGATTACCATTGTTACTGAGATTTAACTCATGATTGGAGAAGGCAACAATGAAATAAGTAATAATGCAAACACCAATGTTTGATAAGATGTAGTCTGTTGGCAGTATCCACTGTGCAAGAGATTGAAAACTTTGTAGCCTCGCTTGAAAGAGACTTTTGATGTATAGTAGGAAAATGAACTGCTGAGATACAACTCACTTAACCATTACCATTTAAAGATAGCCAATCCTCAAATTATAACCAATCCCATTTCTTTAAAGCTGCTTAAAATTTACTGTCCAATCAAAATTTATAACAGACAAAAACTACCCAATCAAAACTTATGGAAACAAATGTTAGAAACTACTAATAAATAAATTTTCACCACTGTAAGAGATGACTAAGGAGGACTTGTACATGGGGCTAGTAATCTAATTATAAAACACAAATTGCTACAGAAATCGCTAATGTAAGAAGTGACTAGAACTGTACATAACGCAAGCAACTGCATAATATAATAGTATAAAATACACTGCTACAGAAACAACCACCATATACATGATTTGGTGCAGACTACATGCAAGCAGGTTAACTGCAGTAGTGATCCCATGGCTCTGATCTAATCTGCAATATCTCCAACAGAGACTAACGGTACCAGTATAATGTTGACTGAAGAGCCTACTCATACTGCACTGCTCTTTCTGGCCCCTCCCAATTTTTAATCCAAGCTCTTGCAATCTAGCTATTTATGTGAATTGATTTCGATGAAAGTTTTCTTCGCAGCAACACTCTATGGGGGCATTCAGAATGTCAGCTCTATCCATTGGCTGAACATTTCCACACAGTGGCAGAGCATACCAGCCTGTCTGCTCTCATTGCCACCGACACTAAAGTGCCCTAGAACAAAGATAAATGAAACTACAAATTGATGATGCTTGTAGTGATTATGCTATAATCTTCAGTCTTGTCACCAGGAGAAAGTAGACATATTTTCTCCAGGTCCAGGTGGATGTCCCATAGTTTCTACATGAAATCATGCTATTATCTTCAGTCTGTCACATTTCATGTGTGCATAATAATTAAGCCTACTACACATGAGACCCAGCAACCTGCAGTGTCCAATACTGAGTGGAAATATAAATATTTGAAGATGTCTGTGTGGTTGATGGATTGTGTAAACACTGTAAGCTCATTCCATTCCTTTCTTCCCTGAAAGATAAAGTGGTTGTATAAGATAGTTCTAGCCACAAGATAAGATATAGGCTGTCTATACTGTTATAAATTTTCAACCTTACTAGAGATATTATGGTTAACTTGAGATGAGATGATCCTCCATCTGATGAAATTATGATAGCAATAGAAGGTCGGGGTAAGTGCAATTTGAGAAGTATTACCACAAAGTTGCACATGCCACGTTACCTGCTATGACCATCAGTCATCTGTGTGATGTTCTATTAACATTCTCGATATGTTGACTGGACAAGTTTTCAGAGAGTTGACTTCTCAACCCAACTACACCCCGACTGAGGAAGTTATAATTGTCTCAGGAGCTATGGAGAATATGCTGTCATTTGTATTTGATACAAGAGAATGAGTTTTGTTGTGGGTGTAACAATGTCACTTCTAGTAATTTCTAATTATAGCACATATTGTCATTATGTGGTCTACATAGAGGCAGACCCTCCAACATGAAAAGGCACAAGTCAGTCTCCAGTTTGTCCTAAAAATCTGATTGCAAGAAATAATGCAGAGAAAACTGGACAGATGCCCTCTACACCCAGGGTAGAAGGGGAACTAAGTAACTGAAGCAATGCCACAGTGCTACAAGATCCCACAAGACCAGGCTATAGCATTTGAAACAATCTCCTCTTTCAAAACTTGGTGAGTCAGATACCCATTTACAGCTGGATCAACTGGAGTGTGACAGTACCCAGGTTTTTGTCTATCAACTTGTAATTTTTGATTTGCAAAGCAAGTAGTTTAACCAATTGACTATGCCAGCAATTCAGTAACAGATGTTCAAAAGTGGTACCATATCTGGGGGATAGGTGATTCTGACTTACTCCAAGTTGTACACAGAAGAAATTTAAAAAGGAATTATGGTAAAGTATGGGCAGTTGAATCAAGTACCAAGACAGAAAGTCGCATAAAAGACTTTGAATGAAGATATCTTTGAATAAGTCTCTGACTTTGTTAGGATCAAAGAACACCTAATACTGTAATACTGAGAACACCCAATGCACAGACACCAATAATAGCAATGAGAAAATAACAAGATGAAAATGGTTGGGAACTATATTAAGAATGCAAAAAGACCAGACACCTACATAAGTCTCTAAAATGGGATCTGGGAGGTAGTGGAAGACATATTGAAGCATGAAGACAAACTGTAGAGAAAGAAAGAAGAGAAAGATCTGAAATGAACTAATTTGGCTTGCTCAAGACAGATCTTGTTGGAGGAAATTTGTTGATGCCTTATGCTTTAAGGGCGGTGCTAAGAGAAGAAGAAAAAGTGTGGCAATTGAGAGGAGACGCTGCAGGACATGACAGTTCCTTGGAAGAGCACAAAAACAGCATATATTTATAATCTTGTCTGTTTGGACAGCTTCAAATTATGGTTGGGAATGCAGTGTGCCGCCATCTTACCAGAGATGCCACCAAAAAACCCTAGATCTACATGATACACTTGACAAGCATGAACTAGCTTCTTGGATGGTCTTCCCTTTAACTAATCAGATCTGAAAAGCTGCTACAGTATAACTCAGTAGATGTGGTACTATAAAGTTGGGTTGTATGTTCATAGAATCTTACCATTAACACATCTGTACAAATGAGTATCCTATTGGGCAAATTCCCACATGTTAATGAGGATTGGGTTAGGACTAACAAACCAAATATATTAAAATTACTTTGTTATAGAAACTGTAATGAAAAAATGGACAAAGTGTTAGGAACAATGTTAGCATCATGGTTCATTAGGAACTGAATGGAAAAACTAATACAAATGTCATTGATAAGTTACAACAAACATTTGTTCTATTGGGAAAGAAAAACTAATACAAAATGTCTGTCGAGAAGTTACAACAAACATTTGCTCTATTGGGAAAGAAAAACTAATACAAATGTCAGTGATAAGTTACAAACATTTGTTCTATTGGGAAAGAAAAACTAATACAAATGTCTGTGAGAAGTTACAACAAACATTTGTTCTATTGGGAAAGAAAAACTAATACAAATGTCAGTGATAAGTTACAACAAACATTTGTTCTATTGGGAAAGAAAAACTAATACAAATGTCAGTGATAAGTTACAACAAACATTTGTTCTATTGGGAAAGAAAAACTAATACAAATGTCTGTGATAAGTTACAAACATTTGCTCTATTGGGAAAGAAAACTAATACAAATGTCTTGATAAGTTACAACAAACATTTGCTCTATTGGAGAAAACTATAAAATCTATAATTACAAAATTTTGTCTATTGAGAAGCTTACAATGTCAGAATTCAAATTTGTTCTATTGGGAAAGAAAAACTAATACAAATGTCAGTGATAAGTTACAAACATTTGTTCTATTGGGAAAGAAAACTAATACAAATGTCTGTGAAAGTTACAAAATTTGTTCTATTGGGAAAGAAAAACTAATACAAATGTCAGTGATAAGTTACAAAAATTTGTTCTATGGGGAAAGACAAGTAAGTAGAGGTACAATTGGCATATTCTAGTCACCAATTGCATGTGGCTCACTAACAAGACAAGACAATCTATGCATATATTCTCCAGTCAACAATTGTCTACACTACATAACAAGACAATGGAATTCATACTTTTAAGTTTTCTATATTTTTAAAGTCACTAGAAGATTTCAGAAACAGGAAATATTTGACACCACACACAAGTTTGGTTGAATCTTCGAATCAACAGGCCGGGATAAGTGCAATGTGGTAAATGAAAACACAAGTTGCTCTCATCACAGTCTGCTGACATGGAAGAATTTTGTGATATCAAATTCTACAAGGATATAGAACAAAACTCATACATAATGTTTACATCATTGCACAAATGCACATAATTCTTGTCGTTTGCTAATGATGACAAAGGAACAATAGAATGGTTTCATCAAGACACATTATTAAACAGTATCAATGTCTGAGTCAATGGCTGTGAGAGTGTATATGCTCAACAGTGGAAGGTGTTCCATTCTCAGTAGTCTATTTACTGTGTATATGCAATAACACTTTCATAGACATGAAAGGGGCTGAGCATGCATGGAACCCATCGGTACAGAGACATTGATTCTATTAATTTACTTATTTTTGTATCACAAGCTCTTTATCATGCACATGTTTACATTTCAGTTATTATAGTTAGTAGTTACATTTGTGTGTTCTCTTGAAAGTAGTTGTATGTTAATACCATACAATTATATAAGAAGCAACAAACAACATATGTGCAACAGCAACTAATTCAGTGATACTAGGTTGACAGAATAAGATATGTTTAAGCTTTCCACCTTACATACAACTTGTATGCAAAATATGACATGCACATTTTGGACAAGAACTATCTCTAACCATGAACTGCTTTAACAGTGTCAGCACGAGAATAAAAACACCATCATTAGAAAATGGAGATGAATCAAATTTGCGTTATGCATGGAGACTAACTCATGTCACGACAACTGCACTGAGATGGACACCAGAGAGTAACGAAAACATCAATCAATCAAGTGCGTGCCTGCCGGCGTAGGCGATCATGTCTCTCCACAACTCTCTTTGCTTGGTGCATGTAATCACGACGATATTTTGTCGAACCATGTCAGACATCCAGCATCTTCTCCCTCTGTCTTCCACGATCTCTCCTTCCCTGAATTTTACCTGTAGTCACCAAATGTTCTAAACCTTCTCTTCGCATTATATGCCCGAAGAACCTTGAATGTCAAATTCTTATTCTTTTGATAAGATTTCTTTGTGTGCAGGCCTGATTTAAAATCTCCACATTTGTTTTCTTTGCTGTCCATGGAATTTTCAGCATTCTTCTGTAAAACCACATCTCTGTGGCTTCCAATGATCGTATTCATTGTCCATGATTCGCTGCCATACAGAAGTATTGGTTCAGTATAGCACTGGAGTACTAGTTTTCGCAATGTCATTGGTAGTGAGTTCACGCATAGTGTGTTCTTCATTTTCATAAAAGCTGCTTTTGTTTGAGCTATTCTACTCCTAATCTCTGTTGTACATCTTCCATCTGATGTTAGGAATGTTTCCAGATACTTGAATTGATGGACTTGTTTCAACGAATCTACTTTAAGTCTTGTTTTTTATTCTGTAGTTTTGTGCTTAAGGTTTTCTTGATCTGTTATTGGATGTGTTTGTTTTATGTTTACATAGAATTTAGTCCATTGTATTTCTTGTCAATTCATATCTCTTGTCTTGAATAGTATGTTACAGCTTCATCTTTTTTTTTTTCATATTGAATATGATTGTCACTTATTCTTGTATTTTGATATACAAATAATTTCCTACTGAAATTTCCATAAGTTATCATCTTTTATTAGATATGTTATTGTGACTGACATCAGTGATCATGGAACTTCATGTCGCTAGTGCTGTTAGTCAGTTCTGTTGACTTTTCTTCTTTCCATCATACCCATTCTTATCTCTTAAAACCACCTGCAGTAGAACAGGAACAAAAATAAATGAATCACAGCTGGAACACAATACAGAGGATAACCAAGAACAGAGAAGAATGGCATGTATTTGTTGCTGCCCTAAACACCCAGGGCCTCACAGGCTAGAAAGAGAGAGAGATATCTTAGTAAAGATTGGGAGTCTGTAAAATATGTGTCATCAGGCAAATACCTTATTGCCTCCTCAATTAGCTCCTGAGAATTTGGGTTGAATGGGTCGGCAGCAACAAGTCTCAATTTGTCCTGCTCATGTTGTATCCTTAATTGCCTTTGCTCACGATACACTTTGTTGAATTTTTCTGGAGATGAGACAATTCAGTAAACAAGTTAAATGATTTTTAACACTTTCGCTGCCACCGGCGACAAAAGTCGGCGAAGTACAAACTCCCTTTCGCTGCCGCCGACTTTTGTCGGCGGACATGTGCCCGTCGGCGATGTCTTTTAAAGCGGGAGTATCGCTTGCTGAAAACGGGTCGCGTGCGTACTACTTCGTATTGTTCCGAGCTCTCCAAAATGGCGGATCTAACACACACACGCGGTAAACGTCGGGATAAGTCCGATTTTTCGTAAGTAAACAAAAATTTTCAAAATGGAAGACGTAGCTGATGAATAGTGATGTCCAAAATGACCCTTTTTTGACTTTTTAGCCAGTGATAGTGTTAAAACAAACTCTGAATGTGATATGAATTTGAACTGTGATTCACGTGACGATGTTTATAGATCGATAGCAGATATTGTCACGGTTACGGGAGTAGATGACGGACACCTATCTCGAAAACGACGGCATATCATATTGTGGATAGGTATGAGGATATCATTTACTACAATAGCTTGTGGATTATAAGGAATATATTCCACATACAGACAGGTTAGTAGCTCATTAATATATGAACACTATTCCATAGTTTAAAAGTCCTAAGTTTATTAGTTTATTTTTACGATTTTTGAAATTGTCACTCTGAAAACTGATCATACCGAAAAATAGCGTGGCACTGGGCCAGACTTTGTTGAAAAATGCGTGGCAGCGAAAGTGTTAATAACTTTTAACTGACTGGTTAACAGTAATACTTCAAGTTACACTACCGTTGAGGTATAAAGTCACCATTTAATCTCTCATTACAGAATACATGCAAAGAAACTATTGATCTCTGTGCACTTCTGCATTTCAATTTGTGACTAAGCTAGATCTTCAAGTCTTGCCACCATGGCTCCATCAGCAGTCTTTACCACTTCAAAGTCATATAGCTTCTGCATCTAAGTATTAAATCTGAAGTCACAGCGGGTCTCTTTTGTATGCTGCGAGAGAGGACAGCTTTAAAATGCAAATAATTCTTTCAATTATATGTAATTGCAGCACTCAGGAGCCATAAAAATACAGAACTAAATAAACTATACAGTATATGCCAGCATCTTTAAAGAGATATGATACAATGAATCCCATCTTAGTGCAACATACCTGGTAATGATGATGGGGCCAGACTGCAAAGCAGGGCAAAATTACGATAACCTGACATCAGCATAAACTATGAAGAGCAAACATATTTGTGACAAGAAAATACATGGCAAAGTGAGAAACTGAACATCAAGGACACCAGACAAATAATCCATATTACAAACTCAGCATCAATAAGTAAGTTATAATTTTATGACTCCTCACAGGACACAACAGACTGAGAAGATAGTAACTTCTGATGACAATGCCAAAACGTCTGAACACGTTTTACAAAGATGTCCAGCATAAGAGGAACAGAGAAGACTTATGTGGTCATCACCAGTGACATTGCATGACAAGCTCTTTGGAGACCTTGACAACATAAGGCAGAGAAGACTTATGTGGTCATCACCAGTGCCATTGCATGACAAGCTCTTTGGAGACATTGACAACATAAGGCAGACTACAGATTTCTTAGCAACTTTGAACATATTAAAGATAATGTCTGAGCATGAACAAATAAGAAGTTCAAAAACATGTTTTAAAACAGATCTTAACAACAACAAAAAAGATAAGAATGGGCATAATGGAAAGAAGAAAAGTCAACAGAACTGACTAACAGCACTAGCGACATGAAGTTCCATGATCACTGATGTCAGTCACAATAACATATCTAATAAAAGATGATAACTTATGCAAATTTCAGTAGGAAATTATTTGTGTATCAAAATACAAGAATAAATGACAATCATATTCAATGACAAAAAAAAAAGATGAAGTTGTAACATACTATTCAAGACAAGAGATATGAATTGACAAGAAATACAATGGACTGAATTCTATGTAAACATAAAACAAATACATCCAATAACAGATCAAGAAAACCTTAAGCACAAAACTACAGAATAAAAAACAAGACATAAAGTAGATTGAAGTGACATTTATGTGACTATCTTATGTTTCTCTGGTTGTACCAGAAACTATGGAATATTCACCTGACAATATGAACATTAAACTTAATAATATCTTCAATACTTCTACTGAGAAGCACCTCAACTATAAAATAATAATTTTACCAATGTCTCCACTAAGCAAAGCATCCGCTAATGGAGGATTCATTGTTTTTAACATGGCCAGATGACTTGGGTTTTTCAGAAACAAATCCCGAATAAATGATGGATCATCTTCTGGTTGGGTTTGACTAAAACTGCTTAGTCCTGAAATGAGTCAGTTTTAGAAATAAATATTAACCTGGTGTACCAATGAAAATGTGTGTCAGCTATGACACAGAAAACAAGATAAAGGATGCACAGATAAATACAGGGATATTGACACGTAACAAACAGACGTAAAGATGCACACATAAATATGGAAATATTGACATGTAACTAACAGAAGTAAGGATGCACACATAAATACGGAGATATTGACATGTAACTAACAGAAGTAAGGATGCACAGATAAATACAGGGATATTGACACGTTACAAACAGATGTAAAGATAACATAAATACGGAGATATTGACATGTAACAAACAGAAGTAAGGATGCACACATAAATATGGGGATATTGACATTAACTAACAGAAGTAAGGATGTATACATAAATATGGAGATATTGATATGTAACAAGCCTGCACAGTCTGTGGTGTATCGATAGATAAAATATATCCCCCACAAAAACATCACTTGGATATAGTGCGCGAGGAAACATTGACCTACAGTGGTGGACTACACGTTGGAATGCGTCATTCGGAAGCTCAGTCTTGTAGTATATTGCCGAAATCATATTATTTAGAGGAAACTAATGCACACATAATTACGGAAATATTGACATGTAACTAACAGAAGTAAGGATGCACACATAAATATGGGGATATTGACATGTAACTAACAGAAGTAAGGATGCACACATAAATACGGGGATATTGACATGTAACAAACAGAAGTAAGGATGCACACATAAATACGGGGATATTGACATGTAACTAACAGAAGTAAGGATGGACACATAAATACGGAAATATTGACATGTAACTAACAGAAGGATGCACACTAAATTGGGATATTGACATGTAATCTAATTAGAAGAATATGCACACATAAATATGGGGATATTGACATGTAACTAACAGAAGTAAGGATGCACACATAAATACGGGGATATTGACATGTAACAAACAGAAGTAAGGATGGACACATAAATACGGAAATATTGACATGTAACTAACAGAAGGATGCACACATAAATATGGGGATATTGACATGTAACTAACAGAAGTAAGGATGCACACATAATACGGGATACTGACATGTACTTAAATGGATACACATAATCGAAATACTGACATAACAACAGAAGTAAGGATGCACACATAAATATGGGGATATTGACATGTAACTAACAGAAGTAAGGATGCACACATAAATACGGAAATATTGACATGTAACTAACAGAAGGATGCACACATAAATATGGGGATATTGACATGTAACTAACAGAAGTAAGGATGCACACATAAATACGGAGATATTGATATGTAACACAGATCCATTGTTCAGAAGAAAAGATTGACAAAAATCAAGAAGAAATCCACCAATGCTAGCACAGGATGACTATCAAAATATGAGCAGATTAAAACAAGTTGTCATGATATGCCTCAGAACAGGACACAATTGACTCCGCAACCCCATATATACAAAACTGAAGATTGGCAATTCAGCCATGTGTATATGTGGACAAGCACCTCAGACTGCAGAGCACATACTTAAAGTCGGCCCGAAAATGATATATTGAGGCAAACTATCTGATCCAGTGAAAAAAACTGGAAAGAAACTACAGAGAGATCTGTGTGAACTACAAGAAGACAGAGAAGTTTATACAAATAATAATAATAAATAATAATTCCTCTCGTACCATTATACGCTACATAGGGCCTGCAAGTAATTTCTCCATACCGCTCTATCCTGGGCAACTCGAACAATCTCCTCCATGGAACTGAGACCGATATTTCCTGCCTCTCTCAGCAAAGTTCGTTTCAGTGTCTCTTTAGGTCGACCTCTCTTTCTTGAATACTTTGCATCCCACTTCAATGCCTGCTTTGATATTCGTTGATCATTTCTCCTCAAGGTGTGCCCAACATATCTCCATCTTCTCTTTCTTATAACAGTTGTCACTAGTGGTTGACCAGACATGTCTCTGATTTCATCACTTCTGAATTCGTTCCATTTTATATTCATTATTTTTCGCAGACATCTATTTTCAAATGCATTTAACTTGCTTTCTATATCTTTAGTCATTTTCCAACTCTGCTGGCATATGTTAGGATTGATACAACATTTGAATTGAAAATTCGTAATTTAATTTTAATACTATATAACTTACAGTTCCATATTTTATTTAGACTTTTAAAATCTGATGTTGTTTTGCCAATTCGTATCATAATTTCTTTTTAACATTTCCTGTGCAATCAAAATTGCTACCTAAATAGGTGAACTGCTCCGTTATTTTTATCATTTTAGATTCCAGTGTGATATCTGCATTACTTGCCATAGATATCTTCATTATATTTGTTTTTCATAGCTTATCTGCAGTCCAACTTTTGATGCTATAGATGACAAGTCTGTTTTTCTTTGCATATCTTGGTTGTTTCTACTTAACAAGGCAATATCATCTGCAAATCCAAATCTTCTAGTGGACTATTTTCTACCCAATCGATGCCAGTTTCGCCCCTGCAACATTTTCGCATCACCCAGTCAATGGCAACTCCAAACAATAGCGGAGATAGAATACAGCCTTGCTTTACTCCGGTTTCAACCATAAAATAGTCGCTGTGTCCACCATCAGTGCGAACTGCACACTGTGAACCATCATAGAGGCTTTTAATAATGTTTATTATTTTGTCTGGTATTCCATAGCATCTCAGAATATTCCACAGAGAGATTCTGTGTAGACTATCAAAGGTATTTTTAAAATCGATGAAATTTAGTATGAGTGGTTGTTGCTTCTCAATATGTTCCTCCAAAATTAATCGTAGGGTAATTGTTTGGTCTAAGCAGCTTCTCCCAGGTCTAAAACCAGCTTGTTCTTCTCTCAGGGTTGTGTCCACAGCTCCTTTGGTTCTATTAAGAATGATTTTGCAGAAAGTCTTGGTCATTACTGATAATAGGGTGATCCCTCTCCAGTTGTTGCAATCTTTGAGATCACCTTTCTTGGGGATCTTAACAATTATTCCCTTTTTCCATTTATCTGGGACAGTTTCTTCTTCCCATACTTTATTAAATAGTTCTTGCACCTGGCTAATAGTTGTATCATCAGCCGCTTTGAGCCTTATACAAATAACAACATTTAAATATATAGCCAATATTTCAGGCAAACGAAAGGAAGATCTATCATTATTGCATTGATCCTACCAGTTTCAACAGAGTATGAGAACAGTCTAAGCTCTACAAGGATACACAGGGGGACATAGAGAGGGTAAATTATCATAAATTATAACAAGTCTTCTATATCCTCTTCAAGTCACAGTTGATGGATAGGACTATCATCACTGCACTTTGGTGAATTAACCATGTGTGCTTCAGTCTCTTTCTTACACCAAACACAATCTCAGTGGCAGTGCAAGAACAAGGTAGCCCAAACAAGGGGTCAATGTAACTTTGAAAATATTTTTTAAATTGTGTAGGAATTTAATTTTGTTTATGTGTTTTGCCCGGACAGCGGCTTAGCAGCCTCCTCTTATCAGAGTTCTTTTACAGACTCCCTTGAACACAACACCTATGCTTTATCATTCGTTTTCAATAGGGCTAGGAAAAATATCCTGATCACTCAACGCGAGGAACAAACCAAATACCTTTGATCGAGAGGTGAGCACCTTACCTCCACATCACACAGACCCCCACCATTATGTGCCATAGATGACAAATAATGAATTCATAATTTTTATTTTTTACGCTCCATAAGCACTTGAGCTTTCAGCTCGGTGCCATGGACATCATAACCCTTTGGTCCGGTGCCATGAACACCATAAATCTGGAGAACCTGTGGCTTTTCTGCCTGCCTGCGGAATTTATTCTTTCTTTTCTCCAATCCTGGAGAAAATGACTGTGCACTTCCTCATAACAATTATAAGCAGTCACAGTACTGAAAAGACTAGTTAGAAAGTATGTCCTTTCAACTTCTTAAAGTGCCAGCATCACAGCACATACACAGCGGCTCTGCTTTGGCAGTGACTCAAATTTTCCCCTACCTCATAGTCACATATACATTTTGAGATATGTGGATTGTATCAAGATTTAAATCTATTAACGTTGAGTGGTTTAATATTGTGTACATGTTATGCTAAATGTCACTCACAACACACATACAATTGCATAAATAGAAAGAGATGTAATAGGCAGTTTAGAATTGAACCCAGAGCTAGTTCGTGATGATGAGCTTGTTTTATTTTAGAAAACTGACATATTTCATATTTGGGAGCTCTGTCAACTTGAAAAAAATATGCCTTATTCATAAAGTCAAAAGATAAAAAATATTAGAGCCATACCTGTTTAGTTTATAAGGACAACGCAATGTGAACGGAAAAACCCATTCTGAAAGCAAAACGGGATAAATATTACCAACTGTCTAGAAAAGACCAGGTAGTCCATAGCCAGAACAAGCCATAATAATAACATGAGACACCACTTACACACTAAATTCAAGATAGTCATCTCTCTTCACTGCTATCATTGTATCATTGGACGGCATCATTGGGAATTAGCAGATATGACAACAGAACATATCCTTCACAACAGTAGATGGTAGAGCAAAAGTAGATTAGATTTTAGGTAAAATCTTTCGGGTGCTGTAAATGATTCATACCTGTTATAAAGTATTACTGTTTAGAAATAGTTGGGAGTTCAGCCCAACATGGTGTTGTTCTGAATTGGGAAGTCTGTCAAAGATATTTTGGTCTTTATGACAGCACCCTAATTAATACTAATGGAGTCTAAACACAATTATGTATTTAAAAAGCTCTTGTTGTTAGGACATGATGTGAACTCGGTGTAAGTGTGTGCACAATGTATTTTCTTCACATTTCAACTCCCAATGGAGCACAGGTCTTCAACAAACTTCTTCCAGCTCTTCCTCTCTCCTGCCATCCCTTTTAATTCTTTCCATGTACCTATCCTTTTAATACCAACCTCCAGCTCTCTTCTCCTGGTCTGTCTAGGCCTTCCCTACTCCTCTTTCCCTGCAGGTTCCAAAACAGTGCTTGTCTTGCAATACTTCCGGTCAGTCTTCTCAATGTATGTCCTATCCATCGCCAGCGTCTCTTCCTTAGCTCTTTCTCCACCGATATCTGCTTAGTTCTTTCTTTGAGTTCCTTGTTTGTAATCTTATCTTACCATCTCAGTCCCTCTATTCTATGTAACGAACTTTGCTGAGAGACAAGAAATATCAGTCTCAGTTTCATGGAGGAGATTGGGCGAGCTGCCCAGGATAGAGAGGTATGGAGAAATTACTTGCAGGCCCTATGTAGCTTATAACCGTCGTACGAGAGGCATTATTATTCTATGTAAACATCCATTTACGAAGGTCTGCAGTTTTTTTATGGTTTCTTTTGTTGTCTTCCATGTTTCTGAGCCATAGACAACACTGACTTCACATTTGATTAAAATATTCTCAGCTTTGTGTTTGTTTTGATCTTTCACTTTGACTTCCATATCTACTCAACTCAAAGCAATTATAATATTATTCAATAGTTTCCCTTACTTTTGTATTCTTATCTTGATATCTTTGCTTGTTCCTCCTTCTGTGTTGCTACAATATATTTTATTTAAACATAATATTTACAATATATTTAATTTAATAAATATGAACATGCCACATTTAATTATCATATGATTGTTACCATTGTATTGATAATTGTTTACTTTACAACAAGTCAATTGAACCAGAATTGTGATTTTCACAATTGATATTTTCTACCATCTCATTTCTAATGTTTTTTCTTGCCCACTAATAACAAAAATAAAAACTTAATCAACCTTGAAAACTTCCTCCAGCAGTTATTTGACCACGCAAATGTTGAACAAGAACTATTTCGCCATTTTTTATGCCATACTGTTTCAAAGTTAGTTTGTCGTCGTGAAGCGGTCGTCCATTCCACACAACCAACATCTCACTCGCAGGAACACTTGTTTCTATTTCGCATAAAACTTTGAAATTTTCCAACTCTAGATCTTCACTAATATCTACATTGAATAACTGATCAGACAAAGTTGTTATTGTGATTTGCATTGCTAGTTGGTAACATTTACGAAAAACTTTTCAAAGAAATCAGTGGAACTACAAAGAATATATAACTCGCCGGAAGTAAATTGAAACTTCTGTTACAACTTGCAACAGGTTTCTTAAAGTTTGTATTGGAATGCCGTTTGAATCAAATGGAAACGACACAAATTGAAAATATAAAAGAGCGCGAAAAATATATAAATGATATTCTATAGTCCGTTCAACAACTCATGCCCACAGTCCAATGTGAATTGTAGCAAAACCATCTATTCTACAGTAGCGAAACTTTGCACCCAATCTTAGAATTATACCGACGCAAATGTCTGATGGAAGAAATTGCTATAGGAACCTGGATTTTGTAATATAACGGTTTCCTTTGATGTTGGCGCATATTTGGCGAAGTCTGATACATAATTTTAGTTTTGACAGTAAACGAACCAATATGACATTTGATGTCAAGTCTCATTCAAATGGGTATCATCCGAGCTCATACATGGGGGCTAATGTTGATACTTGCAATGGTGTCATGAAATAAACAAAAAATGTAGATTTAGTTGTATTATTGTGTTTAAAAAAAATATAATTTACATTACAGTTAAAGTTAGCTGCCATGTCAGAATGCCATCACCCTTTCCCGTCCAGGCTTGGCAATGGCGGAGCTACTTTGAGATGTTCTCTATAAATCGCTACTTCTTCGGTGTGTTAACATATGTGGTAGGGGGGTATCACTACAATAAAATAGTTCTTTACTCTGTTTCTTGTATACTGTGGTACAGATGACCCATATGTGCCTGGGGTCAAAGGCGCATTGGGACAACGCCGGGCCAGGATTAGTGAGCTGACACTAATCAAGATCCTACCCCACCTCCACTTGGTGACCCTGGTAACAGACATTAGTTCTTGTCTGGCTAAGTGGGTAGGGATCGAGGGAGAGCTACTCTGGCGTGGGCAGGGATGCAGACGTAGTCACGTTGGATGAGATCCGCCTGCAACACAGACGAGCGGAATATAAGTGACTATTAATGCACGTCTCTCCCGGCCGATAGGAAAAGCTGAACGGATAACCATAAAGGGATGAGGGTGCATCCAGAGAAGAGACGTGGGCCCGCGTGTAGCAAAACTTGGGCCCGAGATGAGTTTCATGTGGGTCCACATAAGGTGAAACTCGGAGCCCTAAATGTTGCTAATTTTGTCATTAATGTATTAAATGGCTGTAAACATTAGTTTGATCTAACCATACCAATGGACGCGTTAAATATATAGCACAAAGAATGCAACTTTTAGATGGTATGACTGTTTGAATGGCAAAAAAATATTTTGTAGCATCGGAACATGTGTAGTTCACATGCAAGTTTTCAAGTTATTTAATCAAATAGTTACAAAGATGCACATTTTTATCTGTGGTCATGACAAGTTGAACGCACTATAAATAAGTATGTCATATAATAAATCAAGAACTCATTAAAGCAGAGTTTAAGAAACAGTTAGGTCAAAATTATTCAACTACAGACCAGTCACTAAATGGAGCCCAAACAACAAATGATAATTAATTAATACACGGGCTTTTGGGCATGACACAACAGATTTAGATTGTAGACATTAAAGAGTATTGTGACTCTTGCTCTTGTTGACAGAGTCAGAGATTATTCAACACATTCTTTGTGCATGTCGACTCAGCAAAGAAGACTCGAGAAATTATCGTCAACGGAGACGACACCCCACTTTTGAAACCTGAGGGGTTCTGTTGACGACCTAGAGCGAATTATGCAGTTCATTGAAGCTATTTGTGCTGTGATCTGACGATTGACCCCAAGAACGACACAAAAGAAACCCCACAATATTCTAAAGTTCTGGTCCAGAGGTGGGCAGACACCATTCAAACACTTCAAGCAAGACAATGAAGATAAATAACTACTGTCTTTGTGGACAATTTCGTGACATGACTAAAACGACGCAAATGATAATAGTAACACACTCGGTCAGTAAACTTAGGAGGATCGATGAAAGCAAGCATCGCACTGAAGAACTAAACAGCATTCATCAGTCCCGCCTCAAGAAACTCTCTGTGCATTATGAGCCCAAGAATGCAGGGTTGAAGACAAATGAAAGGGCAGATAAATTAGCTGGAAATATATCCATTGCAAATTGGAAAAGTGCAGACATCATAAAAACTCTCAGAAAAATGGTGGGCATCCTCAATGCTTTCTGTTTCATGTGTGAAAACATAATCAGAGACAATGAACCGACTGACTATCGACTGAAATGTGAGTTGTGTAAAAAGTAAGCCTGCGCAGTCTGTGGTGTATCGATAGATAAAATATATCCCCACCCGCCCCAACAAAAAACATCACTTGGATATAGTGCGCAAGGAAACATTGACCTACAGTGGTGGACACAGCACGCGTGGACGTTTACAATTTACGAGAATGTCGTTCGGGAGAGCTCAGTCTTGTAGTACATTACCGAAATCATATTATTCAGAGGAAACTAACGTGTCTGATGGAAATGTGAGAAGGTGGAAAGAGAATGTAGGAGAGAATGAAATGGAGAAATGAAACTGATAAAAGAATTGTAAATCTCAGCTTCTCGCACAAATCTGTCTAAATCTGATAGTGTTTGACTAACTTTAGTAATGTGTTGTGTGTGCTTCCCGCACAAATCTGTCTAACTCTGATAGTGTTTGACTAACTTTAGTAGTGTGTTGTGCGTATGCTTCCCGCACAAATCTGTCTAAATCTGATAGTGTTTGACTAACTTTAGTAATGTGTTGTGTGTATGCTTCCCGCACAAATCTGTCTAAATCTGATAGTGTTTGACTAACTTTAGTAGTGTATTTTGTGTGTGCTTCCCGCACAGATCTGTCTAACTCTGATAGTGTTTGACTAACTTCAGTAGTGTGTGTGCTTCCCGCAAAGCAACAAAGTAGACTTGGTTTGTAAGCTCTAACGCACTCGATGATAACCTGGAGGAATAATGTTTAATAGGACACAGATTTTTAAAGTAGGGTTACTGATACGTTTTTATAAACATAAACGCTCCTACTTCATAGTGTCACATCTACTAGTATTGTATTAGATTTGAGTTAGCATAGTGGAGACAGTCAGAGCTTACTCACACCCAATAGTGACTGTCATAATCTCCATGATTATATTGGATGTTGATTGTTAGTCTGTCACGGAAATCACACTATGTCAAGTACTGAATTCTCCCTAGTAATTTAGAACTACAAAAACATGTTTAATTGTTTGTTAAATGTACTCTTACTTTATCGACCAGCTCAAGAGATCTTCGCCCAATATATCTCCGCTGTGACGAACAGGCGCGTCTTGCACGGTATAAATTCATTTGTCAAGTTAATTATTGTTTTCAAAGTCTGTGTCTACAGCCCACCGTTTGAATTCAGGTTTGGATATCTGCGGGACTTCCAGTGCTGTTATAGTCTAAGGAATAATAGACTTCTGTTTGAAGTATCGTTTTAACAATCCATCATTGCACTCAAATATCGATACACGAACTTTCTATGTACAGGGACGTATCATCTATTAGGCACAGCACTTAAGGGTACAGTTTTAGGGTCAACGTTTAGGGCAAATGGAAGCTTTTAAAAATTTAATTGAAGCTTTGAAGAAAACAATAATAATTTAGAATTAGAATTACTTTATTTAATTCCCTAGAATATTAGATATTACCATTTTTCGTCATCATCAATATTATCATAATTAGCATCAGGTGTAGTGCCTACTGGCACTGTACATGAAAAATCCCCACAACTTTCTGTCCACAGCGTTGGCAATCAACTCAGTTTTTGACTCTCTTCCATGCCATGATGTCAGACTGTTCAGTATCTTATCTCTTTTTCAAGAGTCACCAGAAAACTGGAAATAACGAGCATGAGATTAATGACATAGAAGATAATATTTAAGAAAACAGCAACAGAGATGTTGGTGATTAGACACATGTTGAATCACACTAGCATACGAATAAATGGTCAGATACTAGAAGTAGTTGACATTTTTAATAATCTCGTCTCCTATCAGTAGTGCCTAGAACAATGAACGTCTCATTTACTGTCTTTGATGGCTACGTCCTGTAAAGGATATGCCACGATTTTCATTTTATTTATATAAATGAATCACAACATCTGAAGTCGGTGAAGACCCGCCTGCATGACGTGGGACACCTGTCAAATGGTAAAGCAGGCTCTCACGCAAAAATCAGTCAGAAGCGCCATACCCGGCGTCATGGCTACCGTCGGATTCACAGCGAACGAATGCAGTTAAGTAGAAGTTATAAATGAATATCTTACTTCTAAAACTAAGAGAGAGGAAATAGGAAGCGGAATAAACAAACATTGGGAAATACAAAAATAAGAAGTGAGAAATAAGAAATGAAGACTGATCAAATAAACATGACCACATGAAGCTGAATTTTTATTACTCGAGATCATGTTCAATTAAATACAATGGAAAATCAACAGATGATCTCTTATCCCTTCCATCAGCAAACAGATAACTACATTAACTTCTTTCCCCGTATGAAACGTCGGATACGCTTCTGACACATTGCGTGTTGATAGATGGTTCTCGGAATTAGAGACAGTAACCAATAGTTGAGTTGGATACGATAACAACAGGCGCGTGTCTTTTGTTTACTTTCCAATATGGTTGGTTGTCAGGGAATACCAACACGTTTGTCCATTTTATTCATTTAGTACATCGGAAGAGAACATTTATGGCTCATGAACAATACAGGATACTTAAGTGTTAATATATTATGTTGGACAATGTGTTTTAGCAAGATGTACATATAGTTTCAATTGCAGTTGTCAGATTTCACGAAGTACTACTGAGGTAAACCATTCTTCTTCTACTACTTCAGCTTCATTTACTATTTTACTTTTACTTCTAATATTACTTCTACTATCACTTCTACTGCTAATATTACTTCTACTATCATTTCTAATATCACTTCTACTATCACTTCTATTTCTAATATCACTTCTACTATCATTTCTACTTCTAATTTCATTTCTACTATCACTTCTACTTCTAATATCACTTCTACTATCATTTCTACTTCTAATTTCATTTCTACTATCATTTCTAATATTACTTCTACTATCAATGCAACTTCTAATGTTACTTCTATTATTCTCTGCTACTTCTAATGTTACTTTTACTTCTAATATCACTTCTACTATCACTTCTACTTCTAATATTACTTCTACCATCACTTCTACTTCTAATATTACTTCTATTATCACTTCTACTTCTAATATCACTTCTACTATCACTTCTACTTCTAATATTACTTCTACTATCACTTCTACTTCTAATATCACTTCTACTATCACTTCTACTTCTAATATTATTTCTAAGACAAACAGTCGCAGAGGAGGATTTGAGGGTAAGATGTCTCAGGAGAATTCTCCGAATTGGTTGGAATCAAATGCTACTTAATACTGAGATCACTTGACACACAGGCAGCAACAATAGCAACGAGGAAATAACAAGAAGGAGATAGAAGTGCTTGGAATACACATTAAGAATGCACAAGACCAGGCACCCACATGTAGCTCCGGCTATAAATGGAATCTGTCGAGAGAACTGAAACATGGAATAAACTGTGACAGAAGAGAGAGAGTGTAGGCCTGAGAATAATAAGCTGCCTTTCAAGGGAGATCTGTTGAGAAAAGGGTTGATGTCTTGTGTTTAAGGGTATTTGAAAGATGGAGATTTCTTATAGAATGTAACAGCTATAAATGTGAGATTTCCTAGAGAATATAACAGTTATAAATGTGAGATTTCTTAGAGAATTTAACAGTTATAAATGTGAGATTTCTTAGAGAATTTAACAGTTATAAATGTGAGATTTCTTAGAGAATTTAACAATTCTATTTGTGAGATTTCTTAGAGAATATAACAGTTATAAATGTAAGATTTCTTAGAGAATATAACAGTTATATATGTGAGATTTCTTAGAGAATGTTACAGTTATAAATGTAAGATTTCTTAGAGAATGTTACAGTTATAAATGTAAGATTTCTTAGAGAATATAACAGTTACATATGTGAGATTTCTTAGAGAATGTTACAGTTATAAATGTGAGATTTATTAGAGAATGTAACAGCTATAAATAAATATAAGATTTCTTAGAGAATGTAACAATTATACATGTGAGATTTCTTAGAGAATGTAACAATTATAAATGTAAGATTTCTTAGAGAATATAACAGTTATGCATGTGAGATTGTTTACACATATGTTTTTGTAAACATGTGTGTTGAAATTGTTTCCATTTGATGTCTGCTTTCGCCAGTCTGTTAGTTGTCTATTTTCAAGTAATTGTTTAGATATATGTAACATACAATTTGTGACAGTTAAACTGAACACATTTTCGTTATCATCGACAAGTCAGATTAACCATGTAAAAATATATACATATCGTAGTTGGTATGTCGTTTCCATAGATTGTCAAAGTAGAATTTATTGCTTAACATAGTACAAGTAAACAAATGATGGCATTTCTTACAATGACGGTTGTTTTATTACCTCCCCTAACTTACTGAAACTGTCGGAATAGTAATCACTGCTGGCAGTTACCAATCTGTTACAGAGATTCTCAACATTCTCAGATTACGTGGCTACTTGACACACATGGTTCTAATACTTCTTCCTTATTATCTTTATCTTCATCTGAATAATATTTGTCGTTTTCTTCTTCTTCTTCTTACTTCATCCTTTTCTTATCCACCTTCTTATTTATTTTGTTATTATGTCTCTTCATCCTCACTTTCTTTTCGTCGTCACCTTCATTCTTCTTATTTTTTTCAATATGCATTTCGATGGTTTTATCGACTCGCTGGTTAAACATGCTTTTAATTCTGCTAAGCAAATGCCAGGCCTTACCTATACAACTGTAAATTAATATTATCTATTTATTATTATATATACAACTGTAGATTAATATTATATATTTATTATTACCTATACAATTGTAGATTAATATTATCTATTTATTATTACATATACAACTGTAGATTAATATTATCTATTTATTATTATATATACAACTGTAGATTAATACTACCTAATTAATTCGCCCGAGTGGTTACCGAGGCTCAAATTTGGGGTGTAAAGAATAGCACCACTGTTACCTGCCTCGAATGTCGTAAGAGGCGACTAAGGAGGTTTGGTGAAATCGGATGCATGTGTCCTAAACGTGTAGAAGTCTATGCGTTTAGGGGCCTACAAACCAATGTGCAACGTATACACGTTCTTGGCAAAGATCAAACATATCACAAAGAGTGATTAAAATTGATCATAAAGAACGAACGCAAAGAAGAAGAAGACTACCTAATTATTACATATACAACTGTAGATTAATATTATCTATTTATTATTACATATACAACTGTAGATTAATATTATCTATTTATTATTACATATACAACTGTAGATTAATATTATCTATTTATTATTACATATACAACTGTAGATTAATATTATCTATTTATTATTACATATACAACTGTAGATTGTTTTGTTCATAACGATAACATTATTTTTGTTATTTATTGACCTTAGCTTGACCTCAAATAACGAATTTGATTGGATTCATTGATTTATAGGACAATCAACATTGCACTTTGGCTTGTAACCATGTGTGCTTCGATTTTTTTCTTACACACGAAGATCTCAGCGGCAGTGCACGAACTCCGAAGCACTGGCGAGGGTCCCCGGTGTAATTTTGAAGATTCTAAAATTTTGTAGGAATTTTATTTTTTATCTTTTCTAATGAATTTTGACTAATGAGTGGCTTTCGAGCTTGCTCTGCTCGATTTTGAACTGCCAAGGGTTCTTTTAAGTGCTCAAATTGAACACGGAACCTACGTTTTATAGTCGGTCTCCGATAGGACTAGGAACTCGATCTCACTTACACTGAGATCGTGGATCTCTGAAAAAATACCCAAAATGGCTCCATGAGGAAGCGAACCGAGTATCTTTAGAACGAGAAGTCAGCACCCACGCCCCAGAGAGAGATATCCAATATTGTTTGATTATAGTTTGAGATCATACTGGAGGCAGCACCCCACGCCCCGAGAGAGATATCCAATATTGTTTGATTATAGTTTGAGATCATACTGGAGGCGAGCACCCACGCCCCAGAGAGAGATATCCAATATTGTTTGATTATAGTTTGAGATAGTACTGGAGGCCAGCACCCACGCCCCAGAGAGAGATATCCAATATTGTTTGATTATAGTTTGAGATCATACTGGAGGCCAGCACCCCCCACGCCCCAGAGAGAGATATCCAATATTGTTTGATTATAGTTTGAGATCATACTGGAGGCGAGCACCCACGCCCCAGAGAGAGATATCCAATATTGTTTGATTATAGTTTGAGATAGTACTGGAGGCGAGCACCCACGCCCCAGAGAGAGATATCCAATATTGTTTGATTATAGTTTGAGATATACTGGAGGCGAGCACCCACGCCACAGAAGAGATCCCAATATTGTTTGATTATAGTTTGAGATAGTACGAGTCACCCAGACAGACCAATTGATTGATTACTAGTTTGAGATCACTGTTTACCTTTGACCTTACTTTGAGAATCTGAAGCTGCTAGAGGGGAAAATAAATTTAACAATTGAAAATAATTGACACACAGGGTGCCCTGACAGTTATTCAGTCTCTTTCAACAATCTCAGTGTGTCAACGACAGAACATCCGTACTGTAGTTCTGGTGATTACTCTGTATATGTTCTCAGCACAACATTTTTAGGTATAGCTTTTCTGTTGGAATCTGATACGGAACTCTATGACTCAAACTACCCGAGAAGCGCTAGACGTGCAGAAGAACACAATACTATACTACAACCCGTTAACAGTGTAGCGGCAAAAGAATAAGAAAACTCGTCAACTGATCACTGGCAAACTAAGCTACAGTGACCCACCGTTTGAGAACCATTGCTGTACAGTCGTTTTGTGTATCTCAAACACACGTTGAACAAATAACAACTGATTTGTTAAGACAACACAGGCATAGAAATGTTTGTAGTATTACCATTAATAAATTAATTCTTTGAAGCGTTAGATAAAGACACTCTATTCTGACAAGTTAAAATCTGTGTGATTGAAACTAGATCATTAACTTGGATATCAATGTTAAGCTTTGGATAAATTCCTGCTATCTTCTGTTGATTTTATATTTATCAAGCTTTGTGGTTGTTTCTTGTCAGTCACAAGTATGTTTCTCTAACTTGACTCACTGACTTTATAGTGTTTAATGAGATGCGCCAATATAAAACAAGGTAACAAGAAGGAAGTAGTCTTGATCAGATCCGGTTCCATGATGCGTCTCATCTCATTCACTGCGCATGTCACAAGTCATAGATACAAATTCAATGTTTCTTTTCTTCACATAAATCTGGAAAAGAACAATAAAATAGTGACAAACAGGGGCGGCTCGTCATTAAGGGCCAGTGGGCTTGGCCCCACCAAAAATATTGAGTAACGTGTACTTATTACTTTAGACATTATTTGTTCATAATTATTACTTTCAACGGGATACTAATAGCGCTACTGAGTCACACTGGAAAAATATTCTGCAAAATACTTGAAAAAAGGCTCCGTCACATCATCGAGCCACAGCTTAATGACTTCCAAATGGGATTCAGGAAGAACAAAAGCTGTACAGACCCATTATTCGCTCTCAGGCAGTTAGTAGAAAGGACTGTCGAATCCGACAAACACCTACACGTTTGCATTTGTAGATCAGGAAACAGCGTTCGACCGCGTAGATAGGCACAAGTTGTGGAAAATACTAACAACCTAGGGGTTAATGACCACCTAGCCAGCCTTTGCAAGAGCCTTTATACAAACAGCCAATGTACGATTAGAACAAACACAGGACTATCAAAAAAGTTTCACGTAGGGTCAGGAGTAAGACAAGGCTGCGTACTATCCCCGCTGCTCACTCCATGCTTGGGTTCTTCTAAAACGAGGGATTCTAATCGATGAGTTGGACCTAGGTCACTCCATACTTGGGTTCTTCTAAAACGAGGGATTCTGATCGATGAGTTGGACCTAGGTCACTCCATACTTGGGTTCTTCTAAAACGAGGAATTCTGATCGATGAATTGGACCTAGGTCACTCCGTACTTGGGTTCTTCTAAAACGAGGAATTCTGATCGATGAGTTGGACCTAGGTCACTCCATACTTGGGTTCTTCTAAAACGAGGAATTCTGATCGATGAGTTGGACCTAGGTCACTCCATACTTGGGTTCTTCTAAAACGAGGAATTCTGATCGATGAGTTGGACCTAGGTCACTCCATACTTGGGTTCTTCTAAAACGAGGAATTCTGATCGATGAGTTGGACCTAGGTCACTCCATACTTGGGTTCTTCTAAAACGAGGAATTCTAATCGATGAGTTGGACCTAGGTCACTCCATACTTGGGTTCTTCTAAAACGAGGAATTCTGATCGATGAGTTGGACCTAGGTCACTCCATACTTGGGTTCTTCTAAAACGAGGAATTCTGATCGATGAGTTGGACCTAGGTCACTCCATACTTGGGTTCTTCTAAAACGAGGAATTCTGATCGATGAGTTGGACCTAGGTCACTCCATACTTGGGTTCTTCTAAAACGAGGTATTCCGGTCAGTGAGTTGAACCTGGCATCATTAATACATGCGTTCTGCCAACACTTGAGGTGATCATTAGATAAGGTGAGTATGACTCGTTAATACATGCGTTTTTCCAACACTGAGGTGATCATTAGATAAGGCGAGCATGACTCGTTAATACATGCGTTCTGCCAACACTTGAGGTGATCATTGATAGGCGAGCATGACTCGTTAATACATGCGTTCTGCCAACACTTGAGGTGATCATTAGATAAGGCGAGCATGACTCGTTAATACATTCTTTCTGCCAACACTTGAGGTGATCATTAGATAAGGTGAGCATGACTCGTTAATATATTCTTTCTGCAACACTGAGGTGATCATTAGATAAGGCGAGCATGACTCGTTAATACATGCGTTCTGCCAACACTTGAGGTGATCATTAGATAAGGCGAGCATGACTCGTTAATACATTCTTTCTGCCAACACTTGAGGTGATCATTAGATAAGACGAGCATGACTCGTTAATACAAAGGTTCTTCCAAAATGTAGAATTCATTTCGGTTATCTATACTTTTTGTTATTACCTTTTGAATGGAAATGTTGGTCAACAATTAGAACGTTCGTAGTCTGATATTTTTAATTGACAACATACCTGGCTACCTGGTCCATCGCATGATAAGAGTGCTGCTCATCACCAGAACACATCTGACTAGACTAAGTCTTCTTCAGCAGCGATGTCCGAGCAACCACTGCATGCTTTAAAGAGTCACCAGTGTCTCGTTATCGTTAAGTTGCGGTGCTCGTCTTTCGCCATTTCGTATAAACTCTGCTTGTTCCAGCCTTGAGCGATCTGACTTTTTCCAGTCATTTTAAATCTTAGTGTGGGTGAGATCGAGTTCTTAGTCCTATCGAAGACGGGCGGCAAAACGCAAGTGGAGCAAACACACACAAACTCTTGTTAGAGTGTAAACTCGATACGGGTAGGCTGTAGAGCCGAGGTTTAGGCATAAAATTATTTGTAACAAAATTTACAAAATATCTACATACTTTCACCGTTCTCAAAATTACATCAGGAACCCTAACTGGTGCTACGGAGCTTTACTAGTATCGCTAAGAAGATGGCGCGAAGATGTAACTGTTGATTTGAGCATGACGGCTGCAGTAGAGAGACATATGTCTTATAAGAGAGAAAATTCGAAGTGCTGTTAGGGTTGCAAAGTAATGCTCAGGACAAGCTATTTGATGATGACTAAATAGTAGATATTATACAATAGTAGATATTATACAATAGTAGATATTATACAATAGTAGATATTATACAATAGTAGATATTATACAATAGTAGATATTATACAATAGTAGATATTATACAATAGTAGATATTATACAATAGTAGATATTATACAATAGTAGATATTATACAATAGTAGATATTATACAATAGTAGATATTATACAATAGTAGATATTATACAATAGTAGATATTATACAATAGTAGATATTATACAATAGTAGATATTATACAATAGTAGATATTATACAATAGTAGATATTATACAATAGTAGATATTATACAATAGTAGATATTATACAATAGTAGATATTACACAATAGTAGATATTACACAATAGTAGATATTATACAATAGTAGATATTATACAATAGTAGATATTATACAATAGTAGATATTATACAATAGTAGATATTATACAATAGTAGATATTACACAATAGTAGATATTATACAATAGTAGATATTACACAATAGTAGATATTACACAATAGTAGATATTATACAATAGTAGATATTATACAATAGTAGATATTATACAATAGTAGATATTACACAATAGTAGATATTATACAATAGTAGATATTACACAATAGTAGATATTACACAATAGTAGATATTATACAATAGTAGATATTACACAATAGTAGATATTATACAATAGTAGATATTATACAATAGTAGATATTACACAATAGTAGATATTACACAATAGTAGATATTACACAATAGTAGATATTATACAATAGTAGATATTATACAATAGTAGATATTACACAATAGTAGATATTACACAATAGTAGATATTATACAATAGTAGATATTATACAATAGTAGATATTACACAATAGTAGATATTATACAATAGTAGATATTATACAATAGTAGATATTACACAAAAGTAGATATTACACAAAAGTAGATATTACACAATAGTAGATATTATACAATAGTAGATATTACACAATAGTAGATATTACACAATAGTAGATATTATACAATAGTAGATATTACACAATAGTAGATATTACACAAAGTAGATATTACACAAAGTAGATATACACAATAGTAGATATTACACAATAGTAGATATTACACAATAGTAGATATTACACAATAGTAGATATTATACAATAGTAGATATTACACAATAGTAGATATCACACAAAAGTAGATATTACTCAACAACTGTTACATGATTTGTTTCTAAAGCACGAATTTTTGACGTTGGAGATGTCCCAATTTTGACTCTATGACCAATGAGTATGAAAGCTGATGTTCCTGTTTTCAACAAACGGCTGTACGCAACTCATGGATCTGTTGTGTTCACATCGTCCGCTCGTCAAATCTTGGCCAGAAATGCACGCACACTTTCTCAGAAACTCCGTAACACATTGAACAAGTCAGAGTTGTACGCCATGAGATGTGTTGTAGATGGTCTCAAATTTATCCATAAAGGTAAGAGTTACCAGAAGATGTTGAGCTTAGCAAAGATGTAGCTACGATATTTTCAAACAGTAAATTGCTGTCTGACATGTTTCTTAGATTTTTCACAATTTGTTCCTGTTTGTTCTCTTTTGTACAATTCATTGTTCTCCTTTGTTCACTTTTGTTCTCCTTGTTCACTTTTTCTCCTTTGTTCACTTTTGTTCTCCTTTGTTCACTTTTTTCTCCTTTGTTCACTTTTTTCTCCTTTGTTCACTTTTGTTCTCCTTTGTTCACTTTTTTCTCCTTTGTTCACTTTTGTTCTCCTTTGTTCACTTTTGTTCTCCTTTGTTCACTTTTTTCTCCTTTGTTCACTTTTGTTCTCCTTTGTTCCTTTCTTTGTACTTTTGTTCTCCTTCTTTTTCCCTTTGTTCTTTTTCTCCTTTTTCACTTTGTTCTCCTTGTTCACTTTTCCTTGTTCACTTTGTTTCCTTTGTTCACTTTTTCCTTTTTTCTTTTTCTCCTTTGTTCACTTTTTTCTCCTTGTTCACTTTTGTTCTCCTTGTTCACTTTTGTTCTCCTTTGTCACTTTTTCTCTTTGTTCACTTTTGTCTCCTTGTTCACTTTTGTTCTCCTTTGTTCACTTTTGTTCTCCTTGTTCACTTTGTCTCTTGTCCTTGGGCAAAGATGTGTTGGCTTCAGATCAACAACATTGTTATATCTGTAAACACTCATATTTTAACCTCCATCAAACCTGTCACACCCTGAAACTGAACGAATCCAAATCTGCACTACATGACAGCCAAGCTGATATATTTCCTGTAGGTGTGATTAGCGTACATAATGTGCTTTCTCAAACTCTAAAAAACTCTTTAAAACAAATTAATTCCCGACCAAAAGTCTATACTGTTTAATCAACTCTATTCGATATTACTTCACATATTTACTCACTAACTATTGTTTTGTGCGTGAATCACGTAGAGACAAGAATTTAATATATCTAGTTGGACACGTTTTCTAAACCAGTTCAACAAAGATATGTTTTGTAGCTTTGTCTTAAAACAAGATATTAAATTGTCCGAGAATAGTAATTGAAGAGTTGTCAATATAGTGATTCTCTTTTAATAACAAACAGCCGAAACAATGACATCTAAGCCAAAGATTAATACAAGATGTGATTGATGATTTGAACAGGACAACAACAGAGCAAAGGCATTCATAACTAATACAAATTTCTTTTTCTCTCTGTTGCTCTCCCTTTCTCTAGTCTGTGAGTCATTGGCTCTTAGCAGCAACAAATGTATGTAGTTCTTCTCTGTTCTTTGCTGATCTATCTTTTGTTTTTCATCTGTGATTCCATTTGTGCAGTTCCTGCTCTACTGTTCTTCTCTGGGCGGTTGTGGGTCCTCCAAGTTTTTGTTTACAATCTGGTGCCCATATCAGTGCAGTTGTCGTGACCGAGTTAGTCTTCATGTGTGATACATAGCATATTCATCTCCAGCCTCTCTTTTGTATGATCGTGTTCATATTCTCTTGTTGACACTGTGCAATCAGTTCTTAGGTAGAGATAGCTCTTGGTTAGAACACGCGTAAGATTTTTCGCAAACAAGTAGTAAAGTTTACAAGTCATAAGAGTTAATTCTTATTTGGCATGTTTGTTGGCCGACACGACGGTATAACCATAAAAAGGTTCGTCTTTAGGTTGAAAGGGTGCGCCTCTGATTAAAGAGGTTTAAATTTCCTACATGACAATCAAATAAACAAAATTGATAAACAAACAAACTGAACATGTATGAAGAGAAACCAGTGCTCAAACAAAAAGTTCTATCAATACCCGGATTCTCATCAAGGAACTCACGATTCTTGTTTATGTTAGTTGACCCACGTGCTCTAATATAAAAAAAAAGACTGGTTCTTATGTTGAAAGGAGCATGCCGCGGTTTAATGAGGCTTTAATCCCTGACATAATCAAGACAGACAAAGTTGCATCTCTAGGCTACCAATAGTGACTGAACATTTCTTCTGAAGGGAGACATGTTATATAAACATACATTTGTCTTCGTTCACTATTGTTGATTGATTGTTTGATTCAATCAATCAAGAACATTGAAAAAGAAACATATGTTGGGCAGGTGATTGATTGTTTGATTCAATTAATCAACAACAGTGAACAGAAACATATGTTGGGCAGGTGATTGATTGTTATAGATTCAATTAATCAACAACAGTGAACAGAAACATATGTTGAGCAGGTGATTGATTGTTATAGAGCTAGTAACACAGATACATATCTGAATTGTTCTAATCTGGTATCTGTGTGATATAGATGGTCTCTCCGTCTGCTTGCCCCGTGTGTTGCTGGGGAGCCGATGATATCAATCATTATGTGTTTCAATATGATCATCGTAATATATTTTTCTGTTGTCGTCGCACAGATTCCAGGTTGTAGTCCAGAGTATATTGTCTTGAAACACTTCCAAAATTAAAGATGTCAAACATATGAGACTAATAGAAGCCATGCAGTTCCTATGCTATGCTACCAGTGTCAGACATGGACAGTCCTCAAAAGTTGCAAACATAAAATTACATCTTTTGAGATGAGATATATACAAAATGATGTTACCAAAACAAGAAAGGATAGAATAAGAAATGAAATGATAAGAACAAGTGCAATAACAACTTCAGTCAACAATTTTTTAAATAAAGAATGACATTTTTCTATAATTTTGTTAGAATGGAAACCGACCAACCCACAGAATACTCATGCTTCAAGAGAACGACAGGATATAAAGCAAGAGACTGACCAAGGAAAAAAAACTTGATTAAATGAAGTCGATATATGAAACACATATTGTTATTTATCAAAGTATAGTTATTACATCCCTGGTGTAATTACATTTCATTGATTAGATGAAGTCGATATATGAAACACATATTGTTATTTATCAAAGTATAGTTCTTACATCCCTGGTATTTTTACATTTCATTGATTAGATGAAGTCGATATATGAAACACATATTGTTATTTATCAAAGTATAGTTCTTCACCCCTTGTGTTTTACATTTCATTGATTAGATGAAGTCGATATATGAAACACATATTGTTATTTATCAAAGTATAGTTATAATGGTCCTATCAATCAATCACAATTTTACACTCATTTCTAGTATGATGTTTTCGACATAGTGTCATGTTTTTTGGGAATAGTTTCCACATTTTCATTGTTAAATATATGTGTGTATATGTTAGTATATATGTTCTTCTGGAACAGAGACTGCCAGTTCTTACATCATCTCTAGTGTTTTTACATTTCATTGATTAGATGAAGACTTTGTCAAGGACATCTTGAGCCAGTGACCTGGAAAAGTTTGCAGCCAATGACACGTGAGAAATTAAACCATGAAGTTTGTAGACCTTGTTTCTACATTGTAACTGGAGCAGTAAAGGTATGTCTATTTTAATATCGTCTCTCTCATCCTTGTCCAGGTGATGCACGGTCAGTGAGATAATGACTTTCGATGCTTATGGACAAGCATGTTTTTAATATCATTTCTCATGCCATCTCTGAGACAGCTTTGAGTTAACTCAGTACTTCACCATTAATATATTTAACTCTATATATACCTAACCACTGTAGTGGTGGAGAACTGTGTGTCAATCACCTCATTTGTGACTTTCACACATATTACTTTCTTTTGTTTTATAATAAATATTTCATGTTGTTATGGTAGCTAACGATGGTGAGGTATATACATGTTTGCATGTATGTATTTCTCTAGTACTCAATTGAAACTTGTCGACCTGAAAGCTGATACAATCGGGAATCTTCTATATACAATATATGTCTAATCTTACGTCTAGTCACAAGAGTATTATTTTATCAATTTCTAAATCTCAGGCAATGTACAACTCATCAAATGACACACAAACCAGAAATGTTCATCAGCCAAATATGTTGTACAGCCATGGCGTTGGAGAATACCTGGGCATGGTCTCTGCTGAAGGCATCCATGATGATATTTCTTCACCGACCTTGATCGTCACTAAAGGTATGAATAATGATATGTTTCAGCTCTCTATAATTTAATCTTTACTTTTGTCTCATCATTATTACTCGCTAGTTGTGATAAAAGTATTGTTATTTGTCTCATTATTACTCGCTAGTTGTGATAAAAGTATTGTTATTTGTCTCATTATTACTCGCTAGTTGTGATAAAAGTATTGTTATTTGTCTCATCATTATTACTCGATTGTTATGATAACATTATTGTTATTTGTCTCATCATTATTACTCGATTGTTGTGATAAAAGTATTGTTATTTGTCTCATCATTATTACTCGATTGTTATGATAACATTATTGTTATTTGTCTTATCATTGTTACTATTGTTACTCTTAACTTTCGATATCTATACATTTTTGCTTTGCTTTCATTTTTTAGTATTAATTTTTTTTTCATATTTACTTTTTACCTATTTGTTTTTTAATTAATTTCCTCATTGTTACTATAGTAACGAAAATTGGGACCATAGTAACCAAACTGATTTTGTTATCTCCCAACCAGCTTCATATGTCTTGAATTACAACATATACCATCAATACCAGCTTGTGAAATCAACTTCAAATATTACCACAATCTTTAGCCAGTGCTAGCTTTATACATTACAATATGTTTCTATCACCAACAACTTTAGTCATTATAACCAACATTAGATATCATAACCAACATTAGATATCATAAACAACATTAGATATCACAACCAACATTAGATATCATAACCAACATTAGATATCATAACCAACATTAGATATCACAACCAACATTAGATATCATAACCAACATTAGATATCACAACCAACATTAGATATCATAACCAACATTAGATATCATAACCAACATTAGATATCATAACAAACATTAGATATCATAACCAACATTAGATATCACAACCAACATTAGATATCACTACCAGAAATCAAGACACATATCAAAAGAAAGTACAAAGAGGTATGGAGGCAACAAACCAAAAGCAAACACCCACAAGATCCCATCAGCAGACTAAACAGAAAACAGCACACAACAATCTTTCGACTAAGAACAGGTCACTGCAGGCTCAACCCCCACATGCACAGAATAAAGCCTGCTCAGACTGCACAGTGTGCATGCCAGACAGAGACACAGACTCCAGAGCACATCCTGCAGTCATGTCCATCATACATACAACAACGAAATGAAACATGGCCTCATGAACAAAGCATACAGACAAGCTTGGGGGAAATCTCGAAGAACTCCAACTGACATGCAGCTTCATAGAGGCAACCCATCTCATGATTTAGACGGATGATACGAAACCGAACGCAAAGAAGAAGAAGAAGATAACCAACATTAGGGTATCAAACCAACATTAGATATCACAACCAACATTAGATATCACAACCAACATTAGATATCACAACCAACATTAGATATCACAACCAACATTAGATATCATAACCAACATTAGATATCATAACCAACATTAGATATCACAACCAACATTAGATATCATAACCAACCTTAGATATCATAACCAACATTAGATATCACAAACAACATTAGATATCATAACCAACATTAGATATCATAACCAACATTAATATCATAACTCAACATTAGATATCATAACCAACATTAGATATCACAACCAACATTAGATATCATAACCCACATTAGATATCATAACCAACATTAGATATCATAACCAACATTAGATATCACAACCAACATTAGATATCACAACCAACATTAGATATCATAACCAACATTATATATTATAACCAACATTAGATATCACAACCAACATTAGATATCACAAACAACATTAGATATCATAACCAACATTAGGATATATAACAACATTAGATATCATAACCAACATTAGATATCACAACCAACATTAGATACCATAACCAACATTAGATATCACAACCAACATTAGATATCACAACCAACATTAGATATCATAACCAACATTATATATCATAACCAACATTAGATATCATAACCAACATTAGATATCATAACCAACATTAGATATCACAACCAACATTAGATATCACAAACAACATTAGATATCACAACCAAAATTAGATATCACAACCAACATTAGATATCATAACCAACTTTAGATATCATAACCAACATTAGATATCACAACCAACATTAGATATCACAACCAACATTATATATCACAACCAACATTAGATATCATAACCAACATTAGATATCATAACCAACATTAGATATCACAACCAACATTATATATCATAACCAACATTAGATATCATAACCAACATTAGATATCATAACCAACATTAGATATCATAACCAACATTAGATATCATAACCAACATTAGATATCACAAACAACATTAGATATCATAACCAACATTAGATATCACAACCAACATTAGATATCATAACCAACATTAGATATCATAACCAACATTAGATATCATAACCAACATTAGATATTAGAACCAACATTAGATATCACAACCAACATTAGATATCACAAACAACATTAGATATCATAACCAACATTAGATATCACAACCAACATTAGATATCATAACCAACATTAGATATCATAACCAACATTAGATATCACAACAACATTGTATTTTACATAACCAACATTAGATATCATAACCAACATTAGATATCATAACCAACATTAGATATCACAAACAACATTAGATATCACAACCAACATTAGATATCACAATACCAGCATTAGATATCATAACCAACATTAGATATCACAACCAACATTAGATATCACAACCAACATTAGATATCACAACCAACATTAGATATCACAACCAACATTAGATATCATAACCAACATTAGATATCACAATCAACATTAGATATCACAACCAACATTAGATATCAAAACCAACATTAGATATCACAACCAACATTAGATATCATAACCAACATTAGATATCATAAACAACATTAGATATCAACCAACATTAGATATCATAACCAACATTAGATATCATAACACATTAGATATCATAACCAACTTTAGATATCACTACAACATTAGATATCACAACCAACATTAGATATCACAACCAACATTAGATATCACAACTAAAATTAGATATCATAACCAACATTAGATATCATAACAGCATTAGATATCATAACCAACTTTAGATATCACAACCAACATTAGATATCACAACCAACATTAGATATCATAACCAACATTAGATATTATAACCAACATTAGATATCATAACCAACATTAGATATCATAACCAACATTAGATATCATAACCAACATTAGATATCATAACCAACATTAGATATCACAACCAACATTAGATATCACAAACAACATTAGATATCATAACCAACATTAGATATCATAACCAACATTAGATATCATAACCAACATTAGATATCATAACAAACATTAGATATCACAACCAACATTAGATATCATAACCAACATTAGATATCATAACCAACATTAGATATCATAACCAACATTAGATATCATAACCAACATTAGATATCATAACCAACATTAGATATCATAACCAACATTAGATTTTATAACCAACATTAGATATCACAACCAACATTAGATATCACAAACAACATTAGATATCATAACCAACATTAGATATCACAACCAACATTAGATATCATAACCAAAATTAGATATTACAACCAACATTAGATATCACAAACAACATTAGATATCATAACCAACATTAGATATCATAACCAACATTAGATATCATAACCAACATTAGATATCATAACCAACATTAGATATCACAACCAACATTAGATATCATAACCAACATTAGATATCACAACCAACATTAGATATCATAACCAACATTAGATATCATAACCAACATTAGATATCACAACCAACTTTAGATATCATAACCAACTTTAGATATCACAACCAACATTAGATATCACAACCAACTTTAGATATCATAACCAACATTAGATATCATAACCAACATTAGATATCATAACCAACATTAGATATCAAAACCAACATTAGATATCATAACCAACATTAGATATCACAATCAACATTAGATATCACAAACCAACATTAGATATCATAAATCAACATTGATATCATAACCAACATTAGATATCATACCAACATTAGATATCATAACCAACATTAGATATCACAACCAACATTAGATATCACAACCAACATTAGATATCACAACCAACATTAGATATCATAACCAACATTAGATATCACAACCAACATTAGATATCATAACCAACATTAGATATCACAACCAACATTAGATATCATAACCAACATTAGATATCATAACCAACATTAGATATCATAACCAACTTTAGATATCATAACCAACATTAGATATTATAACCAACATTAGATATCATAACCAACATTAGATATCATAACCAACTTTAGATATCATAACCAACATTAGATATTATAACCAACATTAGATATCATAACCAACATTAGATATCACAACCAACATTAGATATCACAACCAACATTAGATATCATAACCAACATTAGATATCACAACCAACATTATATATCATAACCAACATTAGATATTATAACCAACATTAGATATCATAACCAACATTAGATATCATAACCAACATTAGATATCACAACCAACATTAGATATCACAACCAACATTAGATATTATAACCAACATTAGATATCATAAACAACATTAGATATCACAACCAACATTAGATATCATAACCAACATTAGATATCAAAAACAACATTAGATATCACAACCAACATTAGATATCATAACCAACATTAGATATCACAACCAACATTAGATATCACAACCAACATTAGATATCACAACCAACATTATATATCAAAACCAACATTAGATATCATAACCAACATTAGATATCATAACCAACATTAGATATCATAACCAACATTAGATATCACAAACAACATTAGATATCACAACCAACATTAGATATCACAACCAACATTAGATATCATAACCAACATTAGATATCAAACCAACATTAGATATCTAACCAACATTAGATATCATAACCAACATTAGATATCACAACCAACATTAGATATCATAACCAACATTAGATATTATAACCAACATTAGATATCATAACCAACTTTAGATATCACAACCAACATTAGATATCATAACCAACATTAGATATCACAACCAACTTTAGATATCACAACCAACATTAGATATCATAACCAACATTAGATATCATAACCAACATTAGATATCATAACCAACATTAGATATCACAACTCAACTTTAGATATCAACCAACATTAGATATCATAACCAACATTAGATATCATAACCAACATTAGATATCATAACCAACATTAGATATCATAACCAACATTATATATCATAACCAACATTAGATATCATAACCAACATTAGATATCATAATCAACATTAGATATCATAACCAACATTAGATATCATAATCAACATTAGATATCATAATCAACATTAGATATCATAACCAACATTAGATATCATAACCAACATTAGATATCATAACCAACATTAGATATCACAACCAACATTATATATCATAACCAACATTAGATATCATAACCAACATTAGATATCATAAACAACATTAGATATCATAACCAACATTAGATATCATAAACAACATTAGATATCATAACCAACATTAGATATCACAACCAACATTAGATATCACAAACAACATTAGATATCATAACCAACATTAGATATCATAACTAACATTAGATATCATACCAACATTAGATATCACAACCAACATTAGATATCACAACCAACATTATATATCACAACCAACATTAGATATCATAACCAACATTAGATATCACAACCAACATTAGATATCATAACCAACATTAGATATCACAACCAACATTAGATATCACAACCAACATTAGATATCATAACCAACATTAGATATCACAACCAACATTAGATATCAACCAACATTAGATATCACAAACCAACATTTATATATCACAACCAACATTAGATACCATAACCAACATTAGATATCATAACCAACATTAGATATTATAACCAACATTAGATATCATAACCAACATTAGATATCATAATCCAACATTAGATATCATAACCAACATTAGATATCATAACAGCGATGATATCACAACCAACATTAGATATCACAAACAACATTAGATATCATAACCAACATTAGATATCACAATCAACATTAGATATCATAACCAACATTAGATATCATAACCAACATTAGATATCATAACCAACATTAGATATCACAAACAACATTAGATATCATAACCAACATTAGATATCACAACCAACATTAGATATCATAACCAACATTAGATATCACAACCAACATTAGATATCACAAATAAAATTAGATATCATAACCAACATTAGATATCATAACCAACATTAGATATCATAACCAACATTAGATATCATAACCAACATTAGATATCACAACCAACATTATATATCATAACCAACATTAGATATCACAACAAACATTAGATATCATAACCAACATTAGATATCATAACCAACATTAGATATCACAACCAACTTAGATATCATAACCAACCCTTTTGATATCACAACCAACATTAGATATCACAACCAACTTTAGATATCACAACCAACATTAGATATCATAACCAACATTAGATATCATAACCAACATTAGATATCACAACCAACATTAGATATCACAACCAACATTAGATATCACAACCAACATTAGATATCACAACCAACATTAGATATCATAACCAACATTAGATATCATAACCAACATTAGATATCATAACCAACATTAGATATCATAACCAACATCAGATATCACAACCAACATTAGATATCACAACCAACATTAGATATCATAACAACATTATATATCACAACCAACATTAGATATCATAATTCAACATTAGATATCACAACCAACATTAGATATCATAACCCAAAATTAGATATCATAATTCAACATTAGATATCATAACCAACTTTAGATATCATAACCAACATTATATATTATAACCAACATTAGATATCATAATCAACATTAGATATCATAAACAAATTTAGATATCTAACCAACATTAGATATCATAACCAACTTTAGATATCACAACCAACATTAGATATCACAACCAACATTAGATATCACAACCAACATTAGATATCATAACCAACATTGATATCACAACCAACATTAGATATCATAACCAACATTAGATATCTTAACCAACATTAGATATCATAACCAACATTAGATATCATAACCAACATTAGATATCACAACCAACATTAGATATCACAACCAACATTAGATATTATAACCAACATTAGATATCATAACCAACATTAGATATCACAACCAACATTATATATCATAACCAACATTAGATATCATAACCAACATTAGATATCACAAACAACATTATATATCACAACCAACATTAGATATCATAACCAACATTAGAAAATCACAACCAACATTAGATATCACAACCAACATTAGATATTATAACCAACATTAGATATCACAACCAACAATAGATATCAAACCAACATTATATATCATAACCAACATTAGATATCATAACCAACATTAGATATCATAACCAACATTAGATAACACAACCAACATTAGATATCACAACCAACATTAGATATCACAACCAACATTAGATATCATAACCAACATTAGATATCACAACCAACATTAGATATCATAACCAACATTAGATATCATAACAAACATTAGATATCACAACCAACATTAGATATCATAACCAACATTAGATATTATAACCAACATTAGATATCATAGCCAACATTAGATATCATAACCAACATTAGATATCACAACCAACATTAGATATCACAACCAACATTAGATATTATAACCAACATTAGATATCATAACCAACATTAGATATCACAACCAACATTAGATATCACAACCAACATTAGATATTATAACCAACTTTAGATATCATAACCAACTTTAGATATCAAACCAACATTAATATCATAACCAACATTAGATATCACAACCAACTTAGATATCACAACCAACTTTAATACCCTAAACCAACATTAGATATCATAACCAACATTAGATATCATAACCAACATTAGATATCACAACCAACATTAGATATCACAACCAACATTAGATATCACAGCCAACATTAGATATCATAATCTAACATTAGATATCATAACCAACATTAGATATCACAACCAACATTAGATATCACAACCAACTTTAGATATCACAACCAACATTAGATATCATAACCAACATTAGATATCATAACCAACATTAGATATCATAACAAACATTAGATATCACAACCAACATTAGATATCATAACCAACATTAGATATCATAACCAACATTAGATATCACACAACATTAGATATCATAACCAACATTAGATATATAATCAACATTAGATATCATAACCAACATTAGATATCATAACCAACATTAGATATCATAACCAACATTAGATATTATAACCAACTTTAGATATCATAACCAACATTAGATATCATAACCACCATTAGATATCATAACCAACATTAGATATCATAACCAACATTAGATATCATAACCAACATTAGATATCATAACCAACATTAGATACCATAACCAACATTAGATATCATAACCAACATTAGATATCACAACCAACATTAGATATCACAACCAACATTAGATATCACAACCAACATTAGATATCATAACCAACTTTAGATATCATAACCAACATTATATATTATAACCAACATTAGATATCATAACCAACATTAGATATCATAACCAACATTAGATATCACAACCAACATTAGATATCACAAACAACATTAGATATCACAAACAACATTAGATATCATAACCAACATTAGATATCATAACCAACATTAGATATCACAACCAACATTAGATATCATAACCAACATTAGATATCATAACCAACATTAGATATCATAACCAACATTAGATATCATAACCACATTAGATATCATAACCAACATTAGATATCACAACCAACATTAGATATCATAACCAACATTAGATATCATAACCAACATTAGATATCACAACCAACATTAGATATCATAACCAACATTAGATATCATAACCAACATTAGATATCATAACCAACATTAGATATCATAACCAACATTAGATATCATAACCAACTTTAGATATCACAACCAACATTAGATATCATAAGCAACATTAGATATCACAACCAACATTAGATATCATAACCAACATTAATAGTTTACAACCAACATTAGATATCATAAACAACATTAGATATCATAACCAACATTAGATATCACAACCAGCATTAGATATCACAACAACATTAGATATCACAAACATAGTATATCATAACCAACATTAGATATCATAACCAACATTAGATATCATAACCAACATTAGATATCATAACCAACATTAGATATCATAACCAACATTAGATATCACAACCAACATTAGATATCATAATCCAACATTAGATATCATAACCAACATTAGATATCATAACCAACATTAGATATCATAACCAACATTAGATATCAACCAACATTAGATATCATAACCAACATTAGATATCACAACCAACATTAGATATCATAACCAACATTAGATATCACAACCAACATTAGATATCATAACCAACATTAGATATCACAACCAACATTAGATATCATAACCAACATTAGATACCATAACCAACATTAGATATCATAACCAACATTAGATATACAACCAACATTAGATATCATAACCAACATTAGATATCATAACCAACATTAGATATCATAACCAACATTAGATATCATAACCAGCATTAGATATCACAACCAACATTAGATATCATAACCACATTAGATATCACAACCAACATTAGATATCA
Source organism: Arion vulgaris (assembly GCA_020796225.1). Taxonomy (NCBI): domain Eukaryota; kingdom Metazoa; phylum Mollusca; class Gastropoda; order Stylommatophora; family Arionidae; genus Arion; species Arion vulgaris. Next base: position 28,720,292 of record CM036758.1, on the reverse strand, counting down.
AACCAACATTGATATCCAATCAACATTAGATATCACAACCAACATTAGATACCATAACCAACATTAGATATCATAACCAACATTAGATATCATAACCAACATTAGATATCAAAACCAACATTAGATATCACAACCAACATTAGATATCATAACCAACATTAGATATCATAACCCACATTAGATATCACAACCAACATTAGATATCACAACCAACATTAGATATCATAACCAACATTAGATATCACAACCAACATTAGATATCACAAACAACATTATATATCATAACCAACATTAGATATCATAACCCACATTAGATATCATAACCAACATTAGATATCATAACCAACATTAGATATCACAAACAACATTAGATATCACAACCAACATTAGATATTATAACCAACATTAGATATCACAACCAACATTAGATATCACAAACAACATTAGATACCATAACCAACATTAGATATCATAACCAACATTAGATATCACAAACAACATTAAATATCATAACCAACATTAGATATCATAACCAACATTAGATATTATAACCAACATTATATATCATAACCAACATTAGATATCACAACCAACATTAGATATCACAACCAACATTAGATATCATAACCAACTTTAGATATCATAACCAACATTATATATTATAACCAACATTAGATATCATAACCAACATTAGATATCATAACCAACATTAGATATCATAACCAACATTAGATATCATAACCAACATTAGATATCATAACCAACATTAGATATCATAACCAACATTAGATATCATAACTAACATTAGATATCATAACCAACATTAGATATCATAACCAACATTAGATATTATAACAACATTAGATATCAAAACCAACATTAGATATCACAAACAACATTAGATATCACAACCAACATTAGATATCACAACCAACATTAGATATCACAAACAACATTAGATATCATAACCAACATTAGATATCATAACCAACATTAGATATCACAACCAACATTAGATATCACAACCAACATTATATATCACAACCAACATTAGATATCAACCAACATTTTGATATCATAACCAACATTAGATATCACAACCAACATTAGATATCACAACCCAAAATTATATCAAACAACATTAGATATCAAACAACATTAGATATCATAACCAACATTAGATACCTAACCAACATTAGATATCATAACCAACATTTGATACATATAACCAACATTAGATATCCATAACAAAATTAGATATATAAACAACAAATAGATCATAAACCAACATTAGATATCATAACCACATTAGATACCATAATCCCATTAGATATCATAATCAACATTAGATATCATAACTTAACATTAGATATCATAATTCAACATTAGATATCAATAACCAACATTAGATATCATAACCAACTTATATATCACAACCAACATTAGATACTTTATAACCAACATTAGATGTCATAACTACCATTAGATATCATAAGCAACATTAGATATCACAAACGACATTGATATCATAATCGACATTAATATCATAAAACCGACATTAGATATCATAACCTGCATTAGATATCATAACCAACATTAGATAATCATAACTGCATTAGATATCATAACGACATTAGATATCACCATTGAATTGATATCATAACAAATTAGATATTATAACCAACATTAGATATCACAACCAACATTAGATATCATACCAACATTAGATATAAACCAACATTAGATATCACAGACCAACATTAGATATCATAATACATTAGATATCACAACAACATTAGATATATAACCAACATTAGATATCTAACTAACATTAGATATCATAACCAACTATATATCACAACAATATTAGATATCATAATCCAACATTAGATATCTACCAACATTAGATATATAACTTAACATTAATATCATAACCAAATTAGATAATATAACCAACTTTAGATATCTTACAACCAACATTAGATATACAATACCTTACATTGAATATCATAATCAACATTGATATCAACAATCATTAGATATCACAACCAACATTAGGAATATCACAACTAACATTAGATATCACAACTTCAACATTGATATCAACAACATTAGATATCATAATCAACATTAGATATATAACCAAATTAGATATCACAACCAACATTTAATATCACAACCAAGATATCAAATTTAGATATCACAAACAACATTAGATATCATAAATTCAACTTTAGATATCACAACCAACATTAGATATCACAACCAACATTAGATATCATAAACAACATTAGATATCACAACCAACATTAGATATCACAACCAACATTAGATATCATAAACAACATTAGATATCACAACCAACATTAGATATCACAACCAACATTAGATATCATAACCAACTTTAGATGTCGACAAACTTAGTCCTCACAGCCATATTTTTATTTCTACAAACTTTAAGTCACTGAAACTTTTGTCAGATCCACGACACTGAGCCTGAACTACTAACTTTGGCATTCTGATAACAGACTTGAAAGCATAACTCCACTGAACACATTTAATATAACTCCACATTGGGCTAGAAAAAATTTTTTTAATAAAATCAGTTGATAGTATAGCAGCTATAGTTTTTGAAAATTGAAATTCAGTCCAAATGTTGAAAGATGTAGCAAAAAAAAGAAATATATAGAAAACACACAAAAGATGTATAAACATTAGTGAACACAGACGGGGTCTGCAAATGTTTTTTTTCTCTCTATTCGTCCGCAATAATTGAATTCGTGGTCATGGCACCTAATTTGAGGGAAATAAATTAGAAGAAATTGAAAGAAAATGTGAAGGTTGGGCAACATAAAGACTGAACTCACAATTAAAAGCTGATAGCAGATAATACAAGTGGGTGATAATCTTGTTGTTTATACCGATTGGTATGTTCATCTGGTGAGAAGTCAGGCTGGGTTTTTAGCCAGCGTGAATGATAGGGTTGTTGCGAAGCGATGGACAACTACCTCCAGTTAGTGGACTGTGAGGAAGTCAATCCAGCTATCTCCAGTGACCCTCTCCCACTCCGGGCTTACTGGGGCCATTGCTGTGTCTGACTCTCAGTCGATGCTTCGAAAGATCCAAAATCGCAGGTTGCTGCTCAGAGATGTCCCATTAGAATTGGGTCCAACTTCAGAGGCTTTGAGCATCAACTGTTTGTGCATTTTGGGGGTTTGCAACAATGGGGAAGGGAAGGACAGGCTTGACAACGCATTGATTGTCGGTGTTGAGAATAGGTAAGGAGGGCCTTCCGGTCTCCTGACAGTCTGTTGGACGAGGACACTAAAATTGATATTGCATTTATCCAGCGATTTTAAGGAGTTTGGAATTGCAAGACAAGTAGAGCTGGATGCTTGAGGGGCAGAGTTAAGAGCGTGTTTAGCCAGTGAGCAAGGGAACCATCAATATGTGTACCTTCAACATCTGTTGGAGGAGGCTGAGCACCTTTCAGTTTTCCTGGAGTGCTATGACATCGGTTTAGTAGCCAGTATTTTGGACGACGTAGGGTGACGACACTTTTTCTTGGTAACCTTTGGGAAGTTTTTGATTAGTTTGGCATTTACATTCTTATAATATAAAGATATGAATTAGTTACACTCTACTGCATCTGTTAACAATGTTCTGTTTAAACTGATATATCGATTTGTATATAACATTAGTCGACTATTCTTGTCTTGCACAGAATCAACTGAACTTTTACGAATTGATAGACATAGATTTCATCAAATGATCAGTTCGTACCAGACGTCACTACGAGCAGAGATGATTGACTTCATTCAAAACACAAAATGTATCTTATCAAAGGTTTCATCAGATGTTATCGAGAAATTGTTGTTACATTTTTCTAAAGTGGTAAGAATAAATTCTATATTTGAGTTGAAATAATCGAAGTTTATAGACATGATTGTATGACAGAGTCCATGTTACTAATGTCAGCCTGAAGTAAATAGTGATGATAAATGTACTCAACTGTAGATTCTAACGATTCATTCCACCAAATGTCACGAACAGCATAAGCGATTATAGGATGATTACTAACATGAAATAACAACTTGAGAAGTCGTATGTAGAGAAAGACACTTACAATTGATGAGACAGACTTGTACACTTGTGGAGTACCCACAAAGACTGGAGAACACACATTTCATACATGCCAGATCAACATGGATGACATAAAGAATGTATAGCCAATCTCGTCGGCATACTTTCCAACCTGAGTGGACAAATGAACAACTTAAAGTGAATCATACAGTCATTTAACCTAGTGTTGCTATGTTATGATGAATAACCGAAGTAATGACAGTCACTAGAAAGGAAAACACTATGCATATTTCCATCTCCAAACATTAACTAAAACAAGTTAAATACTTTACATATCTATGGAGCATTTTTTCAGCAAACGAAATAATTAACGAAATCCAGCATAGAGGCAATAAATCAAATGAATTCATAGGGCGAATGACATCAATTGTTAAATGCAAGCATGTTACCATGAACACTAAAAGAGCATTGTTCAATACAATCTTTCTCTCAACATTATGCTATCAGTGTCAAACTTGGACGTTGACATCAAACGGTACAGATAAAAATAGTCACGACAGAGATGAAGTGTCTACGCAGAATGCCGGGGGTATCAAGACGAGACCGGTTTAGAAATGAAGACATCAGGGGAAAAAAGAAGGTATAACATCATAAATATTGAATTTCTTCAAGAAACAAGAACCTAAATGTTTAGGAAACATAAGCAGATTATAAGTAGACCTGACCACATCAAATGGTAATGCTAATCAGTTAGAGTGGATACACTACAAAAGGTTGTTCACGCAAAAGGTGAAGCACATAGAAACAGGTAGTGAAAGGCACCATGTACGAAGCGCACAAAAGCATCACATACGAAGCGAACACTAGAGCAAGTTCTAGAAATCTCTTCAAATCCTGACGCAGTGAGACAAAACATGATAGCCAAAAGTAAGCTCTGATGACTGACAGAAAAAAAAGAAGTGGATAGCCTGGAGTAAGTTCGAAAATTTATATTGTAATTTCAAGTTAAAGTCGAAGTTTATAGAACAGTTTGAGGTTGCATTTCAAGGGGGAAAACACCCCAATTAAAAATATGATTCGACGTTCATAGAGCAGTTCAAAGCTAGTTTCAAAGTTTATTGGTGTTTCTCAATTTTTCATAGTTTTACTGCAGCCTTTCCCTTTATCAAAGTTTATTGGTGTTTCTCAATTTTTCATAGTTTTACTGCAGCCTTTCCCTTTATTAAAATTTATTGAAGGGTTCAATATCGAGTATAAATATATAAAGCAATTATATGAAGTTCATATGCGTTTCTGACAAGGTAAAGGTAAGAGGGCACACATCACTAACATGAGAAACATCATTGGGACACGCAGTAAACAGTTTGCAGCATTGTAGTCTGCTAAAGCTGGTAGGGATCGAGGGCGAGTTACCATAAGATTCATATAAACGATCGTTGGCTGTACCAGAATTGCCAGGTATCGGCAAACTGTTAATGACTGATATTCATTTACTTCTTCCTGTAAAACAAAACACTGATCTGTAACAACACAACGTGATACTGTCTATACAGCTGATAAAAACATATATGTCCATGCGGGTCCAACCATTCCTCTTCCTAGAAGGAAAATCCATTGACAACTTCAAATCTCTTAGGGCGACAAAAATGAAAATTTATGTTTGTATTCTACATTAGTTATGTTCAGTTTGAAGTTTCATTCGATGTTTATATGACAGTTATTAGATGGTTTTTGAAGTTCACAACATGTTTCTATACATATTATACACAAGGGAAAAAAGCAGGACATGAGAAATGAAAAGGGTTTCCTGTTGTTGCATCTCTGTTTGTCGTATGTAGATAAGAAGCTGTAACATCTGATTTAGGAAGGCGGAGAAGATAGTACATCTGACTAAGGAGGAAGGAGAACGGGGAAGAAAGCACGAGAAGAAATTTAAGTAAACTGATTAAGACATGTGAGAAAATTCTTTCTATAGGAAGTCGCTTGGAACGAGGCTGTTGTTGTACAAGACGAGGCATCAGATTTTATGTATTTTGTTGTGTCTGGTAAGTTGATGTATCTTGTCATGTCATGTAAGTTTATGTATTTGTTGTGTCGTAAATTGATAAATGTGTTGTGTTAGGTAAGTTTATGTATTTTGTTGTGTCAGGTAAGTTGATAAATGTGTTTGGCCAGGTAAGTTTATGGATTTTGTTGTGTCAGGTAAGTTTATGTATTTTGTTGTGTCATGTAAGTTTATGTATTTTGTTGTGCCAGGTAAGTTTATGTATTTTGTTGTGTCAGGTAAGATTATAAATGTGATGTGTCAGGTAAGTTGATAAATGTGTTGTGTCAGGTAAGTTGATAAATGTGTTGTGTTAGGTAAGTTGATAAATGTGATGTGTCAGGTAAGTTGATAAATGTGTTGTGTCAGGTAAGTTGATAAATGTGTTGTGTTAGGTAAGTTGATAAATGTGATGTGTTAGGTAAGTTTATGTATTTTGTTGTGTCAGGTAAGTTGATAAATGTGTTTGGCCAGGTAAGTTTATGGATTTTGTTGTGTCAGGTAAGTTTATGTATTTTGTTGTGCCAGGTAAGTTTATGTATTTTGTTGTGCCAGGTAAGATTATAAATGTGATGTGTCAGGTAAGTTGATAAATGTGTTGTGTCAGGTAAGCTGATAAATGTGTTGTGTCAGGTAAGTTGATAAATGTTGTGTTAGGTAAGTTGATAAATGATTGTCAGATAAGATTAAAACATCCCAATAATAATCATCCCACTTTGTAACTACATTCATTGTTATCACCATCATCAGATCACAAAAGGTATTTAGATTTGTTGATTGGTAACAACAACATCATCATCTTCAACATCGTTATCACCCTCACCACCATCATTATCATCGTCGCCGCCATCCTCACCATAATCATGGCCATCATCTCTACCAACACCAGCACCATCATCGTCATTATCATCACCGTCAATGCCGTCGTCACAACTATCATTGTCATCATTGCACACATCAAGTATCATTCTCACAAGACTTGTCAGTCATCATTCTACCAAGACTTGTCAGTCATCATTCTCTTACCAAGACTGTCAGTCACATTCCTACAAGACTTGTGTCATCATTCTCTTCAAGACTTCATCATCATCTCTTTACAAGACTTCGTTATCATTCTCTTACCAAGACTTTGTCACATTTCTAGACGTTATCATTCTCTTACCAAGACTTGTCAGTCATTTTACAAGATCAGTTATATTCTCTTACCAAGACTTGTCATTCTCAGACTCGTATCATCATTCTCTTACCAAGATGTCAGTTATCATTTCCCAAAATCAGCATCATTCTTACAAGACTTGTCATCGTTATCATTTCTACCAAGACTTCATCGTCATATCTTCCCAGACTTGTATCATTATCCGAAATATAATCATCAATATTCTCACAATCAACATAAACTGTATCAAGATTTGTATCAATAACATCATCATTATCATCATGAACACTATCATTATCTTCTTCACTAGTATCATTATCTGTTCGTTAACAAGTAATACCACAATTTTAACAGTCGTCATCATTCTATGATCGTTGTTTTAAATATCGTCATCTACCTCTACCTTTCACTGCAATCAATATCGTGACATCTATATCATTTTCTCGTACCCTGTCCAAGACATTCATTAATTACGTCAACAATAACAATACCAACAGTTATGGAAATCATTCCACGAGCCCAAATACCAATTCAACATATCACATAACTACTTCATTTATTTCCTAGGACGATGTGAGCTAACCAGAAAAGTAGCAGTTCCAGAGGCTGGACGGGTGGTAAAATATCACATGGGATGCCGTGAGCCATGTAAGACGTCACATGAGTTGACTTACACCTGCACACACTAACACGGACAAACACACACAAGACACATATACACATGTAGTGTACACATATAAACTGACATAAACACACGCACAAGCAGATAAAAACACGATACTAAAAAGATATTCCATGCACACACATTCATACATACACATTCACACACACACATTCACACAAACATATGCACATACGAACACACACACATACATACACAATCATGCACTCACTCTTCATGTTGTATACACACACACACATGATTAAAACACACAATTAAACAATACACTTGGAACAAACGTCTACTAATATTTGTTATTTCGTTTCATATTGTGTATATTGTGGCACGTTGTGTCATATTGTGAGACGGGGCTCTCTGTGGCGAAGTGGTCAAACAGTTGCCTTGCGTTCAAAGGACCGCGCCGTTCTGTTCACGAATTCATTTTCACAGATACCCCAAGGATTGTCGCCGAAGCCACGGATTTCGTGCTTTGTACGATACTCTCGGCAGGTGGTGTGAAGTGGTGTTAGACAAAAACAGAAAACCACAACACTGTGCAACAACCCGATAGCAGTGTGACGAGACTGTGCAACAACCCGGTAGCAGTGTGACGAGACTTGCAACAACCCGGTAGCAGTGTGACGAGACTGTGCAACAACCTGGTAGCAGTGTGACGAGACTGTGCAACAACCCGGTAGCAGTGTGACGAGACCGTGCAACAACCCTGTAGCAGTGTGACGACAAAAGAGGAAAGACGATCAACGACGATCTTGTACAACAGACAACATAGAGTGTCTGTGATGTATATTTTATATATGATCATCTTCTTGTATTTTGTTTGTTCTATGATGTCTGTTTGATAGGATCGTTATATATGATCATCTTCTTGTATTTTGTTTGTTCTATGATGTCTGTTTGATAGGATCGTTGTATCTGATCATCTTCTTGTATTCTGTTTGTTCTATGATGTCTGTTTGATACGATCGTTGTATCTGATCATCTTCTTGTATTCTGTTTGTTCTATGATGTCTGTTTGATAGGATCGTTGTATATGATCATCTTCTTGTATTCTGTTTGTTCTATGATGTCTGTTTGATACGATCGTTGTATATGATCATCTTCTTGTATTCTGTTTGTTCTATGATGTCTGTTTGATAGGATCGTTATATATGATCATCTTCTTGTATTCTGTTTGTTCTATGATGTCTGTTTGATACGATCGTTGTATATGATCATCTTCTTGTATTCTGTTTGTTCTATGATGTCTGTTTGATAGGATCGTTGTATATGATCATCTTCTTGTATTCTGTTTGTTCTATGATGTCTGTTTGATAGGATCGTTGTCGTGTATGTCGTTTGTTCTTGTACCCTTTGCTTGATAAGGACCTTTTGGTAGAAACGTCGCAATATCTTGGTTTTTTTTACTTTTAACACTAACTCGGCTCACCTTCATGTATTTCGTATTTGTCACATACATTTTACTGTAGTTTTTCTCTTGTATGGAAGGTTATTTGAGTCCGGTTTCAATTCTGTCTAAGATATTGAATGTAACAATGTCAGCATAAACTGTTCACAGATTCCTATTTCGCTGAAGAGTGTATTTTATCAGCACCGTCCTCATCAGTCAGCATATGCACAGCTACAACAACAAGTCCAAGCACTTTCTTCAAGCTAAACAGGTAGATTTGCTATTAGTTTCATTATAACTGGAAGAGCTACTTCTGCACATACACAATCTCTAGATAGACAGTCAGGATTTCCAGACACATCCTAGCTAAATAGAAAGGATTCTTGCGCAAATATGTGCCAACTGTGCCTGTACACAATGATAGATGCAAATAGACAATATGTGCCAACTGTGCCTTTAAACAATGATAGATGCAATGCAGAGCCGGATTAGCCTAGTAGCAGAAGTAGCAAATGCTACGGGCCCGCGTTCTAGGGGCCCGCGCCTATGTGACAAATGAAAATGGAAAAATTACCAGATGTTATATCAAAACACGCAAGCTGTCTGAATTTTTAAATGTCGTGTGTAATGGTGCTGAATCCAACGAAATCGAATCAGAAAATACAGAAGACGTGTCTCACGGTATAGTAGATGAAGGCAGTGCTATAGAAGAATCATCATTACCAATATTACCATTAAGATCAGCAACTCTTCACGATTTAGCCACATTTTCCACAAGACAAACTGAAATCGAATGTACAGCAAGTCCTCCCAATTTAGCCATATCATCTTCAAGCCAAAGAGAGGCAGAAAGCACAGCACATGCTTCTAATGTAGCAACATCATCTATAAGCCAAAAACACAACGAAAGTAAAATTTACTCCAATGATATTGGTGAATGGTAAAACAACTTCAATCGAGATTCTTGGATTGTGAAAGAAAGTAGCGAAGTGCAACATATGAACAGTGATTTCATGTCTTAAAAAAAACAAAAACATACGATAAAGAAAACAATCCACGATTTTGTCGAAAATCGTTTTTCACATACACTAACAAACAAAACTCACGTGAGATATTGGTTGTGTTATACAGAAACTAAAGGACAACTGTTCTGTTTTGTTTGCAAAGTTATTGATTTAGACTGTACCATAGAGTGACTGGTGTATTTGGAATACTCCGGCAGTTAAAATCTATTACAGCAGAAGAATCTTGAAAAGAACTCCAAATATTGTCAGCTCTTACCAAGAGGATTTGGAAGAAAGCCTAGGCGACGAACTTATGCAGTTCACTGAACTTCTTAAAATTAATGTAGCTGCTGCTATTAGCAATGAAAAGTATGAGGCTCTTGAACAGCAATTTTATAAACTTATAATGGAAAATTCATTAGAGTCGTGTTTCCCAAATGTAGAAATAGTCTTACGAATTTATTTGTCTTTAATGATTACTAACTGCAGCGGAGAACGTTCTTTTTCAACATTAAAGTGTATAAAAAGTGAGTTAAGAAACATGTAGGGACAAGATCGTCTAAATAACCTCACCTTAATGAACATTGAATGTATTTTACTTAGAGAAATTGATTTGTCTAGTGCTATCTCTAAATTTGCTCACATTAAATCGAGACAAGTTTGTTTGTAAAAGTTGTGTTTATTTTATTATCATACAAAACCTAGGGCCCCGCGCTAAAATTTGCTACGGGCCCCGCGCTAGCCTAATCCGGCACTGATGCAATGAGAAGGATGGTTTTAGCGAATGGTAGAACTGTTGAACTCCAAGACTTAAACGCCAACTTGGTCGCCCCCCAAAAAACACGGAGAAGAACTGCAGAAAGCGAGTTTAAAGATTGTGGCCTGATTATGATGACGATGGAAGATACGGAAGAACTTGCTAGAGATCAAGTCTTTCAGACGGAATGTGACAAGAGCAACCTTCTACAAAGAACATGTTGCATGCTGAGAATAAATGCTAACAAATTATATCATTTAATTACATGAAATAATAAAGTACCAACTCTATGCATTCGATCACGCTGTTGAATTGCAGGTAATGGCTGGCAGACTGGCAAAAACAGATACAAAAACAATTTCACCACAGGTTCTGACTGAGTGAAGAAAAACATACTTGTCAACCTGAAACACAACTGTGCATGGAGCCGTAGAACAAAAAGCAATAACTCACATTTCTCTATCCTAAAGTTAGATGGAATTCAACAAACAACCATCTTTAGACTTATTACATAACGGTATGGACTACAAGCCCATCTCTACTACATAACGGTATGGACTACAATCCCATCTCTACCAAATGAAAGCTGCTTAATCTTACTAGCGCACAAGCAACAGTTACAGCAGACTTTCGAATAGATTCTACAAACATCCTTACCATCCCCCACGCCATTCGCTGACTTGAGGTTTCAAATATTTGGCTCTGTGTGAGAATAATTTGAAGAAAATATTGGAAAACACCTCGAGAAGCTCTTTCTACTGACGAATAGATTCATGAAGACAACTCATCTTCTTGTTGAGACTTAAGTGTATACGAGACTGTTGTTGAAACTTAAGAGTATACGAGACTGCTGTTGAGACTTAAGTGTATACAAGACTGCTGTTGAAACTTGAGAGTACACGAGACTGTTGTTGAAACTTAAGTGTATACAAGACTGTTGTTGAAACTTAAGAGTATACAAGACTGTTGTTGAAACTTAAGTGTATACGAGACTGTTGTTGAGACTTAAGTGTATACAAGACTGCTGTTGAAACTTAGAGTACACGAGACTGTTGTTGAAACTTAAGTGTAACGAACTGTTGTTGAAACTTAAGTGTATACGAGACTGCTGTTGAAACTTGAGAGTACACGAGACTGTTGTTGAAACTTAAGTGTATACGAGACTGTTGTTGAAACTTAAGTGTATACGAGACTGCTGTTGAAACTTAAGTGTATACAGAGACTGCTGTTGAAACGAGTATACGAGGTTGCTGTTGGAAACAGTATACGAGATTGCTGTTGAAACGAGTATACGAGACTGCTGTTGAAACGAGTATACGAGATTACTGTTGAAACGAATATACGAGACTGCTGTTGAAACGAGTATACGAGACTGCTGTTGAAACGAGTATACGAGACTGCTGACTGAAGGAGAAACTTATAAATACAGGCATAAAGTGAACACATTTAGTATTTGCATGTCCAAGAGAAGTCGTAGAACTATCAGCATGTACATATTCCTGTGGCGACAAGTAAAGGGGAACCATCATTAATGATACCTGTTGAAAGATGTTCAGAACCTATGTATCTATACCAAGTGTTAAGAAGTCTGTTAAATAATGATCATTATTGATCTTAGAACTTAGTTATTGAATCTGTGTTGTATTATTTATAGAACGGCTCTAGATGTTATTGTCAAGGAGCAGCTATACAGCATCCTGCACGATCACGCCCATCAGTACCCAGCAGATGAAGAACTAAATCTTAGTGGTCGAACGATGTGCATCTGGAAGCAATACAAGAACTCTGTGGTAAGTACTTATACTACAGATCGTGTCAGGAACTAAGCTCCTGAGCATGAAAGAATATCGCTGACATATGTGACCCGTAATATTGTTACAATGTGTTTTGTTTCAGTATTTGGCGAATAACAAATGTATTATTTGTATTCCTTGAATAAAAGGTCTTACCTTTTGACCTTGTATTCTACTTCTTCGGCGATCTCTGGCTACTGTTGACCACAAACTGGGCTTCTGGTCTGTCAGGTTTCTCCAAAGCTTAGTTTTCAGGTGGACTAGGTCGACGTAAAATATCAGAGGCGTTAGGACACACCATATACGAGGACACAGCCTATAACACTTTAAATATCCTGAACGCTGAACTGTACAACAAGGAAGAGGAAAATAAGAAGAAGAATATTAACCCACATATAATAACTCATTACTTCAGGGAAGTCTAAAGTGGTCTACATGAGGATGATTGACTTCATTACACTATGTTTCCCAATATGACTCGATCACCCTCCGCAGAAATGGCACACCACATGCTAAACAGATTGTTGCACACCACATGCTAAACAGATTGTTACACACCACATGCTAAACAGATTGTTGCACAACACATGCTAAACAGATTGTTGCACACCCCATGCTAAACAGATTGTTGCACACCACATGCTAAACAGATTGTTGCACAACACATGCTAAACAGATTGTTGCACAACACATGCTAAATAGATTGTTGCACACCACATGCTAAACAGATTGTTGCACACCACATGCTAAACAGATTGTTGCACAACACATGCTAAACAGATTGTTGCACACCACATGCTAAACAGATTGTTGCACAACACATGCTAAACAGATTGTTGCAATAAAGCACGATCTTCGTAGCTCCAACAACACGAGAAAAACTACATAACTACTTCAACAAAAAGACTCCCACCACTTCCGTAAACTATTGTCTGACTGTCAATCACGACCTGGGTGAAGTATTATCTTACAGTCAATCATGTCCTAAGTGAAGTATTATCTTACAGTCAATTATGACCTAAGTGAAGTATTATCTTGCAGTCAATCATGTCCTAAGTGAAATACAGGGTGTTCAACTTAAAAGCAGCCCCAGTGATAAATAGAAATTTGCCAGGTACGCATTGCATCTCGTCTATTTACTATTTAAACCGGTTCTGACTAGGTTGTCCTACGTCACATTTGTTCATCGCCCCTTCCCGCACTACAATTACACACCATCACACAACCTTGACCTATACTACGTCATAACTGAACCTTCCCATTTCCATACATATATGCCAGGTTAGCTCCATTCACATGCTGCTTTTAAGTGGAACACCCTGTATTATCTTACAGTCAATCATGACCTAAGTGAAATATTATCTTACAGTCAATCATGACCGGAGTGAAGTATTATTTTACTGTCAATCATGACCGGAGTGAAGTATTATTTTACTGTCAATCATGACCTAAGTGAAATATTATCTTACAGTCAATCATGACCGGAGTGAAGTATTATTTTACTGTCAATCATGACCGGAGTGAAGTATTATTTTACTGTCAATCATGACCTAAGTGAAATATTATCTTACAGTCAATCATGATCGGAGTGAAGTATTATTTTACTGTCAACTACGACATAAGGAAAAAGAAGAAAAACTACCAGTTTTCATACCATGAGATATTTTGAGGACTACGGTGTTGGGCTATTATTTTTCTGAAACCAACGACCCACGATGGGTGATGTTGTCAGCATCACGCTGGCTACCTTTACTTACAAGTGTTTCTTTGGTACCCAAATGAGGCTAAGTTGACCTGAGTCGTTAGGGTCGGAAAACAATCCACTCCCACTGAGTAAATGAGAGCCGCATTAGCTCAGTTGTTATAATTGATGTTGACCTCATCGTGTGGTCACTGAAAAAGTCGGGTCTAACATCGTATTACCATACATACCTCGTGGTATAACAGGGTTACTTACTTTTTGTTTAAAACTCACTGAGTCAATGAAACCTTGACCACGTGTCTACAAAGCAAGTGCACTAATCCCTATGATATGCCCGCCTGCCCAGCGTGTTCGTAGCGCGTTGGACTGCGGGTAACCAGCCCTCTGTGAGTGCGGGTTCAATTCCGCGGGCTGGCAGAAAAGCCACAGGTTCCCCAGATTCACGGTGTTCTTGGCACCGAACAGAAGGGTTACGATGTCCATGGCACCGAGCCGAAGAGCTGAAAACTCAAGTGCTTCTGGATCGGAAAAAAAAACCAACCTACGATATCACGGCTTTCAAAGAAAGGGTACTTTGTCATTAGCCGGCCACAACTGACAGGAAGACCTTATTTTAGAAATTGTCGGAAAGTGTCATCTATTTTTAGATATGTTGTAAATAGTCGTGGACAGTCCACTTTGGGACCCAGGTAGGTCAAGCATTAGTATGTCGATACATATACAGTGAAAACAACACAAATACAGCGAGGAAAGGAGGAACAATTATATTATAGGAAAAAACCACAGAAATTGCCTAACCCTAACCCTGCCACAAAATATATGTAGTATGTCAATATAGTATGTCGATACATATACAGTGATAACAACACAAATACAGCGAGGAAAGGAGGAACAATTATATTATAGGGAAAAAAACACAGAAATTGCCTAACCCTAACCCTGCCACAAAATATAAAATCTTGCGATTGTTTGTTACTACTTGATTTTTTTTTAAAAGCCGAAAACGAAAGGTTTTTAAACATGAAACCCCTAAAAACGCAAATGGAATAAACCGCGCAGACTGTTCGACCATTGGAAATCACTGGACAATCCCCGACACGCCTACGGGATACCCGGGGTTTACCCGGAACTCGTTGTTCATGTCTTTTTGCGGCCGGCTAATGACAAAGTACCAAAGAAAGTATTATCCTATAACCAATCATAACATTATACGTCAATGGAGACTACTTTCACACACACACCAATCATAACATTATACGTCAATGGAGACTACTTTCACACACACTATTATTTATCATTCTCTTAATTAGTACATTCACAATATTATCTAACTGTTTCTCTTCTATCTCTGGTAGGTCTCCGTCTTTCTAAATGACGTTAGAACTAACAGGAAGCAGGAGTGTGGTAGAGCGTCTGACGCCATCAAGAATCAACGTTTCAAGAAGTGGGTAATTTTTTCCCTGCTTAATTATGAGCTCTGGTATTTGTTATTATTACTTTCAGTATTTGTTATTATTACTCTCAGTATTTGTTATTATTACTTTCAGTATTTGTTATTATTACTCTCAGTATTTGTTATTATTACTCTCATTATTTGTTATTATTACTCTCAGTATTTGTTATTATTACTCTCAGTACTTGTTAATATTACTCTCAGTATTTGTTATTATTACTCTCATTATTTGTTAATATTACTCTCAGTATTTGTTAATATTACTCTCAGTATGTGTTAATATTACTCACAGTATTTGTTAATATTACTCTCAGTATGTTTAATATTACTCACAGTATTTGTTAATATTACTCTCATGTATTTGTTATTATTACTTCATTATTTTGTTATATTACTCTCAGTATTTTTATTATTACTCTCAGTATGTGTTATTATTACTCTCAGTATTTGTTATTATTACTCTCAGTATTTGTTATTATTACTCTCAGTATGTGTTATTATTACTCTCAGTATGTGTTATTATTACTCTCAGTATTGTTATATTACTCTCATTATTTGTTATTTTACTCTCAGTTTAACATTGTGTTAATATTACTCTCAGTATTTGTTAATATTACTCCAGTATTTGTTAATATTACTCTCAGTATTGTTAATATTACCTCAAGTATTTGTTAATTATTACTCTCAGTATGTGTTATACTCATATTATTACCAGTATTTGTTATTATTACTCTCAGTATGTGTTATTATTACTCTCAGTATTTGTTATATTACTCAGTATTTTTATTATTACTCTCAGTATGTGTTATTATTACTCTCAGTATGTGTTATTATTACTCTCAGTATTTGTTATTATTACTCTCAGTATGTGTTATTATTACTCTCAGTATGTGTTATTATTACTCTAGTATTTTTATATTACTCTCAGTATGTGTTATTATTACTCTCAGTATGTTTACTATTACTCTAGTATTTGTTAATATTACTCTCATATGTGTTATTATTACTCTCATTATTTGTTATTATTACTCTCAGTATGTGTTAATATTACTCTCAGTATGTGTTATTATTACTCTCAGTATGTGTTAATATTACTCTCAGTATGTGTTAATATTACTCTCAGTATGTGTTATTATTACTCTCAGTATGTGTTATTATTACTCTCAGTATGTGTTAATATTACTGTCAGTATTTGTTATTATTACTCTCAGTATGTGTTATTATTACTCTCAGTATGTGTTATTATTACTCTCAGTATTTTTTATTATTACTCTCAGTATTTGTTAATATTACTCTCAGTATTTGTTATTATTACTCAGCGGTTTTTCAATATTGTGTTAGTACTATCAATATAAAGACACGAAGGGCTGGAAATGACCATTATGAAAGGATACATCCTGGCAAAGAGGAGAAGAGGGAGATCACAGAGAAGATGGATTCCGGATATAAGTGATGATTTGAGCATGACGGTTGCAGAGACAGGACATCTTTATGCCACTAAGTCCCTGGTGTTAAGTAGTGAGTATTTGATGCAAAAGTAACGGATAGCACACATATTTAAAAGTAATTGAAACTCACATCCCCAATTGTGATCATAACAAACGTATTTAAACATGCATCTACAGCGTCATATGATGACATATTTAGAAGAGATGACATGGAGATAATATTTGTAAACAAAATATATGGGTGCTTTTCTTGTAAAGTTTTTTAAATGCACTTTTCATCAGCTTTATAGTTCTGATTTTATATTTATGTTTAAGTATACCAAACAATTTGATTATATTTATTTTGAGAAATTTTAATTATTCTGTGTCATCATCAGGTGCCGTCTCCACATCGAAGGTTGGCTGCAATGAATCTCCAGCATCCTCTGTCTTTCGCCTTGGTGTTGCACACTGCCAGACTGTAACCTGTCCATTTCTTAAAGTTTCCTCCCACTTATCTCTCGGTCTTCCTCTTGCTCTTCCCCCTTCAACTTTCCCCTCTAGTAAATGTTTTATCATGGTGTCATGTCTTTTATGTGCCCAAAATACTTTACTTGTCTGAATTTTATTTCTCTTAATAATCGTTTCTTCATGCCTAGTTTTCCTAAAACTTGTTTATTTGTCTGTTTTTCTGTCCATGAAACTCTGCCTATTCTTCTATATATCCACATCTCAAATGCATAAATTCTGTCTTCTAACTGCTTGTTCATTGTCCATGTTTCCGAGCCATACATTAATATAGGATATATATAGCATTTGATCATTCTCATTTTTAGCCTGTTTGTAATTTGTTTGGATGTCAGTAACTTTTTCATACTATTGAAATTATCCTTGGCCATTCCTATTCTCTTTTTAATTTCTGTTATACAATCTGCCATCATCTGTTATCAACTGACCGAGATATGAGAAAGCTTTTACTTGATGTAGTAATTCTCCATGTATTTTTATATTCATTTTAGGTTTCTCCATTTCCTTGTTGATCACCATAGTTTTTGTTTTCTGTATGTTAATGTCTAATCCATATTCCTTGCTAGTTCTGTCCAATTGGTCTACTAGTTCTTGTAATTCTTGTTCACTTTCTGCTACCAATACTGTGTCATCTGCATATCTTACGTTGTTTATTATTTTTCCATTGATCTTTGAGTCCTGGGATTCCCTCTAGTTGTTTGAAGATTTTCTCTGTGTAGATGTTAAATAGGCTTGGTGACAGAATGTATCCTTGTCTCACTTCTCTCTTTATGTCTATGTATGGAGAGTAGCTATTTTCATATTTTATTATTGCTGTCTGTTCCCAGTATATGTTACTTATTAGTCTGATATCATCCCCATCTAGTCCTATTTCTTGTAGACATATAATTAGCTTTTCATGTTGGACTCTGTCAAAAGCTTTGAAACACAATGAAACACAAGTAGATACTTTTACAATCAATGAAACACAAGTATATATTTTTTGCACTTCTATATACTTGTCAGCGAGTAGTCTTATACAAAGTATTGCCTCTCTTGTTCCTCTGTTCTTTCTAAAGCCAAACTGTTCTTCTCCTACTTCTATTGTTAACTAAAAATTCTAAACTTCGTTCTCTGTTGATACGTTACCATTGGAAATAAAGTTCAATGAAATAAATTCTATGCACACATGATTTCAGACGAGATTATGCTGAGCTTTCCCAGAGTTCCTTCGAGAAGGGAAGTAACTTCGGACGCAAATTGCAGAAACTGTCCCGTCGTAAAGAAAGCAGTACGTTGTCAAGGACAACGATAATGATTCAGAGATGTACATCAATTGAAGAACTAGTACACCAAGATATACCAGCAAATAAACTGATTACTACACCAGCGCTTCAGCTTAAAAGCAATATCAAGCTACCTTTCTCCGATAGTATTTCCAATAAAACATCGCTTAATTCCCCTACTATACCCAACGTCAAGACTACAAAGGGGAGCAGAAACAGGTACAGGAGTTCTTCAAGTAATAACAACATCTGGGGAAGAAACATCAGATACAATACAATATCCAGTCCACGTTTGTGTTCATGTCATAGACATACATCGACAACGATTGTCTCCAAAGTAGCTTTAAACTCACAAAGCAACATTTGTTGCAGTGATATCAAAGACACAGCTACAATGACGAACATGGAGGACAGTTGTAGGTTGTCGTCTAACCTGCTAGATTCTAGCTATAGTAAGTACTTGCTTATCAGCCCTAAGGCTTACAGCTTAAATAGCTATGAATATCTTGCTTCTGTTGTTGTCATGTCTAAGTTAAAGCATTGTAATCATTAAATCAAGATAGAGTCGACGACAGCATCATTGATAACAATTTAAGCTAGTGACAAGCGGTAGAGCAATGGACAGGGTTGATATCATGAACGTCATTAGAAAGACGTACTGGACAGATGACTCGAGTGGTCACTTGGATTCTACATCCAGGTCCCGACTGCAGAAATATTAAGTTTAACGGAGCGTTTCTAGATTTGAACAATAAACAGGAAGTAAACAATGTTTCATGAACTAGCACAGGACTGGGACTATCAGTCGCATCGTGATGACAGATATAATGAAAATGAGATCGGAGCACTTATAGACTTGTTTCTTGTGCAATGTGAATGATCTGATGACTAACTAACCAATGAACTAACTAACTAGCTAACTAACTAGCAAACTCACTAGCGAACTCACTAGGTAACTAACTAACTAACTAGCTAACTAATTAACTAACTAGCTAACTAACTAACTAGCTAACAAACTAACTAGCTAACAAAGTAGCTAATTTAGTTAATTATTTACTAATCCGATTTAACATTTTAGAATCCGAAGTTGAAATGGCACTACAACAAAGCAAAAGAAAAAAAGGGAGCAGGAATAGATGGTATAACAACACAAATGTTACTTGCATGTAAAACAACAGCAATAACATGGCTGACCAGAATTTTTAACATAGCCTGGGAGACACAAGAAGCTCCAGATGACTGGCAGAGAGCTATTATAGTCCCAATATGGAAGAACAAAGGAGACTAAAGAGAGCGTGAAACATAAGGGTATCTCTCTTTGAGCCATATAGGAAAAATGTTTGCAAAAATATTGGAGCGAAGAGGAAGACATATATTAGAGCCCCAGTTAAGCAATAGCCAGTTTGGGTTTAGAGGGGTAAGAGCTGCACAGATGCAATATTTACACTAAGACAGATCTGCGAACAAACAATTGAATACAATCAAAGTAAACAACTTATATTTATAGACCAAGAAAAGGCATTTGATAGATTAAAACAGGTGCAAACTATGGAAGAATATGGCGTCCAGGGACAACTATTAGGTAATATCATGGCCTTATATCAAGATAGTAAGAGTACAGTAAGAACAACAGAAGGAATGACTGACTGGTTCTCCATTACAACAGGTGTTAGACAAGGTTATGTCCTCTCACCACTACTCTTTATCGCATATATGGATAAAATAACTCAAGAGTCAAATTCAGATAATGATGAAATAAATTAACTGCTGTTTGCAGATGATCAGTGCCTGATACATCAAAATGAACAAGATCTACAACATCATATCGACACCTTGAACAAAAATTGTATAAATCATGACATGAAAATCAACAACACTAAAACAGAAATAATGAATGTGGGAAGAAAACATAATAATCTAGACATCCATGTCAATGGCACTAAAATAAACCAAGTGAAAGAATTCAAATACCTAGGAAGTATATTCACGGAAGACTAGATAGAGAGATAGAGGCTAGGGTGCAAAAAGCAAATGCTGTAACCTACCAGATAGCCCCATTGTTAAGGTACCCAGAAATTTCACAGGCAGCTACAACAGATGATCAACAGCATTTTTATACCTACTTTGTGTTACCAGAGCCAAACATGGACATTGAGCGAAGCGCAGTCACAAAAATAACTACATGTGAAATGCGTTGGCTGCGAAAAGTTACGAACAACACAAGACAAGACAGAATCACCAACATCAGCATAAGAAAGAAAGTTGGCACAAAACCGTGCTTGAATTACGTAGATAAACAAAGAATGAAGTGGTTTGGCCACTTAATAATAATGCATCCAAACTCCACAGTATACAAAGTCTTCTACAACTGAACATCGGGAAAGAAGGCAAGAGGAAGACCACGGAAAAGATGATTAGATGGCATAGCAGAATCCTGTAAAAGAGCAAAAATAACAATCACCCAAGCCACCAGAACAGCGCAAGAGAAAAACAGAAAACCACAACACTGGGCAACAACCCGGTAGCAGTGTGACGACAAAAGAAGAAGAAAAGAAGAAGATGTACTAATCAACTATAAGAGCTGGATAAGAGACAGGAACTGATGGAGATACTTTCTAACTGACTTATAATGTGGAAATTGTAATTCATTCAATGCTGTTTTTATATTAGAACCTGAAACGTGCTAGTGTGATTGATTGATTGATTGATTGATGGTTCATTTGAAAATCATCGCTAGGTTTCAATGAATACGGATGCACTCCGAGAACGTTCTTACACATAACGATCTCAGGAACAGTATACAAATTCTGCAGCACAAGTGAGTGTCTACGATGCTATTTTGAGGGTGGTGAAAGTTTGTAGAAATTCTATAACAATTTTTGCATTGATTTTCACGAAAGTGAAATTTTTGAAACTCAAATGTATTCATCTGTTGTGTCATAATGTCATATATATATATATCTTAAACAACTATAGTCTGTCCATTAATTCGTGAGCACGTTGAAATTGATTTTCTCGAAAACTACCTGTTGGATCTCAGTGATTTTTGCAAGCAGCCTTAGAATATCCATGACGCTAGAGAAATATTTTTTCCAAGAAAATTTGATGTAGTTTGAAATATTTCTTCTTCAGGTTATATCAAAATCAACCTCGCTGGATTGTACACAATAGTAACAGATCTACGGTACACAGACGCGTTGTTCTAAAATACATTATGGTAACATTGAAATATCGTGAGTAAACAACAATTTCACGAATTTCCGTGCACCTAACCCAGTCGACTTTGAACGCGGAAAGCATATGACGTTATAATTGGGATACCGTTGTATAGTTATAGGTGTATCTCGCTATTTGTATGAAGCTATTGTATCATATTTGTTGGCTTATCAAAACTGACATTGATATCACATTCATAATGAGTCTGAAGTGCACATTTATAACAATGCAGAAGGTTACAGTTTTACTATACCAACACTTCCGTAGGGAATCTAAGAGAGGTCATCTATATTGCGATATTCATAACCCTGAGAAACGAACGCAACTGGCGCTTGGTCTGAATAGAGAATACTTTTCCCGATGGATTAAACAGGACACAAAGTGCACTAATGTCAAGCAAGGAAGGAAAAGAACAATTGACGACTTTGACATAGATGTCATAAGACGGGAGCTCTTGAAAATGTTTGCGACAAATCAACTTGTTACTCTCAGGAAACTGAAATTAAAACTGCAATCATAGATTGCAGCATAGACATTTCTAAAAGTACTCTATGGAAAATTGTAAGAGCCGCCGGCTTCACCTTCAGAAAACTATAGGCGGCAGGAATATTATTTGTGAAAAACCACATTTAATTGCTGCGCGAAGTAAATACCTGAGGCAGATCCGTGAGCGGCGGAGGCAAGGCTATGATATTGTATATTTGGACGAATCCTTGGTCAATGCTCACCACACCAATGCTAAAGAATGGCAATCAGTAGACGGTGAACAGAAAAGAAAATACCAAGCAGCAAAGGCCAGCGTATTATACTAACACATGCAGGAAGCAGTGAAGAAGGTCTTGTCCATGACGCTGGACTTATTTTCCAATCAAAAAGTACCGACGGTAGGGACTACCACACAGAAATGAATGGACATATTTTCAGGCACTGGATGGAGAAAGATCTACTTCCAATTCTAAACAGACCATCATGCTTGGTAATGGATAATGCATCCTATCACAACGCAATATCAGCGGAAGACAAAGTACCAACTGCATCAAATACAAAAGATCAAATTAGGACTTGGCTTGCTAAGGAAAATGTCAACTTCGATGATACATATTTGAAACCCGAGTTGTTGCACCTGGTGAGGATGACAAATAAGACAAAGGTGTTTCATATTGACAAAATCATTGCGGAATACGGCCACACGTCTTTGCGACTACCTCCATATCATGCTCACCTCAATCCGATAGAGCTTGTCTGGGCTAAAGTAAAAGGGCAAGTTGCCGAACAGAACAGGACGTTTAAAATGTGTGATGTTGAAGTTCTGACACGTGAGTCCCTCTCAATGATAGACATGCAGTTCTGGAAGAAGTGTGTTGAACATGTGCTCCGAGAGGAAGACGAGTACTGGCACCGAGATGGATTACAATTTGTCCAGCCAGTAACAATTATCAACCTCATGGAATCGTCAGATTCGGGATGATACAAATCATATTTTGATTACAGACTGAGAAATAGCAACGTATACATTTCCATATCCAAATGCGTCTACCATCATACAATTTGTGGTGAAGTTAAGACACCCTGGGGTCTAATGGTGACCGAAGGGGGGAGGACTAACTGTTGCATATTGTATCCAAGTTCATGATTGCACATAAAGGACAACACAATTAATTACTTGACCTATCAAGTTAATATGGAGATACACCTATGAATAGAATTGACATGGACAAATTCTAGGGATTACTGTAAAATCTAAAATTTGAGCCCCGTATTTGCAATTGTCATAAAAGATCAAAGGAATTCGCCGATGTGCAAAATCCGTAGCATCTCTGAACTACTGGTTAGCTTTATTTTAGCGTCATGGATATTTTAAGGCTGCATGCAAAAATCACTGAGATCCAACAGGTAGTTTTCGAGAAAATCAATTTCAAACGTGCTCACGAATTAATGGACAGATTATAATCGTGAATATCTTGCACCAAATCTCTCAGTTATTCGCTTGTATTTATGTGTTAGAGTTTAGTTAATGATGAACTGTACATGTATGTATCTGTACTGTATGTTCTTCTCGATATCCACATTTGACTGTCATAATCAAAGCTGCATTGAAAAATATGCAAATTACCTTCTTGTAATATTACAGAGAGTGTCATAACAGATATTGATTGTGGTACACCATCCGTCCAAACAGAAAGTGGGCGTGGCACAGAATATAACAGCACAGAAATTAGGCGTGGCACAGCATGCGTCAGCAAAGAACTTGGTCGTGCTACAACCTGTGACGGCACAGAAAGTGAGCGTAGTCTAGCGTGTGACAGCACAGAACGTGAGCGTGGTGCAGTATGTTACAGCACCGAAATTGAGTGTGGCACAGCAAACAATAGCACAGAACGTACGAGTGGTGCAGCGTGTGGCAGCACAGAACGTACGAGTGGTGCAGCGTGTGGCAGCACAGAAAATGTTGGTCAAATGATCATCTCAACATCCTTACTTGTACACAAAAAAGAGGTTAGGCTTGTCTATTTGTCAGTTCATACTTGTACACAAAGAAGAGGTTAGGCTTGTCTATTTGTCAGTTCCTTACTTGTACACAAAGAAGAGGTTAGGCTTGTCTGTTTGTCAGTTCATAAATTCCGTGTCCATGTATCTACATATTTATTATTAGTATTCATTCATGCGTCGCTCTATTAATCCATGTTCACGTTCATCAAGCCATCAACGTTTCCAAAGACGCATTGTTCCATTAATCCAACCAACTATCCACTCATCCAACCAACTATCCACTCATCCAACCAACTATCCACACATCCAACCAACTATCCACTCATCCAACCAACTATCCACACATCCAACCAACTATCCACATCAACCAACTATCCACTCATCAAACCCAAAAATTCACTCATCCAACCAACTATCCACACATCCAACCAACTATCCACTCATTCAACCAACTATCCACTCATCCAACCAAATATCCACTCATCCAACCAAATATCCACTCATCTAACCAACTATCCACACATCCAACCAAATATCCAACCATTCATGAAGACATCAAAGTTTCCAAAGACGCATTGTTGAACGCAAGCTTCTCGTATCCATGTCCATATTGCGACTAGCCACCAGTAGGCAATCATCATTAGTTGTGACGTCTTAAAGGCATCCAACAACAACAGCAGACTCTCAGCTAATCGTCCGTCATGAGGATTGGTAGTTGCTAAATAAATATAGTTTTTGGTTACTTGAACATTTCGATTAAAAGAGATCTAACTAATACTATTTGCGTTCGTTCTTTACGACCAACTTTAATCACTCTTTGTTATATGTTTGATCTTTGCCAAGAACGTGTATACGTTGCACATTGGTTTAGTAGGCCCCTAAGCGCTGAGACTTCTACACATTTAGGACACGTGCATCCGATTTCAGCCAAACCTCCTTAATCGCCTCTTACGATATGCGTGGCAGGTAACAGTGGTTCTATTCTTGACACCTCAAATTTGGGGCCCGGTAACCACTCGGGCGTAATTAATACTATAGCTACTACTATTCATACTATACCTACTACTATTCATACTATAGCTACTACTATTCATACTATAGCTACTACTATTCATACTATAGAAGTGGAGCGTCTGGTGGAATGGGTTAGAGCGGGGGATCTCATGCGGGAGACCCAGGTTCAATCCTCGGTAAGGCCAATGAGATTTTTTCAGTCGGGGCATAAAAACAAGTTATAACCTGAACAGATTCACGGCGACTGCATTAGCCACGCGGCCATTAAATTCCACAAGCACAGTTGAAACTGCATTAGCCACGCGGCCATTAAATTCCACAAGCACAGTTGAAACTGAACAATAAATTAAAGGAACCACCGACTATAGCAGGGCAATATCTTTAGCAATATCAATTATAACCAGTTTTCACAAACATGTTTGTGAAAACTGGTTATAATTTCAGAAACATTTTCAAGAGCTCCCGTCTTATGACATCTATGTCAAAGTCGTCAATTGTTCTTTTCCTTCCTTGCTTGACATTAGTGCACTTTGTGTCCTGTTTAATCCATCGGGAAAAGTATTCTCTATTCAGACCAAGCGCCAGTTGCGTTCGTTTCTCAGGGTTATGAATATCGCAATATAGATGACCTCTCTTAGATTCCCTACGGAAGTGTTGGTATAGTAAAACTGTAACCTTCTGCATTGTTATAAATGTGCACTTCAGACTCATTATGAATGTGATATCAATGTCAGTTTTGATAAGCCAACAAATATGATACAATAGCTTCATACAAATAGCGAGATATACCAGTATTTAAAATATATATATATTCTTCACTTCAGATATTAAACGAGTCAATGTCAGCAGAGATCAGGAACGGGTCATCGAATATCAAAGATCTAACGACTGCAGCACAACAACTAACAACAACCCAGTTTGACCAGAGAGAGAAGTCTAACTGTGATACAGACATGTATGATTTGTGTTGTTTAAATGAACTCATAGAATATACTTGTTATTGTTTTCTCAATTCTATCATTTCCATTCTTTTTCTTCCTTTTAAAAATAAACACAGATTTATCTATACCATTCTGTACATCACATGGTTATATTGTATAATATCTCTGTTACATTCTGTACATCACATGGTTATATTGTATAATATCTCTATTACATTCTGTACATCACATGGTTATATTGTATAACATCTCTGTTACATTCTGTACATCACATGGTTATATTGTATAATATCTCTATTACATTCTGTACATCGCATGGTTATATTGTATAATATCTCTGTTACATTCTGTACATCACATGGTTATATTGTATAATATCTCTATTACATTCTGTACATCACATGGTTATATTGTATAATATCTCTATTACATTCTGTACATCACATGGTTATATTGTATAACATCTCTGTTACATTCTGTACATCGCATGGTTATATTGTATAACATCTCTGTTACATTCTGTACATCACATGGTTATATTGTATAACATCTCTGTTACATTCTGTACATCACATGGTTATATTGTATAACATCGCTGTTACATTCTGTACATCACATGGTTATATTGTATAATATCTCTGTGACGTAGAGGCTAGATGCTCGTCTCTCGTGCCAGAGATTCCTGATCCCAGTGTAGGTGAGATCGAGTTCCTAGTCCTATCGGTTGATACAACGCAGATCCCGTGTTCAATTTGAGCACGAAAATGAATCCTTTGCAGTTCAAATCGAGAAGAGCAGGCTGGAAAGCCGCAGCCCGGACAAAATTCATTAGAAAAAAATAAAAATAAAAATTCCTACATAAATGTCTTCACCATCTTCAAAATTACATCGTGACCCTCACCGGTGCTACGGAGTTAAAGCACTGCAGCTGAGATCTTCCTATGTAAGAAAGAGATAGGAGCACACATGGTTACTCACCGAAGTGCAGTGATGATGGTTCTATCAATCAATCAATCAATCAATCAATCTCTATTACATTTGTTTCATCACATGGTTATAGTTTCTAATGTCTTCATACTAACCAGATCTATGGCTTTCCTACACTGCTGGTGTTATTTTAGTTTCACACAAAGAAAACTTTCTAATGTCTTCATACTAACCAGATCTATGGCTTTCATACACTGCTGGTGTCACACAAAGAAAACATTCTAATGTCTTCATGCTAACCAGATCTATGGCTTTCATACACTGCTGATGTTATTTTAGTTTCACACAAAGAAAACATTCTAATGTCTTCATGCTAACCAGATCTATGACTTTCATACACTGCTGATGTTATTTTAGTTTCACACAAAGAAAACATTCTAATGTCTTCATGCTAACCAGATCTATGGCTTTCCTACACTGCTGGTGTCACACAAAGAAAACATTCTAATGTCTTCATGCTAACCAGATCTATGACTTTCATACACTGCTGATGTTATTTTAGTTTCACACAAAGAAAACATTCTAATGTCTTCATGCTAACCAGATCTATGACTTTCCTACACTGCTGGTGTCACACAAAGAAAACATTCTAATGTCTTCATGCTAACCAGATCTATGGCTTTCCTGCACTGCTGGTGTCATAGTTTCACACAAAGAAAACATTCTAATGTCTTCATGCTAACCAGATCTATGGCTTTCATACACTGCTGATGTTATTTTAGTTTCACACAAAGAAAACATTCTAATGTCTTCATACTAACCAGATCTATGGCTTTCATACACTGCTGGTGTCATAGTTTCACACAAAGAAAACATTCTAATTTCTTCATACTAGCCAGATCTATGCTTTCATACACTGCTGGTGTCACACAAAGAAAACATTCTAATGTCTTCATACTAACCAGATCTATGGCTTTCCTACACTGCTGGTGTCATAGTTTCATAGAAAAAAAACATTCTAATGTCTTCATACTAACCAGATCTATGGCTTTCATACACTGCTGATGTTATTTTAGTTTCACAGAAAAAAAACATTCTAATGTCTTCATACTAACCAGATCTATGGCTTTCATACACTGCTGATGTCATAGTTTCACACAAAGAAAACATTCTAATTTCTTCATACTAACCAGATCTATGGCTTTCATACACTGCTGGTGTCATAGTTTCACACAAAGAAAACATTCTAATGTCTTCATGCTAACCAGATCTATGGCTTTCCTACACTGCTGGTGTCATAGTTTCACACAAAGAAAACATTCTAATGTCTTCATACTAACCAGATCTATGACTTTCCTACACTGCTGGTGTCATGTTAGTTTCACACAAAGAAAACATTTTAATGTCTTCATGCTAACCAGATCTATGGCTTTCCTGCACTGCTGGTGTCATAGTTTCACACAAAGAAAACATTCTAATGTCTTCATACTAACCAGATCTATGGCTTTCCTACACTGCTGGTGTCACACAAAGAAAACATTCTAATTTCTTCATACTAACCAGATCTATGGCTTTCCTACACTGCTGGTGTCATAGTTTCACACAAAGAAAACATTCTAATGTCTTCATACTAACCAGATCTATGGCTTTCATACACTGCTGGTGTCATAGTTTCACAGAAAGAAAACATTCTAATGTCTTCATGCTAACCAGATCTATGGCTTTCATACACTGCTGATGTCATAGTTTCACAGAAAGAAAACATTCTAATGTCTTCATGCTAACCAGATCTATGGCTTTCATACACTGCTGATGTCATAGTTTCACAGAAAGAAAACATTCTAATGTCTTCATGCTAACCAGATCTATGGCCTTCATACACTGCTGGTGTCATGTTAGTTTCACACAAAGAAAACATTTTAATGTCTTCATGCTAACCAGATCTATGGCTTTCATACACTGCTGGTGTCATAGTTTCACACAAAGAAAACATTCTAATTTCTTCATACTAGCCAGATCTATGCTTTCATACACTGCTGGTGTCACACAAAGAAAACATTCTAATGTCTTCATACTAACCAGATCTATGGCTTTCCTACACTGCTGGTGTCATAGTTTCATAGAAAAAAAACATTCTAATGTCTTCATACTAACCAGATCTATGGCTTTCATACACTGCTGGTGTCATAGTTTCACACAAAGAAAACATTCTAATGTCTTCATGTTAACCAGATCTATGGCTTTCATACACTGCTGGTGTCATGTTAGTTTCACACAAAGAAAACATTCTAATGTCTTCATGCTAACCAGATCTATGGCTTTCATACACTGCTGGTGTCATAGTTTCACACAAAGAAAACATTCTAATGTCTTCATGTTAACCAGATCTATGGCTTTCATACACTGCTGGTGTCATGTTAGTTTCACACAAAGAAAACATTCTAGTGTCTTCATGCTAACCAGATCTATGGCTTTCATACACTGCTGGTGTCATAGTTTCACACAAAGAAAACATTCTAATGTCTTCATGTTAACCAGATCTATGGCTTTCATACACTGCTGGTGTCATGTTAGTTTCACACAAAGAAAACATTTTAATGTCTTCATGCTAACCAGATCTATGGCTTTCATACACTTCTGGTGTCATAGTTTCACACAAAGAAAACATTCTAATGTCTTCATGCTAACCAGATCTATGGCTTTCCTACACTGCTGATGTCATAGTTTCACACAAAGAAAACATTCTAATGTCTTCATGCTAACCAGATCTATGGCTTTCATACACTGCTGGTGTCATGTCAGTTTCAAACAAAGAAAACATTTTAATGTCTTCATGCTAACCAGATCTATGGCTTTCATACACTACTGGTGTCACGTTAGTTTCACACAAAGAAAACATTCTAATGTCTTCATGCTAACCAGATCTATGGCTTTCCTACACTGCTGGTGTCATAGTTTCACACAAAGAAAACATTATAATGTCTTCATGCTAACCAGATCTATGGCTTTCATACACTGCTGATGTTATTTTAGTTTCACACAAAGAAAACATTCTAATGTCTTCATGCTAACCAGATCTATGGCTTTCATACACTGCTGATGTCATAGTTTCACACAAAGAAAACATTTTAATGTCTTCATGCTAACCAGATCTATGGCTTTCATACACTGCTGGTGTCATAGTTTCACACAAAGAAAACATTCTAATGTCTTCATGCTAACCAGATCTATGACTCTCATACAACTGCTGATGTCACAGAAAGAAAACATTCTAATGTCTTCATGCTAACCAGATCTATGGCTTTCATACACTGCTGGTGTCATAGTTTCACAGAAAGAAAACATTCTAATGTCTTCATGCTAACCAGATCTATGGCTTTCATACACTGCTGATGGCACACAAAGAAAACATTCTAATGTCTTCATACTAACCAGATCTATGGCTTTCCTACAACTGCTGATGGCACACAAAGAAAACATTCTAATGTCTTCATACTAACCAGATCTATGCCTCTTATACAACTGCTGATGTCACAGAAAGAAAACATTCTAATGTCTTCATACTAACCAGATCTATGACTCTCATACAACTGCTGATGTCACAAAAAGAAAACAACTGTTAAAGTTTTTAATTGAAGGATTTACTTCGTTGTGCTTGGTTTCCCCATATGGCTCGTTTCCTTTTCGCAGAAATGACACTCTGTCTGTGCGGAGTATTGCACAAAGCACCAACGCCGTCGCTACAGCAACAATTCTAAGGATCTCAGGGGGAAAGGCAGTTGTGAACCGACCGACGCTGTCCGATTGTGAACATTGTGTGTTGAAGGTTCTGTAAAACTTCGAACCTAACACCGTATTTCATAGTTTATTTCTTGGTTTAAATACTGGTGTCTTACTTTCCTATGAGATACAGCGAGGTAGTAGTTGTGTAAGATGACATGAGTAGTAATAATTTTGTATATGAAGATATTTGTAGTGATAGCTTATATGATATGTTGAGACAAGATACATATGAGAAGACAAATGTAGTGATATGTTGAGACAAGATACATATGAGAAGACAAATGTAGTGATATGTTGAGACAAGATACATATGAGAAGACAAATGTAGTGATGAACGTTCTAGTTACTGTGAGATAATGTTCTGGTAAGAACAAGTACAGAACTAGAGGTTAACGCTGGCTTATTATGGGAAACAAGGAATATGATATCGCTTGTGCTTCTAATCTCCTCTTTCATTCTCTCTCTCTCTTTCTATATTTCTCTCTCTCTCTCTCTACCTACCTACCTACCTACCCGCCCACCCACCCACCCACCTACCTATCTATCTATCTCCCAATGTTACATGTCTTTATTTCAGATCTGATTTAAAACCAAACATTATTATTACATTTCTTGTAGTTAGTTCTATGTTGTTATAAAATATAATGTTTTTGTTCTCACAGACCATCCACTTGGTTGTATGAAGAGAATGCACTAGCAAAGCTCAACATGGCAGCCAATCAATATCGTTCTATCTTACTGCGCAGACGTATGGAGTCATTGGCTAGCATTCGCAGGAAAAGAAGTACCGTAGGAGGTTTGCAAAAATGTCAACTTGCTAACCAGGAAGATGATTTGTTTGAGGATATGCTGTCCCAACTGACAAATACGAGCTTAATTCTTTTACCGCGTTCAAAGAAATCGTAACGGGACGAATATAAAGATGAAAAACTAACTGTGTTCTTCTGAAGGACGACACAGGGACAGTTACCATTATAGGGGAGATTTACTAGCAACATGCTAAAAGTAGTATTTATATACAGTGCCTAACAGCGTATTTACAAGAGATAATTTATGGAGTAGCGACATGCAAACAGTAGTATTTATATACATAAAACTTCTGGTTTGTTTGGTGACAACAAGCAAATAGTATTGTTTACCTTTTGTTAATATTATAGTTCATGTAATAGCGAGATGAAACAAGTAATGTTTTTATGAATACCGAAGTTATTTTGTAGCCACAAACAATGTGATGTAATAATGAACAAAGTTTTAGAACATATTAAACTACATATCACACTACGTAGATTTCTTAATCTTCTTTAGTTTTTCATATGTCTTTGTGGTTCATTGCAGCAGATATTATCAGTCTCCATACATCTTTATTCTTATAGTTCATTCCAAAATTTGTGATCATCTTTACCTACCGATATAAAATCATCTTTACCGATCGATATAAAATCATCTTTACCGACCGATATAAAATCATTCACTTGACAGAAATTCTTGATTTTGCATTTTTATATAGGTAACAGTGACGACGTTCCAAAAGTATTTTTGCCCACCCAAACCTTTAGTTCTGTAAGAATTTTATTATATGTTATTACTAAATTTACCGTGATGTTGATCTGGTATACTTGTCGAAATGTTACAGTACGATTGTCAAGTTTGTCTATAACTAAGCATTTTCGTGTTCCAAATGCAATTCAGTGCACGTCAAAATCAGGAATCCCGTGGAATTAATCAGTTCACAATGTTTACTACCGACTGTCATTGGCGTATGTACGCAACATTTACTTTCATTTATAGAAGTGGAAGGTATCATTTGTTCACTATGTGACCTTTCTTTTTATAATATGTAATAGGAATACGCCTTTGCAATCATTCGCCACCATTTTGTGTATTACTGTAAATTCTAAACTTTGATGATCATGTTGTTGTGCTTATGCACAATTATATAATAAAAACGTTTTTGCACCAACTAAACTACCTACAAGTTAGTTAAACATGGATTCGTAACGTCGTGAGGTATATAAGACTGCATGCAAAAATTACTTGTATCCATCAAATAGATTTCGTACAAATTAAACCTTAGTGTCATCACGAATTTTGGAACGAACTATAGCTTTCTCTTCCAACTGTGGACTCCTAATATTTCTATGTCTACTTCAATGTTACATTTCCATCGTTTACTTGGTACACTTAGTACTCTTTTCTCTTTCATTTATATTTTTGTATATGCAATTTTATGTTCTCTGTTCTGTAATTCTTTCAATATGCTCTAGCCATCCTAGTTTATTAACCTTCATGATGGTGGCAATTTATGATAATTTAAACAAATTATAAATATCTGTACTGTTTCTCATTCTCCACTATTTTCTACTATTTTAATCTTGTTGGGGCTCTAAGAGTCTCTTTTCAATAATCTGCAATAGTGTTTCATCTTGCCTTTTTATGCTGCAGGTTTCGGATCCAAATAGAATGATTGGTCTTATTAGAGTTTTGTATATTGTAAGATTTGTATTAAACTTAAGCAACAGATATAGTTACCAAAAATTAGTGTACAACTCGTAAGTGTAAGCATAATCCTAATGGCAACATAGTATGACAGATTTAAACCTTTCATAAATTAGCTGAAAAACACATAAGCACTTTTTAAAGTAAATGGTTTTTAGAAGAGTTTTAAATATTTCATAGGCGTAGAACAGAAAAAAAACACATTTATCAAACAAACATTCGGAATTAGGAGAATTTGTTTATGAAAATATCAGATTGTGAAATTTGTACACACACAATGAGATGCTAATATTGTCATTACATTCAGCGCTTTGTTTTCCATTTCTGAGAGTATGCTGGGGGATTGTATACTGGATTGTATCGATGATCATCTTACTTGTACAGTAAACTGGCGTTGTGTCATCTGAACACATATCTCGAGCCTGTATATCAGCACAGAAGAGAGCAGGAGTTATGATATATTCTAAAACAAATGTGTTTACTTTCTCTTTATATGAAAAATAAAAAAAGTTCAGTTGTATGAAGTAGTTAAACATGTTGGGAGAATTGATTAAGTGACTACTTAATGATGACAATTTAGACTGGAATACGGTTGTATTTATGATTGTGTGTTTGTTGTATGGGTTTTTATGCTGTTTTAGATGATGCGTTTAAATTAAACTGACAAAAATATGTTTAGTTCAAAGATTAGACATGGAAGGGTTGTTTCTTGCCTCAGGTGTTGTACTCTCGTAGAACTATGGTAGTTAAAATTGTATCACGTGTGTAGTGCAATTCAGTAAAGTGGTAAAGGATTGACCATAAATTAATTAACACATGATATTGTATAAGTGAATGGGTATTTTAATAGTAAATGAAAGTATACAGACATCATCACACAGTTATATTAGGACTAAGCTAACCTGAGGT
Organism: Arion vulgaris; assembly: GCA_020796225.1. Lineage (NCBI taxonomy): Eukaryota > Metazoa > Mollusca > Gastropoda > Stylommatophora > Arionidae > Arion > Arion vulgaris. The sequence goes on along the minus strand of CM036758.1, from coordinate 28,685,235 downwards.
TGAGAACTCATCTTGTTTCCACTATTTCAACAACGGTAACTAGGACTGGCAAGGACAGTTGGCCCAGGGACACATAAGGCAGACACAATCTGTCCATTACATTAGAACTTGTTGCACCTTTCTTTCTACCACAAACCTAGTTATATGCATGTCTTTGATGTCTGTTTTAAATGTGCCTCCATGTGCCATCCTTTTTTCTCGCTGTTCCTGCAGTGTCCAGTGTATTGCTTGTTTGCCTTGGCCATATTTTTTTTAATCCTCTTCAGGACATAAAGACGGTTGCTGCACTGTTATAACACTAAAAATAACAGATCATTGTGACTTGTTTTTTTTTTTCCTGTGTTGTGATGATATTACTTGGAGATTAGACGTTGTTGTAGCTGTACACACATCTCTTTCTCTCTCTCTCTCTCTCTCTCTCTCTCTCTCTTTCTCTCTCTCTGTCTCTCCCTCTCTCTCTCTTTACTAGCGTTAGAACGAGAGAGAGAGAAGAACTGTGAATGAAAGTAAGAGAGAACGTAAGTGAGAAACCGAGCGACAAAATCGAGAACTTGAGTGAGATCATTTATCATTATCGTTGACGCACGCTTGTGAAATTTTAATAGATTAGCTGAGTTGCCCAAGCGTCAACTGCCCCATCTCGACTTCTCTGATAGAATCCAGAGGAGTTCAAGCAGGACGTCTGGTATCAGTTTAGTTGCAGGAGCTGCCGATAGGGCATCACATGGTGTATGCTCGTTTTAGGAGATTCCACTCCGGATTTTCTGTTTGGGTTTACTTCCATAGCAATTACTTCTCCCAAGCACCCACATGGCACTGGGACTATTTGCCCATAGCTGGGAGTTTGGTTCTTGGATATCAGGGTAAATCCGGTCAGAGGTGGACCCATATCACAAGTCGGGGAAACCTCCTCCTAGAATTTGTATCGGGTTTATTCACATCCGACCATTTATTTAAACTGACCTAGTCAATTTGTGTACCATCCAAATAAAATATGTTCACATTGAGGATAAGTGAAAATGTTAGAGAAGACAATAAGGTGACGATAAAGCGATAGTAGGAGAGAGAGAGAGATAGAGAGAGAGAGAGATATAGAGAAAAATTATTAGAGATGAAGAGAGCGTTAGAGTTAAATAAATAAAGAACAAGAGACGGAGGCGCAAAGCAAAAGTGGGCGGTGTGTCCGAGTGGGTCTCACAGACAGAGAGACGGTGTGCGAGAGATGGGTGGGTCCCACAGACAGAGAGACGTGTGCGAGAGATGGGTGGGTCTCACAGACAGAGAGACAGTGTGCAAGAGATGGGTGGGTCTCACAGACAGAGAGACGGGTATGCGAGAGATGGGTGGGTCTCACAGACAGAGAGACAGTGTGCGAGAGATGGGTGGGTCTCACAGACAGAGAGACGGTGTGCAAGAGATGGGTGGGTCTCACAGACAGAGAGACAGTGTGCGAGAGATGGGTGGGTCTCACAGACAGAGAGACGGTGTGCAAGAGATGGGTGGGTCTCACAGACAGAGAGACGGTATGCGAGAGATGGGTGGGTCTCACAGACAGAGAGATGGTATGCGAGAGATGGGTGGGTCTCACAGACAGAGAGACAGTGTGCAAGAGATGGGTGGGTCTCACAGACAGAGAGACGGTGTGCAAGAGATGGGTGGGTCTCACAGACAGAGAGACAGTGTGCGAGAGATGGGTGGGTCTCACAGACAGAGAGACGGTATGCGAGAAAGATGGTTGGGTCTCACAGACAGAGAGACGGTGTGCAAGAGATGGAAAGAGGGAGTGAGCTAAATAAAGATTGCATTCATTCACTCTCACCGCACATTGCACCTTTCCCTTCCCATCACACTAACAAATAGTAGATACAACGTTGAAACATACTGACAGACATTCCGGAAGTAACGTCAACTATTGACACCTGACACCAGGTACGTATTACACGTAATCGTCATCTCATCAACAAAAAAATGTCAATAATAACTCGTTTCTATATCTCTATACCAGGACGTGAGCATACAGTAGGAGACAGTTAGCAAACATCGTGACTAGCAATATCTGTAACGGATTAAAACAAAACTATAACTTTTGTGCAGATACAATAATGAAACTGGCTGTTTTTATTTCATAACAAAAGTTGGCGAGGGGGCTGTTATTCTTCTTCTTTGTGAGCATTTGATTTCGTTTGTTGTCTTTTTAAATGTTTTTGAAATTATGAATGTGTGTGTGTGTTAGTGTGTGTGTGCAATTATGTGTGTGCGTGCAAGCATGGGTGTATGCTTGTGTGTGTGTAATTATGTATGTATGTGCAATAGTGTGCATGTATGTGTGTGTGTGTGTATGTGTGTGTGCTTGTGTATGTGTGTGCATATGTGTGAGTGTATGTATGCATGTGTGTGTGTGTGCGCACGTGCGTGCGTGTATGAATGTGTGTGTGCGTGTATGCATGTATGAATGTGTGTGTGCGTGTATGAATGTGTGTATGCGTGTATGAATGTGTGTGTGTGTGTATGCATGTATGAATGTGTGTATGAATGCGTGTGTGTGTAAGCGTGTATGAATGTATGCGTGTAAGCGTGCATGAATGTATGCGTGTAAGCGCGCATACATGTATGCGTGTACGCGTGTATGTAGGTATGCGTGTAAGCGTGTATGTATGTATGCGTGTAAGCGTGCATGTAGGTATGCGTGTAAGTATGTATGTAGGTATGTACTTATGTCTGTACATGTAAAGTGTATCTGTATGTATGTCTTATTGCTTATGTATATGCTTATTGTCTATGACATACACTAAATTTTGAACAACAAACAAAACGAACTGCTTTTATTATTGGCTCGTGCTTGCAACCAAAGGACACCCCACATGCCTCCTGAGCCCCCTGCTGATGACAATAGATGACTACACAAACAATGACAAACAATAGGAAATCTTGAATGACAAAAGTGAACGAGTCACATTTCCTTCTCTGGTCACGGTATAAAAGTCGAATGTTTCAAGATTTAAACAGAGCTCACCTTCGATCTACCTTGTCTCATCCTGTAACAATCACTTACATCTACTGCCCAGGTATGGATACATTTTTGTCGTCAGTCTTAATTAACTGTAACTAATTTTGCTTTTATTGCATATTTTGTTTAAATACATTTGAATACATTTTTAACATTTTCTTTAATGTGTGGTATATAGTAGTTAATGTGTGGTATATAGTAGTTAATGTGTGGTATATAGTAGTTAATGTGTGGTATATAGTAGTTAATGTATGGTATATAGTAGTTAATGTATGGTATATAGTAGTTAATGTGTGGTATATAGTAGTTAATGTGTGGTATATAGTAGTTAATGTATGGTATATAGTAGTTAATGTGTGGTATATAGTAGTTAATGTGTGGTATATAGTAGTTAATGTATGGTATATAGTAGTTAATGTATGGTATATAGTAGTTAATGTGTGGTATATAGTAGTTAATGTATGGTATATAGTAGTTAATGTATGGTATATAGTAGTTAATGTGTGGTATATAGTAGTTAATGTGTGGTATATAGTAGTTAATGTATGGTATATAGTAGTTAATGTATGGTATATAGTAGTTAATGTGTGGTATATAGTAGTTGTATGCGTCTGCGGCTTAGCGATAGTGAGCTGGATCATAACCCAAGAGTACCTGGTTCAAATCCGAGGCGGGTAATTTAGAAGCACATTTGTTACCGTGGATTTTTACAAACGGTAGAAATGGATATCACCGTTCAGAAGGCAAAGGCAAACCACTGAACGTATAAGTGGCGCTTAAAAAAACTACGACTGGTTTACTGTGATTAATAACGACGTGCTGTAAAGGAAATGTCACAATTTTCCTATAAATAGTTGACAATAAAAAACAATTTATCAAGATTAAATATGGAGCTGGACAAAATAGAAGTTAAATAAAGGATATTTCACAATTTTCCTATAAATAGTTGACAATAAAAAACAATTTATCAAGATTAAATATGGAGCTGGACAAAATAGAAGTTAAATAAAGGATATTTCACAATTTTCCTATAAATAGTTGACAATAAAAAACAATTTATCAAGATTAAATATGGAGCTGGACAAAATAGAAGTTAAATAAAGGATATTTCACAATTTTCCTATAAATAGTTGACAATAAATAACAATTTATCAAGATTAAATATGGAGCTGGACAAAATAGAAGTTAAATAAAGGATATTTCACAATTTTCCTATAAATAGTTGACAATAAAAAACAATTTATCAAGATTAAATATGGAGCTGGACAAAATAGAAGTTAAATAAAGGATATTTCACAATTTTCCTATAAATAGTTGACAATAAAAAACAATTTATCAAGATTAAATATGGAGCTGGACAAAATAGAAGTTAAATAAAGGATATTTCACAATTTTCCTATAAATAGTTGACAATAAAAAACAATTTATCAAGATTAAATATGGAGCTGGACAAAATAGAAGTTAAATAAAGGATATTTCACAATTTTCCTATAAATAGTTGACAATAAATAACAATTTATCAAGATTAAATATGGAGCTGGACAAAATAGAAGTTAAATAAAGGATATTTCACAATTTTCCTATAAATAGTTGACAATAAAAAACAATTTATCAAGATTAAATATGGAGCTGGACAAAATAGAAGTTAAATAAAGGATATTTCACAATTTTCCTATAAATAGTTGACAATAAATAACAATTTATCAAGATTAAATATGGAGCTGGACAAAATAGAAGTTAAATAAAGGATATTTCACAATTTTCCTATAAATAGTTGACAATAAATAACAATTTATCAAGCTTAAATATGGAGCTGGACAAAATAGAAGTTAAATAAAGGATATTTCACAATTTTCCTATAAATAGTTGACAATAAATAACAATTTATCAGGTTAAATATCGAGCTGGACAAAATAGAAGTTAAATAAAGGATATTTCACAATTTTCCTATAAATAGTTGACAATAAATAACAATTTATCAAGATTAAATATGGAGCTGGACAAAATAAAGGGTAAATAAAGACACACTATAGATACCCACTGACCTATTGAAACAACACTAGAAATAATAGTGCTCGGATGTTTGTGGAAGCTGCAGAAGACAGCAAAGTAGATACAAGAGATAACATTGAATATACAGACATTATTTCATGTGAACGTCAGGAAGAAAAGATGGACATTATATAAGACAACAAGATCGAGAAACATTGAATCATAAACAATATCCTGACTTGAGAAAAACAATATATTTTGGTCATATTAAAAGTCACCGTGGTTTAAACGAGGATTAATAGAGGAAATGTTTCCTGTAGGACGAGAAAGAGGACGATCAAAATAATGATGGCAAAATTACGTAAAGAAAACCTTGAACACAATGACCGCAATAAACACATGTTTTTTTTCATGTACGGATCCATCAAACTAGACATGTCTGTTTTATTTTTGTTTAATAACCATCTGAGATGTGAATTTAAAGAAAGTTTGGAAATGTGTTCCGTGGACATGGAAACAATCCATTGATGAAGTTATAGAAACGTCCGGAATGTAGAGGTAAATTTGAAGGAAATCAAACAAAGACACATGAATTATTATAGACATACTAGCTAATTAACCCGGCTTCGCTCGGATTCGAAAACGTAGGTAACGGGAATTTAGATTATTAAAAAAATTGTTTTAATGGTACTATTTTGTTTTAATTAGCAAAACTTACGTTATTATTGTGTAAGTTATATTTATTTCTAAGTGAGAGCCTGATAGTAAACACCATTCCTTGTTTTCCCGTCGTTTGCAAGCATATATAAATTGTTTCCACTTTAAACTCTAGACATGCCACATATAACTGACCATGGTTAAAGCAGACAGATCTCAAATTAATCCCAGCACATGGGTTTACGACAGGCGCGCTTTAAGTCCGCTCGTGTTGACCGACCGGAACTATGCCAGCGTAGATTGCAATTTTACTGTCGTCCGCGGGCAACACTAATCTAATGCCGTCTTGAAACTGCTGACATAGCTTTTGCGTGTATGTAGCATACGTTGAATAGCTAATAACGTATTTTGATTAAGGGACGTAAGCCATGCTTATATGGTCATTTTAGTGATTATATCCCTTTAACTGGTATACCAACATATCTTCACCCCGTGTTAAAAAAGGTGGTTATGCATCACAAATCCGATTTTATTTAATTTTAAGTCTAATATTGATCCGATTTCGAAACTGTTTCTTTAGTTGATCTAAACTTTTCAAGATACAATTTTGCAAAAAAATTGTGAATATTGGATGTAAACTAAAGCCGTGTATAGGGGGACATACATCAGACACTAAGGAATATATTATAAGATAAATAAACATGACACTGCTGAAATGCATACTGGAGGGAATGGTTGTCGGTAAGTTCTCAAGCGAAAGGCTGCAAAGCCCGCCACCCAGCGTGTTCGTAGCGAGTTGGACGACGGGTGACAAGCCCCCTATGAGTGCTGTTCAATTCCACGGTCTGGCAGAAAAGCCACAGGTTCTCCAGGTTTAAGGTGTTCGTGGCACCGAACCGAAGAGTTGAAAGCTCAAGTGCTTCTAGATCGGAAAAAAAAGAAAAGAAAGGCTGCAAAATAATTGGGAGGGTAACCTTTAGTGATCGACAAAGAACCGCTGGTCGACCTTGACAATGGACAGCAAGTGTTGTAGATTCATTGCAGCCGACCTTCGACATGCAGAATCTAGACGTCTAGACAAAATTATAGTAAGAAAATACACGGTGCAAATTTAACATGAAAAATGAAAGAAAGAAAATGATAAGAAGTAAACAGTGAGTGATATATTAAAAATAACTTGTTTTTAAATTTAAATATTATTTTAAAATAATTGAATGTTTATCAATATCTTTGTTAGATCAATCTGTGTTTTGTTTCGTCCTTAATTTACCCTAGTATTGATTTTTAACCCAGATTCGTCGCTTGTTAGTAGTCCACTATTTCTCGAAGTATATCCAAACACAACTCTCGACCAAGATGAAGAATCTCTGCGTTGCTATCCTGCTATCGGTTTTTATTGGTAAGTACGATAATTGTTTGTAATGCATATCCCATGATACCTTGGTTACCAAGCAATCTTAATTTCTGCGCTATGTTCAACAAAGAGCTCCGATAACAAAAGGCCGGCGGACTCAGGTAAACATTCTCAGAAATCTTACCACAATCGTTGCGTGACCTCGCATTCCAGTATTGATAGATAAATAACAATTCGTTTTCAAAACAATACAACATGCTAAATCAAGGTTATATTATGTTACAAGTTAAATTTAACACTAAAGAATATCTAACAGACAGTGCACATCAAAGAGCAATGCTATTTCGATACAATGGATACAAAACAAAAGACTGTCAGCGCAAAAGTTGGACTTCAGAAATAACAGAGGTGGTGAAAGATACTATCTATAAAGCGCGCACAAAAGTCCGTTCTATAAAGCTCATCTTGCCAGGCTGCCCAGTGTGTTCGTAGCGCGTTGGACGACTGGTGGCAAGCCCCTGTGAGCGCGTTTCAATTCAGGGCTGGCAGAAAAGCACAGGTTCTCCAGATTTACGGTGTTCGTGGCACCGAACCGAAGGGTTACGATGTCCATGGCACCGAGCCAAAAAGCCCAAGTGCTTCTGGATCGGGAAAAAAAATCTCTACTTATCCTGACGCTGTGAGGCAAAATAAGATGGAAGCTTATCCTGACGCTGTGAGGCAAAATAAGATGGAAGCTTATCCTGACGCTGTGAGGCAAAATAAGATGGAAGCTTATCCTGACGCTGTGAGACAAAATAAGATGGAAGCTTATCCTGACGCTGTGAGGCAAAATAAGATGGAAGCTTATCTTGACGCTGTGAGGCAAAATAAGATGGAAGCTTATCTTGACGCTGTGAGGCAAAATAAGATGGAAGCTTATCCTGACGCTGTGAGACAAAATAAGATGGAAGCTTATCCTGACGCTGTGAGGCAAAATAAGATGGAAGCTTATCCTGACGCTGTGAGGCAAAATAGATGAAGCTTATCCTGACGCTGTGAGACAAAATAAGATGGAAGCTTATCCTGACGCTGTGAGGCAAAATAAGATTGAAGCTTATCCTGACGCTGTGAGACAAAATAAGATGGAAGCTTATCCTGACGCTGTGAGACAAAATAAGATGGACTATGGCTTATCATCCTGACGCTGTGAGGCAAAATAAGATGGAAGCTTATCTTGACGCTGTGAGGCAAAATAAGATGGAAGCTTATCCTGACGCTGTGAGACAAAATAAGATGGAAGCTTATCCTGACGCTGTGAGGCAAAATAAGATGGAAGCTTATCTTGACGCTGTGAGACAAAATAAGATGGAAGTATCTGACGCTGTGAGACAAATAAGAAGCTTCCTTGACGCTGTAGACAAATAAGATGCTTATCTGACGCTGTGAGCAAATAAGATAAGTATCACGTTCTGTGAGATGCAGGTAAGATGAGTTGGCTGTTATCTAAAGGAATCGATTAATTTTATATTCCTGACTGGAGACAAAATAAGATTGAAGCTTATCCTGACGCTGTGAGACAAAATAAGATGGAAGCTTATCCTGACGCTGTGAGGCAAAATACGATGGGAGAAAAGAAAATAAGAAGACCTCCATTATTTTTATATTATACACTACGAGGGCGAGTCAATACGTAAGTCACAAAGTTCTGTGGGATGGCAGGTAAATGTAGTTGGTGTTATCTAAAGGAATCTTTAAACCCTTTATATTCCCGTTCGTCAAGTGTCTAGGTGTCTCATGTGCATGCGCAGTGCATAAACAAAATGGCGACAGTACTTACAGAGTGTACAGCCAAAGAGCAACGTGCTGTTGTGCGTTTTTGTGGGCAAAAGGACTGCCTGCAAAGGACATTCAGAAGGAAATACTTGTGTTTATGCTGACAAATGTTTGTCCCTTAATGCGGTGCATAGTTGGGTAGAAAAATGGTCTCAATGACGCTCTAAAATTGTTGATGAAATCCGATCTGGTCGTCCTGTTGAGATTGCAACAGAAGCATCAGTGCAGAGAGTGGAGGAGATGGTTAGAGGTGACAGGCGAGTAACGATAGACTCTTTAGCATCTGGAATAGGGTGCTCACATGGTTCAGCATAATGCAGGATTGATTGACATTTAAGAAATTGTGCTCAAGTTGAGTACCCAGACAATTGAAGGAGGAACACAAAATAAACCGATTTGGCTTTTCCTTACATCATCTCTGTCGATACGACGATGAAGGAAAAGAGATGCTGAACAGGATTGTTACTGGGGACGAATCATGGGTGCATCACTACCAGCCCGAATCAAAGCGTGCTTTAATGAAGTGGAAACATTCTTCTTCACCTTGTGTCCAAATATTCAAGGTTACGCCATCAGCTGTGAAGGTTATGCTGACGGTGTTCTGGGATTGTCAGGGAGTGATTTTAACCATTTTTAAGAAGAAAGGTGACAATGTGAATTCCAAATCGTACTGTGAAGTTCTATCGATGCTTCATTATTCAATTCGAAGAAAACGTCCAGGACTACTGACAAGAGGAGTGTTGCTTCTTCATGACAATGCCAGACCACATAAGGCTCGATTAACTCAGGAAAAAATTATCCACCTAAGGTGGGAAGTTCTGGAACATCCACCTTACAGTTCCGATTTAGTCCCTAGCGATTGCCACCGTTTTGGTCAATTGAAAATCTACTTTGGCGTGAGACATTTCGCGAATGTCGCGGAAGTTGAATGTGAAGTGACAACGTGGTTTAGAAAAGAAAGCCCGGAGTTCCATGCAGCCGGTTTTGGAGGACTAATAAAACGATGGGATAAGTGCATCAATGTTGGTGGAAATTATGTTGAGAAATTAAGGGACAATGTAGGTATAAAAATAAACTGGTTTCAAGTTGTTATCATGTTTAGTTATTTTTCTACAGCCATTTGTGGCTTACTTATTGATTTTCCCTGGTATATACACTCATAACGTCCACTATTGATGGTGTCCAGTGCTTACAAGGTTATTCATAATTTCTGCAATCTATTACCAATATCCACTGTATTCTTTCATTCTGCACTATGTTTACTCTCATTATCCACTCTCTGTCCACTGTATCTGCTCCACATTATCCACTCTCTGTCCACTGTATTCTTTCAGTCTGCACTATGTCTACTCCCATTATACACTCTCCTTTCACTGTATTCTTTCAGTCTGCACTATGTCTACTCCCATTATCCACTCTCTGTCCACTGTATCCGCTCCACATTATCCACTCTCTGTCCACTGTATCCGCTCCACATTATCCTCTCTTTGTCCACTGTATCCGCTTACATTATCCACTTTCTGTCCACTGTATCTGCTCCACATTATCCAATATCTGTCCACCGTATATGCTCCACATTATCCAATATCTGTCCACCGTATATGCTCCACATTATCCAATATCTGTCCACCGTATATGCTCCACATTATTCAATATCTGTCCTTTATGATCACTCACACTATCCACCTTCAGTCCGTTGTCTCCATGCACGACGTTTTATATTATATTCACAATACCCATACTCTATCTACAGTGTCTGTTGTACTAATGACGTCTACACAAGCACAAGCAAATAAATGTAATAATGGAGGTGATAATGGACTGGGGTCTATTCTACCACTTCTTCTAGCTGCTGGACTCTTCGGTAACAACAACAATAACAATGGTAATGGCGCTAACCCTGCAGCTGGTGCAGTATTTCCGGGAAAATAACAATGCGGATTACATGACAGACGACCCTCTGTTTTTACTTTGTCACAATTTTTAAATGTAAACCATACCACAAAAATATCATAAAATTGTTGGATAAATACTTGACTTTGTTTAGTTTGTCGTGTCATGTTTCAGATATCTTTATTGTCATTAGTTAGTTTTGACTTTCTTCTTTTTGTTTATCTTGAAAATAGTACACATGTTTTGACATGGTAGCGGCACATTATTCTACAAATCATGCCCGATCAAGAGTTCTACTTCTGGTTGACAGAGCTGACAGTTACACAAAGGTCACTTCTTTCAGATAACAACATTGAATGTCTAAACAATATTTAAAGCCAGCTAAAGTACGGAAGGGGTGATTATAAAAATGAGTATACTCTTGGATTCTCCGAAAGGAGTTAATTCTTATTTTCATGTTTGTTGGCCTACACGCTCTGATATAACCAATAAAAGGTTCGCCTTAGGTTGAAAGGGCGTGCCTCGGCTTAAAGAGGCTTTAATCCCCTAATAAACAAACAAACAAACAAGTGGTGATTCTTTATTTTGTAGCCATTATTGTAAATATATTTAGTCTAACTATTTTTCAGTTAACCTTGCAAATAATTATTGGGGAAAAAAGATCTGCAATAACGCAGTTGCTAGTGTACTACTTGTTTCGTAGACGCTCGTCCTTATGTTCAAGATATCTAGTTGGGGTTATATTTGTTAGCATTTTACAATAACCATCAGATCAACACAACAGGCAACTCTAACTTTAATAAGTTTATAGTTGTAGCAGACTAGCTGGTACAAGGCCCCAAAAAGAAAACAATAAGACAAAGAGAAAAGAAATAGAAACAGAAAAATAGAAAGGAACAGCCCGTGAAATGGCTCTGGTAAGGTCGCCCGAAAACACAAAACACTCTCTTTACACAAAACATGAATGACTATAGAAAATATCAACACTAACTAGATAACTAAAGTTCTGCTGAATTAGCAATGTATTTAGTCATCCATCCTGAGTCCTCATGGACTTCATAATACAATACAGTAAACCAAAGAAAGGTTTTAATTATGCATAACACGCTACTTTAAATCCTATGACATAATTTAATACCCCAGTTCATTAGTTAGTAATATTAATCTTGTCCTAGAATTATCTTGATGCTGGCTCGATTCTTCTGCTGCAAAATTTGGAAAGTTACTCGTTGGAAATTTCTATACCAAAAATGTTTTAACATCGGGACAGGTGATACTCTGTTCCATCTCCTTGAAAACAAAAGAACTTGGAACTTGAAAACAATTCTGGGAAATGGGAAAAGGCTGCTGGCGTGCTCCGTCTGATTCTTTCTGGAAATGTCTTACATACAGTCTACAATCCCTTGGTCCTCTTAAATGAATAGTCTAAAGTCCAACACACTGGACTTTCACAATCATAATTTTTCCATACTATACAATAATCATACTTTAAATGGTATCTGCAACTAGACGTGCCAATTAACAACGAAGATGAGGGAAAATGTTTCTATCTAGCACTCTAAATACACTTCACAGTGTCGTCACTGTTATCTAATACACCACCACTGCGTTATTTATCAAGACATGTAAATAAACTAGTCTGCTTAATTCTCCTCTGGTTAATTCTCCTCTGGAATCACATCGGCGAACACTATATAAAATTTACCTATCAAATTTCCTCCCTGTCTTCTCAGGACACATCCTGACCTCGCTCGTCAGTCACTCATGGTGATCTCTTCCACTTCAGTTCTATAGTCAGTCACTTAAAATGCGACCACTACCGCTTCTGTCCTCTACAGTGGTGTTCTCACTTGTCTCTCCAGTAGTTTCTGGCTTACTCTTCTCTTCAGTGATTTCTGACTTACCACCCCTAAATCTATGTCTCCACTGAATATATATCTACTAACTTAAGTCCTCCCAAATCCCAGCTGACCCCTGTCCTGGTCTCGAGATTTCCGAGATTAAGGGAGTCCCCGAATACCATGGGATAAACCAATTCCGTTGTGATTTTGTAAACTACTGGTCAGCAACTAAATATTTGTAAACAAGGTGTTTACCTACAGACTCAAGGACACCCAGTGCAATAAGGGGGTGTGGTTTGGTTTCCCGAATAACCGAATAAACCCTCAGACATAACAGTGAAACTGTTACATAGTTGGTTCTGGATCAACCCAACAGCAATTGGATGCCAAAGATGTAAAGACGACTGGGGATGTGTTGACATATCACACATCGTGTGTCATTGGTGAACAACAAAATTCGAATCTAACACCTTATTTCCAAGTTATTCCAACCTAACACCTTATTTCCAAGTTATTCCAACCTAACACTTTATTTCCAAGTTGTTCCAACCTAACACCTTATTTCCAAGTTATTCCAACCTAACACCTTAGTTCCAAGTTATTCCAAATGATATCAAAATCAGTTATTTATTTAATTATTACAATTTGAGAAACAAAAGTAGGTTTGGGTAGGTTTTGAATTTATTCGCAAGTGACTAATGTTGATATGTTAGGGAAGGTCAAGGTAAATAGAAAACTTGACTATCAACAACAAAGGTCAACAATCATCAACTTTCAGATAAAACATGAGAACATCTAGTCTAGAAAACATGGTGACAATCAACAATAACAAATGTGGTAGAAACAGTAAACAACAGTAAGAATAAAAGTTATGAGTAGTTTTAACTTCATAAAATGGTTACAATCAACAATAACAAATGTGGTAGAGACAGTAAACAACAGTAAGAATAAAAGTTATGAGTAGTTTTAACTTCATAAAATGGTGACAATCAACAATAACAAATGTGGTAGAGACAGTAAACATGGTTACAATCAACAATAACAAATGTGGTAGAGACAGTAAACGACAGTAGGTAAAAGTTATGAGTAGTTTAACTCATAAAATGGTTACAATCAACAATAACAAATGTGGTAGAGACAGTAAACAACAGTAAGAATAAAAGTTATGAGTAGTTTTAACTTCATAAAATGGTTACAATCAACAATAACAATGGGTAGAGACAGTAAACATGGTTACAATCAACAATAACAAATGTGGTAGAGACAGTAAACGACAGTAAGAGTAAAGTATGAGTAGTTTTAACTTCATAAAATGGTTACAATCAACAATAAAAATGGTAGAGACAGTAAAACAGTAAGAATAAAGTAGAGTAGTTTTAACTTCATAACATGGTTACAATCAACAATAACAAATGTGGTAGAGACAGTAAACATGGTTACAATCAACAATAACAAATGTGGTAGAGACAGTAACGACAGTAAGAGTAAAGTTAGAGTAGTTTAACTTCAAAATGGTTACAATCAACATAACAAATGTGTAGAGACAGTAAACAACAGTAAGAATAAAAGTTATGAGTAGTTTTAACTTCATAACATGGTTACAATCAACAATAACAAATGTGGTAGAGACAGTAAACATGGTGACAATCAACAATAACAAATGTGGTAGAGACAGTAAACGACAGTAAGAGTAAAAGTTATGAGTAGTTTTAACTTCATAAAATGGTTACAATCAACAATAACAAATGTGGTAGAGACAGTAAACAACAGTAAGAATAAAAGTTATGAGTAGTTTTAACTTCATAACATGGTTACAATCAACAATAACAAATGTGGTAGAGACAGTAAACATGGTGACAATCAACAATAACAAATGTGGTAGAGACAGTAAACAACAGTAAGAGTAAAAGTTATGAGTAGTTTTAACTTCATGGAATTGCCCATGTGTTGCCGGGGCTCTCCGGGAGCAAAGAATAGTAACACTGCCACCTACAAGGCATGTCGTAAGAGGCGACTGAGGTAGGACCTAGGTAAGCTACCCAAGTAAATAAAATGAGTCGCAGAAATCGTATGTGCTGACCTTCTTGTAGGAACATAACTGGCACAACGTACAATCGCTCTTAGGTTCAGATCACATACAAATTACAAAAAGTGGTTAATAAGTGATCGATATGGAGCGTTCGAGAAGAAGACCCACTGTCTAAGCTCTATAGTCTAGAACAGCACCCTCATATTATTAGCCTTAGAGTCTGCTGCTAGAGATTACAAATATTCCGGACAAGTCTAAGTGTGTAATGACTATTGGGAAAGAGGTGATTGTGTGTGTGCGCGTGTGTATGTGTGTGGGAGTTCTGAGAGCAGGGGTGAGAGGAAGGAAGTAATTGAGTAAAGAACATAATGTTAAAAGTGAAAAGCAAATTTATTTTGTAAAGAAAACTTTCGGCAACTTGAAAATCAACCAAAAATCTGAAAATCCTCTTTTCTGTAGTTTAGTGGCTAAAATATAGGATGTAATGTAGACGTTTTCTGTGTACAAATTTCCTAAATTACCAAGTCGTCATTGGGAAATCTGGCTACTCACGTTCAAGTGAAGAAGGGGAGGAGCACCAAATATTGTTTGTTCGGGCAGAGCCAACTATAACCTTATCTAGAGTTGGCTGTGTTTCGGGCTACTAAAGAGTTGTCTGCCAACCACGAGAAGCGTATTCTCTTCTTTTTCATCTGTTTTATCTGGTCATTACGTCATGTTAGATTCTCAGACATCATCAGGATTAATCAGAGTAATCTTTTCTTTGTTTATATGTCAGTCTTGTAATTGTCTGAAATCTCTCTGTACCAGTTTTGATTGATATGTGAAATGCTATGTTAATAGATCTGGTTGACATATGTACATATACATATATATTTACGTTTGTGTGTGTTGATACGTTACTCCTGCACAGTATATAGTAGCTGATACATTCTACCTTCGGTAGATCTGGATGTGATTTCTGAAGGAATCGTCTTCCACAGTTTACCCTCCCCTGCGACTGCTACGAGACAGCAGGTTGGTTTGTTAACCGTTGTTTTCTTTCCATTGCTAGAGCGTATAGAGACTCTTGCTGACTTTAAATTGGATATGTCATTTAGAGTACTAGTGTCTCCTGTTGAACAATCCAATCCTGTTGAAATAGTATCTTCGTTTGGCTTATTCGTTCAGCGTGAAGTTAACACCGAACATCTGTTAGTTTACCATATATGATTGGTGTGGATCTCCATATATTTGTGAGGTCATAATGTATGGATATAGCTCCACACCACAATCTTGGTTACCCATTATAAAACCTCAAAAGGGAGACGTCGAAATGATATCTGATATATTCAAGAGAAAAGCTAAGGTAGACAACTTAATTTGAATTTTGCTGTTGAAGCTCTGATTATATATTGTATTGCTTTCCCATACTTTAATAGATGCAAATTTGCTGCCGATTAGTCAATGTAATCTACGGTTATTCTATATAGGCAAAAGATTTTTAAAAAGGTACGAGATACTTTAGTTGTGCAAAATACAACAGCTGACAAAATCAACGATAGGACTAAAAATTATTTATCCAACAAGACATATTTAATTCCCCTAGACTTTTCCAAGAAACATAGTGAAGACCAACATCTATATTTGAATACACAAAAAAACAAAATAATGTGAAATGACAAAGCAAAAGGCTCACCTAACATCCAAGCAAACAATGAAGAACTCCAATATGTAGAGAGCTACGAATACTTGGGATCAATAATTAACAATAATGGTGACTGCTCCAAAGAGATCTCAAGAAGATTGTCAATAGCAATCAAGAAGTTAAACACAATGAAGATCATGTAGCAAAGCACTAGCAAAATACTAAAATTAAAAATATTGAGAGCATGCATTTTCCCAGTGGCTACTTATGGTTGTGAATCATGGACCATTGCACAAAAAACAAGAATGAAAATCCAGTTCTTCGAAATTAAATGCTACAGAAAGATCCTACGAATACCATGGACAGAAAAAGAAAGAACAATGATGTCCTGAAAGAACTAAATGTTAAAGAGAATTGGCTGATAAACAACATACTATACAGAAAAATTACATACTTCGGTCACATTAAGCTTCGATGGCCTGGAAAGAACAATATTAGAGGGCAGGGTCCCAGGACCCAGAGGCAGACCAAGAAGAAGATGGCTACAAGATATTACAGAAACCATGAATATAACCATCGACGAAGTGGGTGAACTGGCTAGAGACAGAGTGAATTTCAGATGTGCTGCAAAGAGAGCAACGTCATATAAAGGATACGCACCTTGATGATGATGAAACTTTTCTTAGTTAGAAATCCTCAACATGGCTGTTGAACTATAACATGAAGCAAAAGTGACAATGCAAGATCGTGATCTAGTTTGATTGATTGATTGATTCATAGATATGGCCATCAAAATTGCACTTTGGTGAGCAGCCATGTGTGCTCCGATATCTTTCTTACACAGGAATATCTCAGCTGCAGTGCACGAACTCCGTAGCACCGGCAAGGGTTCCCGATGTAATTGTGTAGATGGTGAAGATATTTTTGTCGGAATTTAATTTTTACTCTTTTCAAATGAATTTTGCCCGGGCAGCGGCTATTCAGCCTGCTCTTCTCGATTTTGAACTGCAAATGGTTCTTTTACGTGCACAAATTGAACATGGAATTTACGTTTTATCGTCCGTCTCCGATAGAACTAGGAACTCGATCTCGACCGTATCAGAGTTCTCTGAAAAATATCCAGATGGCTCCACGAGGGAGCGAACCTGATACCTTGGCACTAGATCTGGTAATATTGTGCACTATTGAGTATGCAACAGTAGTCACCAAACTGATACAAAGTGATTCTAGGTACCTTAACCTCAGGGACAAACAGAT
Source organism: Arion vulgaris (assembly GCA_020796225.1). Classification (NCBI taxonomy): domain Eukaryota; kingdom Metazoa; phylum Mollusca; class Gastropoda; order Stylommatophora; family Arionidae; genus Arion; species Arion vulgaris. Next base: position 28,667,763 of record CM036758.1, on the reverse strand, counting down.
GGTGTCAGCATCAACACAGATAAGTACGCTCTTTACTCTCTTTCCTTAACAAAAAGCTAGCGTCATCAAGATAAATGGAGAACTGCTAAGAGAAGACAAACAACCTACCTATCTCGGAGTTACTTTCCTTTACTTATCTTGTAGTTAATAGACTGACATGGATGCAGCACATCAACAAAGCAGCAGTAAAGTCCAGGACAAAGATAGCCATTCTGAGAAAACTAAGTGGGACTTACAATGGCAGCCAGCAAAAAAAAAAACATAATTAGAAATGACTACCAGCATGGCAGACCGACCACGCCTGGAATATGTATCAACTTCATGGAACCCAGCATTAAATATCACATTAGGTGAACTGGATAGGGTGCAACACGAAGCGCTTCGGCTCATCACAGGAGAAATGAAACTAACTCCATATGGTAGAGATGAAAAACTGGGAAGAAGGTGGGTGGGGGAGGCTATACATGCAATGAGAGAAGGCAGAAAAAGTACTAACACAGGCATAACAGTTACTGTGTATGCTGAGTCATTCAATGGAAAACCGACTTCAACAAAATATAGCAACGTGACGACTGTAAAGAAGACGTTTTATCCATCAGACTAAATGATTTCATAAACACATCTCAGATCTATCAATAGTTGACATCCCCCTATAATCTGTGTCATAACGAATACCTTGGAGAGAGGAGATTGGACCATAAGTATATATTCAAACAGGAGTGAAAGGTATATTTGTCAAACATGAACAGAACAACTCGCAACGTATAACAAACACTCTCAGCTTCCTGAATGAAGAATACTCACAAGATCTCTGGTTCCGGTAATGATGAGTCTGCCAAAAACGCAGCAAGTAATGGAAGGGAAGGAGTGTACATAGAATATCCACACAACGCTAGAGATACAATCAGAATACCACCGAAGGAATTCTGTCATAAATATGATGCACAAATTCTGACAATCAAGGTGGCAACTGAGAAATAGTTGAACACTGATCTTGATTCACAATCTGTGGTATTCTTGACAGATGCAAAATCAGCCCCCAAAACACTTCAGTTGAAAAAATTGTCATGTCTGCGGACTCTGCTGTCTGATTTGTGCAAACAGCACGAGGTCGACCAGCAGTGAATACGGTCTTACCGTGAATCACCAGGACATGAAGCAACGGACCGACTGACAAAGGAAGGTGATGCAGAAGAATTGGATATACCGTTTGTGTATTATCAAAAGAGCAAATGATGTTACATCATCAAATAGCTTGTCCTGGGCAGAATGTTGCCATCCCAACAGTCCTTCGGAATTTCTCTCTCTGATAGGCCAGATGTCCTGTCTCTGCAGCCGTCATGTTCAAACCATCAGTTACATCCTGAATCCATCTTCTTCGCGGTTTTCCTGTTCTCTTTGCCGGTATGCCTCCTTCCATGATGGTCTTCTCCAGCCCTTCATGTCTTTTTATATGTCCAAAATATCTCAATTTCTCTTTTCTATTTGCAACATCAGCCAGTTTTCTTTGATTTTGAGTTCTTTCTTGATAGATCAATTTGTTCTCTTCTCTGTCCTTCTTCTTCTGCGTTCTCACTAGATTGGGATTTCGGATTCTCTAATAAAGGCAGCCGTCTGATTCAGATTATCAGCCACGCCATAGATAGAATTTGTCTTGGACGCTAGCGTGTGGGCTCTCTTTCTTCTCAAGTCTGCATACTGGGGACAGTTCTGTAGGATATAATTCCTATGATTTCTGTTACCCCGTTTGTGCCGACCTCTTCCCGCAGTAAGTTTTGGCCACCCTCATGATGGTAGGTCTGAGATTCTTACTGCGTGGCTAAATCTCCGAGGCAGATTGGCAACCGTAGAATTCGTTATCCCATTTCTCATTGTGAGGGGTCGTTGCACCATGTTATGCGCCTGAAGGCCTGGTGCATCCGTTTTCTGCAAGCATTTATTTCGGGTTAGCATTCCCTAGCGGACACATGCATCCGATTTCATCCAAACCTCCTTAGTCGCCTCTTACGACATGCGTGGCAGGTAACCGTGGTTCTATTCTTTACACCCCAAATTTGGGCCCCGGTAACCACTCGGGCGGTTCTCTGTCCAAGGTATACGGAGGATTCTTCTGTAACACTTATATTCAAAAGCACATATAGGTTTTTCCACTGCTTTCGTAAATGCCCATGCTTCACACCCGTACGTTGCCACTGGGAATATGCATGCTCTTAGTATTCTGATCTTTGTTTTCTTATCAGTGCAGTTCCATACTGTTTTTAGTTGTTTAGTTTTTTGTGAAGCCATGTCTGTTCTTCTTTTAATTTCCTGTATCCCATTTCCATCTGTTGTTAGCAGTGAACCAAGATATTTATAACTGTTCACGTTTTCTACTTTCTCTCCGTTGATAAAAATATTCTTTGTCATGTTCGTTTTATCTGTTGTCATTATTTTTGTTTTTGCCACATTGAGATATAGATTTTGTTTTCCGCTTTTATCTTTCATTTCCCCTAATAATTTCTCAATCTCTTTTTGTGATGTTGACATTAACACTGTATCGTCAGTGTATCGTAGTTCAGGTATTTCTCTTCCTCCTATTATAAAAAAAATCGCAAATCTTTTCACAAATTTAATGATGTTACACCAATTTTAAATACCCTAGTAATAGCACAAGATTACTAAAAAAAATATAAGCATTTTAGAACAAGTTGTCATTCTGCGTTTCAGAACAGGACACGATTACTCCTAATCTCTCCCGAGTGGTTGTCGGGGCCCAAATTTGGGGTGTAAAGAATGGAACCACTGTTGCCTGCCACGCATATCGTAAGAGGCGGTTAAGGAGGTTTGGCTAAAATCGGATGCACGTGTCCTAAACGTGTAGAAGTCTATGCGTTTAGAAGCCTACCAAACCAATGTGCAACGTTTACACTTTCTTGGCAAAGATCAAACATATCACAAAGAGTGATTAAAATTGGTCGTAAAGAATGAACGCAAAGAAAAGAAGACTCCTAATCCGCATGTACACACAATTCGAGTTGGCAATTCGGTCATGGCAGGCCACAGCTAAAGACTCATGAGCTACTTAATAAGAAGCGGCAACTCACTGACCTAGGAAACTGAGACAGAACGCCATCATAACGTTTGATATGGAGGTTGTACCTACTCAATCAATTAGTTGTTTAGTCGTCGGATCACCATCCGCGTCGAACAAATTAGTCCTAGCTGATCTCCAGTATGTCCATACGTGGCATAACGACACCGGTTCTTGTTGGTTTACAATTCTTCTTGTCTGCCACAAGGTTCTTGTCCACCACCTACTTGGTTCAGTCTGGTTAGTGTTGATTCACCATCCGAATCGTACCGCCCTCTCCTAAGAATTTATATCAGCCTGGTCCATTGCTCGTCCGCTTTGACAGCAGCCCCTCAAGCCTATCACCCTCCTCTGTGCCCAAAAAACGTCCTGTCAGTTAGACCTCCGCGATTCTTCCTGTCTCTAGCCCATCCTGTTTCAATCTTCCGAATACCATTAGTCACGAAACATCATGGATAAGTCTGTGATTCTACAAATCATCCTTAGCAATTTATGAGACCTTGTAGTCCGCAAAACCACCATTTCCTTCACAAATCACTCTGAGATGACGTATGTGAAACATCATCACGATAAGATGATTACAATCATGCTCAGATGAACGCTAGAAAGAATGCCTGAACCCATGCTCCACAACGTGATATGGTTGGTTGCCTGCACATCAAGTTCGAGCATATCAGAAATAGATGTAGCATTGCTTTGGAATGGTATCATTCTTCTACCGGATCAAGTCTTAAGTGTACCACCATCAATCAGTCCAAGCAATATATCTTCTTCTTCAGCGATCTCTGGTCATGCGCTTAGTTTACTGTGGACTACAAACCGGACAGTCAACTTCAGGTCTGTCAGGCTTCCCCAAAGCTTAGTTTTTAGGTCGGCTGAAAAGTGTACAAAGTGTACATGCATCAAGCAATTTTATTTCAAGCCCCTGCTGGTATCTTGTTTGCTACAGCAATGGACAAGTATGCCAGGTTTTAAAAATATAAAGTTTCAGTGTATTAAAAAAATATATAATATCAATTTTTGTGTGCCTCTCACGATATGAAATAATAGTTTGATCTGATAAACAATATGTAAAACTAAAGGTAATTTCACAGACAAGAATTTTATACCAAAGAACTTTTAAAATGCATTACGGCAAAATAGAAACTGATTTGGCCTTCGCTATTTAAAAAATGAGGCGTCAGTCATGGCGACATCTGATGATTTTGTAGATATCATCCTACGTGGCTATTTCCGTTAAATACTTTTTATTCAAACAGTTCTATTCACCGGTTGAGATATAATCGCAGGTAAAATATATACTTATAACAATTATTGTATATACTGTTAATAAAAAAGTACATAACCTATTTGTCCATCATACAAAATTGTCGATTCATGTTCATGATGATTGGAAATGACACCAGGCTACTCTCTACTACCTTACGTAACTCCAGGCCTGAGGATCAAACAATGAATTCAATGAATATTATATATACCTGCTCTATGCTGTTAACTTTTAGTAAAGTATAAAGTCAGGTACCGTTAGTATGTACTGTTTAGTTACCTCTCACGGTCATTGTTGTAGTTGTCTAAACAAACATACTGAATTTGAATATATGAAATCAGAAATGAAAAATGTAGTTCAAGTTAAATTATTATTTATATTTTAGTAAACTTCGAGTTCGGGAACTTGATACTTAAGTTAATTAGTTAACTTTTTTTTTAACTTAGTAGGCGTATAAACATAATTACAATATATATATATATATATCATATGACACGATATGCATAACAATTTTGAATTTGTTGAACATTGTTGTTGAAACTTGATAAGAAGGTAGCCTCATGTTGTGTATACTTCACTCACTATGACTATAAAGGAGAGTTCAGTCATTGCAGTGACAAGAGTAGTCTAGTCTAAGTCAGCAATGCCAAGTAGTAAGCAAAGCAAATAAAACGTAATTAAGACTAATCATAACTAACACTTTAGCGTAGGAAGGAATGGCATTTGACCATAGCAAGATATTTCATAACATGAATATTCAGAATATAGTAAATGTTCATAACACTAACTAACACAACAAATGATGGTCAAATCAAATGTGGGATGTTGAAGAAAGAAATACATCAACAGCAAATGGTTCTTACATTTGCTTCAGAGTTCATTTTGATTGTAGCAACAGATAGTAAAATTAATATGTTAAAAAGTGAACAATATTATTTACAATTGATACTTGAAGTACATGTAACTTTGTAAGTAATGTTTCACCACTTTCACACCATTAGATTAGACTGCTGGAACTTACTCACTGATTCAATTGCATATACTTGCAACTTCCTGACAGTACACTTACTACCTGGCAGTACAACCATAATATATATATATATATATATATATAACACTAACTGATGCTAGTTCGTACGGAAATTGTTCATGAACAAGTCAAATTGATCAGATGTAAGTCAAGGCCAGTATGATAGAAAACATCACCATGACAACAAACAGGAAGTGTTGGAGGTCCATTGCATCCATCCTTTATGTGCAGATGGTACACAATCATTCAATCAAAGTCAGGTCATAGTTTTTGGTATCACATATTACATCAGAAAATACACAAATTGATAGCTATGGTAAATTCAAAGGAAATACAGTGACATCTTTTTAGTGCAAATTTCAGTGACCCAAAAATGTTATCTCCATGAACAGGGAAATGTTTTAATAGTTCCCTTCTCAATTTAGTATGTATGTAGGAGTTGCAGATAGCAAAGTTTGTAACACGCTTGCTAGTGACCACATGCCATTGAAGTTGAGATAAAACACCAAACTGGGATTTAACCATACATAAACATCTCACATGGCCTTGCAAAAAAAGTAAACAATTAAAACAGTATGAAATGGAACTGATAAGAAAACAAAGATCAGAATACTAAGTGTGTGCATATTCACAATGTATTGGCAACGTATAGGTGTGAAGCATGGACATTTAACAAGGCAGTTGAAAAACATATATGGGCTTTTGAATATAATTGTTACAGAAGAATCCTCCATATATCATGGACAGAGCAGAGAACAAATAGATCTTTCCAGAATTAACTCAAAATCGAAGAAAACTGGCTGATGCTGCAAATAAAAATGAGAAAATTGAAGTATTTTGGACATTTAAGGAGACACGAAGGGTTGGAGAAGACCATCATGGAAGAAGGTATCCTATCAAAGAGTAGATGAGGAAGACCACAGAGAAAATGGATTCAGGATGTAACTGATGGTTTGAGCATGATGGCTGCAGAGTTGAGACATCTGGCCTATGAGAGAAAGAAATTCTGAAGGATTGTTAGGGTGGCAAAGTTCAGTTCAGAACAAGCTATTTGATGATGAAACATCTCACAGCTCCTCCAATATTTGTGACTGATGGGTCTATCAGTATGTCCACATACCATTTCGAGCGCACCCTGGCGAAAAATACCAAAGAGAAAACTGTTCTCCAAATATGTTATGCTATCGACGATCATGGCACATTGGGCATTACCATTCATGCTCTGTCCTCCGCTGCAGCAGCCACCCCAAAGTCCATTTGTTCACTGTATCCATGAGAAGTTGATTACTATATCTTCTCTCTCTACCATGAAGATGATACTGTCTGGCGTGTCCATCCTTAATGCCTAATTCTTGAACTCGTTCCAGTGTCTGAGACTTGCCCATGTCACATAATTGAGAGCATACCACATTGATGATATCGGCTCTGTTCGTACTTACAACATGGATATTCTCCAAAAATAAAATGTTCTTCAAGAGTGTTAGAGTGTACAAGATCATAGACAGGAAAGCCTTATAACATCCCCTACCGAACATGGAACATATCAAATTTAGCAGGTGTGGATACCCAGCAATAAAATTGAAACCGGAATTGTGAATTACAAGCAATAACTAAGAGACAATATATTTGCTGTGAATTGCATGTAAGAGAAAACATATGGGTTATATGTAAGGACTTTAAAAGACAATGTATGATTTGTGGATTACATCTAAGGACTGAAAGAGACAATAGATGAACTGTTGGCTAATGTAAGGACTGAAATATATAGTGTATGAAAAGTGAGAGACAGTGTTTTGCATGTAGGGACTTAAAAAGACAATGTATAAGTTGTGTGTTGCCTGTAGAAGACCATGTATTGGCTGTTGATTAAATGTAAAAGACATATTAGCCGTGAGTTTTATGGCAGAAGCCATAATGTCAGAGAAATATGTAAATGAAATTATGTATTTTTTACTGATTTTGTTGGGAATCACTGTTCTAAAAAATCCAGAAGATAATAAACGTAAAGGAATGCAAGCAACGCTACACCAAATGCAAAAATATCTGAGTGTTATTTCAGTAAATACCATCCTACTGTGGTATACCTGGCAATGACTTATTGGCACAGACAGGCACCAGTATGACATGAGGAAGTAAAAGCACATAAAAATGGCATACAAGATTAAATTGGAGAGATCACCCTAGTCAGCAAAAAGATGTCTACTACCAACTCGATAGGGAAGAACAGGTTGTCATCTTCCTGCTACGTACGGGACACGATAGGCTGAGGTACCACCTGTTTAACAAGTACATATAGATAATAAGTACATGTAAGAGACAATGTAGGGGCTGTGGGTTGTAGGTCTGCTGTATTTCTAATGTTGTTTTAAAATTATGTTATCTGCTTTGTGTTTAGTTCTTTTATTTCAATTTTGTTTCTCTATTACTAACCAGAAACAAAGATGGAAGCTTTGGATCCTGAACCTGCTCCGTCTGGATCAGCATACAGACTTTACAAAACCATCTCCAATGTAAGTTTAGTGTGCCGTTCTATGAATAGTCTAGTACTCTTAATCACTTTGTAATGCAACCCCATATTTTATATTTAACATCTTTTGAATGTTTGTTTCCTGTATGTGTGTGCATTTCTGTTTATGTTCCTACCTTTCTTTTGTTAACTTGAATATATTATCTATATTTGCAGTATTGTCTCCAGTATAAACCACACTCTCTTTTGTAACTTACCAAGAGGTTTGTGTAGTTTTCTTTCAAGGGTTGTTTTTCTGTATCGCTGATTTTGTCACATCATTTTAATATTCACAGCAGTTTTGAAGTATGTGCTCTGGAGTACATATCCACACGGCTGAATTGCTGATCTTGAATTTTGTATACTTGAGGCAGCAGATTCAATGTGTCATGTTATGAAATGCAGAATGACAACTTGTACTAATCTGCTCATAGTTTCTTAGTCTTGTGTTGGTATTGATGAATTTTCTGTTTGTATTGATCTCTGATTTTGTTTGTGTTCATATCTGTTTCTGTTTTGATCTTTTTGTATGTGTCTCACTCTTTCAGTTTGTGTTGCTGCTTCATCTCTGTTGTGTTGCTTTCTGTTTGTGTCTCCTACTCTGTTTGTATTCTCTTTTTTGTATGTATCTGTGCAAGGGTGTGGCCATAGGTCATTACAAGGATTATGAAGGAAATACCAAAGAGATCTGACATTTTTTATTGTGTTTATTTCTTTTCATTATAGTAAAGACCTGAATAGACACACCTCTGCCATCTCTCCATGACCTTAAAAATACCCTGGAAAAAGAATGCCATATATATTTTATTAAACCAACTATCACTTGCCAGTGTGACTTCTATGTCAGTGTCAAAGTAGTTTTCTTTGAGCTGTTTTTCAAATGTTTTGGAAAAGAAAAAAGTATGGGGCCAAATCTAAAAAATAAATTTGTTGTAATATCCGAATATAGAAATCGTTGGAGGAGCAGATCTGGTCAGTAGGGTATGTTGCACAATGCACTATAGCTGGAAAAGCAGTTGAACAAACAAATACATAGTTTACACATTGAATGCAAATATGAGGAGCTTTGACTGTGTCTAGTTTGAACCTACTAATCTTACTACTTCATGGTCAGTGTGAAGACTTATAACCACACACTTGTATTACTCTCTCTTTCTGTGTGTATGTATCTCTTTGTTATGTTTGTATGCATGTCTATGTTTCTCTCTCTCTGTTGCTACCTTTCATTGTGTATCTGTCTCTCATTCTCTCTGTTGGCTAGTGCGATAGCCCATTCTAATGGTTTTTGTTGACTACATTTCAGAGACACCAATATTACTTGGACAAGGCTACACCTCATATGACTGCTAGATGGGTGTGTGCATCGCTCATTGCAGCAGCTTATTGTATCAGAGTGTTTTTCTTGCAGGTAAGCTGTTATTCTTGCAAGTTACCAGTTATTCTTGAAAATAAGCTGTTATATCTGTCTTATATGAACCATTTCTGCTTCCACCACATTCAAATAATAAAAAAAAGAAAACTTCTTATTTCTTGGGATGACACAAGCAATATGTGTCTCAAAGCGATTGAGCATGTTTCTTAATATGGAACTGTCTCGCTGCATCAAAACAATGGCATAGCAAGCTCATGCTCTTTGGCCCAGATCATATATGTTAGAAGGAATGATTAAAAGGTATCTAGAACGAGCATAGTTGGTTGCCCGCACAAACTGGTGGCACTCATTAAACTGATATGCTGGTATGGGTTGGGTGTTGAACTTGTATATCATGCATTGCATGTAGAAATTGGATGTGCTGGTGTGTAGGGGTCCAACTGTTGCACAAAATACTTATGTTCTAAGTTACAAATAACACAGGCTACATAGATTGGTCAAACAGATGATTGATTTAGAGCTAAAGCAAACAACAACAAATAATATTCCTATAAATTTGCACCATCACAATTACAACAGAGACCGGTGTCAGTGTTATAGAGTTTGTCCAGCTGCTGAGATCTTCCTGTGTAAGAATGAAATCGCACATGGTTATTCACCAAAGTGCAATGATGATAGCCCTTTTTTTGTTCGCCTGCTATGAATTTAGCATCATATCAGAGGGCCAGCCAATGGATAGAGCTGATATTTTGAATGCCCTCATAGAGTGTGACCGCAAAGAAGATTTTCATTTAAACCAATCAACGTCAACTACTAGATTGAAGGAGCTGGGTTTGAAGATTGGAGTAGCAAGAAAAGAACAGCATAACAGGTACATGAGTAGGCTCATCAATCAAAATCGAACTTGTACAGTCAGTTGCTGGACGCTGTTGGAGATCGAAGCACCTATGGACATGTCCGGAGTGCAATGAAGATATTCCAAACTGAAACTGAATTTAGGCGTAGTCTTGATGCCTAATATTGCGCCTCATACTGAACATATAAACTGACATCAAACAAGTGGTAATGCTATCCAACAGGATTGGGAAGAACAACGATTGAAACTGGTGTTTCCAATAAAATATCTAGTATGTCCAGTGAGGGAAACAGGAGCTAATCATTTTAAGTTCTAGTTATCAAGAAGAAAACCTTAGTAAACAAACATACCTACTGTTTTACAGTCACCATCTGAAGACAAGAAGACTATGATAGTCTAAGATAACAAAACATTGAGTGTGCAAATTGTTATATAGAAAGTGGGATAAATCGAGCATACACATGCAAATACAGGAACATGGATCATGTGACAGTCTGATCTATCATCATGCTGTGGGGTCTGGAGAAGAGTGTAGACTCTCTCCACGTCTCGGAGACAAGCTTGTTTATCTGGCATGAGGAATGACTTTATGCCATAAAAGAATGTGGTAGCTATAAGGACATAGTTAATATGGAACAATAGTCTCGCCATTTCCAGACTTAATCACTACATATAGATACATTTTCATTCTCTATGGCTAAGTAGTTAAGCCCTTTGCCTTGTGAGTGAAGGTTGTGGGTTCGAGTCCAGACTGCGCCATTCTATTCACGAGTGCAGTTTTTCCAGAGACCCCTAGGATTGTTGCTGCGGAAGTTCGTGCTTTGTGCAATACTCTTGGCAGGTGGCGTGCCATTTCTGCAGAGAGGGACCAAGCCGTATGGGGTAAAACCCAGTGCAATTAAGTCAATCCTTCGGCTTTTTAAACATTTTCATTCAGTCTGTGTTAACTCCATGGATTTTCACATCATGCATCTGTATGTCAATTTTGAAGAAATATGAACAATTGTTGTGATAAAGCCTATTGACAGAAATTATCAATCTAGTCACTTTATAGTTGTTATAAATTAATTATTTATTCAGCTGGTGGGAAAATTTGAAAGTTGTCAATCTTTGGTTTTGTTAAAATGGGTTTGCCAAATTGCAGCAATACAGCCTGTTATCAGAGCCACCCCCTCCGGTTATACTTGTATATTATAGTGATGATGTATATATTTTTTAATTTATAAAATTTGAATTCTGACGGTACTTTAAATGTCTTTCTCAGGGCTGGTATATAGTAACATATGCCCTAGGCATATACCTGTTGAATCTGTTTATTGCCTTCCTCACACCCAAGATTGACCCTTCCGGATTTGAAGATTCAGGTAAGAGAAATATTGAACTAGAGACTAACCTAAATTGTTTTCATTTTCCATTGAAATAAAACCGCCACTAAAACTGTTTCATTGGTTAAGAAAAAAAATAGAAACTACAATCAGTTTCAAAAACAAAATTGAATGCACTGTATTTAGTTTGTATTAAACAGATTTCTACAGTTGACAATAGATCACAGCAGATAGTAGGACTAAACAGTCATAGAAGAAAGTCAAAAGATAATGAGAATAAACTAAGCAGATTACAACCTGATCTTCCAGGGTGAAAACCCACTTGAAGAGGTGGAATCATACACATACTTGGGTAGCAATGTAGGAAAAGAGGGAGGAACAGATAGAAATGTCAGAACGAGATTACAAACAGCAAGAAGAGCTTTCATGGCACAGGGAAATTTGTGGAAGTTAAACTAAATCAATGTTAGAACTAAAATAAGAGTATTTAACTACAAAGTTAAAGCAGTTCTGCTGTATGGGTTGGAAACATTGAGAACAACTAAAGTAATAACTAATAAACTGCAAATATTCATTATTTGGTATCTGCACAGAATAGAAGGACTGAGATGGTAGGATAGAGTCACAAATGAGGATCTTTATGGACAAAGCGAGATAGATACCAGTGAACCACGAAGTGAAGAGAAGACGCCATGTTCATAGTTCATAGCTGTTCATAGTTCATATGTACGGTTCCAGCTTCACTGCAACAGGTCACCCCATAATTGCTCGCTTCTGTGCTAACGAAAATCACACGAAATGCTAACAACTGTCTCCTGTGTGAATTAATTCCAGAATGAAACGGCTGTACCGCCACAAAAAGCAACCTGTACCGCATAAATGCATATGGCCGTCACTAAAGTGTCGAACAAAACTGTTCATCACTGAATTGCAATTCATGTCGAAGGGAGCATCAGTCACGACAAAATCCAGCTTTCTGCACATGCAATATCACTGCATACGGCTGATTGAGTTGGTTCGTTATAACCGCTGTCCGCAATTTTCTGAATACCCACAACAAACGCACGGTTGACACAGCAAAAGCATTCCATGTAACATTCATAGCTCACAGCGTTGCTCAAGCACTAACTCAGTAGCTCGGCAAACAAAACCGGAAAGTACCCAACCAAATGTGGTGGAAATGCATTACCAAAGTCGTGTCCAGAATCAAACAGTCCTGATTCTGAATGGCCATACCACATTCTGCCATTGCTGAATAGGACACAACTTGAAATATTACAAGAAAAACCTCTCCTGGAACCAATGGGGCAAACGAAAGAGAGGGAGCACTAAAAACACATAGAAAAGAGATTTGAAGACATAAATTAATGATATATGAAAGACATGAAAGGGGCTATATGAGTTGGCTGAGTACTTATGCCCCAACCTTGACTAAAAACAGGACAGGTAGATTCATGGAGGCAACTTATCTCATTATTTAGAGTTCTGAATACAGGAAACAGATCTTAGAGTAGAGTTATGATCAGTTGTTTTTATCACCGATTTTAGGAATGTATAACCTGGTTATGATGACCAGGATACCAGATCATGTGCAGTCTTCACATCCAAATTAGCTGTAATACTCTGTTGTGCTGGGGTTAATGAACTTGAGCAATTTTATGATAGTACTACTGGGTACACATAGACTGTGTATAGCAGGCACATAAGAAACTAAACCACTTCCACACAAGTTGTGTATGCAGACTACTCAAAATGGCCATTGGCATTTGAGTTGTCAGTATTAAGCATTCCTCCCGCCAATAATGGCTGACACATTCCGTTTCTGAGGACATCTTTTTGAGGTTGTTCTCTAGACAGTTGCAGTCCCCTGCTGACGAGATCTGTCTTCCCCGGTTTGTCTGGAGTCGTCCTACTCTAGATGACTTCAGCCTTCTGTTGCCGGCTCACCAACCCAGGCTTTTGCAGGTGTGCCCTGACACTAGTTTAACCTTATGCTAAGGAAAGTGTCATAGAAGTAGAAGACAAGACAAGAAAAAGGATGTCCTCCTCAATAGAGAGAGAGGACAAGTGCTATTTGTCCCATAGCTGGGGATGGGTTGGTTGCAGCCAGAGCATTTACCACTGCGTGGTTCTGCACTGTCACCTTATGAGGCCCCATCCTGCTCCCGCCTTTTGGTCTGGCCTTTCACCTTCAGTCTGTTCGGCTGGTTAGACCTGCCAGGAGTTAGACTCCAGCCGACATAGCCTGAAGGATCCTAAAAGCACACAAACCCTCCAACCACGATAAGGTAGGCTAATATGGAGGGGGACTACTCAAAATAAAATGACAGGACAAAATTCCAGATACCAAAGTCCTCATAAGAGCTAAGAGTCCAAGTGTCAACACCCTGTTGCATAATAGTCATACTGCTGATGCTCAGAGAGAATGACCTGCCCAGTAATACAACACTCACATGTCCAACCTGGATCATGTATGCCCCCACCTGTGGTTGGTGATTGTACTCTAGGATTTTACTCTACAGTTACCTCCCCACACACACCGGTGAGGCACAGATACACACTTCTGAGGCTGTTGTCATTATCGCTGGCGATGGACAGCTATTGACTGGGTAAAATTGCAAATATAGCATTATGTTATTTACTGCAAAGATCATTTAAAATAACTGATATCAATAGCATTACCAGTATTTCATTTGTCTACAGATGCCGATGATGGTCCATCATTACCTACCAGAAATAGTGAAGAGTTCACCATTCATGCACGGTTACCGGAGTTCAAATTCTGGTATACTGTGTTTTGAGTTCACATCATAAGAATCATCTATAATGTTTTTTTATAAATTTATGTTGTACAAAAAGTATATGGAGTAAAAAAAATTACTTGTTTTTATAACGTGATATAACCTGTTAGCTAAAGTGTTAAGCGTTTTATATTGTTTGATCAATATCACACGGTTCGAGATGTGGTCAGCATCTCGCCAGCCACCTTTACTTCCAAGTATTTCTCTAATAGAAATGGCAAATCGATCTGAGAGCCTTTCTGGTGCAACTGTTTATTTGTTGACATCTTTATCTTCACTGATCCACCAGCACATGAACTCTTGCCCTTTGGTCTAATAGGTATATGTATCTTTGAAGAACTGGAGTGCCTGTAGATTTTCTGCCAGAATAAGAGTCAGAATTGGACTTCTCTAGCACTTAAGCACAAGGGTTGTCTCTGTGCTGAACAATGATACAACAGTTCATGTAGGGCTCATTGTGTGGACTCACAAGATTGGCTGCTGGTCATGCTAAGTTTAGCTATACTCTAAGGCATGTGTCCAAATATTCACAGCAAAAGGGTCTCTTAGTCGGTGCATCTTTATGATGGTTGTCAGAAAGCTGCACTTATTTGTTCTCTATTCTCTTGTCTAGTCCAGCATTCTAGATTCTTGCAAACTCACTGTCCTAGTTAAACAACACTGAGAAAAAAACTCCCCAGACTTCTGTGTGAGCTACAAAAGACTGAAGTTTATACAAAATTAAATACAGAGACAATATTTCAAGCAAATGAAAGAAAGGAAGAAATATGTTGAAGTTTTTAAAAATGTCTGTAACAAGATGGAAGATTGGTACTGTCTCTTCTTCTTCTTTGCGTTAGTTCTTTACGACCAATTTTAATCACTCTTTGTGATATGTTTGATCTTTGCCAAGAACGTGTATACGTTGCACATTGGTTTGGTAGGCCCCTAAATGCATAAACTTCTTCACGTTTAGGACATGTGTATCCGATTTCAGCCAAACATCCTCAGTGCGTTTACGAGATGCGTTGCAGGTAACAGTGGTTCTATTCTTTACACCCCATATTTGGGCCCCGGTAACCACTCGGTTACCTACCCAACATATGATAGTGAGCAGAGAAGTACATGGCCAAATCCTGTCCACAAAACTTACTGTGAATCTTGATAGCCTAGAA
This sequence comes from Arion vulgaris, assembly GCA_020796225.1. Taxonomy (NCBI): domain Eukaryota; kingdom Metazoa; phylum Mollusca; class Gastropoda; order Stylommatophora; family Arionidae; genus Arion; species Arion vulgaris. The sequence continues at coordinate 28,652,382 of CM036758.1, read as the reverse complement.
CTAACTTCTACCGCTGTTAAAGATTTATTAACTTGAAAGTCTAAATGTCAGCAAAGGAAATGTATATGACAGAATGCTCTTGTAGCTCATCAAATCAAATTTACCACATCATACTATACAGATATCAAGGACTTTTTTATACATATATAAACTATAGATATCTTTGTTAGCAAATATTTTCATTCTTATATTTCTGTCTTCAGGTATTCTTTTACGAAAGCAATTGTTATTGCTATGATATGCACGTTCTTTGAGGCACTAAACATCCCTGTTTTTTGGCCTATACTTGTCATGTACTTCATTATCCTGTTTACACTTACAATGAAGAGGCAAATAAAAGTAAGTTTATTGAGTGTTCAATATTCCATAAATTTATTCTCTCATGAAATATTCCAACTGTTTATTATTTTATGACCAAAATATTGGCTGGTCAAAGATGCTACCATCTGTTCATTTGTTTTGTCTGGGCAAAGAAAATCCTGTCTGTTCATTTCTGTTGTCTGTCAAAATAGTATCATCTGTTTGCAGTAAGGGTACAAAATTATATATATATATATTCCTCTTGTACCGTTATACGTTACATAAAGCCTGCAAGTAATTTCTCCATACCGCTCTGTCCTGGAAAGCGTGCTCAATCTCTTCAATGGAATTGAGTTTGATATTTCTTGTCTCTCTCTCATCAAAGTTCATTTTAGGGTTTCCCTAGGGCCATGCTGCCCAACAAGGTGCCCGTGCCATATATTTATGGCACCCTAGTTTACTCATCCGGCTGTAACGTTATTCAGATTTCTTTTTTTTAAAATCTTATTTTTGTATCACTCCTGTCAACAGGATCTTTCCCCTTTTGCAGTCTTGTTTTCACTTGTAATCATTCTACTGTCCCATAACCACACCAATTGCTTTTTCACTGGAGAAAGCATCTGCATCTCAACTATATTAACATTACTTTTGTTTTTATTAGTAGTAGTATTATAATTATTACATGGCGTCCACTTCACAACCATCAGTCTGATGCGCCCCAATATATAAAAACGCCGGACAGCGCTTGCCAGACGGCATCCTCTTTCTTGAACCCTTTGCCTCCCACTTTAATGCCTGCTTCAGTATTCTTTGATAATTTCTTCTCAAGGTATGCCCAATATATCTCCATCTTCTTCTTATAACATTTGCTAGTAGTGGTTGACCAGACATTTCTCTGATTTCATCACTTCTGAATTTGTCCCATTTTGTGTTCATTATTTTTCGATATGTTTCATTTTCCAACTTTCACTGGCATATGTTAGGATTGATGCAACATTGGAATTGAAAATTTTTAATTTAGTTTTAAAACTATATAACTTGCAGTTCCATATTTTATTTAGACTTGTAAAAGCTGGTGTTGCTTTGACAATTTGATTCATATTTGCTGTTTTAAACATTTCCAGTGCAATCAAAATTGCTACCAAAGTAGGTGATCTGCTCTGTTTTATTATCATTTTGGATTCAATGGTGATATCTACATTACTTGCCATAGGTGTCTTCATTATATTTTGTCATTTGGTAGCTTATCTGCAGTATAACATTTGATGTTATAGATGTCTGTTTTTCTTTAAATATCTTGGTTATTATTTTGTCGTCACACAGCTACCGGGTTGTTGTCCAGTGTCATGGTTTTCTGTTTTTGTCTTGCACTGTTATGGTGGCTTGGGTGATTGTTATTTTTGCTCTTTGACAGGATTCTGCTATGCCATCTAACCATCTTTTACATGGTCTTCCTCTCGCCTTCTTCCCTGATGTTCTATTGTAGAAAACTCTGTACACTGTGGAGTTTGGATGCATTCTTATTAAGTGGCCAAACTACATCATTCTTTGTTTCTCAGTGTATTTCAAGCAAGGTTCTGTGCTAACTTTCTTTATATGCTGGTTTTGGTGACTCTGTCTTTTCTGGTGTTGTTGGTAACTTTTGCAGGCAGTGCATTTCACATGTAGTTATTTTTTTTGACTGCGCTTTGTTCACTGTCCATGTTTGACTCTGGTAACACAAAGTAGGTATGAAAATGCTGCTGATCATCTGTTGTTTAGCTGTCTGTGAAATTCTTAGGTATCTTAACATATGTTGGTTTTTTTAATTTAATAAGACAATATCATCTTCCAGTTGACTATTTTCTACCCAATCGATGCCAGTTTTTCTTCTGCAACATTTTCTCCTCACACAGTCATATATATATATGACATATGAAAGTGAGTCATCTATGATAAATAAATAAACTGTAAGATCACTGGAGACTACAGTAATATGGTTGTTCAGAAGAGTGTTAAGAATCCCATGTAATTAGTTCATATAGGATAACAAATGTTATCAGTGTACAGATCTGTCATGATCACTTGTACTCTTTCTTTCAGCACATGATCAAGTACAGGTACCTCCCATTCTCCCATGGCAAGACCAAATACAAAGGCAAAGAAGACACAGGGAAAGTTGTCTCTTCTTAAATAAGCCTACCGAGAACATAGATATATTTCATTTTATGTTGTTTGAAATTTGTTTGTGTAATCTCTATAATATTTGTCTGATTAATATGCTCTTTGTTTATCTCATTTATTCTTGACGTCAATTTTTGCTTATATGTTTATATTTATTCTTATTATTAGTATTCTCTCAATTTTTGACTGACGGGCTGTGAGTGAACTCACAGCAGTATTGATTGAAGCATACATGTCATATGTTGTAAACTCATGTTGGTGCTGGATAGTAGCATGCTTTAGTATATGGTAGACATAAAATAGATCAGCTGTATACAGTGTTCATGTATGTGGGTTTTTTTGTTTGTTGTTGACAGAATTGCTTCACTACATCTCATTCAGACCCATAGTCTTTTAGTCTCCTACAGCAGATGGCATAGTATGCATGCTGATTGTTTTCTCTCTGTATGCATTAATTGAGACTATGTGAGAGATGTTTAGTGTCATGAATATTTCGATATTCTAGTTCCTGGCACATTTATTTCTATAGTGGTTTTTTAGCTCTGAACGAAATCATTAAACAGAATTGACTGATCCTAGTAAGCATCTGAAGCAACTTATATTTTTTACGTTCAGATCACATGCTTGATCATCAAGTTTGTCACTAGATTGTACTTTACAGTCTTGTTCAGATTCAGTCTACTCTGAATGTCACTGCTTTGCTTCTCACAGGTTGTAGCTGATAGGAGTGACGCAGTCATGATCAAATTATTGCATGTCCATGCTCTTTGTATTTGTCATGTAGGGATGCTTTCCTCTATGACCAATCTGATTCGACTTCATGCTGCAGTATAATTCAGTAGAAGGGGTACTATAAAGTTGGGTTTTTTTGGGGGGAAAATCTTATTAGTAGCCCATTTGTATACATTTTGGTCACTATGCAGAGGCACTATACTCTGTGGTTTGAACGAATCCAGAATTATACTGACTACTCTGAGGATAGAGAATCAATATTGGCAGCTTTCTGACTGACACACTTAATAAACCTATATGTGATATTACTCGAACATTAAATTTGTTTGTGATCACAAATCCATGTTATAGTATTTCAACGATGAAGATAAGGGGTATTCTCTATCTCGGTTGCGCAAGTTGTGCATACCGATAGGTGCGGCAAGACGGGAAAACCACAAGAGAAAACCAAGTAGACATATCAATCAACACAGAACGGGAGTTGTTAGCCTAAACACACTGAGATACATGATTGGAAGGAGATCGAGCAATTATGGACATGTCCGATGAAGATGATCCTCAAATGAACAATGAATGAACTGTAACCTTGAAACATTTCATGTTTGAGTAGATCTTGGCATAACCAGAAGGCAATTTGGTGGTAGAAAATGAGAGTCCATTGAAGCATGTTTTAGCTGTTGTATCATTGAATAGCGCATATAACCCAATCATCAACTTGTGCTAGAATAGACCAATTCTGGTTCCTGCTCGGGGTGGATAGATAATCCACAAACATCCAAGCTCTTCAATTCTCTGGACTACACAAATAATACACAACATCGCCCGTGTGGTGCTGGGGTTCGAAGGAAGCAAAGAATAGAACCACTGCGACCTACAAGGCATAACCTACGTAACCTACAAGGCGTAACCTACAAGGTATGTTGTCAGACACAATTTATGTTGGACCTAGGAAGCTACCCTAGTAAATAAAAAGCATCGCAGAAATTGGATGTGCTGGCCTACTTGTAGGCGCATAACTGGCACAACGTACAATCATTCTTACGCTCAGCTCACATACAAATCACAGAGTGGTAAACAAGTGGTCAGTATGGAGTGTTGGAAGAAGAAGATGACACAATATTGGCTGAAAGGGTAAGTGTGTGCAAACACTGCTAGATCATTGAAGTAGATGAAGATGAAATGTGTGTTCTAATTTGTCAATCTTTCTTCTTCATTCTCTCCACATCAGCCACTTGTTAAATCACTCTTTGTCATCTGTATGTGATTTGCACCTTAGAGTGTGTTTGTTGGGCCAGTTAGGTTCCTACAAACATATATACCAGCTCATTCTGCATGCTTTTTGTTCTGGTTCTTCTCCCTAAGTAGAACACACACAAATCTGACCTAGGAAAGTCTATCCCTCTGTGTGAACTGGAACCCAGTTAGTATTGGACCTCACTATCAATGTTGTCCCGATCTACACCAAAGGAAGGTGGATCTGGCTTGTGTGTCCTCCAGGTCTTCAGCATGCTAATAAATGTTCACTTTTCTTCCATCCTAAGAAAGACAATTCAACCCCAACTCTGCTCTTAGGAGAATCCTGCAAGTATTTTGGTCAGAAATGATCACAAATCCATATTATAGTATAACTCCAGATGTGGTACTTTCAAGTGGGGCTTTTCTATTGGAAATGTTAGTTTCCGGTCTGTAGAAGTTCTGTTGGATAATGTGCACTCATTTTGTCTGAAATTTGGATGTGCCTGTCCTAAATGCCATAGGAGTACAAAGAACAAACAGTATACTCACATTCTCTGTGCAAACTACACATATTACAAAGAGTGGTATATTTGGTTGATAAGAATGAACAAACAGACAACTTAGATCAGAGGAAGATGATGGGTTGGACAAATATGTAGAATGCTGTTGAGTACTATCTCAAATATAACTCTTCAATGAACAGCAGATGATTTCATCTGAAGAGACAGGACAGATCAAAGTAAATATGGACAATAGTGAAGGGAAATGGAGTGGACTGTAGAAAGACAGCAGATCAATAGCAATTGGGATCACTTGTAAATACTTATTTGTCACCTATGACATGGATGGATGAATTAATTGTATGTCATAAGATAACAGTAGATTTACAGTAATGCTATCTGTGTTTTTTATATGTTGGGACATATCTGACTAATGACTGAGGAGGTGTGGACATCATGTGGCAATTATAATAGTAATATTAATAGTAACATGAATAAAAATAACATGAAAACATAATGCAGACTACAAGTTCCATTTTTATTTTAAATTGTGCTTATGAACAAAATATTAAATTATACTGTTATTCAGCAAGACATTTCTTTCTCTGAAAATTCTGATTAATGTTAAAGCCAGAAAATTTAAAAATGTCGCCAGGAAGGTATCACACGGGCACCCACAATGGACAGTGTTGATTTAACATTTTACTGACCAACTTCTACTGTTGAAGAATTTCCAGTCACAGAAAATATCAAGGGGAAACAATTAAGACTTTTCTGATATAGGGCAAAGGGAGCTAAGAAAGAGATAAGGAAATCAACCAAATTTCCTTTACTACAAATTTGTGAATCATTTTATGAGTCAAATGTAATAAATTGTTTATGTTTTGTTTAATATTATGTTATGTTTACTTTTAATATTGTAGCTTTTTATATCAGATTTGTTTTGTTTGTTACTCATGTGCTTATCACACTAAACCAGATCATGGCATATAATTTTAAGCAGATAATGGGAGTTGGCCATTTCATGTACATTATTAGTAGTTATTCTTGGATTCTCCGAAAGGAGTTAATTCTTTTTTCATGTTTGTTGGCCTACACGCTCTGATATAACCAATAAAAGGTTCGCCTTAGGTTGAAAGGGCGTGCCTCGCTAGGCTTTAACCTACAAAACAAACAAACAAACAATGTACATTATTGTAAACATTTTCTTTTTGTCCCATTTTTCTTATTTTTAAAACAGAGTAAGTTGTATATGTTTGAATGATATAGCTGATTTGCATTGTATGAGTAGTTTGAGAGTAGGTTGTAGGAATGGAATTTTGTATAGGCAAGTGTGAGTTAATCCACATTGTATGAGTAGTTTGAGAGTAGGTCTGTAGGTGGAATTTTGTTAGGAAGTGGTGGAGTTAATCCACAGTTGTTGTATGAGTAGTTTGAGAGTAGGTCTGTAGGTGGGGATTTTTGTTAGGAAGTGGGGGAGTTAATCCACAGTTGTTGTATGAGTAGTTTGAGAGTAGGTCTGTAGGTGGGAATTTTTGTTAGGAAGTCGTGGAGTTAATCCACAGTTGATGGCTTGTTATATGAGTAAGTGATGAAGTGGCTCAAGAGGTCTGTGACCAGTTGTATGATAAAGTGTTGGTATCTTCTTCTGCATTACCTTCTAACACAACATCACGTTAAATATGTTCAAAGAAAGCAGTGATAAAGCTGTTGATGTTTGCAAAAGCTCATCTCGAAATGGTTTGGACAACAGCGGGCTCATAAGTTTTCATTATTCTTCAAATATTGACCACAATTTCAACCAATAATCTGTAGTTGTTTTTGTCTGTGTCATACTCCTCATGTTTGTTCCATTTTGATCTGTTCTTTTCTAATGAAGTGAAAGTCTTCATCAGTAATGACAATAGAACAATAGAAAGTGTTGGCATGTTGTTCCTTTAACCAGACATATGGTACTGCTTTATTGATTCATATATCATCATACAACATGCTTTCAGTTAGCAACTTCAGTTGTATGATTGTGTTGTTTCATAACCTTTGTACAATAAGTTAGTTATTTGGGCAAGTTGTTTTTTTTTTAAAATCCAGTGATTTTCAAGTTTTGCTCCTGTGACACCTCTGCTATTGTAGTACAAGATAAATCTTGGATTGAAAAAAAGCTGTTCAAGCAAGTGATTAAGTGAGCATGTTTTGAAACCCTCTATCCAGATGACATGTAACAGAAATAAAGAGATGTGTACACACTGATGAAGACTTCCAGGCAATATTTATATGGAGAAACCAAATCATTAGCAGTTTAAGAATCTTGCACAATTATATAGATCAAATACTGCTTGATAGATGTGATTCTTGCACAATGAATAAATCACTTACAGTTAATATTATCTCAATTTTTCTGGTTGTGACTCAACGTACGCAACTTAACAAATGCCTGAACAGAATCAAACTCAGACACACTACAGAGTGTCATATGTGCACACATTCTTGTGAAAACTGATGGCCACCAAATTTATTTATTGACTATGACATGGTAATACTTGAAAATGCTTTTAACTCGGAGCATATTCTAATAAGTTATCATTCTATGCCTCCATAAAGGAGGCAATTAATTATACAACCACATTTACACAACATTGAAGATTAAGAATTCAGTCATATCTACACAGACAATTTATTCATGCTTACCAAATTTTGTTGTTTTAGATTATGATAACAACTTCTCTTGTCTGCAGTTGTCTGTTGGGAGGTATGTAGCATCTGTGGAACTAGCAATGAAGCAGGATGCTTTTCATGGGTTTCTGTACTGTAGATTTACTATTGTGTACATAGTTTTTATTTATATGTCTATTCTCAACACATTCTTTCTTTATATTCTTACTAGCCCATGGTCCAGCCTCCTGAACATGACCAAGTTGTATATCAACATGGTATCATTAGGATTTCTCTTGGTTATATAACTCTTGGTTCCGTTACTAAATGCCTCACTTCACTAGATTACATATATTTATTTTTAGTTGAGTCGTCAGATCATCACTTCACATCGAACTAATTAGTCCATAAGTGCTCCGATCTCCTCATCAGTATGTCTCTCAGTGTGTGGCAACTAACAGATATATTATGTAATACATAGTGCTGAGATGTTGCACTTATAGAACTACATGTAAAGTTGATGTACAAAGCAAGGCTATTTAAAGCCTATTAAATGTTTGTAATGAATGCAAATCATATTTAGATGCCACATTTCACTCAGTTCTAACTCATCTAGCTAATAATACATAACAATCTTGCATATATTATCCACATAAGCATCGACAGCATTGAACGCTAAGGATAGATAGGAGGGTTGTTCTTCAGTCTCTTGGTCGCCCAAGTGGTTACCGGGGCACAAATTGGGGTGTAAAGATTAGAACCACTATTAGCTGCCACGCATGTTGTAAGAGGCGACTAAGGAGGTGGGGCTAGCTACCCCACACCGTAAAAAATACTAGATGGCTACAGAACGTAGAAGTAAACGCTGACTGAAACCGGACACATCGCCGAAGGATAAGCACCAGAGCTCCAAATGTTGCTGAAGATGTGACGTAAAACACACCATGCTAAGGCTACATGAATCAGATTTCCACATGAATAGAATTTATGGGGAAATCTGGTACATCAGTCTGGGCTGTGATCGAGAGAGACAGAATCTTTTGGTGACCTTCTGTTGGATGAGGACACTAAAATTGATGTTGAATCTATCCAGCGATTTGAGTTTATAACACGTACAAGTAGGACTGGATGTCTGAGAGGCAGAGTGAGGAGTGTGTTTAATTAGCGAGACACATGAACCACATTTGACATCTGTTGGGCCTGGGGGGGACTGAGCACCTATTGGTCTGCTAGAAGTGGTGCTATGATGTCGGTTCAATAATTGATCATATATATATATATATTATATACAAAGAGCTGAATATAGATGGCAATATACCCTTGACATTTCTTTTTTCACTTTAAGATCTCATCTTGTTCCTCTTGTCACAGTGAAGTATGCAGTGTGAGAGAAGACTCTCTTATATTCTTTGTATATAGAGGTGTTTAGGGACTCTGATTTTCCATCAGTTCAATGCTTGCATAATCATCCTCTCCCACTGTTTCTGTTAACTCTGTTTATCATTGTATGCTGTGGTGTACTGTTTGAAGACAATCATGTTACATGAATAAACTATGTGACCTGGTGTCTTGGAATGACTTCTAATGCTGCGGTTAATACAATATTGGACTTTGTATAATTTCTGATTTTCTCTCTCCTTGATACATTGAGTATTCTCCTCAAGAATCTCCTTTTTGCTGTCATTTGTCTTTTGCTGACATCGTCCATGTCTGACATCGGTAGCACAGGATTGGGAGAAATTGACACATATTTATTGTTCAATATTGGTTCCATCTGCCCAATAAGTTGGTTTACTTTGTTACATGACTCTCAACTTCAAATATGTTTCAAGAAAGCAGTAGTTTGCCACAAGTTGTTGAGATCCCCCAAAGAGCTTGTCATGCAAGGGCACTGTTGATGATCACATCAGTCTTCTCTGCTCCTCATACGAAGGGCATCTTTGTAAATGATGTTCAGAAGTCATTTTGTCAATGCTAGTCACCTTATCAGAAGTTCTTATCTTTAGTTTGTTGCAGAGATAGTATCCCAGTCTGTTGTGTCTTATGCAGAGTAGGAATATTGCTTGCTCTTTTCTATTGAGCTGTTAATATGAATGATTTGTCTGCTGACCCTGATGTTCTGTTTCCTACTTGATTATATATTTTCTTATTACAAATATATTTACTTCATAGTTTTTACTGATATCAGGTTAGGGTAGTTATCCTTGGACAATTTTGTTCACAAATTTTGCAGAATGTGTCATCATTGCAAGAGACAGGAATGGGTTGAAGATTCTTTGAGCCAACCTTTGATATTAGGATTGAATGATTGATTGATTCTTTCTTACACAGGAATGTCTCGGCAGCAGTGTACAAACTCTGTAGCTCCGGCGAGGACCCCTAATGTAATTGTGAAGATGGTGATAATTTATGTAGAAATTGTATTTTATTCTTTTAATACATTGTGCTTGGGCAGCAGCTTTCCAGCCTATTCTTATTGACTTTCAGCTGCCAGTGGCTCTTTTTATGCTCAACTTGAACACAGGACTTTATGTTTTATTGTACATAACTGATAAGATTTGAAATTCAATCTTATTTACATTGAGATCAGTGAACTCTGGAAATATATTCCGATCGTTCCATGTGGTAACAAAGCAAGTACCTGTAAAGCTAGAGGTGAGCACCATACCTCCTCGCCACATAGATCCCATTTTCAGGATTGACATCTCGCACGTGTGGTACTGGGGCCCTCAAGTGAAGCAAAGAATAGTACCACTGCAACCTACAAGGCATGTCATAAGAGGCGACTGATGTAGGACCTAGGGAAGCTCGGATGTGCTGGCCTACTTATAGGCTCATAACTGGCACAACGTACAATCGCTCTTATGCTCATATCACATACAAATTATACAGTATGGTTAACAAGTGGTTGATGTGGAGCGTTGGAAGAAGAAGGATGACATCTAATGAATTATTAAACTATATAGCACATGAGATATCTTCTCTTCATATAGCATATGTATATTGGAAAACCACAGAGAACAAACTATTCAGAACTTGCATTGTGATCATTGAAGAATATGTTATGTTGATTTTTGACATCTACCAAATATATTCAGTAGTTAATGAATACCCGTCTGTGTTGTGTGTCGCTGATGTTTGTCATGTAATTATCCACCGAAAAATGAAACAATATTTGTAGCTAGTAGTTAATATCTCAACAGCATAACTGTTGTACTGGAAGTTTTGTGTGTTCATGACTTATTGTGACACACAGATTCATGTTAACTACAGCAGATAGTCTCTATACTATCTATATTTTTCATCTCTAAATGTTGTCCATGTATCACGTTTCCCTCTCTCTTCTACATTCAACCCAACAATAAATATTTGGAAATTAATCATTTCTCTCTTGAAAATAATACAAATTTTGTACATTTTTGGGGGGGTTTTTTAGTCTCAAGTTTTGTTATTGTTGCAAAATGCATAGTGTGTGGGAGATAACTTGTGTTCTTTGTTATAACTTGTAACTTCATCTCCTTGTTGTATGGGAGATAACTTGTGTAATCGAGAACTAGTAATATTTGCACCTTGTAATAGATTTTTTCTTTGTTGTCACATTTGAAGAGCAAATCTAATGATATCATTTGTACATATCCCAGTTTGATATTTCTGTTTTATTTCATCTCTGTATCAATGAATGTTTATGACAGTGAGAGATAGAGAGATAGTGAGTTATTCAATCATGTAGTTTGATCACCAAAAAACAGAATTGTCACTATTTCATCTTATTTCGGGGGGGGTTAGTGGTCTTGTGGGTGGTGATCTTGTGTGTCTTGTTTTAAGGCACTTTGTGAGCTGATATTAATTTTCGCACATCTCTTCTTGATGCTGTCGCTCCACCTTTTGCATGGTCTTCCTCTTGCTTTGTACTCATTATACTTTTTCTGTGTGGCTTTCTGTGGTAGGCGATACCAGGAATTCTTGTCAGGTGTCCAAACCATTTAATCTGTTGTTCTTTAATGAATTGCATGACTGATTTCACATCCAGTATTCTTCTGATTTCTTTATTGTAGCTGGATCACTGTCAGCAAATCATGAAATGACCCATACAAACTATTGCTTGTATAATAGTCAACAGCACCCATGTGATACTTATAGCAGTGTCAATATCTCTGATAGAAAGAAGAAGAAAAATATGTCCTGGTCAGGATTAATCAAGACTGCTCCGGTTCCATTGATACTTGATACTGGCAATACTTCTCAAACAGGTTCATACGTCATTCACACTTGAAAGAGAATGTAATATATAATGTCGTAACACCAAACATCATCATCGTCTCTCTTTATTGTTCTAGTTGATCGACTGAATTAGTATACATCCTTAATAATTACATACACATCATATGTGCTATCATATCATAAATGTCCTTTTCTTCAAAAGTTTCTAAACTGACTGAAATCTACACTGATTGACCGTCCCTGGACGAAAATCTCATCTCAATCAAGTCAGTTCAATTCTATGTTGATCTCTTTATTCTGTCTCGATCTATGAGTTTTCTATCTCTGTCACAGTCTATCTTACTCTACTGTGCTCTGTGATAGTTGTATGTAAATATCTTTCTGGTCTATCCTCTCAATCATCCAGTCTATGTTTAATCTGCCTCTACCACATCTCCTGTAAATAATTTCATCATGTCAACCCTAGCAGTATCTCTTGACTATTATACTATACTTGGGTACAGCTTGGAACAAAATTTGTCCCTACACAATTAGAGTACAGCAAACCCTGATCCTTAACTTGCAAATCTAAATTACAAGTACTTCTGAAGTTGGCATTGTCAGAATTGTGAGGGACACTGCTGACAAGAAAAGCAAGTCTTCACAGGGGGACAATCAGTCAGAATCGTCATAACTACTCCAGAATTGTGAGGGACACTGCTGACAAGAAAAGCAAGTCTTCACAGGGGGACAATCAGTCAGAATTGTGAGGGACACTGTTGACAAGAAAAGCAAGTCTTCACAGGGGGACAATCAGTCAGAATCGTCATAACTACTCCAGAATTGTGAGGGACACTGTTGACAAGAAAAGCAAGTCTTCACAGGGGGACAATCAGTCAGAATTGTGAGGGACACTGCTGACAAGAAAAAGCAAGTCTTCACAGGGAGATTTGTCATAACTATGCCAGAATGCAGAATAGGGAATAAAAACTACTTTTAGAGATTTCTTATCGCTATGTTTTTGACTAACTGTGCATTATTATGAAGATACGGTAATGAGAAGATAAACCGCTTTCAATAATGCAAGTTTTCCGTCATAAAGACGAACAAAGATTTTACAATATAATTCTGCGTAAGGCCAGCTACCTCATCATGTGTGTGAAGCATTGGATAAGTGATGCTACCTCGAAACATATTCAAAAAAGATGAAACTTGCGATATTCAGTACTAAGAATAGCTAAGCATGTAAAAACAAAGTACTATAGTTTTACAAAATACAGAAACAGTGACGATAAACAGCAACGTTTCGACCAAAAGGCCTTTATCAAGCAAACAATACAACAAGAATGACGAATTTCGAGGAACACTACAAATGGACGATTACATGTAGAAACATTCAAACCTATCAAATGAAAATCTGGGAATAAAAAGGATAACGAAATGAGTGCAATAACGTATTTCATCTGCTGTATACTAAGAATACAGCAGATGAAATCAAAACTAAGGAAGAATATAGACTGAAAGACAAGATAGGGAAAAGAGCTACTCAATCAATCAAGTGCCATGCCTGCCGGCGTAGGCGATCATGTCTCTCCACAACTCCCTTTGCTTGGTGCATGTAATCAGTTCTGACGTCGATATTTTGTCGAACCATGATGTCAGGCCATCCAACATCTTCTCCTCTGTCTTCCACGATCTCTCCTTCCCTGAATTTTACCTGTAGTCACCAAATGTTCTAAACCTTCTCTTCGCATTATATGCCCGAAGAACCTTGATTGTCGGATTCTTATTCTTTTGATAAGGTTTCTTTGTGTGCAGGCCTGATTTAAAACCTCCACGTTTGTTTTCTTTGCTGTCCATGGAATTCTCAACATTCTTCTGTAAAACCACATCTCTGTGGCTTCCAATGATCGTATTGATTGTTTGTTCAGTGTCCATGATTCGCTGCCATACATAAGAATTGGTTCAATATAGCATTGGAGTACTCGTTTCGCAGTGTCATTGGTAGTGAGTTCACGCATAGTGTGTTCTTCATTTTCATAAAAGCTGCTTTCGTTTGAGCTATTCTACTCCTAATCTCTGTTGTACATCTTCCATCTGGTGTTAAGAATGTTCCTAGATACTTGAATCGATGGACTTGTTTCAGTGTTGTGTTATTTATTTTGATATTGCATGTTGGTGTTTCTTGTTTCTTGGAGACAACCATAACCTCTGTTTTCTTTATATTCATGCTTAATCCTTTCTTTTCACTTTCTCTCACTAGTATGTCTATCAAGTCTTGCAGATCGTGTTCATTTGTAGCCATGAGAATTGTGTCATCAGCGTACCTTAGGTTGTTTATATTTTGCCCACCGACTGCTATTCCTGTCTTTTCTTCTATAGATCTCATGATGTTTTCTACTAGCTACTAGGAGAGACAAAAGATCATATGTAAATCGGCTGTCTGAAGAAGGGGGGAAAGGCAGATGACACTGGAAACAGTAAAATGATTTACAATACACTAAAACAACTAACTGGAAATCCTGCGTCAAGGGGTGGAAACAATAACAACCAAGATACGCAAAGAAAAACATATAACTTGTTAATTTTAGCACCACAAGTTGGACTGCAGATGAACTATGAAAACATCTATACAAGAAAGACACATATGGCAGATATCACCTTGGAATCCAAAATGATACAAATAACAGAGAAGTTCTCATATTTTGGTAGCAGTTTTGATTGCACAGGAAATATTTAAAAAGTAATTATGTTACGAATTGTCAAAGCAACATCAGTTTTCTAACATATAAATAAAATATGGAACTGCAAGTTATATAGTATTAAAACTAAAGTACGAATTGTCAATATTCTCTCAATTCTAACATATGCCAGCGAGAGGTGGAGAATTAATGCATTTGAAATTAGACGTCTGTGAAAAATGATGAACATAAAATGGGACGAATTTAGGAGAAGTGATGAAATCAGAGAAATGTGTGGACAACCACTAGTAACAACTGTTATAAGAAAGAGAAGATGGAGATATGTTGAGAGGAAAGGATACAAGAATTTCAGAAAAAACAATCATTGAAATGGGAGGCAAGGAAGAAAGGGCGCTTTAATGAAACCATGAAATGAACTTTACTGAGAGAGGTGAGAAATATCGGGCTCTATTCTATATAAGAGATTGCACGAGTTGCACAGGACAGAGTGGTATGGAGAAGTTACTTGCACGCACAGTGTAACGTATAAAGGTACGAGAGCAATAAATATATTCCTAGTCTTTACCTTGCTCTGTATTCATGATCTTTTTCTTCTCAATACGGTTCTCCTCGGTGGTAGACGCTACCTGGGCATCTTGTCATGTGACCAAACAATTGTAATATGTTGTTTTTTAAAATCAATTATCAATCAATGTTAACAAAGTAAATGAGATTAAACAACAAACACATTAACACTTTGATATTGTTGATTGCCAATTAAATGCACAGTCTTAAATATTTGGCCAGGAGTATTAGCAGTAATGGAGCAGCACACAAGTTGTCAATCCTAGTATTAGTAAGACCATGTTGGTTTTCTATTGTATCCATCCAGTATGGAACGCCACAATGTTTATGACAAATGAGTTTATACTGTTCTAAACGAATGTAAAACGTGTCCTTCTATATTGCTCTGAGATATGACTTGGTAACAACTAGATTGCTTGATACATGTTTGCATCTCAATGGCAGTACGAGCCGGACTGCATGTGCTACCCCGGACAGCAGCCACAGTTCATATGTCTTAGTACAAAGAGACTAGGGGTTCCCTTTAATTATACAGTAGTCAAGTTAGGTTCACTTTGCTCTTTCCCCGCCACCATATTGTCTGCTTGTCATACCTTCTTCTTCGAACGCGCCATATCGACCACTCTGTGATCTGAGCCTAAGAGCGATTGTACGTTATGCCAGTTATGCGCCTATACGTAGGCCAGCACATCTGATTTATGTTTTTTTTTTTAAAACTAGCGTAGCTTCTCTAGGTCCTACATCATTCGCTTCTTACGACATGCCTTGTAGGTGGCAGTGGTACTAGTCTTTGCTTCCCTTGCCATCTCCAGCACCACATGGGCGACTTGTCTAACCGAGTTCTACTATACTTTAGACATGTCTGCAAATGTTCCAGAGAAATATCACGCCCAGAGTCAATATGATGACTTGATGATGTACATAAGTTGTGAGAACGTTACATTGATTGCTTCTCTGAGCTCAGGTTTAGTTACTATTATTCTGACTTGTTTCTAACTACGATGTAGACCATGCATATTGTTCAGTGGAACATCTATTTATACACATAACATACTGATAATATGTTACACAAATAAAACCACATATACTGAGTTATACTGTAGTATTATGAGAGATCTCATAGGAGAGACCGTCAGAACTGACTTATGCCTGTATAATTGTTCTAAATGTATTAGGGTCACAGTATAGTACATTTTCTACCGCTCGGTGTTTTAAACTATCAAATGCTCTTTGTTTTCACATTCCAGAAAGTTCTTATTATTGTGTTTTCAATTCTGAGAAAACACTCCCACTTTCTTCTAATTTTATTCTCAGGATTACTTTTCCAACCTCCGCTCTATGTTGCCGTCATCTCGCGCTCTCCTTTGTTAACACTTACACCAGATATACCACACTAAACAGATTTTTTTTCTAAAGTATTTTTACTATTTTGTTCCGTGACAGGTTTTCTCGTTACTCGGAAGACTACTTTTTAAGAGCTCATAAATACAGTTTGCCAAACATGCCAGATTGGTCGTTGTTGACAAGCGGCCAACTTTCTTTTACACAGAATGAGCTCTTTGGCAGGATATCTTCCAAACTATCGACACAATTTGTATCATAAATTAAAGCAAGTGTTAGTTAAAGTTAACAGAAACGTCGATCATACAGTTCGGGCAAAGTTCATGTTCAGAAAATAGCTCATGTTATGCGAGATGATAGTTCCAACAGATCACCAATTATACATACACAACGCATACGTTGTGGTAGGAATCTCCACGACTCATGTAAAGTTTGATACCTCATTCTTCAAGCGTCAAACTTACATCATCGTCATCATGTACAAGTCAGTACATATGCGATCGTAATGTCACTACTATTCAAACAAAATTGGGCAACAATATGCGTTTTTGAAATCAACATGTCAGCTCATTAATTCCTCGGGCCCTTTTAAGTTTGTCCCCTCGAGACCATTACATAACTGTGGTTGGGAGGGGAGGATGTGCTTGAATACCACAGTGTGTAAGTAAGTTATGCTGTCTTTCCTCACATTTTCTCGTCTTCAACTATATTTCCCCAATGTTTCATTGCTCCTCGCACGGTCACTTAAATCGGATATGTTGCTGGGAGAATAGTTAGTTTAGTTAGTTTCTTCCTTTCGTGCCAAAGGCGGCACATAGGGCAGAGGTTTTAGATCTCCATGTGATGCGGTTCTTTGCTAGCAGTTGGAGATCTTGTATGGTTTTACATCCCAATAGTTTACTTTCTTCTTGGATGGTTCTTCGAAGAGTGGTCTTTGGTCTTCCATGTTTTCTTTTCCCAACTGGTGACCACATAAGGACTTGTCGATTTAGTCTCTTTTCGTCTGATCTAAGAACATGACCTAAATATTTCCACCTTCGTTTCCTTACAATATTTGATACGGGTTGTTGGTGTGTTCTATCTCTCACTGTGTTGTTAGAAACGAAATCACTCCATTTGACTTTTAATAATTTTCGGAGACATTTATTCTCAAACTGTCCAGTTTCTTATCAATTTTCTTTGTTGATTTCCAACTTTCACAACCGTAGGTCAGTTCAGGAATCACACATGACCTAAATAATTTAACTTTTGTGCATATACTAAGGTCTTGAGATTGGCAGATATTGGTTAATTTAGTGAAGGCACTAGCTGTTATAGCTGGGAGGATAGAGATCAAAAATAACCAATTGTTTTTACTTTTGGTTACCTTGAAATTGCATATATATTCAATGTTATTTCTTACACAAACTTTACTGTCTTTTGTAAATTCAATGTTATCTCTTACACAAACTTTACTGTCTTTTGTAAATTCAATGTTATTTCACAACTTTACTGTCTTTGTAAATTCAATGTTATCTCTACAATAATTACTGTCTTTGAAATTCAATATTGTTCTTAAAACTTTACTGTTTTGTAAATCAAGTTATTGTTTACTTTACTTCTTTGTAAATTCAATGTTGTCTCTTACACAAACTTTACTGTCTTTTGTAAATTCAATGTTGTCTCTTACACAAACTTTACTGTCTTTGTAGCTCAAACAAAGGTTCTGCAGTTTTCTTTCCAGTATTGTTTCACTAGTTCAGTGAGTTTGTCTCAGTATTGTTTCACTAGTTCAGTGAGTTTGCCTCAGTATTGTTTCACTAGTTCAGTGAGTTTGCCTCAGTATTGTTTCACTAGTTCAGTGAGTTTGCCTCAGTATTGTTTCACTAGTTCAGTGAGTTTGCCTCAGTATTGTTTCACTAGTTCAGTGAGTTTGCCTCAGTATTGTTTCACTAGTTCAGTGAGTTTGCCTCAGTATTGTTTCACTAGTTCAGTGAGTTTGCCTCAGTATTGTTTCACTAGTTCAGTGAGTTTGCCTCAGTATTGTTTCACTAGTTCAGTGAGTTTGCCTCAGTATTGTTTCACTAGTTCAGTGAGTTTGCCTCAGTATTGTTTCACTAGTTCAGTGAGTTTGCCTCAGTATTGTTTCACTAGTTCAGTGAGTTTGCCTCAGTATATCATATTCGGAGCAGTCTTGCAGTATGGTGTGTGCAGTCAACATTGGGGACCCTCGCTGGTACTACGGAGTTCGTGCACTGCAACTGAGATGTTCCTGTGTAAGAAAGAGATCGAGCACACATGGTTACTCACCAAAGTGCAATGATGATGGTCCAATCAATCAGTCTGAAGCCAGGTTAGGGGTGTTATGTGCAGCGCTAAGGACTTTTCTCCGGAACAAAAATGTTACATTGCTACATACATTTCAAAAGAAAAAGTTTATTCAAGAAAAGGAAGTTTATTTGGAGAGATTAGTCCTACGCTGTACTAGTAAAACTAAATGGTTGAGATGCAAAACAAGGGGAGAGATTAGTCCTACGCTGTACTAGTAAAACTAAATGGTTGAGATGCAAACAAGAGAGATTATCCTACGTCTACGCTGTACTAGCAAAACTAAATGGTTGAGATGCAGAACAGGGAAGAGATTAGTCCTACGTCTACGCTGTACTAGTAAAACTAAATGGTTGAGATGCAGAACAAGGGGAGAGATTAGTCCTACGTCTACGCTGTACTAGTAAAACTAAATGGTTGAGATGCAGAACAAGGGGAGAGATTAGTCCTACGTCTACGCTGTACTAGTAAAACTAAATGGTTGAGATGCAGAACAAGGGGAGAGATTAGTCCTACGTCTACGCTGTACTAGTAAAACTAAATGGTTGAGATGCAGAACAAGGTAACCTTCGGTGTCTGCTGGGGAAGACTGAGCGACAATGGATCTGCCTGGAATGCTATGACATCAGATAAGTAATCAGTAACCAACCTCTCCCATCGCCCCGCACTCCGAAAAATCGTCAACATATATTTTTTTTAAAGAAGATATTTAAAATAAATTATTCATCTTTTATAAAAACAACAATTATAATTCATAAATTCTGTTTTCTGTAAGTTTTTGAAAACAAAATGTCTCCAGAATGTCAGTAAAATATAGATTACTGAGAACTTATCAACTGAAATGAAAATTTGTTTGAATGATCTTGTTCCACTGTTGATCTGCGTGCATTCTTTATGATTCAAAGTGTCGAAACTTCTCTCTCAAGTTTGCGGCATCACTACTAAAACAAACGTACGTCAATATTGATGTTTCTAATACTTGGATTCAGTATTCACAAATAAAATTCAGTTTAACTTATTATATGGAGACCGTCCAGTTGTTGGAGATACAAAGGATGTAGCCTGTACAGGATATGACATAATCAAGAATCAGTCAGGAATGTTGACTGTTACAGTCAATTCCCCAGTGATATCAAGCTGAAAATTGGTTCTTGGATATTAATATCGATATAAGGGAAGACTGCAGTAAAACTATGTAGCAATGGCGTAACACGTAACAACTAAGTACTGTAGTTATAGGAAGACTGCAGTAAAACTATGTAGCAATGGCGTAACACGTAACAACTAAGTACTGTAGTTATAAGGAAGACTGCAGTAAAACTATGCAGCAATGGCGAACACGTAACAACTAAGTACTGTAGTTATAGGAAGACTGCAGTAAAACTATGTAGCAATGGCGTAACACGTAACAACTAAGTACTGTAGTTATAAGGGAAGACTGCAGTAAAACTATGCAGCAATGGCGTAACACGTAACAACTAAGTACTGTAGTTATAGGAAGACTGCAGTAAAATATGTAGCAATGGCGTAACACGTAACAACTAAGTACTGTAGTTATAAGGGAAGACTGCAGTAAAACTATGTAGCAATGGCGTAACACGTAACAACTAAGTACTGTAGTTATAAGGGAAGACTGCAGTAAAACTATGGAGCAATGGCGTAACACGTAACAACTAAGTACTGTAGTTATAAGGAAGACTGCAGTAAAACTATGCAGCAATGGCGAACACGTAACAATAAGTACTGTAGTTATAAGGAAGACTGCAGTAAAACTATGTAGCAATGGCGAACACGTAACAACTAAGTACTGTAGTTATAAGGAAGACTGCAGTAAAACTATGCAGCAATGGTGAAACACGTAACAACTAAGTACTGTAGTTATAAGGGAAGACTGCAGTAAAACTATGTAGCAATGGCGTAACACGTAACAACTAAGTACTGTAGTTATAAGGAAGACTGCAGTAAAACTATGTAGCAATGGCGTAACACGTAACAACTAAGTACTGTAGTTATAAGGGAAGACTGCAGTAAAAATATGTAGCAATGGCGTAACACGTAACAAACTAAGTACTGTAGTTATAAGGGAAGACTGCAGTAAAACTATGTAGCAATGGCGTAACACGTAACAACTAAGTACTGTAGTTATAAGGGAAGACTGCAGTAAAACTATGCAGCAATGGCGTAACACGTAACAACTAAGTACTGTAGTTATAGGGGAAGACTGCAGTAAAACTATGCAGCAATGGCGTAACACGTAACAACTAAGTACTGTAGTTATAAGGAAGACTGCAGTAAAACTATGTAGCAATGGCGTAACACGTAACAACTAAGTACTGTAGTTTTACAATAACAATATACAGCAACGTTTCGACCAAAAGGCCTTAATCAAGCAAAGGATACAACTAAAGCGCAGAAATTCACTTCTTCCACAGTACACTTGATATAGAATACAACAATAAGTTTCTAACGGTCGTAAAAAGACAATCTGTGACTGAAAACAAATAAAGAAATAAATGCGGAAAAAGAAGATAAACAATAACAATCAAATATATATATATAACAAATATACATTGAACATATACACATATATAATATGGAACATGAGAAGAGAAAGTACTAAGAAGCATAAGCATGTAGTGCGTTGAGTCCATGAGGTTATACATGGATATTATGACAGATTATGACAATACGAAGAGGACAAACTATATACATCTTTCAAATTAACTCATAAACAATATTATGTTCTGGGGATTGACATATTTAAGTTACATTAAACGACACGGTGGTTTAGGGACAATAGTAATGGAAGTCATAGTTTCTGGACAAGGGAGGGGACTACCAAGACGACAGTGACAACAGGACATTAAAGATACCTTGAGAATGACGTTGGATGTTATGGAAGACCTTACTGGAGGCAGAGTTTTTCACGCAGACTGAATAAATCCGACTTTCTGCACGGGACATGCTACATGAAGAGAAGTCATTATAAACTGGGTGAGAATCGTTGCCACAGCTGATGTGAAAGTGTTCAGCCGCTGACACAATCTGTTCATTATTGAAAAGGGAGGAAGCACATATGGTAAAGGGGGAGCAGGGGCATCTGGGCCCCCATCGGCATCGAATCTGTTGAGAGAAATTAGCTTTGTTTTCACGCGCGACAAGAAACAAGCTGCTTAATAATGGATTCAATACACGCATGAGTTCCGCCCAGACCAGACGTCAAATAAAATGAGAATGCGCTGAAGAAAAGTCTGAAAATATGGCGAGGGTTGGTTATTGTTAATGGATGCTCAATCACGAAAGTAATCGTCCGCTTGACTTACTACGTGCCAGCACACATTCGATCGAGTGATTTACGGTCAAAGGTTAAAGGTGCGCCGTTGCTTCTGGGTGGGAGAGTTTCCTTCAAGATCCTCGACTTGACAAAATTGAATACAGTAGAATTCTATTACAGTGGTGTGCAATAACCAAAGTCCAGTTCATTAAATATTTCTGCCATATTTTAGCTATCAGTTGACAAGATTTTCAATTTAAAGAGCGCAGAAAGTAAAGCGATGTCGGGAGGTAATGATGTACTTTAACATCTGGTTGATGTATTTCCTATTCGATATCATCAGCACACATACAACAACATATTTCTTTGATATTAATTTGTTGTAAATATACATTCCTCATTGAATGAAACAGATATTATTGTCTGTTAATAAACGATGTGCGGACTAGAACATTTTTCTGAATACAAAGACAGCTAACAAATAAATATATCTCCATCATCCTCGTGTATTCTTGATATGTTTAAACTTGTAGGAACTTCTCTCTCAAAGTGACACTTCTTCTTTACCTTTCAACTGTCAACGGAGCACAGGTTTTCAACAAACTTCTTCCAGCTCTTCCACTCTCCTGTCATCCCTTTCAATTCTGTCCATGTTTTACTTATCCTTTTCATATTAGTCTCCAGCTCTCTTCTCCAGGTCTGTCTAGATCTTCCCCTACTCCTCATTCCCTGTGGGTCCAAAACATTGCATGTCTTGCAATACTTCCGGTCGGTCTTCTCAGTGTGTGTCCTATCCACCGACAGCGTCTCTTCCTTAGTTCTTTCTCCACTGGTATCTGCTTAGTTCTTTCTCTGAGTTCCTCGTTTGTAATCTCAAGTGACACTAGTTTTCATTAAATAAATACACATTAATATTATTGCTTCTTTGACTTTGATCAAGTATAACAATAAACAATGTAGACATTGAATATGTACCCAATTCGGGATGTTTAGCCTCCGTTATTCTTCTTCTTCTTCTAGCGCTCCATATCGACCACTTGTCAACCACTTTGTTTGATTTGTATGTGATCTGAGCCCAAGAGCGATTGTACGTTGTGCCAGTTATGCGCCTACATGTAGGCCAGCACATCCAATTTCTGCGCTGCTTTTTATTTACTAAGGTAGCATCTCTAGGGCCTACATCAGTCGCCTCTTACGACATGCATTATAGGTTGCAGTGGTACTATTCTTTGCTTCCCTTGCCGGCCCCATCATCACACAGGTGGGCTCCGTAATTAACAACAATGTTTAATGTAACAAAAATAGTGTATGAACATCAGGTGGTACGACAAGATAACCAACTCTGAAGTACTACAACGTGCAAATCTGCCTTCCATCATGGGCATGCTCAGCAGTATATGACTAAGATGGTTGGGACATGTGAGAAAAATATAAACTTGCCGCATACCAAAACAAATTTTGTTCTGTGAACTTTCGGAGAGGAAGAGGCACCAGGGCAGACCACTGCTCAGATATAAAGATGTCTGCAAAGCCTCAATGAAAAACTTTTCTATAGGTCCCAGCACATGGGAGGGACTAGCTGATGACATAATTGTGTGGAAAGCCAAATTACAAAAGGGCGCAGAGTCTTTTGAGAAGAGACTTATGTATGAGCTGAACGACAAGAGAGAAAAGCGATAACTCAGAAGTTGTCACAGTAAAACACTTGCCAATTGACCGTCTGTAAAGATGAAAAGGCCATATATACATATATATATATATATATATATATATATATATATATATATATATATATACATAATACAAGCAAGAAAAACATAAGCAAAACTTCTGGAGACATGTATTTATTGTGTGGCAACATATGAATGTAAATTATTAATCATAACGCAAGCACTATAAAACAAAATCCAATCTTTAAAAACACAGTGCTACAGACACATTCTTAGTACGTCTTGGACAAAGAATAGAACTAAAATAGACATCCAGCAATACCACACAATGACGATGACAACTACGTGACAATAGGTCATTCAAGACATTTTGAACATGATGATAAAGAAGTCTGTAGACTTGCTAGAGATCGGGAGGTTTTTCAGACTTGACTTCAAAGACTGACGTTCAAGGAAGTGTATGCTAACTAATAACAGGAGAACGGGTGACATATCGTAAACAGGGCTCACTGATACCGAAGTTGATAAACACTCTACGCTAATGATCAAGCAACGTAGATATTCCAAGGTTTAAGGCCATTTGGGTCACTCACACAAATATTTAACCGTGTGTGCATGGTACGCGGATGGACTCAAGTAACCCTGATCCTTGACATGGGTATCTAAATTACAAGTACCTTTGGTGTCGTAGTAAGGTTCACCAGAATTACGAGGGACACTGGTGATAAGGAAAGCAAGTTTCCCAAAAAACAGTCAGATGAGTCATATTACACGCACTGACTACTCCTTAATTAACAGCAGGCAAACGAAACTATGAACAGACACAGAAGAGACAGAGGTGCACTGGATGAACGACTAGAAATCCGTTATATTCACCGTGTATATGTTGTCTTTTATGACCGTGCTCTTGTATCCGTATTTTTCTTGTGTACTTTGCTTGTTGCTTGTTGCTTGAAAAAGATCTTTTAATCGAAACGTTGATGTATCGTGTTGAACGTGTGTACATCGTGTTGAACGTGTGTACATCGTGTTGAACGTGTGTACATCGTGTTGAACGTGTGTACATCGTGTTGAACGTGTGTACATCGTGTTGAACGTGTGTACATCGTGTTGAACGAAATAAAGCAAAGTTCAATATGTTGGTCATATACACATACAAGTCACCGTTGAAGACTATACTAGAAAAATGTATCGAATGTTATCAAATATGAGAATAACAAATCGACAAGTGAGAAGATAATAGCAAAGGAATGTAGATAACATCAATCTGTCTGAGCAAGATAACAAAGAATGTAGATAACATCGATCTGTCTGAGCAAGATAACAAGGAATGTACATAACATCAATCTGTCTGAGCAAGATTACAAGGAATGTAGATAACATCAATCTGTCTGAACAAGATAACAAGGAATGTAGATAACATCAATCTGTCTGAGCAAGATAACAAAGAATGTAGATAACATCGATCTGTCTGAGCAAGATAACAAGGAATGTACATAACATCAATCTGTCTGAGCAAGATTACAAGGAATGTAGATAACATCAATCTGTCTGAACAAGATAACAAGGAATGTAGATAACATCAATCTGTCTGAACAAGATAACAAGGAATGTAGATAACATCAATCTGTCTGAACAAGATAACAAGGAATGTAGATAACATCAATCTGTCTGAGCAAGATAACAAGGAATGTAGATAACATCAATCTGTCTGAGCAAGATAACAAGGAATGTAGATAACATCAATCTGTCTGAACAAGATAACAAGGAATGTAGATAACATCAATCTGTCTGAGCAAGATAACAAGGAATGTAGATAACATCAATCTGTCTGAGCAAAATTACAAGGAATGTAGATAACATCGATCTGTCTGAGCAAGATAACAAAGAATGTAGAAAACATCAATCTATCTGAACAAGATAACAAGGAATGTAGATAACATCAATCTGTCTGAACAAGATAACAAGGAATGTAGATACCATCAATCTGTCTGAGCAAGATTACAAGGAATGTAGATAACATCAATCTGTCTGAACAAGATAACAAGGAATGTAGATAACATCAATCTGTCTGAACAAGATAACAAGGAATGTAGATAACATCGATCTGTCTGAGCAAGATTACAAGGAATGTAGATAACATCAATCTGTCTGAACAAGATAACAAGGAATGTAGATAACATCAATCTGTCTGAACAAGATAACAAGGAATGTAGATAACAACGATCTGTCTGAGCAAGATAACAAGGAATGTAGATAACATCAATCTGTCTGAGCAAGATAACAAGGAATGTAGATAACATCAATCTGTCTGAGCAAGATTACAAGGAATGTAGATAACATCAATCTGTCTGAACAAGATAACAAGGAATGTAGATAACATCAATCTGTCTGAACAAGATAACAAGGAATGTAAATAACATCAATCTGTCTGAGCAAGATAACAAGGAATGTAGATAACATCAATCTGTCTGAGCAAGATAACAAGGAATGTAGATAACATCAATCTGTCTGAACAAGATAACAAGGAATGTAGATAACATCAATCTGTCTGAGCAAGATAACAAGGAATGTAGATAACATCAATCTGTCTGAGCAAGATTACAAGGAATGTAGATAACATCAATCTGTCTGAACAAGATAACAAGGAATGTAGATAACATCAATCTGTCTGAACAAGATAACAAGGAATGTAAATAACATCAATCTGTCTGAGCAAGATAACAAGGAATGTAGATAACATCAATCTGTCTGAGCAAGATTACAAGGAATGTAGATACCATCAATCTGTCTGAGCAAGATAACAAGGAATGTAGATAACATCAATCTGTATGAACAAGATAACAAGGAATGTAGATAACATCAATCTGTCTGAACAAGATAACAAAGAATGTAGATAACATCAATCTGTCTGAGCAAGATAACAAGGAATGTAGATAACATCAATCTGTCTGAGCAAGATTACAAGGAATGTAGATAACATCAATCTGTCTGAACAAGATAACAAGGAATGTAGATAACATCAATCTGTCTGAACAAGATAACAAGGAATGTAAATAACATCAATCTGTCTGAGCAAGATAACAAGGAATGTAGATAACATCAATCTGTCTGAGCAAGATTACAAGGAATGTAGATACCATCAATCTGTCTGAACAAGATAACAAGGAATGTAGATAACATCAATCTGTATGAACAAGATAACAAGGAATGTAGATAACATCAATCTGTCTGAACAAGATAACAAAGAATGTAGATAACATCAATCTGTATGAGCAAGATAACAAGGAATGTAGATACCATCAATCTGTCTGAACAAGATAACAAGGAATGTAGATAACATCAATCTGTCTGAGCAAGATAACAAGGAATGTAGATAACATCAATCTGTATGAGCAAGATAACAAGGAATGTAGATACCATCAATCTGTATGAGCAAGATTACAAGGAATGTAGATAACATCAATCTGTCTGAACAAGATAACAAGGAATGTAGATAACATCAATCTGTTTGAGCAAGATAACAAGGAATGTAGATAACATCAATCTGTCTGAACAAGATAACACGGAATGTAGATAACATCAATCTGTCTGAACAAGATAACAAGGAATGTAGATAACATCAATCTGTTTGAGCAAGATAACAAGGAATGTAGATAACATCAATCTGTCTGAGCAAGATAACACGGAATGTAGATAACATCAATCTGTATGAGCAAGATAACAAGGAATGTAGATAACATCAATCTGTCTGAGCAAGATTACAAGGAATGTAGATAACATCAATCTGTCTGAGCAAGATAACAAGGAATGTAGATACCATCAATCTGTTTGAGCAACAAAAAAAGAGGAAAAGATGATTAAATCAATCAGAAAGTAAGCACTACAACTGAGACCCTATGCTCTAGGAGGAGCAGAGAGGATAAGTAAGTCAAGACTAAGACAACATGGATATAAAAATATGAGAAGATTAGAACAAGTTGTCAGTCTGCTCCTCAGTACAGGATACAGTCAACAACGCAGTCACATGTATACACAATTCAAAATTGACAATTCAGTTATGTGTACACTGGGAAAGGCACCACAGACTACAGAGCACATACTTCAAGACTTCTCTGAAAAACGATATACTGAAGCAAACCCACTGGGAAGATACCTGTTCGGACCTCTGTGTGTGCTACATAAGACAGCGAAGTTTAGAAAAGAGTTCCATTAAATATGTATACAACATGTTAAGGAAACGAGAAGAAGAATGAAAGAGTATCCTCAGAAATAGATGTTGCTGTCGATAAGTTGCAACAACAAAACATTCTTTACGGAGATGAAAAATAACGGAAATCTGATGTGTAAACCAATGTCAACGTATACACGTTCTTGGCAAAGATCAAACATATCACAAAGAATTATTAAAATTGGTTGTAAAGAACGAACACAAAGAAGAAGAAGAAGAAGAATCGGTTTCTGGTTATTTTTTGTTTAGTTCTCTCGTTGTCGCTTCTCTTCTTTGTCTCACTATCTCTGTGTCTTTTGTGACTTTCTTTTTTTTGTTGTCTTCGTCTCTATTTCTTTTTGTTTTTCTGATTCCCTTTAACATCTTCTATTCTCTTGTGTTATTATTTATATCTTCCATGTTATTTTCTATTTCATTAGTATCGTCATTCTAATTATCCCACTCGTTGTCTCTTTATCATTTCATTTTCTCCTTCTTTGCATTGTATGTCTCCTTGCATTGTGTGTCTCATTCCTTGCACTGTATGTCTCCTTGCATTGTATGTCTCCCTGCATTGTATGTCTCCCTGCATTGTATGTCTCCTTGCACTGTGTGTCTCATTCCTTGCACTGTATGTCTCCTTGCATTGTATGTCTCCCTGCATTGTATGTCTCCTTGTACTGTGTGTCTCATTCCTTGCACTGTATGTCTCCTTGCATTGTATGTCTCCTTGCATTGTATGTCTCCTTGCATTGTATGTCTCCTTGCACTGTGTGTCTCCTTGCACTGTGTGTCTCCTTCCTTGCATTGTATGTCTCCTTTCTTGCACTGTGTGTCTCCTTTCTTGCATTGTGTGTCTCCTTCCTTGCATTGTATGTCTCCTTCCTTGCACTGTGTGTCTCCTTCCTTGCACTGTGTGTCTCCTTTCTTGCACTGTGTGTCTCCTTCCTTGCACTGTGTGTCTTCTTTCTTGCACTGTGTGTCTCCTTTCTTGCACTGTGTTTCTCCTTTCTTGCACTGTGTGTCTCCTTCCTGCACTGTGTGTCTCCTTTCTTGCACTGTGTGTCTCCTTCCTTGCACTGTGTGTCTCCTTTTTTACACTGTGTGTCTCCTTTCTTGCACTGTGTGTCTCCTTCCTTGCACTGTATGTCTCCTTCCTTGCACTGTATGTCTCCTTCTTTGCACTGTGTGTCTCCTTTCTTGCACTGTATGTCTCCTTCCTTGCACTGTATGTCTCATTTCTTGCACCGTATGTCTCCATTCTTGCACTGTATGTCTCCTTTCTTGCACTGTATGTCTCCTTGCACCGTATGTTTCCTTGCACTGTATGTCTCCTTGCACCGTATGTCTCCTTGCACTGTATGTCTCCTTGCACTGTATGTTTCCTTGCACCGTATGTCTCCTTGCACTGTATGTCTCCTTGCACCGTATGTCTCCTTACACTGTATGTCTCCTTACACTGTATGTCTCCTTACACTGTATGTCTCCTTACACTGTATGTCTCCTTACACTGTATGTAATATTGCCGTTTTTGTTCTATTTCTCTCACTTAAACCTGTATTGTTCTTTAAGTCTTCTTGCATCGTCATTTTCGTGTCTCTCTTAACGGCAATACGTCTTTGTCATATTTATCTCTGTGTAATGGCCCCTTCCACTTTCTCTTTCACTCTTTGATTTTTCCTCACGCTCTCTTTATTGTTCTAAATATATCTCTGTTTCGGCTATATTTGCAGCACACTGAAGCTCTTTGTTCATCTCTTGGTTCCTCTCTCTCTCTCTATCTCTCTCTCTATGTATCTCGTTCCCTCTCTCTATGTATCTCTCTACACACACACGCATGCACACACACTCAGGCATGCACACACACATACACACACACATATATATAATGAGAATATAAAGAAAGTATTTAAAATTGATACTGTGTGTGTATGTGTGTGTGCGCGTTGGAGACTGGTTGGAGTGTGTTTGGTTTGGGTGAGTGTTGCCAGGAAGACACGATACTTAATTTTCAAATAACAATCAAATCCATCAATCAATCAATCATCTGCTTGTCGTGACGGAAACAACGTTCCAGAGATGAGCTTTCAGCAAACGGGGACAACCCTGCTTGACACGGTGATAGGGGAGACAAACTAAAATATAAATTGGGATTTTGCTGGCAAACAAAACAATACTTTTCCTGCTGATTATTTTGTAGCTTAGTGAGGTGGGGAGGAAATCAGCTAATTTACTAATTTATATGTCTATTTATATGTCTATTTATATGTCTATTTATATGTCTATTTATATGTCTATTTATATTTGTATAATACTACTCTTCTAATCTTCTAACATTTATAAGGACACATGGTCCTCACATCAAGGACACATGATCCTCACATCAAGGACACATGGTCCTCACATCAAGGACACATGGTCCTAACATCAAGGACACATGATCCTCACATCAAGGACACATGATCCTCACATCAAGGACACATGGTCCTTACATCAAGGACGCGTAAACTCACTGCTATGCTCAGATTACGAAATTATCAACGTCTAAATTATACAGTTGTCAAGAGTAGTTATTTCCAGTAGAGGTAGTTTCTATTCTCTAAACGTGTAGATACTATAATTAGATATTATAAATACATATATTATGACTTAATAGATATTATAAATCTATATATTATGACTTATTAGATATTATAAATACATATATTATGACTTATTAGATATTATAAATACATATATTATGACTTATTGTGCTTTGTTGTTCTTTGAACGTTTCTTCTCAGAGTTCGACCGCCATATCTCCGTCTTTTCTTACTTATAATATTCGTTACTACGGGTGACCAGATCTTCTGACTTCGTCACTTCTCCTGAATTCGTTCCACTTAATATTCATTATTGTTCGCAGACATTTGTTTGCAAATTCACCCACCGTACATTATATATATGTATATATATATATATATCTTTAGTTGTTATGTTATGTTATGTTATGTTATGCGATCGACGTCATGGCACATTGGGCATTCCCATTCGTGCTCTGTCCTCCGTTGCAGCAGCCATCCCAAAGTCCATTTGCTAACAGTACCCATGAGAAGTTGATTACTATATCTTCTCTCTCTACCACGAAGCGACACTGTCTGGCATGTCCAAACTTAACACCTAATTCTCGAACTCGTTCCAGTGTCTGAGACCCGCCCATGTATATCTTTAGTTGTTTTCCATCTCTCGCTGACATATGTTAGAACTGAGACAACATTGGAATTACAAATGTATAATTTACTTTAAACTGTAAAACTTTGAGTTCCATAATTTACTAGGACTTTATTTACAAACTGATGTAGCAAAATTTCTTCGCCTTTTTTTGTGTGGTTATCTCCCGTGCAGTCCAAATTTCTATCAAAACTGGTTAACTGCTTTCTGCTATTCTTATTATTGTGACTGACGGCGATATATCTGAGTAACTTGTCATAGGAGTCTTCATTCAATTTGTCTTTTCATGGTTTCTCTACAATACAAATGTTGACACTATAGGTCAACGATGTCCAAAGAGCACCTGCACGTACACTTGAACCCATGTCCTATATTCATGATGCCATATTTTACTCTGCCAACTTTACCTTTAATAGATTTCAAGACTAACAAACTATTTGTCAGCTTATGTGTAGCACTTATACAAACTTCCTTCTATTGCAATCTTGTTTTATTTTGTAACCATTCTACTACCCATAGCCCAGGCATTCTCAAACTGTGGGTCGTGACCCCTTGGCGGGTCGAACGACCATTTGACAGTGGTCGTCTAGGACTATCGGAACACACATATTTATCATAATTAAAATTTCAAATATATAATGACATTGTTTTTGTGACTCATCATTATGCTTTAATTATGTTCAATTTGTAACAATGAAAATACATCCTGCATATCAGATATTACATTACGATTCATAACAGTAGCAAAATTACAGTTATGAAATAGCAAAATTACAGTTATGAAGTAGCAAAATTACAGTTATGAAGTAGCAAAATTACAGTTATGAAGTAGAAAAATTACACATATGAAGTAGCAACGACAATAATTTGATGGTTGGGGATCACTACAACATGATGAACTGTATTAAAGGGTTGTGGCATTAGGAAGATTGAGAACCACCTCCCTAACCCAACCCTTTCATTTTTCACTGGAGAAAGCTTCAACATCTGAACTATATTAATATAACTATTATCATTATTTGTATTATTTGCTTTTATTTATTTATTGTTGTTCACCAGCAATGAAATCAGACCGAGTCTTTTTGCCTAATATAGCGCATATGAGTGATTTTTGCTTGAAGGCTCGCCTAGTTGACTTCATGGTTACATGGTACAAGCCATGATTGTAGCCTTAGTTGACTCAGGTATTGGCAGTGGTAACGCAAGCCTCATATGAGGATTTTGCTGAAGGCTCGCCTTAGTTCGACTTCAGTGGTATTAGTAGCAGTGGTAACGCAAGCCTCATATGAGTGATTTTTGCTGAAGGCTCGCCTTGAGTTCGACTTCAGTGGTATTAGTAGCAGTGGTAACGCAAGCCTCATATGAGGGATTTTTGCTTGAAGGCTGCCTTGTCGACTTCAGTGGTATTGTAGCGTGGTAACCAGCCTCTATGAGTGATTTTGTAGGCCACCTTAGTTCGACTTCAGTGGTATTATCTGAAGCAAGCCTCATATGAGGATTTTGCTTGAAGGCTCACCTTAGTTCGACTTCAGTGGTTGATAGTAGCAGCCATGGGATTGTGAATCGCTAGTCACTCTAGTGGTGATTTGTGGGTAGCAGCCCATGAGGGATTTTGCTGCAAGTCGCCTTAGTTCGACTTCAGTGGTATTAGTAGCAGTGGTAACGCAAGCCTCATATGAAGGATTTTTGCTTGAAGGCTCGCCTTAGTTCGACTTCAGTGGTATTAGTAGCAGTGGTAATGCAAGCCTCATATGAGGATTTTTGTTGAAGGCTCGCCTTAGTTCGACTTCAGTGGTATTAGTAGCAGTGGTAACGCAAGCCTCATATGAGGGATTTTGTGAAGGCTTGCCTTAGTTCGACTTCAGTGGTATTAGTAGCAGTGGTAACGCAAGCCTCATATGAGTGATTTTTGCTGAAGGCTCTGCCTTAGTTCGACTTCAGTGGTATTAGTAGCGTGGTAACGAAGCCTCATATGAGGGATTTTTGCTTGAAGGCTCCCCTTAGTTCGACTTCAGTGGTATTAGTAGCAGTGGTAACGCAAGCCTCATATGAGGGATTTTGCTTGAAGGCTGCCTGGTTCTGACTTCAGTGGTATTAGTAGCAGTGGTAACGCAAGCCTCATATGAGGGATTTTTGCTTGAAGGCTCGCCTTAGTTCGACTTCAGTGGTATTAGTAGCAGTGGTAACAAGCCTCATATGAGGGATTTTTGCTGAAGGCTCTGCCTTAGTTCGACTTCAGTGGTATTAGTAGCAGTGGTAACGCAAGCCTCATATGAGTGATTTTTGCTTGAAGGCTCGCCTTAGTTCGACTTCAGTGGTATTAGTAGCAGTGGTAATGCAAGCCTCATATGAGTGATTTTTGCTTGAAGGCTCACCTTAGTTCGACTTCAGTGGTATTAGTAGCAGTGGTAACGCAAGCCTCATATGAGGATTTTGTTGAAGGCTCGCCTTAGTTCGACTTCAGTGGTATTAGTAGCAGTGGTAACGCAAGCCTCATATGAGTGATTTTTGCTTGAAGGCTCGCCTTAGTTCGACTTCAGTGGTATTAGTAGCAGTGGTAACGCAAGCCTCATATAGTGATTTTTGCTTGAAGGCTCTCCTTAGTTCGACTTCAGTGGTATTAGTAGCAGTGGTAACGCAAGCCTCATATGAGGATTTTGCTGAAGGCTCGCCTTAGTTCGACTTCAGTGGTATTAGTAGCAGTGGTAACGCAAGCCTCATATGAGTGACTTTGCTTGGAAGGCTCACCTTAGTTCGACTTCAGTGGTATTAGTAGCAGTGGTAACGCAAGCCTCATATGAGTGATTTTTGCTTGAAGGCTCACCTTAGTTCGACTTCAGTGGTATTAGTAGCAGTGGTAACGCAAGCCTCATATGAGTGATTTTTGCTTGAAGGCTCACCTTAGTTCGACTTCAGTGGTATTAGTAGCAGTGGTAACGCAAGCCTCATATGAAGGATTTTTGCTTGAAGGCTCGCCTTAGTTCGACTTCAGTGGTATTAGTAGCAGTGGTAACGCAAGCCTCATATGAGTGATTTTTGCTTGAAGGCTCGCCTTAGTTCGACTTCAGTGGTATTAGTAGCAGTGGTAACGCAAGCCTCATATGAGTGATTTTTGCTTGAAGGCTCGCCTTAGTTCGACTTCAGTGGTATTAGTAGCAGTGGTAACGCAAGCCTCATATGAGTGATTTTTGCTTGAAGGCTCACCTTAGTTCGACTTCAGTGGTATTAGTAGCAGTGGTAACGCAAGCCTCATATGAAGGATTTTTGCTTGAAGGCTCGCCTTAGTTCGACTTCAGTGGTATTAGTAGCAGTGGTAACGCAAGCCTCATATGAGGGATTTTTGCTTGAAGGCTCACCTTAGTTCGACTTCAGTGGTATTAGTAGCAGTGGTAACGCAAGCCTCATATGAAGGATTTTTGCTTGAAGGCTCGCCTTAGTTCGACTTCAGTGGTATTAGTAGCAGTGGTAATGCAAGCCTCATATGAGTGATTTTTGCTTGAAGGCTCACCTTAGTTCGACTTCAGTGGTATTAGTAGCAGTGGTAACGCAAACCTCATATGAGGGATTTTTGCTTGAAGGCTCGCCTTAGTTCGACTTCAGTGGTATTAGTAGCAGTGGTAACGCAAGCCTCATATGAGGGATTTTTGCTTGAAGGCTCGCCTTAGTTCGACTTCAGTGGTATTAGTAGCAGTGGTAACGCAAGCCTCATATGAGTGATTTTTGCTTGAAGGCTCGCCTTAGTTCGACTTCAGTGGTATTAGTAGCAGTGGTAACGCAAGCCTCATATGAGGGATTTTTGCTTGAAGGCTCGCCTTAGTTCGACTTCAGTGGTATTAGTAGCAGTGGTAACGCAAGCCTCATATGAGGGATTTTTGCTTGAAGGCTTGCCTTAGTTCGACTTCAGTGGTATTAGTAGCAGTGGTAACGCAAGCCTCATATGAGGATTTTTGCTGAAGGCTCGCCTTAGTTCGACTTCAGTGGTATTAGTAGCAGTGGTAACGCAAGCCTCATATGAGGATTTTTGCTGAAGGCTCGTTAGTTCGACTTCAGTGGTATTAGTAGCAGTGGTAACGCAAGCCTCATATGAGGATTTTGCTTGAAGGCTTGCCTTAGTTCGACTTCAGTGGTATAGTAGCAGTGGTAACGCAAGCCTCATATGGGGATTTTTGCTAAAGGCTCGCCTTAGTTCGACTTCAGTGGTATTAGTAGCAGTGGTAACGCAAGCCTCATATGAAGGATTTTTGCTTGAAGGCTCGCCTTAGTTCGACTTCAGTGGTATTAGTAGCAGTGGTAACGCAAGCTTCATATGAGGATTTTTGCTGAAGGCTCGCCTTAGTTCGACTTCAGTGGTATTAGTAGCAGTGGTAACGCAAGCCTCATATGAGTGATTTTTGCTTGAAGGCTCGCCTTAGTTCGACTTCAGTGGTATTAGTAGCAGTGGTAACGCAAGCCTCATATGATGGATTTTGCTGAAGGCTCACCTTAGTTCGACTTCAGTGGTATTAGTAGCAGTGGTAACGCAAGCCTCATATGAAGGATTTTTGCTTGAAGGCTCACCTTAGTTCGACTTCAGTGGTATTAGTAGCAGTGGTAACGCAAGCCTCATATGAGTGATTTTTGCTTGAAGGCTCACCTTAGTTCGACTTCAGTGGTATTAGTAGCAGTGGTAACGCAAGCCTCATATGAGGATTTTGCTGAAGGCTCGCCTTAGTTCGACTTCAGTGGTATTAGTAGCAGTGGTAACGCAAGCCCTATATGAGTGTTTTTTGCTAGAAGGCTCGCCTTAGTTCGACTTCAGTGGTATTAGTAGCAGTGGTAACGCAAGCCTCATATGAGTGATTTTTGCTTGAAGGCTCGCCTTAGTTCGACTTCAGTGGTATTAGTAGCAGTGGTAACGCAAGCCTCATATAGTGATTTTTGGCTGAAGGCTCGCCTTAGTTCGACTTCAGTGGTATTAGTAGCAGTGGTAACGCAAGCCTCATATGAGGATTTTTGTGAAGGCTCACCTTAGTTCGACTTCAGTGGTATTAGTAGCAGTGGTAACGCAAGCCTCATATGAGTGATTTTTGCTTGAAGGCTCGCCTTAGTTCGACTTCAGTGGTATTAGTAGCAGTGGTAACGCAAGCCTCTTTGAGTGATTTTTGCTTGAAGGCTCGCCTTAGTTCGACTTCAGTGGTATTAGTAGCAGTGGTAACGCAAGCCTCATATGAGGATTTTTGTGAAGGCTCACCTTAGTTCGACTTCAGTGGTATTAGTAGCAGTGGTAACTGCAAGCCTCATATGGGGGATTTTTGCTGAAGGCTCGCCTTAGTTCGACTTCAGTGGTATTAGTAGCAGTGGTAACGCAAGCCTCATATGAGTAATTTTTGCTTGAAGGCTCACCTTAGTTCGACTTCAGTGGTATTAGTAGCAGTGGTAACGCAAGCCTCATATGAGGGATTTTTGCTTGAAGGCTCGCCTTAGTTCGACTTCAGTGGTATTAGTAGCAGTGGTAACGCAAGCCTCATATGAGTGATTTTTGCTTGAAGGCTCACCTTAGTTCGACTTCAGTGGTATTAGTAGCAGTGGTAACGCAAGCCTCATATGAGGGATTTTGCTGAAGGCTCGCCTTAGTTCGACTTCAGTGGTATTAGTAGCAGTGGTAACGCAAGCCTCATATGAGTGATTTTTGCTTGAAGGCTCGCCTTAGTTCGACTTCAGTGGTATTAGTAGCAGTGGTAACGCAAGCCTCATATGAGGGATTTTGTGAAGGCTCCTTAGTTCGACTTCAGTGGTATTAGTAGCAGTGGTAACGCAAGCCTCATATGAGTGATTTTTGCTTGAAGGCTCACCTTAGTTCGACTTCAGTGGTATTAGTAGCAGTGGTAACGCAAGCCTCATATGAGGGATTTTTGCTTGAAGGCTCGCCTTAGTTCGACTTCAGTGGTATTAGTAGCAGTGGTAACGCAAGCCTCATATGAGCGATTTTTGCTTGAAGGCTCACCTTAGTTCGACTTCAGTGGTATTAGTAGCAGTGGTAACGCAAGCCTCATATGAAGGATTTTTGCTTGAAGGCTCGCCTTAGTTCGACTTCAGTGGTATTAGTAGCAGTGGTAACGCAAGCCTCATATGAGTGATTTTTGCTTGAAGGCTCGCCTTAGTTCGACTTCAGTGGTATTAGTAGCAGTGGTAACGCAAGCCTCATATGAGTGATTTTTGCTTGAAGGCTCGCCTTAGTTCGACTTCAGTGGTATTAGTAGCAGTGGTAACGCAAGCCTCATATGAGTGATTTTTGCTTGAAGGCTCGCCTTAGTTCGACTTCAGTGGTATTAGTAGCAGTGGTAACGCAAGCCTCATATGAGGGATTTTTGCTTGAAGGCTCGCCTTAGTTCGACTTCAGTGGTATTAGTAGCAGTGGTAACGCAAGCCTCATATGAGTGATTTTTGCTTGAAGGCTCACCTTAGTTCGACTTCAGTGGTATTAGTAGCAGTGGTAACGCAAGCCTCATATGAAGGATTTTTGCTTGAAGGCTCGCCTTAGTTCGACTTCAGTGGTATTAGTAGCAGTGGTAACGCAAGCCTCATATGAGCGATTTTTGCTTGAAGGCTCACCTTAGTTCGACTTCAGTGGTATTAGTAGCAGTGGTAACGCAAGCCTCATATGAAGGATTTTTGCTTGAAGGCTCGCCTTAGTTCGACTTCAGTGGTATTAGTAGCAGTGGTAACGCAAGCCTCATATGAGTGATTTTTGTTGAAGGCTCCTTAGTTCGACTTCAGTGGTATTAGTAGCAGTGGTAACGCAAGCCTCATATGAGTGATTTTTGCTTGAAGGCTCGCCTTAGTTCGACTTCAGTGGTATTAGTAGCAGTGGTAACGCAAGCCTCATATGAGTGATTTTTGCTTGAAGGCTCACCTTAGTTCGACTTCAGTGGTATTAGTAGCAGTGGTAACGCAAGCCTCATATGAGGGATTTTTGCTTGAAGGCTCGCCTTAGTTCGACTTCAGTGGTATTAGTAGCAGTGGTAACGCAAGCCTCATATGAGTGATTTTTGCTTGAAGGCTCGCCTTAGTTCGACTTCAGTGGTATTAGTAGCAGTGGTAACGCAAGCCTCATATGAGTGATTTTTGCTTGAAGGCTCGCCTTAGTTCGACTTCAGTGGTATTAGTAGCAGTGGTAACGCAAGCCTCATATGAGGATTTTTGCTGAAGGCTCGCCTTAGTTCGACTTCAGTGGTATTAGTAGCAGTGGTAACGCAAGCCTCATATGAGGGATTTTTGCTTGAAGGCTCGCCTTAGTTCGACTTCAGTGGTATTAGTAGCAGTGGTAACGCAAGCCTCATATGAGTGATTTTTGCTTGAAGGCTCGCCTTAGTTCGACTTCAGTGGTATTAGTAGCAGTGGTAACGCAAGCCTCATATGAGTGATTTTGCTGAAGGCTCACCTTAGTTCGACTTCAGTGGTATTAGTAGCAGTGGTAACGCAAGCCTCATATGAGGTTTTGTGAAGGCTCGCCTTAGTTCGACTTCAGTGGTATTAGTAGCAGTGGTAACGCAAGCCTCATATGAGCGATTTTTGCTTGAAGGCTCACCTTAGTTCGACTTCAGTGGTATTAGTAGCAGTGGTAACGCAAGCCTCATATGAAGGATTTTTGCTTGAAGGCTCGCCTTAGTTCGACTTCAGTGGTATTAGTAGCAGTGGTAACGCAAGCCTCATATGAGTGATTTTTGCTTGAAGGCTCACCTTAGTTCGACTTCAGTGGTATTAGTAGCAGTGGTAACGCAAGCCTCATATGAGTGATTTTTGCTTGAAGGCTCGCCTTAGTTCGACTTCAGTGGTATTAGTAGCAGTGGTAACGCAAGCCTCATATGAGTGATTTTTGCTTGAAGGCTCACCTTAGTTCGACTTCAGTGGTATTAGTAGCAGTGGTAACGCAAGCCTCATATGAGGGATTTTTGCTTGAAGGCTCGCCTTAGTTCGACTTCAGTGGTATTAGTAGCAGTGGTAACGCAAGCCTCATATGGGGTGATTTTTGCTTGAAGGCTCACCTTAGTTCGACTTCAGTGGTATTAGTAGCAGTGGTAACGCAAGCCTCATATGAGGATTTTGTGAAGGCTCGCCTTAGTTCGACTTCAGTGGTATTAGTAGCAGTGGTAACGCAAGCCTCATATGAGTGATTTTTGCTTGAAGGCTCACCTTAGTTCGACTTCAGTGGTATTAGTAGCAGTGGTAACGCAAGCCTCATATGAGGATTTTGCTTGAAGGCTCGCCTTAGTTCGACTTCAGTGGTATTAGTA
This sequence comes from Arion vulgaris, assembly GCA_020796225.1. Lineage (NCBI taxonomy): Eukaryota > Metazoa > Mollusca > Gastropoda > Stylommatophora > Arionidae > Arion > Arion vulgaris. The sequence continues at coordinate 28,613,051 of CM036758.1, read as the reverse complement.
GCAGTGGTAACGCAAGCCTCATATGAGGGATTTTTGCTTGAAGGCTCGCCTTAGTTCGACTTCAGTGGTATTAGTAGCAGTGGTAACGCAAGCCTCATATGAGTGACTTTTGCTTGAAGGCTCACCTTAGTTCGACTTCAGTGGTATTAGTAGCAGTGGTAACGCAAGCCTCATATGGGGGATTTTTGTGAAGGCTCGCCTTAGTTCGACTTCAGTGGTATTAGTAGCAGTGGTAACGCAAGCCTCATATGAGGATTTTTGTGAAGGCTCGCCTTAGTTCGACTTCAGTGGTATTAGTAGCAGTGGTAACGCAAGCCTCATATGAGTGATTTTTGCTTGAAGGCTCGCCTTAGTTCGACTTCAGTGGTATTAGTAGCAGTGGTAACGCAAGCCTCATATGAGGGATTTTTGCTTGAAGGCTCGCCTTAGTTCGACTTCAGTGGTATTAGTAGCAGTGGTAACGCAAGCCTCATATGAGTGATTTTTGCTTGAAGGCTCGCCTTAGTTCGACTTCAGTGGTATTAGTAGCAGTGGTAACGCAAGCCTCATATGAGTGATTTTGCTGAAGGCTCGCCTTAGTTCGACTTCAGTGGTATTAGTAGCAGTGGTAACGCAAGCCTCATATGAGTGATTTTTGCTTGAAGGCTCACCTTAGTTCGACTTCAGTGGTATTAGTAGCAGTGGTAACGCAAGCCTCATATGGGGGATTTTTGCGAAGGCTCGCCTTAGTTCGACTTCAGTGGTATTAGTAGCAGTGGTAACCAAGCCTCATATGAGTGACTTTGCTGAAGGCTCACCTTAGTTCGACTTCAGTGGTATTAGTAGCAGTGGTAACGCAAGCCTCATATGAGTGATTTTGCTGAAGGCTCGCCTTAGTTCGACTTCAGTGGTATTAGTAGCAGTGGTAACGCAAGCCTCATATGAGGATTTTTGTGAAGGCTCACCTTAGTTCGACTTCAGTGGTATTAGTAGCAGTGGTAACGCAAGCCTCATATGAGGGATGCACTTCGATAGCTATCAGTCAGATGCGTTCCAATATATACAAACGATGAATAGCACTGCTATAGATGAGCAGTTGTCTGTTGTTGATATATATACAAACGATGAATAGCACTGCTATAGATGAGCAATTGTCTGTTGTTGATATATATACAAACGATGAATAGCACTGCTATAGATGAGCAGTTGTCTGTTGTTGATATATATACAAACGATGAATAGCACTGCTATAAATGAGCAGTTGTCTGTTGTTGATATATATACAAACGATGAATAGCACTGCTATAGATGAGCAGTTGTCTGTTGTTGATATATATACAAACGATGAATAGCACTGCTATAGATGAGCAGTTGTCTGTTGTTGATATATATACAAACGATGAATAGCACTGCTATAGATGAGCAGTTGTCTGTTGTTGATATATATACAAACGATGAATAGCACTGCTATAGATGAGCAGTTGACTGTTGTTGATATATATACAAACGATGAATAGCACTGCTATAGATGAGCAGTTGTCTGTTGTTGATATATATACAAACGATGAATAGCACTGCTATAGATGAGCAGTTGTCTGTTGTTGATATATATACAAACGATGAATAGCACTGCTATAGATGAGCAGTTGTCTGTTGTTGATATATATACAAACGATGAATAGCACTGCTATAGATGAGCAGTTGTCTGTTGTTGATATATATACAAACTATGAATAGCACTGCTATAGATGAGCAGTTGTCTGTATTTCTTTACATGTCCATCTTCTAATTGTCTGTTGTTGATATATATATGTGTGTATCTTCTTCTTCGAACGCTCCATATCTCGATCACTTGTTTTCCCTCTGTGTGATTTGTATATGATCTGAGCCTAAGAGCGATTCTGTCAGTTATGCGCCTACAAGTAGGCCAACACCTCCGATTTCTGCGATGATTTTTATTTACTTAGGTAGCTTCCTAGGTCCTACATCAGTCACCTCTTGCATATGCCTTGTAGGTCGCAGTGGTACTATTCTTTGACCCCCTTGCAAGCCCCGGCACTATACGGGTGATATACATATATAACTGCATGTCTCTAAGTGTTTCTTCCTACTAGCATATTTCATTCTCCTTTTAATGAGGTTTCAGCAAAACCACACAGACACAAAATTGATATTCTTTATTTTGATTCAACTAACAACAAAAAATAGCTAAAGATATTTTGCTCACGTTGGTCTCATTATTAGGCAGTGAGTCATTATTTGGACCTGTCAACAACACGCCAGGAGATGCCGAAACGCGCCACTGACTGTGCCAGATTGGAGTGCTGTCAAGATGGCGTGTCAGCGCATTACACCTCTCATTCCTGTCTCGCTTCTATTTTTATGTAGGCTGGAATCTCAGGCAGAGTTTCTGACAATGTCTGTTAAACTCATTCATTTGTCAAATATCAAGTCCTGTTGTCCTCACTTGACGCGTCGGAAACAACAACATACCTGGTAAGTAAGCTCCGGAGGCCAAAGTCAAACAAACAAAAAAATCGTTTAAAACTCTAGCAGATTTTCTGGCACGGCTCAAATATTGACAAATGTACATGTTATGAAGAGAGAAAGAAAATAATGCCAGATAAACGCTAAGTTATCTTGTCAGTATGTTATTATTTTACCTTTCACTCAATCCTTCCTGTACTATTACATCTTCTTTAGTTTCCGGCACATTTTTCGGCACTTCATGAAAAAACAAACACACGAGCCAAAGACATTTTTGTGGTCTAAATTTTGTGTATCTAGATCCAAATAGCTGGTTGCTAGAAGAACTGAGGACGTATGGTCGGGGAAACTTTAGATAGACAATTGGATGAGACATTTGTTTGTTTTTCTTGTGTTTTTTATTTGTATTTAGTCCTGAGTTACCGCTGTGGTAGGTCAGTAGTGATGTATAGTGTGAAGGGAGTACTGATGAGTGACCAACTTTGAGTTACTGCTGTGGTAGGTCAGTAATGATGTATAGTGTGAAGGGAGTACTGATGAGTGACCAACTTTGAGTTACCGCTGTGGTAGGTCAGTAATGATGTATAGTGTGAAGGGAGTACTGATGAGTGACCAACTTTGAGTTACTGCTGTGGTAGGTCAGTAATGATGTATAGTGTGAAGGGAGTACTAATGTATGATGTACGTATGGATTTTCGGGCTGGTAGTTGAAGATAAACAAAGATGACGTAAGGCTGGAACTGACCAATTAATAGATGGATTTCATTGCTTGATAGAACCGTCATCATTGCACTTCGGTGAACAACCATGTTTTCTTAGAACTTTATCTTACACAGGAAGATCTCAGCTGTAATGCAAGAATTCCACCGGCGAGGGTCACCGATATCATTTTGAAGATAGTGAAACACATTTTGTAGGAACATTTGTTATATGATTTGTGCACAGACAGCGGCTATGCAGCCACTTTTATCAATTTTCACCTACCAAAGGTTGTGTTACCTGCTAAACTTGAACACATAAATTAACTTACCGGGGTAACGGTGGACCGGTTTTAACGGGGAACAAATATTCAAGTGAAAAATGACATATAAGTTGTGAGACTAGGGATGATCTAACTAAAAGAAGAGAGAAATTATACAAATGACGAAGAACGAGAAGAAGTACGATGACAGAGACGTTAAAACAGATACAAGAGAATGAATATAACGCACAAGAAAACGAAGACAAAGAAAAACATAAAACTGTTGATGTAGGAGAGTAGCATCAAAGAGAGAAAGAAAATAGCCAAGGCAAAGAGGGAGATTTAAAAAAGGACGAACAGACGAAGAAGAAGAAGAAAATAATGAAGAATAAATCGAGAAGAAGACAGAAGAAAATGTAATGGTAGAGACGATGATAATAAGATAAGAAACAATGGACAGAAGAAGACAATGTTAGAAAGGAACACAGTGATAAAGAAGAAGAGAGAATTAAATAAAATGATGAATAAGGAGAAGAAAATACAAATGAAGGATGTGGTGAAATAAGATGAGATAGGAAAAAAGTGCAAGTGACAATTTAACAAACAAAAATCACAAATGGAGAAAACGAACACAAATATTTTTTTTCAAAACCACAGACTAAGATACAAAAAGAAGAACTCAACGAATGACACCAAAAAATATCAGAAAACGCAGAAATGAGATAGAAATTGAGAGAAAATAAAATAATTGAGAAAAGAAAACAGCTGGTAAGACAAAAATTACGATAACTAAAATAATAGTACAAAGTAAAAAAAAAAAAAAAAGGAAATGAAAGACACAGATGATTACCCACGTTAAAATGAGAAAAAGGCCAATGGGTCGGGCATACACTGCGGAGGACACAGTCGATGGTCTATAGAAAAGTTTCAGTTTCGAATATCTTCATTGCACCTCTCACATGTTCATATGTGCTCTGATCTGCTTCGTAATATCTCCATCAACATCCAGTGACTGACCGTACCAGTTCGATGTTGATTGATGACCCTATCCAGTGGCGGCTCGTGTTCATTTTTCTTGGTGGGGCCCGGCAAAAATTTCTGGAAAATCTAGGTTATTGGAGTATTTACTTTTATTTGTATATTCCGGGAAATTATTACCCTTTCAGAAAAAAAACAAATGCTTCTGTTCTGCAACAGCTTGATACTAAAGAGAGTTGGCTATTAAATAATATAAAATCAAGAACAAACGCTTCTGTTCTGCAACAGCTTGATACTAAAGAGAGTTGGCTATTAAATAATATAAAATCAAGAACAAACAATTCTGTTCTGCAACAGCTTGATACTAAAGAGAGTTGGCTATTAAATAATATAAAATCAAGAACAAACACTTCTGTTCTGCAACAGCTTGATATTAAAGAGAGTTGGCTATTAAATAATATAAAATCATGGACAAACACTTCTGTTCTGCAACAGCTTGATACTAAAGAGAGTTGGCTATTAAATAATATAAAATCAAGGACAAACACTTCTGTTCTGCAACAGCTTGATACTAAAGAGAGTTGGCTATTAAATAATATAAAATCAAGAACAAACACTTCTGTTCTGCAACAGCTTGATACTAAAGAGAGTTGGCTATTAAATAATATAAAATCAAGAACAAACACTTCTGTTCTGCAACAGCTTGATACTAAAGAGAGTTGGCTATTAAATAATATAAAATCAAGAACAAACACTTCTGTTCTGCAACAGCTTGATACTAAAGAGAGTTGGCTATTAAATAATATAAAATCAAGAACAAACACTTCTGTTCTGCAACAGCTTGATACTAAAGAGAGTTGGCTATTAAATAATATAAAATCAAGGACAAACACTTCTGTTCTGCAACAGCTTGATACTAAAGAGAGTTGGCTATTAAATAATATAAAATCAAGGACAAACACTTCTGTTCTGCAACAGCTTGATACTAAAGAGAGTTGGTTATTAAATAATATAAAATCAAGAACAAATGCTTCTGTTCTGCAACAGCTTGATACTAAAGAGAGTTGGCTATTAAATAATATAAAATCATGGACAAACACTTCTGTTCTGCAACAGCTTGATACTAAAGAGAGTTGGCTATTAAATAATATAAAATCAAGAACAAACACTTCTGTTCTGCAACAGCTTGATACTAAAGAGAGTTGGCTATTAAATAATATAAAATCAAGAACAAACACTTCTGTTCTGCAACAGCTTGATACTAAAGAGAGTTGGCTATTAAATAATATAAAATCAAGGACAAACACTTCTGTTCTGCAACAGCTTGATACTAAAGAGAGTTGGCTATTAAATAATATAAAATCAAGGACAAACACTTCTGTTCTGCAACAGCTTGATATTAAAGAGAGTTGGCTATTAAATAATATAAAATCAAGAACAAACACTTCTGTTCTGCAACAGCTTGATACTAAAGAGAGTTGACTATTAAATAATATAAAATCAAGGACAAACACTTCTGTTCTGCAACAGCTTGATACTAAAGAGAGTTGGTTATTAAATAATATAAAATCAAGAACAAATGCTTCTGTTCTGCAACAGCTTGATACTAAAGAGAGTTGACTATTAAATAATATAAAATCAAGGACAAACACTTCTGTTCTGCAACAGCTTGATACTAAAGAGAGTTGGTTATTAAATAATATAAAATCAAGAACAAACACTTCTGTTCTGCAACAGCTTGATACTAAAGAGAGCTGGCTATTAAATAATATAAAATCAAGGACAAACACTTCTGTTCTGCAACAGCTTGATATTAAAGAGAGTTGGCTATTAAATAATATAAAATCAAGAACAAACACTTCTGTTCTGCAACAGCTTGATATTAAAGAGAGTTGGTAAGTTAAATAATATAAAATCAAGGACAAACACTTCTGTTCTGCAACAGCTTGATACTAAAGAGAGTTGGCTATTAAATAATATAAAATCAAGAACAAACACTTCTGTTCTGCAACAGCTTGATACTAAAGAGAGTTGGCTATTAAATAATATAAAATCAAGAACAAACACTTCTGTTCTGCAACAGCTTGATACTAAAGAGAGTTGGCTATTAAATAATATAAAATCAAGGACAAACACTTCTGTTCTGCAACAGCTTGATACTAAAGAGAGTTGGTTATTAAATAATATAAAATCAAGAACAAATGCTTCTGTTCTGCAACAGCTTGATACTAAAGAGAGTTGGCTATTAAATAATATAAAATCATGGACAAACACTTCTGTTCTGCAACAGCTTGATACTAAAGAGAGTTGGCTATTAAATAATATAAAATCAAGAACAAACACTTCTGTTCTGCAACAGCTTGATATTAAAGAGAGTTGGCTATTAAATAATATAAAATCAAGAACAAACACTTCTGTTCTGCAACAGCTTGATACTAAAGAGAGCTGGCTATTAAATAATATAAAATCAAGGACAAACACTTCTGTTCTGCAACAGCTTGATATTAAAGAGAGTTGGCTATTAAATAATATAAAATCAAGAACAAACACTTCTGTTCTGCAACAGCTTGATACTAAAGAGAGTTGGCTATTAAATAATATAAAATCAAGGACAAACACTTCTGTTCTGCAACAGCTTGATATTAAAGAGAGTTGGTAAGTTAAATAATATAAAATCAAGGACAAACACTTCTGTTCTGCAACAGCTTGATACTAAAGAGAGTTGGTTATTAAATAATATAAAATCAAGAACAAACACTTCTGTTCTGCAACAGCTTGATACTAAAGAGAGCTGGCTATTAAATAATATAAAATCAAGGACAAACACTTCTGTTCTGCAACAGCTTGATATTAAAGAGAGTTGGCTATTAAATAATATAAAATCAAGAACAAACACTTCTGTTCTGCAACAGCTTGATACTAAAGAGAGTTGGCTATTAAATAATATAAAATCAAGAACAAACACTTCTGTTCTGCAACAGCTTGATACTAAAGAGAGTTGGCTATTAAATAATATAAAATCAAGAACAAACACTTCTGTTCTGCAACAGCTTGATACTAAAGAGAGTTGGCTATTAAATAATATAAAATCAAGGACAAATACTTCTGTTCTGCAACAGCTTGATACTAAAGAGAGTTGGCTATTAAATAATATAAAATCAAGGACAGATACTTCTGTTCTGCAACAGCTTGATACTAAAGAGAGTTGGCTATTAAATAATATAAAATCAAGGACAAACACTTCTGTTCTGCAACAGCTTGATATTAAAGAGAGTTGGTTATTAAATAATATAAAATCAAGGACAAACACTTCTGTTCTGCAACAGCTTGATACTAAAGAGAGTTGGTTATTAAATAATATAAAATCAAGGACAAACACTTCTGTTCTGCAACAGCTTGATATTAAAGAGAGTTGGTAAGTTAAATAATATAAAATCAAGGACAAACGCTTCTGTTCTGCAACAGCTTGATATTAAAGAGAGTTGGTAAGTTAAATAATATAAAATCAAGGACAAACGCTTCTGTTCTGCAAGAGCTTGATACTAAAGAGAGTTGGCTATTAAATAATATAAAATCAAGGACAATTAAATATTTCGGACACATCAAACGACAGGAGCGCCTAGAGAAGATTAAAAAAAAACTTATCTGGAACTCAAATTGAACATGCGTCACACGTATGACAACAAACCACTAACTTGTGAATGAGACCACGCGTCGTATACATTTTAGGAGATTTTGTAATATATAATATATTTTGTTTGTAAAATATAATCTCTGAGGTAAACGTAGAAAACGACTCGTTTGCTGTGGTTGATGGCAACGTCTTGTAAAGGATATGCCACGATTTTCACTCTATATGTAGTACACTGTGAAAGAAGTGAAGAAATTCTTCACTTCTGTTGTATTCTTTGCTTGATAAAGACAATTTGGAAGTAACGTCTCTTTGCAGATGATCAGAGTATAATTTACAACAACGAACACAAGCTTCAACAACACATAAATGCACTGCACGCGACATGCGAAAAATATGACATGAAAATTAACACCTCCAAAACAGAAGTCATGACAATAAATAGGTTAATAGGTCAACTAAATATACACGTGAATAATGTCAAAATACAACAGACTCCAGAATTCAAATATCTCGGGAGTATATTCACAGCAGACGGAAAGATGGACAGAGAAATCGAGACTAGATGCCAGAAGGCAAATGCAGTGACATACCAACTGTCACCACTATTAAAACATCCAAGCATTAGCATGGCAGTCAAACGACAACTTATAAACTGCATATTTATTCCAACTCTCTGCTATCAGTGCCAAACATGGTCCCTGATTAAGACACAAGAAAGAAAGATTACAACATGTGAAATGAGATGTCTACGAAAAGCTGTCAACGTTACAAGGCGAGATAGAGTGAGAAACGAGAATATCAGAAGCATCGTTGGTACTATACCATGCATACAGTACATCGAGAAGCAAAGATTCAAGTGCTTAGGCCATCTAATGAGAATGGAACCACATTTACTACCATCACGTGTCTATAATAATCGACATTCAGGGCGCAGAGCACGAGGCAGGCCAAGAACACGATGGATAGATAACATCTCAGTATCCCTGCGAAAGCATGGACTAACAACATCAAGCGCAACACACCTGGCACAAGATAGAAACTAACTCTCCCCACGACGCTTCACGGCAAATGTGGTTAAGATAAGATAAGATAACGTTTCTTTGTATTGTCATTGTTTTTGTATTTTGTAAATCTCTAGTACTTTGTAACTTTGTTATTGTTAAAAATGTTTTCAGTGTTTCGCTCAACTCAGTTGACAATGTCACAACTGTACGAAAGAAAACTGGGTGTTTTTGTACAATCTTCTTCTTTCTTCTTTTCTTCCACCATTTACTTCTTTATAGAAGGGTTTGAGGGGGTGGGGTGGTAGTGATCTTGTGTGTGCGTGTTTTAAGGCACTTTGTAATGATATTCATTTGCGTAAGGCTATTCTTGATGCCGTCGCTCCATCTTTTGCGTGGTTTTCCTCTTGTTGTGTACTCATTATTCGTTTTCTGTGTGGCTCTCTGTGGTAGGAGATACCAGGGCATTCTTGTCAGGTGTCCAAAACCATTAAATCTGTTTTTTTTTTTATGAATTGCTTGACTATTTTCTCATCCAGTCTTCTGATTTCTTCATCTCTAATTTTGTCTCTTATTGTCACACCTGCAGCTCTTCTAAGACACCTCATCTCTGTCGTTATGATTTTCCGCTCATTAGCTGCTGTTATTGGCCATGTCTGACACTGGCAACATAGTGTTGACCAGAAAATCGTTCTTATGAGATTTGCTTTAGTTTTTAGCAGTATCTCTTTATGTGACAACAGTGGTGTTTACTGTCCCAGTACCTTGCTAACTTTTGTGCAACGATTGCTGATTTCGCTATCGATACTTCCATCTGATGTGAAAATTTCTCCTAAGTATTTGGCCTCACTTGTTTGTTTTATTTCTACGTTCTGGAGTTTTATTGTAAAGTTTTCTGGTTGTCTACTTATTGCCATTGTCTCTGTCTTTAGCTGACCTAGATCAAGTGACGTCAGTCGATCGGCAAACGTACAGGGGAACTAAGTTCAAATGTTACGGATGTCGTGGTTTTTGTGTGTTATTGTTCTTAATAAAGCAGTGTTTTGTTTGAATTGGGAGCCCTTAAAAGGACTGTATGAGGGACTGTGAGGTGGTAGGAGGGAGGATGGGACTTGTGTGGTTGTGGGTTACTGTAGGGGCCAGAAGGTGATGATATCAGCAAACATTGCTAGGAAGGGGTCCAAATTTTGTTATTTAGACCGACGACGTCACAGGAACTCATTCTGTGGACAAGATGTATTAATGCAGAGACAATTACCTAAAACTAATCTTATTCTATGAAGGTTTGTTATTTATTACTATTTTTTTCTATACTTTTATACTATTTTTATATCAAATTGGGGACTCAATCGATAATTGAACGGACTATTTAATCTAGAGTCCTAATTTATCTGGAAAGTAGTTTGGCCGCGTAAGAATGAATACATCATCCGGCGGAATGAAAATGACATAATTGTTTTGGCAATTATCATTGCAATAGCGATCAAAGGACAGAGGTCGCAATGTTACATCTTGGATAGGAACATTTTAAACTCTGCCCAGAAATAGTGCACATCACAATGCGTGAAGCATTAGATGGAAAATGATGAGTTTGTCTATATAATATTTTTTTATAAGGATATATTATATATTAATATGGTTCTTATATTATTCTGATATAATATTTATATTTTAGTGCTATTTACTAAACTTACAAAGCTAATCAGTGTCAAGTTAAAAGTAATAATTACGAAAAAATTATTTCTAAAATAATAAGTACGCGTTACTTCTTTTTGATTTGATAGGCCTGTTCTTACTGGCCCCTAATGATCAGGGCGTATTAGGGAGGAAAGATGCTGAATTTCAGATTTCAGACTGTGTGTGATATTTTAATATGTACACAGTCTGTGTACATAGAAGATAATGCACTAATCAGTCTGTGCACATATAAGATGATATACTACTCAGTCTGCGTACATAGAAGATGATGTATTAATCAGTCTGTGTACATATAAGATGATGTACTAATCAGTCTGTGTACATATAAGATGATATACTACTCAGTCTGTGTACATAGAAGATGATGTATTAATCAGTCTGTGTACATATAAGATGATGTACTAATCAGTCTGTGTACATATAAGATGATATACTACTCAGTCTGTGTACATAGAAGATGATGTACTAATCAGTCTGTGTACATATAAGATGATATACTACTCAGTCTGTGTACATAGAAGATGATGTATTAATCAGTCTGTGTACATAGAAGATGATGTACTAATCAGTCTGTGTACATAGAAGATGATGTATTAATCAGTCTGTGTACATAGAAGATGATGTACTAATCAGTCTGTGTACATATAAGATGATATACTACTCAGTCTGTGTACATAGAAGATGATGTACTAATCAGTCTGTGTACATATAAGATTTGTACTAATCAGTCTGTGTACATAGAAGATGATGTACTAATCAGTCTGTGTACATAGAAGATGATGTACTAATCAGTCTGTGTACATAGAAGATGATGTAGTATAATACATGAAGCAGGTCCTATGTCTTGGCAGTAGTGCATCATTCCATTGTGGAACAAATGATAGTTTTGTTTCTTTGCATTCCTTCTTATCTTTCAAGTTAACCACTCTTTGCAACATGAGTACTTTGTGTTCCCGTTATGCCCGTGCGACATGTGGGATAGTCATATTCGTATTTCTACCAAAGATGAAGATGTAAGAGCCCCCTTGTATAAATTCAGAGATGTCTTTGTAATGATAGAAATCAGTCTGGAAATATAGTATAAACAATAAGACAACTAAGTTTGAGTCATCTAAACACTATTCTAACAGTTCAGATATTCTCACTTAGAAAGCTGAAGAATGGCCAAGAGAGATGTTCACAGATTGTTCAATGTTGATCTTTAATGTTTAAGTAGAATATCATGTTTTTGCTGGCCGCCAAACAAAGTTTCAAACAGGAGATCTCTTAGATGTCACTATAAAGTGCATGGTAAATATCTTTGAACAACAATACTGGGTCCTGCTATGTGAAAGAATATGCAAGAAAATCTATGATTTGGACACTAGCAGGGAAACGATGGAAAGAATAATTAATAAGAACTTGAAGACTAACAATATAATAAGAAATGCACAGAGTATCTCTAGTATAAAATACTGTTCTGATGACCACTTCTTCTTCTTCTTCTGCGTTCGCCTGCTGTGAATTCAAGCGTTAGCCATGACGCATGGTTTAGCTCTTCTGACTGATTTTTGCTTGAAAGTTTTCTTTACCATGTGACTGGCGTCCCTCACCATGCAGACAGGGCTTCGTGAACCTTAGAGGTATGATGACCACTAAAGAAAGGGACCAAGATAGTCCTTATGGAACATGACCCGAAGAGAATGAAATAAAAAGAATTTCTTTGGGCAGTTTGCAGTATGTACCATTTGTCAGATGATGCTAGTGTTATATTTCACATTTGTCAGATGATCCTAGTATTATATTTCACATTTGTCAGATGATCCTAGTATTATATTTCACATTTGTCAGATGATCCTAGTATTATATTTCACATTTGTCAGATGATCCTAGTATTATATTTCACATTTGTTTACATTCTGCTTTTTACAAACTACTTGGTCTGGTCTTAGAATATCTCCCCTTTGTGTCTTTCAACAACTCACCCTTACCTTCGAATGGAGCATAGACTCTCAACCAATTTGTATGGAGTCTTCCTGTCTATAATCATCTTATGCAGCTCCTTCCATCACTTCCATATATAGTTAATCAGTGCTTTCAAATCTCTTGGTGTATTTCTAGACTTCCATCTCGCTTTCATTGCTGGTTAAATGAAAGGAACATTTTGTAATATAAACCTTCGAATATATATATTTTTTTTATTTTTATTTTCCGATCCAGAAGCACTTGAGCTGAAAGCTCTTCGGCTCGGTGTCATGGACATTGTAACCATTCGGCTCGATGCCACGAACACCGTAAATCTGGGAAACCTGTAGCTTTTCTGCCAGTCCGCGGAGTTGAACCCGCACTTACAGAGGACTAGTCACCCGTAGTCAACGCGCTACGAACACGCTGGGCATGCGGACGTATATATATATCCCGCATCGTTGTACGTTACATAGGGTCTGCAAGTAATTGCTACATACCGCTCTGTACAATCATCTCCCTCAATCTCTTCCAAGGAATTGAGTCCGATATTTTTCGCCTCTCAGAAAAGTTCATTTGATGATTTGCTTGGAGCGTTTTCTTTCTTGACCACTTTGCCTTTCACTTCCATGTCTGTTTTGGTATGTTTGGAACATTTCTTCTCAAGGTATGCCCAACATATCTCCATCTTCTTAAAATAGTTGGTACTAGTGGTTTACAAGACATTTCTCTGAATATACTTAACACCAAAATGAAATATATGTCACAATTGAATCTGTCAGCCTTTACCTGTCCCATCCTGATATTTCCCTGACAATTATGTCTTTGTCTTATTCTTAAAATGTTTTTAACATGGTTAATGTGAGAAAATATCTGAATTATCTGATTTCTTTCTCCCTACCAGCTCTCTTATTCACTACTAGTTGTTAGATCTCTCTTATTCACTACTAGTTGTTAGAAGTCTCTTATTCACTACTAGTTGTTAGATCTTTTATTCACTACTAGTTGTTAGATCTCATTCACTACTAGTTTTAGATCTTTTATTCACTACTAGTTGTTAGATCTTTTTATTCACTCAGTTGTTGACTTTATTCACTACTAGTTGTTGATTTTTATTCACTACTAGTTGTTAGACCTTTTTATTCACTACTAGTTGTTAGATCTTTATTCACACAGTTTTTAAATTTTTTATTCACACAGTTGAGATCTCTTTTTCACTACAGTTGTTAGATTCTTTTTCACTACTGTTGTTAGATTCATTCACTACTAGTTGTTGATTCTTATTCACTACTAGTTGTTAGATCTCTTATTCACTACTAGTTGTTAGATCTCTTATTCACCTAGTTGTTAATCTCTTTATTCACTACTATTTTGTTAGTCTCTTATTCACTACTATTGTTAGATCTTTTTATTCACTACTTTTTAGATTTATTCATCAAGGTTAGATTCTTATTCACTACTGTTGTTGTCTTTTTATTCACTACTATTTTTAGACTTTTTTCACTACTAGTTGTTGATCTCTTATTCACTCTAGTTTTAGATCTCTTATTCACTACTAGTTGTTAGATCTCTTTATTCACTACTAGTTGTTAGATCTCTTATTCACTCTAGTTTTGATCCTTATTCACTACGTTGGATTTTATTCATACAGTTGTTAGATTCTTATTCCTACTAGTTGTTAGAAGTCTCTTATTCACTACTAGTTGTTAGATCTCTTATTCACTATAGTTGTTAGACCTTCTTATTCACTACTGTTTTTGGATCTCTTATTCACAGGGGGTTGAGATCTCTTTATTCACTACTAGGTTGATCTCTTATTCACTACTGTTGTTAGTCTCTTCACTCTGTTGTTAGACCCTTCTTTTCACACTGTTGTTAGATTTCTTATTCACTCTGTTGTTGACTTTTTCCCTCTAGTTGTTAGACTCTTATTCTACTAGTTGTTAGTCTCTTATTCACACAGTTTTAGACCTCTTATTCATCTAGTTGTTGATTTTTTTTCACACTGTTTTGGGTTCTTATTCACTACTGTTTTGATTTCTTTTCACACTGTTGTTAGATTCTTATTCACTACTAGTTTTAGATTCTTATTCACTATGTTTTAGTTTCCTCTTTTCACTATAGTTGTTAGACTTTATTCACTCTGTTGTTGATCTCTCTTATTCACTACTGTTGTTGATTCTTATTCATACTAGTTGTTAGATCTTCTTATTCACTACTAGTTTTAGATCTCTTATTCACCTTTGTTGATCTTTATTCACTACTAGTTGTTAGACTCTTTTTATTCACTACTAGTTGTTAGATCTCTTATTCATACTAGTTGTTAGATCTTTATTCATACTATTTTTAAAGGTTCTTTACACTACTAGTTGTTAGATCTCTTCACTACTAGTTGTTGACTCTCTTTTCACTACTAGTTGTTAGACTCTCTTATTCCTACTAGTTGTTAGATCTCTTATTCACTACTGTTGTTAGATCTCTTATTTACTAGTTGTTAGATCTCTTATTCACTACTAGTTGTTGATCTCTTATTACTACTGTTTTAGACTCTTATTCACTACTGTTTTAGACTCTTTTTTCCTACTGTGTTAGACTTTATTATACTAGTTGTTAGATCTCTTATTCACTATATTTTGTTGATTCTTATTCACTCTGTTGTTAAGCCCCCTTATTCACTATAGTTGTTAGATCTCTTATTCACTACTAGTTGTTGACTTTATTCACTACTAGTTGTTAGACTCTTTTATTCACTACTAGTTGTTAGATCCTCTTTTTCCCTCAGTTGTTGATTCTTATTCACTACTAGTTGTTAGATCTCTTATTCACTACTAGTTTTGACTTTTTTTCCCTTTCTGTTTTGTCTTTTATTCACTACAGTTGTTAGCTTTATTCACTACTAGTTGTTGATCTTTATTCACTCTAGTTGTTAGATTTTCTTATTCATACTAGTTGTTGATTCTTATTCACTATAGTTTGATTCTTTATTTTAGTTTTTAATTCTTTATTCACTACTAGTTGTTAGATCTCTTATTCACTATATTGTTAGACTCTTATTCACTTAGTTTTAGATCTTTTTATTCACTACTATTTTGTTAGGTCTTTTCACTACTGTTGTTAGACTCTCTTATTCACTACTGGTTGTTAGATCTTTATTCACTCTAGTTGTTAGATCTCTTATTCACTACTAGTTGTTAGATTTTTATTCCTACTAGTTGTTGACCTTTTATTCACTAGTTGTTAGATCTCTTTTTCCTTCTGTTGTTAGATCTTTTTATTCATACTAGTTGTTAGTTTCTCTTATTCACTACGTTGTTAGCTTTTTTCCCTACTAGTTGTTGGGCCTTTTATTAAATACTTTTTTTTAGATCTCTTATTCCTGGTTGTTAGATTTCATTCACTACTAGTTGTTAGATCTCTTATTCCTCTAGTTGTTAGAGCTCTCTTATTCACTACTGGTTTTTAGGCTCTCTTATTACTACTAGTTGTTAGATCTCTTTTACTACGTTGTTGATCTTTTTCACTACTAGTTGTTGACTCTTATTCACTACTAGTTGTTGACTTTATTCACTACTAGTTGTTAGTCTCTTTATTCACTACTATTTTTGATCTCTTATTCACTACTAGTTGTTAGATCTCTTATTCACTACTAGTTGTTAGATCTTTATTCACTCTAGTTGTTGATCTCTTATTCATACTAGTTGTTAGATCTTTATTACTACTGTTGTTAGATCTCTTATTCACTACTAGTTGTTAGACTCTTTTCACTACTAGTTGTTAGACTTTATTACTACGTTGTTGATCTCTTATTCACTCTAGTTGTTAGATTCTTTATTACTACTAGTTGTTGATCTCTTATTCACTACTGTGTTAGACTTTATTCACTACTAGTTGTTAGATTTTTTCACTCTAGGTTGACTTTTTCACTCTGGTTAGATCTCTTTTCACTCTGTTTTTAGACTTTATTCACTACTAGTTGTTAGATCTCTTATTCACTACTAGTTTTGATTTTCTTATTCACTACAGTTGTTAGATCTCTTTTACTACTAGTTTGTTAGGCTCTCTTATTCATACTAGTTGTTAGATCTCTTATTCATACAGTTGTTAGATCTCTTTTTTACTACTGTTTTAGATCTTTTTTTCACTCTGTTGTTGGTCTCTTTTCACTAAGTTGTTAGGTTCTTTATTACTAAGTTGTTAGATCTCTTATTCACTCTAGTTGTTAGATCTCTTATTCACTCAAGGTTAGATCTCTTATTCATACTAGTTGTTGATTTTTATTCACTCTAGTTGTTGATTCTTATTCACTACTAGTTTTAGACTTTATTCATACTATTGTTAGATTCTTATTCACTACTAGTTGTTAGATCTCTTATTCACTACTAGTTGTTAGATTCATTCACTACTAGTTGTTGATTTCTTATTCACTCTGTTTTAGATCTTTATTCACTACTATTGTTAGACCCCTTATTCATTAGTTTTTGGATCTCCATTCACTCTAGTTTTGATCTCTTATTCACTCTAGTTGTTGTCTCTTATTCATACTAGTTTTAGATCTCTTTATTCACTACTAGTTTTAGATCTCTTATTCACTACTAGTTGTTAGACTCTTATTCACTCTAGGTTAGACTCTCTTATTCACTATTTTTGTTGATCTCTTATTCACTCAGTTGTTGATCTTTTTTCACTCTATTGTTGATTTCTTTTTCCCTCTGTTGTTAGATCTTTTATTCAATAGTGTTAGATCTTTATTCATACTGTTGTTGATTTTTTTTCACTGTTGTTGGCTCTCTTTTCACTACTAGTTGTTAGACTTCTTATTCACTAGTTGTTGACTTTTTCCTACTAGTTGTTAGGTCCTTTATTCACTACTGTTGTTAGACTCTTATTCACTTGTTGTTGGATCTCTTATTCATTTGGTTGTTGATCTCTTTTTCCCTACTAGTTGTTAGACTCTTTATTCACTACTAGTTGTTGATTCTTATTCACTACTAGTTGTTGACTCTTATTCACTACTAGTGTTGACTCTCTTATTCTCGTTTTTAGTCTCTTATTCCCACTGTTGTTGATCTCTTATTCATCTATTTGTTGATTCTTTTCCTACTGTTGTTAGATCTCTTTTTCATACTATTTGTTAGATCTCTTATTCACTACTAGTTGTTAATTTCTTATTCATACTGTTGTTAGTCTTTTTATTCACTACTGTTGTTGATCTCTTATTCCCGTTGTTGATCTTTTTTTTCACTCTGTTGTTGATCTCATTACTACTAGTTGTTAGACTCTTATTCACACTAGTTGGGGGGTCTCTTATTCACTATTGTTGTTAGACTCTTTTTACTAGTGTTAGATCTCTTATTCACTCTAGTTGTTAGTCCTTATTCCCCCAAAAATTTTAATTTATTCACTATAGTTGTTAGACCCTTTTTTTCATTTACTGGTTTTGGGGATTCTTATTCACTACTGTTGTTGTTCTCTTTTACTACTATTGTTGGGTCTTTATTCACTATAGTTGTTAGATCTCTTATTACTACTAGTTGTTAGATCTCTTATTCACAAAGTTGTTAGATTCTTTATTCACTGTTGTTGACTTTATTCACTACTAGTTGTTAGACTCTTTTTCCCTACTAGTTGTTAGACTCTTTATTCACTACTGTTGTTAGATCTTTATTCACTCTAGTTGTTGTCTTTTTATTATGGTTTTTTGGGATCTCTTATTCATACTGTTGTTAGATCTCTTATTCACTACTAGTTGTTGCTTTTATTCACTTTTTTGTTAGATCTCTTATTCACTACTGTTTTAGATTTCCTTATTCACTATATTTTAGTCTCTTATTCACTATATTGTTAGACTTCATTCACACTTTTTAGATCCTTATTCACACAGTTTTTGATCTCTTATTCACAATTTTTGGGTTTCTTTTCACTACTAGTTGTTAGACTCTTTTTCACTACTAGTTGTTAGATCTCTTTATTCACTACTAGTTGTTAGATTCTTTATTCACTATGTTTTGATCTTTTTATTCACTACAGGTTAGATCTCATTCACTCTAGTTGTTAGATCTCTTATTCACTGTTTTTGATCTCTTATTCACTACTTTTTTAGATCTCTTATTCACTACTGTTGTTAGATCTCTTATTCACACTATTTGTTAGATCTTTTATTCACTACTGTTTTAGATCTCTTTTTTCCCTACGTTTTGATCTCTTTATTCACTCTAGTTGTTGATTCTTTACTCTAGTTGTTGATCTCTTTATTCACTCTAGTTTTAGTCTCTTATTCACTACTGTTGTTAGATTCTTATTCAAAAATAGTTGTTAGTCTCTTTTCCCTACTAGTTGTTAGATTCTCTTATTCATACTGTTGTTAGATCTCTTATTCACTCATTTTTTTTAGTTTTATTCACACAGTTTTTAGTCTCTTTTCACCTGTTGTTAGATCTCTTATTCCTACTGTTTTAGATCTCTTATTCACTACTGTTGTTAGATTTTTTATTCACTACTAGTTGTTGATCTCTTATTCACTACTAGTTGTTAGTCTCTTTTTTCACATAGTTGTTAGATCTCTTTATTCACTATATTTTAATTCTTATTACTACTGTTGTTAGACTCTTATTACTACTGTTGTTGTCTCTTATTCACTGTTGTTAGATCTCTTATTCACTACTAGTTGTTAGATTCTTTTTTCCTATAGTTGTTGATCTCTTATTCACTACTAGTTGTTGACTTTTTCATTTTTTTTCCTGCTCCCCATTTTTTCCCTCTATTCCACATTTCGCCTTAAATCTTTGCCCCTCTGTTTGTTCATTGTGTTTTCCAAAAAATTTTTTTTTAGCGTTATACCTTGATAGAGCCATAAAGTAATTTCTCTAAAAACCTCTATCCTGGCAACTCTTCATGACTTTATTTAATCAACTACGATATATCCTTCTTTCATTAAAATTCATGGTTTCCCTATGCCTTATTTTCTTTCTGGAACAATTTTTTTCCTTTCAATGCTTGCTTAGTTTTTAGATCAATTTTCTAGAGTATGTCAAGCATATCTCCACTTTCTTTTTTCTAACAGTTTTCATTTTTATTGACCCTTATGAAATCATGCTGGTAAGAATAAAATTTAATGTCCAACATTTGTCGACACAGCTATGTTAGAAACTCAATATCTGACCACAGTTATGTTTGTTAAACCAAATCTGACCCGTATTTAGTTAAACTCAATATCTGACCCCCCAAATTAATATTAAATTTAAAACCAAACACAAACATTTTTTAAATAAATTAACAATGAAAAAAATTTGCCAGTGAGCAAACCAAACACCCCACATTTTCAAACCCCTAAAATTGTTATTAAATTTCTGACCACACAACAAACCCAAAACACCCCATATTTGAAAATTTCTGGACACACCATTTTTTAAATAAATTAAACCCCAAAATTTTGTATCATTAAAAACCCACACAATAATAACATTAACAATGACAATGTCTCAAAAACACACACACACACACACAATAATAACATGGAAAAGACAATGTGTTCAGTGAAAACACACACACACATATAATAACATGGTAAAATGAAATGTGTTGTGAAAAACACACACATATAATAACTGGTAAAATGAAAAGTGTCTCAGTGACACACACACAAATATAATAACATGGTAAAAGACAATGTCTCGTGAAAAAAACACACACATATAATAACATGGGAAAATGAAATGTGTCTCATGACACACACAATATAAAAAAAGGGAATAATAAATGTGTTCGCAAAACAACCCACATATATTAAATGGTAAATAAAAAGGTTTTTACACAAACCAAATATAAAACTGGTTAAAGTGCCTGTTTCACAACAAACTTTTAAAAAAAAAAAAGCTTGTTTGTACAACAACTTAAAAAATTGGGAACAAAATAACTTATGCCCCAACAACACACCCTTTTCAAAAAAAAGATTGCATTATCGAACTTTTTGCATCATATCAAACTTGTTTTCAAACAAACTTATTGTATCATATAAACTTATTTTTTCATATAAACGATTGCATCATATCAAAAATGATTGATCATATCAAACTTGATTGATCATATCAAACTTTATTGATCATATCAAATTGATTGTATCATATCAAACTTGAGACATATCAAAATTGTTGTTTTTAAACTTTATTTTTTCATATCAAACTTGATTGTATATTCAAAATTGTTTTCATATAAAATTTATTTTTATATAAACGTTGCACATATTAAACATAAATATATTCATAAAATTTAGTATTATATGTCATTCGCTTTACGAACTAATTCAACTACAATCATCAGTCGTTAGAAAAGGGAAAGTATCAAGATCTATTCATTATATTACCATCCATTTTTCAAGTAAACAATGTATTAAACATGAGTTACTATGAGGTAAAAATGTATTAAACACGCAGTTACTTTACAACGTAAACATTGTTTTAAAAAAGGTTGGGGGGGTATTTAGCAATTAGTTACTGAACTGTTTAAAACCCCCTTTGTAACCGATAGGTGCTAAGTTTTCACAACAAAGACAGGGCAATAATTTTTGCTTTTTTTGGGTAAATCCTTTGATGGTTTTTTCAATATTTGTTTCAAATTATTTGATTTATTGAATAATTAACATGCATTCCTTGTTTAAATTGATGCTTATGATTTCTTTCTTTCACAAGAAAATCCTAGCCCGCAGTGAGCCCCGTAGCACCATGAGACACATTTTGCGTAGCACCATGAGAAAATCTTTGCGTAGCACCAGTGAGACACATCTTTTTCGGCACCAGTGAGACACACCCCGGTAGCACCAGTGAGACACATCTTTGCGTAGCACCAGTGAGACACATCTTTGCGTAGCACCAGTGAGACACATCTTTGCGTAGCACCAGTGAGACACATCTTTGCGAGCACCAGTGAGACACATCTTTGCAGTTTTGTGAGGGTGAAATGTTATAGTAATTTTGTTACTTAATCCAGACAGTGGCTTTCCAACATATTCGATCGGTATTCAACTCAAACAGTTTTATATGTCTCAACTGAACACTTGAACCACGTTTCATCGTCGATTTTAGTTAGACTAGAACTCAGACTCACATACATTGAGATCACTGATCGCTGGAGACATAGTGTAGTGGATAAATTGCACGATCGATCATGTAGGAAACGAACCGATACTTTTGGAGCATGAGACAGGTACACTACCTCTACGCCACTAAGACCCTTCAATGACTTCTTCCGTATTATATATACACTCAGTTATCAGAAGACTATCATCATAGCACTCCGGACATGTCTATAGGTGCTCCGATCTCCGCCTTAGCAAATCCAGCAGCGTCCAGCGATCCAACACGCCAGTTCGATGCTGAGTAATCAATCTCTTTGCATATTTAGTATGTCGTTCTTTTCGGGCTGCACCAATATTGGCATCCATCTCTTTCCATCTGGTCAGCGAGTGGGATTCACAGCCCTGAAACTCCTCTGTTTGGAAAGATTCTCTCATTATATATATACACTATCATGCTCCATGTTTTGAGGAGACAGAGTATTGTCAAAGAAGCATGAAATATTCTCACATTATTAATCAACGTTGGGAGAAGCTTCTGGCTGAATGGATTAGATCACAACTCCCATGTGGCAGACTCGTGCTCAATCCATGGTAAAGTTAATGTTTTTTTTGTTCTGCAGGAGAATACAAGAAATAAAACCTAGCCTGAACAGTTTCGTGATAACTGCACTAGAAATGCGGCCATTAAATTCATCAGGCTCTCGTCCCCTCTGTCCTACACCGTCCTAAATAGTGGTAATACAGGCAGTAATGATAGTTTAAAATATACTGCTGTCAGTATCGCTGGCGGTGGATTTCTTCTTCTTTGCGTTCGTTCTTTACGACCAAGTTTAATTACTCTTTGTGATATGTTTGATCTTTGCCAAGAACGTGTATACGTTGCACATTGGTTTGGTAGGTGTCCCTAAACACATAGACATCTACCCGTTTAGGACACGTGCATCCGATTTCAACCAAACACGTTTAGGACACGTGAATTCGTTTAACCAAACCCCTTAGTTACCTTTTACGACATGCGTGGTAGGTAACAGTGGTTCTACTCTTTACACCCCAAATTTGGGCCCCGGTAACCACTCGGGCGGCTTGTGTTGATGATTACTGTTATTATTATTATTATTATTATTAATAATAACGTTATTGTGGCAACATGGTATCATATTAAAAGAGACATACATATAATGAACTGATACTAAATTAATTATTACAAACATCATGTGACAGCAGAAATAACAATAAAAACAACAAATTCTCCATTATTATATACATGAGTTATCAATAAGAAAGCAAAGTAGGTTTCTTTCTTTGCATAAACAAGAAAAGTGTGAATATTTAAAACGTACTACAACAATAGAAGTCATTGAGTGAGAGAGAGACAGAAGCTATCATTATGTGTATGTTACAAAATAATGTCTTTGCATTTGTGGCACACATAAGCTAACACTGTGTGTGTTGTGAGACGCAAACAGACTGTCATTGTGTCAGTGTCACTCAGAAGTTAGCACTGCGTATGTGGCACAAACAGGCTGTCATTGAGTTTGTGACACACGTAAGATGTCATTGCGTGAAACAGAAGATGTCAGTTCAAGTGAGGTGGAACCAATCACTGCATGTTAAATAGGAGAGGTCGCGGCGTGTGTGTGTGACAGAAGCGTCGCTGCATGTCCAACAAGTGTCGTACATGTCCAACAGAAGTTGTCGCTGTGTGTGTACAGAGCTGTCGTGCATGTCCAACAGAAACTGTCGCTGTGTGTGTGCAAAGCTGTCGCTGCATGTCAACAGAAGCTTTTCGCTGTGTGTGTGTGACAGAAGCTGTCGCTGCATGTCCAACAGAAGCTGTCGCTGTGTTTGTGTGTGACAGAAGCTGTCGCTGCATGTCCAACAGAAGCTGTCGTTGTGTGTGTCCAACAGAAGCTGTCGCTGCATGTCCAACAGAAACTGTCGCTGCATGTCCAACAGAAACTGTCGCTGCATGTCCAACAGAAACTGTCGCTGCATGTCCAACAGAACTGTCGCTGCATGTCAACAGACTGTCGCTGCATGTCCAACAGAAGCTGTCGCTTCATGTCCAACAGAAGCTGTTGCTGCATGTCCAACAGAAGCTGTTGCTGTGTATGTGTGTGACAGAAACTGTTGATCACATTTACAAACTTGAGATCTCAATAGAATAGGTGTATTTTCATAAAATTATGCTCTCAAAAAATGTGTTTTTGGTGGGATGACTCCATATGATCTGATTTCACATCTCACTTGACTTTAACAACCAAGTGTCTTGGACTGCATGAGATACAGTAACATAGCCGCTGCAACAATATGTCCTCATGTTAAATGTGGTAATATCTACAACTTCCATGGAGATATTTTACAACATCACATGTCAACATATCTTTTATAATACCATATGTCAGCTTGTACAACTTCTTTGAAGAATTTCTACAGGTTAATCAAGATAAAAGCAGCCTATCAATGGAGCTAATCTGGCATATGTTTATGAAAATGAGAAGGTTCAGTTATGACGTAGTATAGGTCAAGGTTGTGTGATGGTGTGTAATTGTAGTGTGGGAAGGAGCGATGAACAAATGTGACGTAGGACGAGCTAGTCAGAACCGGTTTAAATAGTAAATAGACACAATGCAATAAGCAACTGACAACTTTTGATTTGTCAATGTGTCAACTTTTATCTTGAACACCCTGTAGAATACCCTACGTCAACATATCTTCATTTTCCATCAGGAACTATAATACCATATGTCAGCATGTACAACTTCTTTGAAGAACTTCCATATTACGAAATAACAACATGTACAACTCTCATGAGGAACTTCCATAATGCCAAATGTCAACGTGTACAGCTTCCATGGAAAAATGTTATGGAACTTCACATGCAAGAGCGAATAATCCATTTCGACAGACTCGAAATGTCACGTTACTCCACTTGCATACCAGGTAACCAGTGCTCTATAGTAAGAACTATTTACATGTTAGCACTTTATTATTTATTTATAAATAAAATACTATACACAGTATTGTACTCAGAAATCTCACATTTACACAGTATTGTACTCAGAAATCTCACGTTTACACAGTATTGTACTCAGAAATCTCACGATTACACAGTATTGTACTCAGAAATCTCACGATCACACAGTATTGTACTCAGAAATCTCACATTTACACAGTATTGTACTCAGAAATCTCACGTTTACACAGTATTGTACTCAGAAATCTCACGATTACACAGTATTGTACTCAGAAATCTCACGATCACACAGTATTGTACTCAGAAATCTCACATTTACACAGTATTGTACTCAGAAATCTCAAGTGGATTGTACTCAGAAATCTTACATTTACACAGTATTGTACTCAGAAATCTCACATTTACACAGTATTGTACTCAGAAATCTCACATTTACACAGTATTGTACTCAAAAATCTCACTTGGATTGTACTCAGAAATCTCACGTTTACACAGTGTTGTACTCAGAAATCTCACATTTACACAGTATTGTACTCAGAAATCTCACATTTACACAGTATTGTACTCAGAAATCTCACATTTACACAGTATTGTACTCAGAAATCTCACGATTACACAGTATTGTACTCAGAAATCTTACATTTACACAGTATTGTACTCAGAAATCTCACATTTACACAGTATTGTACTCAGAAATCTCACGATTACACAGTATTGTACTCAGAAATCTCACGATTACACAGTATTGTACTCAGAAATCTCACATTTACACAGTATTGTACTCAGAAATCTCACGATTACACAGTATTGTACTCAGAAATCTCACATTTACACAGTATTGTACTCAGAAATCTTACATTTACACAGTATTGTACTCAGAAATCTCACATTTACACAGTATTGTACTCAGAAATCTCACGTTTACACAGTATTGTACTCAGAAATCTCACATTTACACAGGATTGTACTCAGAAATCTCACATTTACACAGTATTGTACTCAGAAATCTCACATTTACACAGTATTGTACTCAGAAATCTCACATTTACACAGTATTGTACTCAGAAATCTCACATTTACACAGTATTGTACTCAGAAATCTCACGATTACACAGTATTGTACTCAGAAATCTCACATTTACACAGTATTGTACTCAGAAATCTCACATTTACACAGTATTGTACTCAGAAATCTCAAGTGGATTGTACTCAGAAATCTCACATTTACACAGTATTGTACTCAGAAATCTCACCTTTACACAGTATTGTACTCAGAAATCTCACATTTACACAGTATTGTACTCAGAAATCTCACTTGGATTGTACTCAGAAATCTCACGTTTACACAGTATTGTACTCAGAAATCTCACATTTACACAGGATTGTACTCAGAAATCTCACATTTACACAGTATTGTACTCAGAAATCTCACATTTACACAGTATTGTACTCAAAATCTCACATTTACACAGTATTGTACTCAGAAATCTTACATTTACACAGTATTGTACTCAGAAATCTCACATTTACACAGTATTGTACTCAGAAATCTCACGATTACACAGTATTGTACTCAGAAATCTCACGTTTACACAGTATTGTACTCAGAAATCTCACGATTACACAGTATTGTACTCAGAAATCTCACGATTACACAGTATTGTACTCAGAAATCTAAATCGATTACCAGTCATTGTACTCAGAAATCTCACATTTACACAGTATTGTACTCAGAAATCTCACGATTACACAGTATTGTACTCAGAAATCTCACGTTTACACAGTATTGTACTCAGAAATCTCACGATTACACAGTATTGTACTCAGAAATCTCACGATTACACAGTATTGTACTCAGAAATCTCACATTTACACAGTATTGTACTCAGAAATCTCACATTTACACAGTATTGTACTCAGAAATCTCACATTTACACAGTATTGTACTCAGAAATCTCACATTTACACAGTATTGTACTCAGAAATCTCACCTTTACACAGTATTGTACTCAGAAATCTCACATTTACACAGGATTGTACTCAGAAATATCACGTTTACACAGTATTGTACTCAGAAATCTCACATTTACACAGTATTGTACTCAGAAATCTCACATTTACACAGTATTGTACTCAGAAATCTCACATTTACACAGTATTGTACTCAGAAATCTCACGATTACACAGTATTGTACTCAGAAATCTCACATTTACACAGTATTGTACTCAGAAATCTCACATTTACACAGTATTGTACTCAGAAATCTCACGATTACACAGTATTGTACTCAGAAATCTCACGATTACACAGTATTGTACTCAGAAATCTCACGTTTACACAGTATTGTACTCAGAAATCTCACGATTACACAGTATTGTACTCAGAAATCTCACGTGGATTGTACTCAGAAATCTCACGTTTACACAGTATTGTACTCAGAAATCTCACATTTACACAGTATTGTACTCAGAAATCTCACGATTACACAGAGTAGGATCGCGTACATGTAAATCCGCAGAAATGATCGATCATAGTTGTGTTTGTGATTATTGTGTATGTGCGTGCAATGGGAACAATATTTTACAAACATATGTGCTCGTCCACAATACGCTCGCAAGTTTTACATCTTACACTGCAACACCAGTGGAATTTACACTTGCAGCGTTCAACAACCTTGACTTGTCTTGTCACATAGCCACGCCCACAACACATAAGGTCACACCCATCTACCGCTTTTGATGTCTTGTTACAGAATCGACCATGAGTACGAGAGATCCAGTTTTTTGTCTACCTCACAGAAATCTGGGGATGCTTCCATGTAGATCAGGTCTTGATCAGTATGAGGTTTGAACTGGGGGTTGAGAGGAACCAGTTCGCTCGACTCTAGCGGTTTGACTTCTGTAGCGCCGTCAAATTTTTCTTTCAAAATGGCGCCTACTGTAGAAAATATTGGCATAGCTTTCCAACATGTTTTCAGCTCGCAGGATCCAGAAACACCATGACACTTGCATTCTATCCTCATATTGTCCTCGATGGCCTGTAAACAGATATAAAATCACAAGTTAGAAACAAACTTGTACAAAACACACACATACAAACAAAAATTGACAAATCAGGTTTCAAGATTTCATTAAAAAAGTAGCCAACGTGACATTTTTTTTCTCCTGAAAATCGCACACATTTTTCGTGTTTGTTTCTTCTTTTAGTTGAATTCAGCTATGAATTAAGGAACAGTTAGGGCTCTTGGTATGGTTCTTCTGACTCATTTTTGCTCGAGGACCTGTTTTACCTATTATCAGTGTCCTCGCCATAAAAAATACTGGGCGTGTCTTCTCGGCATCGAAGGTTGACTGCAATAGCTCTCCAACAAGTTCTGTCTCTAACCCTGACTGTACACTCAATCAAACTGCCCACCTTCTGATGCTTCACTCCCGAGTGTCCCTGTTTTTCCCTTGTTTTCTACCATGCCAAGGTAATTTGAAACAAAGTGACACGCCTCTTAATGTGAGCAAAATATCTGCATTGTCTAATTTCTTCCTCCTTGAATGGTTCTCTTTTCTCGACTATTTCTTGAAGTATTTGTATAATGAGTTTTAGTCTTCACTTTCCATGATACTCTCATGTGTTCTTCTGTATATGCACATTCTACAAGGTTCAATTCTTATCTCCGTGTTCTTCTGTATATCCACATTCTACAAGGTTCAATTCCTATCTCCATTTACTAGTTCACTGACAACGTTTCGTCTCTATACAACAATGATATATACAGTATATATATATATATATATATGTAACACTTGACATGACACAACACATGTCTTTTGTGTAGTTGTTTGAATGTTAATACATTTTTTCTTGTTAAGTGTGTTGGTAGTTGTTTCTATTCCTTCTGAAACTCAATTTGACATCTTCTATTATTATATGTCCAAGATATTCATAACTCGATACTTGTTCCAGTCTTTTCTTTCTTTTACCATTATGTTCAACATCTTTGTCTCTCGTGTTTGCTATTTCCATTTGTTTTTTATTATTTCAATATTAATATCCAGACAATATAGTTTTTTGCTTGTTTTAATATCTCTTGCAATGTTTGCTCATTGTCCGCTAACATCATAGTTTTATACGCATATATAAGGTTATTTATTAGTCGTCCATTATATTTCTTCTATTTGCGACATCTTTTCTGTATATATGTTAAAGAACACAGGGGCTAAACACATCCCAGCCTCCACTTTATGTCTCTTCTTCTTCTCTGCGTTCGTTCTTTACGACCAATTTTAATCTCTTTGTGATATGTTTGATCTTTGCCAAGAACGTGTATACGTTGCACATTGGTTTGGTAGGCCCCTAAACGCATAGAATTCTACATGTTTAGGACACGTGCATCCGATTTCAGCTAAACCTCCTTAGTCGCCTCTTACGACATGCATGGCAGGTAACAGTGGTTCTATTCTTTACACCCCAAATTTGGGCCTCGGTAACCACTCGGGCGCCACTTTATGTCAATATGTGACGAATAGTGTTTACGTATTCGTATTGTTGCCTTTTATTCCCAGTATAAGTTGTTGATCTTTTTGATGTATTTTCCATCCAAGCATATCTGTTCGCGACACTTAACTAGTTTCTCATGTTGAGTTTTGATAAAAACAGTTCTCTTATCTATAAAACATGCACATATACGCTTATCTGCAATTCTAAATAATTTTCTCACAACGTCTTCAGACAACAACAAAAAATGCATTTCTAGTTTCACAGTTCTTTCGAAAACTGAATTATTTTTTAGTTTCCTTCGTTTTCACTTTCATATTTTATTCTCTTCTGTGTGATATTTGATTCTCTTCTGTGTGATATTTGATTCTCTTCTGTGTGATATTTGATTCTCTTCTGTATGATGTTTGATTCTCTTCTGTGTGATATTTGATTCTCTTCTGTGTGATATTTGATTCTCTTCTGTGTGATATTTGATTCTCTTCTGTGTGATATTTGATTCTCTTCTGTGTGATATTTGATTCTCTTCTGTGTGATATTTGATTCTCTTCTGTATGATATTTGATTCTCTTCTGTATGATATTTGATTCTCTTCTGTGTGATATTTGATTCATTTCTGTGTGATATTTGATTCTCTTCTGTATGATATTTGATTCTCTTCTGTATGATATTTTATTCTCTTCTGTATGATATTTGATTCTCTTCTGTGTGATATTTTATTCTCTTCTGTGTGATATTTGATTCTCTTCTGTATGATATTTGATTCTCTTCTGTGTGATAGTTTATTCTATTCTGTGTGATATTTGATTCTCTTGTGTGATAGTTTATTCTCTTCTGTGTGATATTTGATTCTCTTGTGTGATAGTTTAATCTATTCTGTGTGATATTTGATTCTCTTCTGTGTGATATTTGATTCTCTTGTGTGATAGTTTATTCTCTTCTGTGTGATATTTGATTCTCTTGTGTGATAGTTTATTCTCTTCTGTGTGATATTTGATTCTCTTGTGTGATAGTTTATTCTATTCTGTGTGATATTTGATTCTCTTCTGTGTGATATTTGATTCTCTTGTGTGATAGTTTATTCTCTTCTGTGTGATATTTGATTCTCTTGTGTGATAGTTTATTCTCTTCTGTGTGATATTTGATTCTCTTGTGTGATAGTTTATTCTATTCTGTGTGATATTTGATTCTCTTCTGTGTGATATTTGATTCTCTTGTGTGATAGTTTATTCTCTTCTGTGTGATATTTGATTCTCTTGTGTGATAGTTTATTCTCTTCTGTGTGATATTTGATTCTCTTGTGTGATAGTTTATTCTATTCTGTGTGATATTTGATTCTCTTCTGTGTGATATTTGATTCTCTTGTGTGATAGTTTATTCTCTTCTGTGTGATATTTGATTCTCTTGTGTGATAGTTTATTCTCTTCTGTGTGATATTTGATTCTCTTCTGTGTGATAGTTTATTCTATTCTGTGTGATATTTGATTCTCTTGTGTGATAGTTTATTCTATTCTGTGTGATATTTGATTCTCTTCTGTGTGATATTTAATTCTCTTCTGTATGATATTTGATTCTCTTCTGTGTGATAGTTTATTCTCTTCTGTATGATATTTGATTCTCTTCTGTGTGATATTTGATTCTCTTCTGTGTGATATTTGATTCTCTTCTGTATGATATTTGATTCACTTCTGTGTGATAGTTTATTCTCTTCTGTATGATATTTGATTCTCTTCTGTGTGATAGTTTATTCTATTCTGTATGATATTTGATTCTCTTCTGTGTGATATTTGATTCTCTTCTGTGTGATATTTGATTCTCTTCTGTATGATATTTGATTCACTTCTGTGTGATAGTTTATTCTCTTCTGTATGATATTTGATTCTCTTCTGTATGATATTTGTTTCTCTTCTGTGTGATATTTGATTCTCTTCTGTTGATATTTGATTCTCTTCTGTGTGATAGTTTATTCTTTCTGTGTGATATTTGATTCTCTTCTGTATGATATTTGATTCACTTCTGTGTGATATTTGATTCTCTTCTGTATGATATTTGATTCACTTCTGTATGATATTTGATTCTCTTCTGTGTGATAGTTTATTCTCTTCTGTATGATATTTGATTCTCTTCTGTGTGATAGTTTATTCTCTTCTGTGTGATATTTGATTCTCTTCTGTGTGATAGTTTATTCTATTCTGTGTGATATTTGATTCTCTTCTGTGTGATATTTGATTCTCTTCTGTATGATATTTGATTCTCTTCTGTGTGATATTTTATTCTCTTCTGTATGATATTTGATTCTCTTCTTTTATTCTCTTCTGTATGATATTTGATTCTCTTCTGTATGATATTTGATTCTCTTCTTTTATTCTCTTCTGTATGATAGTTTATTCTATTCTGTATGATATTTGATTCTCTTCTGTATGATATTTGATTCTCTTCTGTGTGATATTTGATTCTCTTCTGTATGATATTTGATTCACTTCTGTATGATATTTGATTCTCTTCTGTGTGATATTTGATTCTCTTCTGTATGATATTTGATTCACTTCTGTATGATATTTGATTCTCTTCTGTGTGATATTTGATTCTCTTCTGTATGATATTTGATTCTCTTCTGTATGATATTTGATTCACTTCTGTGTGATATTTGATTCACTTCTGTATGATATTTGATTCACTTCTGTGTGATAGTTTATTCTCTTCTGTGTGATAGTTTATTCTCTTCTGTGTGATAGTTTATTCTCTTCTGTGTGATAGTTTATTCTCTTCTGTATGATATTTGATTCACTTCTGTGTGATATTTTATTCACTTCTGTGTGATATTTTATTCTCTTCTGTGTGATAGTTTATTCTCTTCTGTATGATATTTGATTCACTTCTGTGTGATATTTTATTCACTTCTGTGTGATATTTTATTCTCTTCTGTATGATATATGAACCCTGTATTTGGTTAATTGTTTTATTAATACTTGTTATTTTTAGTTATTGACCATTATTCATTAGCCCCGGTGCTTCCCATTCTGGTTCATACATGCATGATACACACATATTTGTTTTTTGTTTCATTTCTTTTCTTAGCATTTATTTATATTCATTGTTCATTTATGTATCTGTATATCTTAATTATTTCTGCATCTAGTTTATCATATTCTGGAATGTGTCTCGTATTTTTTCTTATCACTTTTGCTTTTTATTTATTACTTCTTCAGTTTCCTCTCAAACTTGATTTTTGTCATCTATATTTTTTTAATAGACGCTCTTATTTTCCATTCTTATTGTTAGCAATGTGATTTTGCATCTACCTCTTATTTGAATATTCAATCATATATTATTTCATGTCTTCTACCATGATTATTTCATGTCTTCTACCATGATTATTTCATGTTTTCTACCATGATATTATTTCATGTTTTCTACCATGATATTATTTCATGTTTTCTACCATGATTATTTCATGTTTTCTACCATGATTATTTCATGTCTTCTACCATGATTATTTCATGTTTTCTACCATGATATTATTTCATGTTTTCTACCATGATATTATTTCATGTTTTCTACCATGATATTATTTCATGTTTTCTACCATGATATTATTTCATGTTTTCTACCATGATATTATTTCATGTTTTCTACCATGATTATTTCATGTTTTCTACCATGATTATTTCATGTCTTCTACCATGATTATTTCATGTTTTCTACCATGATATTATTTCATGTCTTCTATCATGATTATTTCATGTTTTCTACCATGATATTATTTCATGTTTTCTACCATGATTATTTCATGTCTTCTACCATGATTATTTCATGTTTTCTACCATGATTATTTCATGTCTTCTACCATGATTATTTCATGTTTTCTACCATGATTATTTCATGTTTTCTACCATGATTATTTCATGTCTTCTACCATGATTATTTCATGTCTTCTACCATGATTATTTCATGTCTTCTACCATGATTATTTCATGTTTTCTACCATGATATTATTTCATGTTTTCTACCATGATTATTTCATGTCTTCTACCATGATTATTTCATGTTTTCTACCATGATATTATTTCATGTTTTCTACCATGATTATTTCATGTTTTCTACCATGATTATTTCATGTCTTCTACCATGATTATTTCATGTTTTCTACCATGATATTATTTCATGTTTTCTACCATGATTATTTCATGTCTTCTACCATGATTATTTCATGTTTTCTACCATGATTATTTCATGTCTTCTACCATGATTATTTCATGTTTTCTACCATGATTATTTCATGTTTTCTACCATGATTATTTCATAATTATTTCTCACATACCAAATACATTATCAGCTATATATGTCTGTCTCAATGTCACTTCTTCTACTTCTACCTTTTATTTGCATTTGATAGTATTGTATGCATCTTGATTACAAACAGACTCTGTAGAATAGCTACCAGCAAACCATCATTTTCTCTAGTCTAACTTGTCGAGATCGTGTGCGCCTTTATGAACTTTCAGCCTTTGTACAAGTGGGAGTCTAACTTTTGGAAGGTCTAGCCAAACTGAACAGACTGAAAGAGACAGACCAGACTATAAAAATGGCAAGCAGAGTGAGATCCCATAAAGTGACAGCATATCACTATCCGACCAGTGATATATGCTCTATATGTAAGATATATACAAACTGTTCTCATATTCGCCAAGTATTCCCAATGTAATTTTTAAGATGGCGAAAGACGTGTAAGGATTTTATTTAATTGTTATTAAAAATGTTTGCTCGTGCAGCTTTTCTCCAGCCTACCTATATCGATTTTACATTAATAATTATTCTTGTATGTCTCAGCCGAAAGAAGGAGGCCGAGAAATACATGGAGACGAGATTTGGAGGCGGAGATCAACAATATAAATAAAGAAGAGTTGGAGGGAGCTGCAGGAGATAGCTAGAGATAGGAAGACTTGGGATGACTTGGTTGAGGGCCTATGCCCCAACCCGGGGTAAAAAGGCAAAGAGATGTGCTCAGCGATACGCGGGATTTACATGTTATCATTCATCTCCGATAGAACTATGAACTCTATCACACCTACAAGGATCACGGGAATAATTCTTCGATCGTTATATGTGGGAATCGAACCGAGGACTGTTGAAGCATGAAGTGAATCGTGTACCTCAACGCCACAGAGAACTCCGAACTACTACAGTAAGGACAAGGAGATGACTGCTGTACACTTGGTTACCTTGCCAGGTTAACGTGCACTTGGTTAAGGTTCATCCAGTGCAACTGAAAAACGAAGTTCCAGTCGTGTGTGTTTTTATTAATGAAATGCAATAAAAAGTACAAGGAAGGAACGTTGAAGAACGTTCTCTAAATGAATGTTTCAATGACGTCTCCATCCCAAACAGAACATTACCAACAAATCAAGATTCCAATTCTACGTTTTCTTTTTTTCTTTCTGAGAAATAATGAATGTAATCTTTTTCCCAGATTTGTATCACAGGTAGGTTTCGTTCAACTGCTTGCGATGTGCACGCGCTTCTAAGTCGTAAAAGTGTCGCTAATCAGATGGCGTAGACATTTCTGGTCGTAAGAAAAGTGGTTCTGGAAACTTCTGTTCGTAAAGATAAATTTACGCGCAGAATTCGTACGGAGTGTTAAGTACGGAGTATTAAGTACGGAGTGTTAAGTATGGAGTGTTAAGATAGACAGAAGTTACAAATAGTAAATAAAGGACATATGTTGCAAGCAGGAAATGCCATTCTAAGAATTGAATTCCAGAATATGTAACAATGGTTGAGGATGGGGGAGATTGGACAGAAATGGAATATTTACACGGTACACGATCTGACAAAACTCGATACTTCTATCCTCGACTTCTTTCTGTAACATCTACTTCTCATCGACATTCCTTACTTTTTTCGAATTTTTTTATTCTTTCTTCTTTCTCAACCTGTTTTGCTCACAGCGTCAAGTCAGAAGTATTTCTACAACGGTCTTTGTGTGCTCTTCTCAGATAGTGTCTTTCGTCCCTCCTGCTAATCTGAGATCCATCTTTGGTGGCCTGCCTTTTGCTTGGTACCCATTGTATCGGTGCAGCATTGCTCTTTGATGCATATGTTTTTCCATTGACATCCCATTCTTCTATTCATTGTTCTATTTTCCAATTTCCACTTTACTTTCCACTTATTTCATTGTTCTATATTATTTCTTCACATTCCCACTTTTTTCCCACTTCTATTTCTTTGTTCTATATTTATTTCTTCTACTATTTTCCCCACTTTCAAGGTATGGAAGATTGCAAGGAACAAGAGCACACAGAATGTCCTTGCTAAAACATTACGTGTCACAAGGTATGGATTAAATATGTAGATATCTTAGAAAATCTAACGGAACAGAAGAAAATAAAAGTGGTCAAAATATGTCATACAATATGTCATACAATATGTCATACAAATCTCTGGACCTCTTCAGTTATAAAATCAATGTAAATGAAATCATTTCTTATCAGTTCATTTCTGTGGATCACTCTAGCTGACTCGCTCTAGCTTAACTCTGCTCTAGCTGACTCGGTATAACATCTATTAGTATCTTAATTATAAAACTGATTTTGTGTGTGTGTGTGTGTGCGCGCGCACGAGAGAGAGAGCACCACATATACATTTGAGAACGCCAAACTCTGGAATTATGAAAGTTAGTCAGTTTGTTTCTGCAGAAATGTGTAAGTAAGTCAACGCGACCATTTTTTTTAACTCTGTTGTGTGCATTCTCTACGAAATTAGTTACGATTATTTAAAATGTATACATTTCAACACGTGTTCAGTTGTTTGTTTTCAATTGTTTCTAACATTCAAGTTAATCACTCTTTCTTATTTGTATGTTTTGTATCACCAAGAAAGTCAGTGCATTGCCACTTTGTTATGTCTATACAGAATGTAGGATAAACACTTACCAAGTTCGACAAAAGCGTATGTATGTTATCCAACAATGCACAAATGTGTACAGACAAGTAACTGTAAGATATTATAAGGGAAAATCACGCCCGAGTGGTTATCGGGGCCCAAATTTGGGGTGTAAAGAATAGAACCACTGTTACCTGCCACGCATGTCGTAAGAGGCGACTAAGGAGGTTTGGCTGAAATCGGATGCACATGTCCTAAACGTGTAGAAATATATGTGTTTGGGCCTACTAACTAATGTGCAACGTAAACACGTTCTTGGCAAAGATCAAACATATACAAAGAGTGATTAAATGGGTCGTAAAGAACGAACGCGAAGAAGATAGGAAAAGTTTGATTAAAGTAGCACATAGAGCTATACCCTAGCATGATATCAAATCCTTCTAGTTTTGATGAAAGTAGCACATATTGAGCTATACCCTAGCATGATATCAAATCCTTCTAGTTTTGATGAAAGTAGCACATATTGAGCTATATCCTAGCATGATATCAAATCCTTCTAGTTTTGATGAAAGTAGCACATATTGAGCTATATCCTAGCATGATATCAAATCCTTCTAGTTTTGATGAAAGTAGCACATATTGAGCTATATCCTAGCATGATATCAAATCTTATTGATCATGAGGAGGACATCTGAGCTGACTTAGCCTAAACATCTTCAATCAGTCACTGTACTATGTACACTGTACACTGTACTTATAGCATGCGCATAGCTTAACTGGGGGGCAAAACGTAGTTGTACCAATTTTGAGAGGGTATTTTCAATTAAGAAATCATATCAAATTTTACTTGCTTACAAAAAAACATACGAGACTTATGAACATATTTTGTTTTCTAATGAACAATGAGAGAATTGAATAACGGCTTACAACGTACATTTGATAATGCGTACAGAAGATACTTGCATCTTTTCCCAACATCTCACTGAGAAACAAGAGAGGAAGAAAAACGGAAGACTTATGGAACGCAATGTCAGAAATACCCTCCCACCAACGCTTGAGTGCCCATTTGATATAAAACAACATTGAGTTAATTCGCCCTACCACTGAAATATATTGTGTACTAATTATGATTGATGGATACATTACATTTACGAGGAGAGATGGGCAGGGTCTCTGGGAATTCAGGTGCAAGCTCGACTTACGAGCTCTACCTTTGTTACGTCCCATAGTGATAGACTATGTCCAATAGAGTGATGAATACGTCCCATAGAGTGATAGACTATGTCCCACATAGAGTGATAGACTATGTCCCACATAGAGTGATAGACTATGTCCCACATAGAGTGATAGAATACGTCCCACATAGAGTGATAGACTACTCCCAAATAAACTAATAGACTTCAGTAATCCATGATCTCAATGTACAGTGGCGTCAGGCTAGGTTAGTGATTTGTTGTAACCCGACGTTCTGAGTTCGAATCAGCTGGTGACAGTTTGCTTGCAAAATTGTTTCCGTTGATTTTAACAAAGGACGATGGCGACCCGTTCAGAAAGCAATGGCAAACTACTGAACGATAAGTGAGCTAGAAAATCAACGACTTGTTACTGTGGTTGATGGCTACGTCCTTTAGGATATGCCACGATTTTCATTTCAATGTACAAGGATAGAATACCTAATCCTAACGGAGATGGACGATAAAAGGGGGCTTCGGTGTTCAAATCGGAACATGTCAAAGAAAACTTAGAAATTAAATATGGATAATATTGTGATAAAATGTTGCTGTTCAGGTAAAAAAAAAATAACCTGCACTGTCAGTGAGATCTTCTTATGTAAGAATGAAATCCAAGTACACCTGATTATACATCCATCCATCAAGCTATCATGAACATGATATGCAAAGACGTTCCGCTTGACTTGTGTTGTATGACACCTCAAGTTGCAGAATTATATCTCTAACATTGGATTTCTATTATCATTCATTATTTTAATCCGGCAATTTTGCGCAGATCTACACATTATTTTTAATCTTTCAGTGTGCACTTGTTAGTTTGTTTTATTTCTTTTGTAAATTCAATTTGTTATTTTATATCATCTTCGTCTGTAAAAACTCTCAGGCGGTAGTTTCTTTCTTTACTTTTCCGTTTGCTCAAGGAAATCAGTAACTTGTTGAACCAATCTTTATGGTCTGTATGGGATTTGTGCCAGTTTGTTGTGCGTCTACAGACCTGCAAGCCATCACATACAGTTTCTGCGCGCTTTTTATTTGGTTTCGCCTTCCTCAACCGCGGTCCAAAAAACATGACCCAGGAAGTCCATCCCTTAAGTAATCCAGGTTCCCTTTAATCTTAGACTTGGTGGTCACATGTTTCTCGCATACACCCCTGGGAGGTAGGATATTGGAGGGTGTTGCCTTTGTGAGTTCTACAGGTATCTAAAGTCTTAACATGACGGATTGACTTCGTTACACTTGGTTCTCCTATATGACTCCGTCTCTCGCCGCAGAAATATCACACCACCTACCGTCTCTCACCGCTGAAATGTCACACCACCTACCATCTCTCGCCGCAGAAATATCACACCACCTACCATCTCTCGCCGCAGAAATATCACACTACCTACCGTCTCTCGCCGCAGAAATATCACACTACCTACCGTCTCTCGCCGCTGAAATATCACACTACCTACCGTCTCTCGCCGCAGAAATATCACACTACCTACCGTCTCTCGCCGCGGAAATATCACACCACCTACCATCTCTCGCCGCAGAAATATCACACTACCTACCGTCTCTCGCCGCTGAAATATCACACTACCTACCGTCTCTCGCTGCAGAAATGTCTCACCACCTACCGATAGTATTGCTCAAAAGACAAACTCCGCAACTCTAACATCAATTCTGGAATTTCTGGGGAAATCTTGAATAACAAGACATGGTCTAGATTTGAATAACAAGACATGGTCTAGATTTGAATAACAAGACATGGTCTAGATTTGAATAACAAGACATGGTCTAGATTTGAATAACAAGGCATGGTCTAGATATGAATAACAAGGCATGGTTTAGATTTGAATAACAAGACATGGTCTAGATTTGAATAACAAGACATGGTCTAGATTTGAATAACAAGACATCGTCTAGATTTGAATAAACAAGACATGGTCTAGATTTGAATAAACAAGACATGGTCTAGATTTGAATAACAAGGCATCGTCTAGATTTGAATAACAAGACATGGTCTAGATTTGAATAACAAGGCATGGTCTAGATTTGAATAACAAGACATGGTCTAGATTTGAATAACAAGACATGGTCTAGATTTGAATAACAAGGCATGGTCTAGATTTGAATAACAAGACATGGTCTAGATTTAAATAACAAGACATGGTCTAGATTTGAATAACAAGGCATGGTCTAGATTTGAATAACAAGACATCGTCTAGATTTGAATAAACAAGACATGGTCTAGATTTGAATAAACAAGACATGGTCTAGATTTGAATAACAAGGCATCGTCTAGATTTGAATAACAAGACATGGTCTAGATTTGAATAACAAGACATGGTCTAGATTTGAATAACAGGACATGGTCTAGATTTGAATAACAAGACATGGTCTAGATTTGAATAACAAGGCATGGTCTAGATTTGAATAACAAGACATGGTCTAGATTTGAATAACAAGGCATGGTCTAGATT
Organism: Arion vulgaris; assembly: GCA_020796225.1. Lineage (NCBI taxonomy): Eukaryota > Metazoa > Mollusca > Gastropoda > Stylommatophora > Arionidae > Arion > Arion vulgaris. Next base: position 28,573,254 of record CM036758.1, on the reverse strand, counting down.
TGAATAACAAGACATGGTCTAGATTTGAATAACAAGACATGGTCTAGATTTGAATAACAAGGCATGGTCTAGATTTGAATAACAAGACATGGTCTAGATTTGAATAACAAGACATGGTCTAGATTTGAATAACAAGACATGGTCTAGATTTGAATAACAAGACATGGTCTAGATTTGAATAACAAGACATGGTCTAGATTTGAATAACAAAACATGGTCTAGATTTGAATAACAAGACATGGTCTAGATTTGAATAACAAGACATGGTCTAGATTTGAATAACAAGGCATGGTCTAGATTTGAATAACAAGACATGGTCTAGATTTGAATAACAAGGCATGGTCTAGATTTGAATAACAAGACATGGTCTAGATTTGAATAACAAGACATGGTCTAGATTTGAATAACAAGGCATGGTCTAGATTTGAATAACAAGACATGGTCTAGATTTGAATAACAAGGCATGGTCTAGATTTGAATAACAAGACATGGTCTAGATTTGAATAACAAGACATGGTCTAGATTTGAATAACAAGGCATGGTCTAGATTTGAATAACAAGACATGGTCTAGATTTGAATAACAAGACATGGTCTAGATTTGAATAACAAGACATGGTCTAGATTTGAATAACAAGACATGGTCTAGATTTGAATAACAAGACATGGTCTAGATTTGAATAACAAAACATGGTCTAGATTTGAATAACAAGACATGGTCTAGATTTGAATAACAAGACATGGTCTAGATTTGAATAACAAGACATGGTCTAGATTTGAATAACAAGACATGGTCTAGATTTGAATAACAAGACATGGTCTAGATTTGAATAACAAGACATGGTCTAGATTTGAATAACAAGACATGGTCTAGATTTGAATAACAAGGCATGGTCTAGATTTGAATAACAAGGCATCGTCTAGATTTGAATAACAAGACATGGTCTAGATTTGAATAACAAGGCATGGTCTAGATTTGAATAACAAGGCATGGTCTAGATTTGAATAACAAGACATGGTCTAGATTTGAATAACAAGACATGGTCTAGATTTGAATAACAAGACATCGTCTAGATTTGAATAACAAGGCATGGTCTAGATTTGAATAACAAGACATCGTCTAGATTTGAATAACAAGACATGGTCTAGATTTGAATAACAAGACATGGTCTAGATTTGAATAACAAGACATGGTCTAGATTTGAATAACAAGGCATGGTCTAGATTTGAATAACAAGACATGGTCTAGATTTGAATAACAAGACATGGTCTAGATTTGAATAACAAGACATGGTCTAGATTTGAATAACAAGACATGGTCTAGATTTGAATAACAAGACATGGTCTAGATTTGAATAACAAGACATGGTCTAGATTTGAATAACAAGGCATGGTCTAGATTTGAATAACAAGGCATGGTCTAGATTTGAATAACAAGACATGGTCTAGATTTGAATAACAAGACATGGTCTAGATTTGAATAACAAGACATTGTCTAGATTTGAATAACAAGACATGGTCTAGATTTGAATAACACGACATGGTCTAGATTTGAATAACAAGGCATGGTCTAGATTTGAATAACAAGACATGGTCCAGATTTGAATAACAAGACATGGTCTAGATTTGAATAACAAGGCATGGTCTAGATTTGAATAACAAGACATGGTCTAGATTTGAATAACAAGGCATGGTCTAGATTTGAATAACAAGACATGGTCTAGATTTGAATAACAAGACATGGTCTAGATTTGAATAACAAGACATGGTCTAGATTTGAATAACAAGGCATGGTCTAGATTTGAATAACAAGACATGGTCTAGATTTGAATAACAAGGCATGGTCTAGATTTGAATAACAAGACATGGTCTAGATTTGAATAACAAGACATCGTCTAGATTTGAATAACAAGACATGGTCTAGATTTGAATAACAAGACATCGTCTAGATTTGAATAACAAGACATGGTCTAGATTTGAATAACAAGACATGGTCTAGATTTGAATAACAAGACATGGTCTAGATTTGAATAACAAGGCATGGTCTAGATTTGAATAACAAGACATGGTCTAGATTTGAATAACAAGACATGGTCTAGATTTGAATAACAAGACATGGTCTAGATTTGAATAACAAGACATGGTCTAGATTTGAATAACAAGACATGGTCTAGATTTGAATAACAAGACATGGTCTAGATTTGAATAACAAGACATGGTCTAGATTTGAATAACAAGACATGGTCTAGATTTGAATAACAAGGCATGGTCTAGATTTGAATAACAAGACATGGTCTAGATTTGAATAACAAGACATGGTCTAGATTTGAATAACAAGGCATGGTCTAGATTTGAATAACAAGGCATCGTCTAGATTTGAATAACAAGACATGGTCTAGATTTGAATAACAAGGCATGGTCTAGATTTGAATAACAAGACATGGTCTAGATTTGAATAACAAGGCATCGTCTAGATTTGAATAACAAGGCATGGTCTAGATTTGAATAACAAGACATGGTCTAGATTTGAATAACAAGACATGGTCTAGATTTGAATAACAAGGCATCGTCTAGATTTGAATAACAAGACATGGTCTAGATTTGAATAACAAGACATCGTCTAGATTTGAATAACAAGACATGGTCTAGATTTGAATAACAAGGCATGGTCTAGATTTGAATAACAAGACATGGTCTAGATTTGAATAACAAGACATGGTCTAGATTTGAATAACAAGGCATGGTCTAGATTTGAATAACAAGGCATGGTCTAGATTTGAATAACAAGGCATCGTCTAGATTTGAATAACAAGACATGGTCTAGATTTGAATAACAAGGCATGGTCTAGATTTGAATAACAAGACATGGTCTAGATTTGAATAACAAGACATGGTCTAGATTTGAATAACAAGACATGTTCTAGATTTGAATAACAAGACATCGTCTAGATTTGAATAACAAGACATGGTCTAGATTTGAATAACAAGACATGGTCTAGATTTGAATAACAAGACATGGTCTAGATTTGAATAACAAGGCATGGTCTAGATTTGAATAACAAGACATGGTCTAGATTTGAATAACAAGACATGGTCTAGATTTGAATAACAAGGCATGGTCTAGATTTGAATAACAAGACATGGTCTAGATTTGAATAACAAGACATGGTCTAGATTTGAATAACAAGACATGGTCTAGATTTGAATAACAAGACATGGTCTAGATTTGAATAACAAGACATGGTCTAGATTTGAATAACAAGACATGGTCTAGATTTGAATAACAAGGCATGGTCTAGATTTGAATAACAAGACATGGTCTAGATTTGAATAACAAGACATGGTCTAGATTTGAATAACAAGACATGGTCTAGATTTGAATAACAAGACATGGTCTAGATTTGAATAACAAGACATGGTCTAGATTTGAATAACAAGGCATGGTCTAGATTTGAATAACAAGACATGGTCTAGATTTGAATAACAAAACATGGTCTAGATTTGAATAACGAGACATGGTCTAGATTTGAATAACAAGGCATGGTCTAGATTTGAATAACAAGACATGGTCTAGATTTGAATAACAAGACATGGTCTAGATTTGAATAACAAGGCATGGTCTAGATTTGAATAACAAGACATGGTCTAGATTTGAATAACAAGGCATGGTCTAGATTTGAATAACAAGACATGGTCTAGATTTGAATAACAAGACATGGTCTAGATTTGAATAACAAGACATGGTCTAGATTTGAATAACAAGGCATGGTCTAGATTTGAATAACAAGACATGGTCTAGATTTGAATAACAAGACATGGTCTAGATTTGAATAACAAGACATGTTCTAGATTTGAATAACAAGGCATGGTCTAGATTTGAATAACAAGACATGGTCTAGATTTGAATAACAAGGCATGGTCTAGATTTGAATAACAAGACATGGTCTAGATTTGAATAACAAGACATGGTCTAGATTTGAATAACAAGGCATGGTCTAGATTTGAATAACAAGACATGGTCTAGATTTGAATAACAAGACATGGTCTAGATTTAAATAACAAGACATGGTCTAGATTTGAATAACAAGACATGGTCTAGATTTGAATAACAAGACATGTTCTAGATTTGAACCAATAACATTTAGAATGTAAAGAAAAACTACTTAAATACACATTGACCCCCCATCCTCCATTCCATTAGGTTAGTAGAACTAAAGAACATTCCATTAGGTTAGTAGAACTAAAGAACATTCCATTAGGTTAGTAGAACTAAAGAACATTCCATTAGGTTAGTAGAACTAAAGAACATTCCATTAGGTTAGTAGAACTAAAGAACATTACATTAGGTTAGTAGAACTAAAGAACATTCCATTAGGTTAGTAGAACTAAAGAACATTACATTAGGTTAGTAGAACTAAAGAACATTACATTAGGTTAGTAGAACTAAAGAACATTCCATTAGGTTAGTAGAACTAAAGAACATTACATTAGGTTAGTAGAACTAAAGAACATTACATACTCTGGTATTAGCTGTTACTAAGAAAAGAACTAGAACAATATCGAGCAGAAACTTCAGACATGATGTACATTTAGAATGGCGAAATAATCACAATATAGATGAGACTGCAGTAAAACTATTTGATTGGCGAAACACGTCATAACAAAGTACTGTAGTTGTACAAATTACAAAAGCAATGACAAAATACAGCAAAGTTTCGACCAACAAGGTCAATATCAAGCAAATGAACAACAGGAGTGACGAATTAAAAAAACAAAAACATATGGACGACTACATGTGGAGACATTCAACCGTATCTAATGAAAATCTGGGAATAAAAACGAAATAAATGTAACACAAAAACATTTTAAAAAGTAAATATATAACTTGAATACATGCAACACATGCAACACATAGATTACAAGGCATGAGATTACACGGCCACACTAAACAGTGCCAAAATGACTCTGGATATTGGACTTAAGGCGACTGTGTACCAAAATATCCTTAAGAGTTCTGTCCTGTATTCCACCAAACATCTGAGCCACCAAAGGATAGTTGAGGAAGACTGAACGGGTCTCAGGATCTGACTTACGGATAGACATATGACGGAATAAAACATTTTTCACCAGTGAACTATGGGGATGGAAAGTTAAGATAAGTTTTACTCTGTCAGAGTTAGTAGTCCTATGCTGGCTGGTAAGGGCCTGCTGGCCAGTGATTTTCTGAACTCGATGCATAGCAGATACAAACACATTCATCGGTATAGGCGTATGCGGAAGAAATCAAGCATCTCGCGAACACTCGCAAGGAAATCATCGTCCTACAAAGGCGACGAAGGCGCAAGTGCTGCGAGAATGGTAAAGAATCACGACAAGCCCGGGGATGGGAAGAAGTATAAAGGAGTAAACTATGTGCATCAGTAGGCTTGTAATATACTGATGTAGTGATAGTGGATAGGTATATGGTGATAGTAATGTCAAGAAAGTTGACACAAGTAGTGGAGATGTGAGAAGTAAAATGAATAAAAGGATTGAAAACATTAATGAAATTTATGAAGCGTGACAAATCGGCTTCAGGCGTATCAGTAATGCCAATACAGTCATCAATGTATCTGTGATAGACAGACGGAAGGGGGTCATCATATGTAGTCCATACCAGTATTCAAGATAACATTTAGAATGCACATTTGTTGAATGTAATATTCTCTAAGCAAAGTGGATAAACACACTTTGCCAGTAGAAGAAGCACTACTTAGCCAGAAATGTTAGAGCACGTTGTGATCGTAGGGACTCATATCTACTTTTGTCTTGTGACTCAATAAAAGCATAAACCAAGATACTCTTCAATTGCAGCAGCGTTCCAAAGAAATAAAACAGTAGATAAACTTGATAAAGAAGGTGAGCATTTATAGAAAACAACAATTAGACAATACAGAAAGTTGCCAAAACAGATATTAATATCATTGATTGATTACAATGAAATGTAACAAACCAGGTCAAATAAAGTTGATGTCATCTCTTCAGACAAAACCCCACCCGTGCGGTGTCAGGGCCCTCAAGGGAAGCAGAGAATAGTACCACTTCGACCAATAAGGCTTGTCCAAAGAGGGAATAATGTAAGGCCTAGGGACGCTACCCTAGTCAATAAAAAACATTGCAGAAATCGGATGTGCTGGCCTACTTGTAGACGCATAACTGGCATAATACAATCGCTATTAGGCTCAGATCACATACAAATCACACAGAGTGGTTAACAAGTGCTCGATGTGGAACGTTCAAAGAAGAAGAAGAATAAGGAGAGAACAAGAAGTAAAGGTAGCTATAGATCTTGTATAAATAATGAGAAATATCAGCAACAAATGATACTTTCTGTTGTACAACTTTGATGAATGATTGAATAACCAGTGTATAATAACATGTCTGCTGTTGGATGTGCTAAGTAAAACTATATAATAACATGTCTGCTGCTGGGTGTGCTAAGTAAAACTATAGAATAACATGTCTGCTGCTGGGTGTGCTAAGTAAAACTATAGAATAACATGTCTGCTGCTGGGTGTGCTAAGTAAAACTATAGAATAACATGTCTGCTGTTGGATGTACTAATAAAACCTATAGAATAACATGTCTGCTGTTGGATGTGCTAAGTAAAACTATAGAATAACATGTCTGCTGCTGGATGTGCTGAGTAAAACTATAGAATTACCTGTCTGCTGCTGGGTGTGCTAAGTAAAACTATAGAATAACATGTCTGCTGCTGGGTGTGCTAAGTAAAACTATAGAATAACATGTCTGCTGCTGGATGTGCTAAGTAAAACTATAGAATAACCTGTCTGCTGCTGGGTGTGCTAAGTAAAACTATAGAATAACCTGTCTGCTGCGTGTGCTAGAGTAAAACTATAGAATAACATGTCTGCTGCTGGGTGTGCTAAGTAAAACTATAGAATAACCTGTCTGCTGCTGGGTGTGCTAAGTAAAACTATAGAATTACCTGTCTGCTGCTGGGTGTGCTAAGTAAAACTATAGAATAACATGTCTGCTGGGTGTGCTTAAAACTATAAGTGATGGAACCTACATAGACTTTTAGAGAAGGATGCACCTATGTTAAGTGTAGAAATATTTAGTCCAGCTGCGTGTGAACATATCTCAAATTCTCATCAAAGACAATGTTCACGGAACTCATCCTTGTAAAAGTAGGGTTAGAGTGTAAACTATGTTGACAAATTAGTGCAGGCGAAGTTTCTTAGTTGGCAATCCATTCATGAGAAGGGAAAGTCTAAACAAACCCAGGTATGGAAGACTCGTTACTGGTTATAAACAACTTTCCTAGGAGAGACTAGCCTGAGACTGAACAAATGCTACCTTTCAGTCAAGCTGGGTTGAGAACCGCCATAATATGATAAAGACAATCCTGGTATAAACGCATGTTGAAATTGGATACACTGGACAACAGTTCTAACATAACAGTACACTGACAACAGTTCTAATATAACAGTACATTGACAACAGTTCTAACATAACAGTACACTGGACAACAGTTCTAACATAACAGTACACTGGATAACAGTTCTAACATAACAGTACACTGGACAACAGTTCTAACATAACAGTACACTGGATAACAGTTCTAACATAACAGTACACTGGACAACAGTTCTAACATAACAGTACACTGGATAACAGTTCTAACATAACAGTACATTGGACAACATTTCTAACATAACAGTACACTGGACAACAGGTTTAACATAACAGTACACTGGACAACAGGTTTAACATAACAGCACACTGGACAACAGTTCTAACATAACAGTACACTGGACAACAGTTCTAACATAACAGTACACTGGACAACAGGTCTAACATAACAGTACACTGGACAACAGTTCTAACATAACAGTACACTGGACAACAGGTCTAACATAACAGTACACTGGACAACAGTTCTAACATAACAGTACACTGGATAACAGTTCTAACATAACAGTACATTGGATAACATTTCTAACATAACAGTACACTGGACAACAGGTTTAACATAACAGTACACTGGACAACAGGTTTAACATAACAGCACACTGGACAACAGTTCTAACATAACAGTACACTGGACAACAGTTCTAACATAACAGTACACTGGACAACAGGTTTAACATAACAGTACACTGGACAACAGTTCTAACATAACAGTACATTGGACAACAGGTTTAACATAACAGTACACTGGACAACAGGTTTAACATAACAGTACAGTGGATAACAGTTCTAACATAACAGTACATTGGATAACATTTCTAACATAACAGTACACTGGACAACAGGTTTAACATAACAGTACACTGGACAACAGGTTTAACATAACAGCACACTGGACAACAGTTCTAACATAACAGTACACTGGACAACAGTTCTAACATAACAGTACACTGGACAACAGGTTTAACATAACAGTACACTGGACAACAGTTCTAACATAACAGTACATTGGACAACAGGTTTAACATAACAGTACACTGGACAACAGGTTTAACATAACAGTACAGTGGACAACAGTTCTAACATAACAGTACACTGGACAACAGTTTTAACATAACAGTACACTGGACAACAGGTTTAACATAACAGTACACTGGACAACAGGTTTAACATAACAGTACACTGGACAACAGTTCTAACATAACAGTACATTGACAACAGGTTTAATATACAGTACACTGGACAACAGGTTTAACATAACAGGTAGCAGTGGACAACAGTCTAACATAACAGTACACTGGACAACAGTTCTAACATAACAGTACACTGGACAACAGGTTTAACATAACAGTACACTGGACAACAGGTTTAACATAACAGTACACTGGACAACAGTTCTAACATAACAGTACATTGGACAACAGGTTTAACATAACAGTACACTGGACAACAGGTTTAACATAACAGTACAGTGGACAACAGTTCTAACATAACAGTACACTGGACAACAGTTCTAACATAACAGTACACTGGACAACAGGTTTAACATAACAGTACATTGGACAACAGGTTTAACATAACAGTACACTGGACAACAGGTCTAACATAACAGCACACTGGACAACAGGTCTAACATAACAGTACACTGGACAACAGGTTTAACATAACAGTACACTGGACAACAGGTTTAACATAACAGTACACTGGACAACAGGTCTAACATAACAGCACACTGGACAACAGGTCTAACATAACAGTACACTGGACAACAGGTTTAACATAACAGTACACTGGACAACAGGTTTAACATAACAGTACACTGGACAACAGGTCTAACATAACAGCACACTGGACAACAGGTCTAACATAACAGTACACTGGACAACAGGTCTAACATAACAGCACACTGGACAACAGGTTTAACATAACAGTACACTGGACAACAGGTTTAACATAACAGTACACTGGACAACAGGTTTAACATAACAGTACACTGGACAACAGGTTTAACATAACAGTACACTGGACAACAGGTCTAACATAACAGTATACAGCAATTCACTTAATGATAGCTTAATACAAATATTTACTTAATAGAAGGAAAACAAATCCAACTTCTGCTTAACAAGATGACATAACTCTTTCACGCTGGGCCTGACATTATATGCAGATTACATATATGATCAAAATAAACAAACATGTGCTTGACCAGCAAGCAGATAGTGACCACAGGTCAATGAAGTTGGTAATTAACAAGGTGTATGCCCTCCACCTTCCTAGAAGGTGGAACCATTTACTCACTAGAACTACAAGCAAACTGGAAGTGATAGTCTTTACAACATTGACATACATTTACTCACTAGAACTACAAGCAAACAGGAAGTGATAGTCTTTACAACATTGACATACATTTACTCACTAGAACTACAAGCAAACAGGAAGTGATAGTCTGCAAGAGTGGCAACTATACAATGAACAGAGGAAACACACATAGTTAGCGCCCATGTCAGTCTAAGACAAGTTATATAGATATATGGGGAGATATATGAGATATGGGAGATATAGGAGATATATGGGGAGATATATGGGAGATATATGGGAGATATTGGGAGATATAGGAGACTGCAAAAAACAATGTAAAACATTGTCATTGTTTTTGTAAATTTGTAAAACTACAGTACTTTGTTATTACGTGTTTCACCAATACAAGTTATATGGAAATGTACATAGATTGGGTTTAACAACAAACTACTTGAGAAATATACAAGTTGATGTCTGAAAACGTTGGAAGAACATATTACCACGTTTTCAATCATAACTTTCGTTGAAAGCTTTACATCCAGCAATTCATTGAGTTGTCTCTTGTCAGTGCTAAATCTAGAAATATTGGTTAGAATTGTTCAACTGAGTTCACCAGATCTGGAGTTATTTCTCATCAACAATTTGCAGGAAATAAAACTGTACAGAGAGATATCCACGCGGTGGGATAGCCAATCAGACATCAAGAAGGATGAGCAGATAAAAGGAAAGAAAAAGGTAATTCATATCTCACAGAAAGTGTTTTTCTTTACTGAAAGCATACACATAGATATGTAAAAACATACACATAGATATGTAAAAACATACACATAGATATGTAAAAACATACACATAGATATGTAAAAGCATACACATAGATATGTAAAAGCATACACATAGATATGTAAAAGCATACACTAATTTCATATATACATTAGAAACGCACATACATTCAATGCGCACGCACACACACATTATACGTATATATAATATGTAGTTCAAAGCAACATCAGCTTTTAAAAGTCTAAATAAAATATGGAACTGCAAGTTATATAACTAAATTACGAATTTTCAATTCAAATGTTGTATCAATCCTAACATATGCCAACGAGAGTTGGAAAATGACTAAAGATATAGAAAGCAAGTTGAATGCATTTGAAAATAGATGTCTGCGAAAAATAATGAATATAAAATGGAACACATTCAGGAGAAGTGATGAAATCAGAGACATGTCTGGTCAACCACTAGTGACAACTGTTATAAGAAAGAAAAGATGGAGATATGTCGGGCACACCTTGAGGAGAAATGATCAACGAATATCAAAGCAGGCATTGAAGTGAATGCAAAGGGTTCAAGAAAGTGAGGTCGACTTAAGGAGACCCCGAAACGAACTTTGCTGATAGAGGCAGGAAACATCGGTCTCAGTTCCATGTAGGAGATTGAGCGAGTTGCCCAGGATAGAGCGGTATGGAGAAATTACTTGCAGGCCCTATGTAACGTATAACGGTACGAGAGGAATTTTTATTATTTATTATTATTATATAGACATATATATATATATTGCATACATGACCTAAGGGGACCCTGAAACGAACTTTGCGAGAGAGGCAAGAAATATCGGTCTCAGTTCCATGGAGAAGATTGAGCGAGTTGGTCAGGTTAGAGCGGATTGAATAAATTGCTTGCAGGTCCTATGTAACGTATACCAGTACAAGAGGAATTATTATTATTATTATTATATATGCAGAAAAAACATTACATGTATATATATATATATTCTCACATACAAACATAGATTCATTAGAACAAACATATGCCCACATATACAAGAGTAAAAACATGGACACATTTTATGCATAGATAAGAGCCCTGTGAGTGCAGAAACAAAAGTACATGTTTTGGACATACATTTCTTCAACCTTAGATAGTATAGAAACAGGTACACATATATAAATATATATCTCTTGTGGAATCTTTTTTGTGGACATATAACCAAATCTTGACTGAATGTTACTGATGACTTTGTTACAAAGGACAAGTGTCGAAGAGATGTATACAAACACTCCAAAGACATCACAGACTCCATTTTACATATGATATACCGCCTCACAACCCTTCCAAACAAATATGGCTACATATCCAATATCGTCGCCTAGGGTTACATGGGAAACTACTCTAAACAAGTGAATATGCAGAATAAAGGGTAAAAGAGAGAAGAGCTGATAGAAAAACAATAAAACCGGAAGCAGGACGATCTATGGTGTAGTACTCTGCCGGAGGCATACCGTAGTGTGAGATCTGGGTGCAGGATTGTGGGTGGCGGCCAGCTAGAGATCTGTGGTGCGAAAGGTTAACATTCGACTTGCAGTGTACGACACACATGAAGTAACAGAGAGCCGAGTCTTAGTTGATGTCAAACATTAATTGAACGTTTTACCGGCAGCCATTAAGAGCAGTCAAATCAACAATGGAACAAAGGTTTCTTCTTTTCCTTCAACGAGTGAGCGGCTTCAGAGATCTTTCTCTTCGGCATAATGCCAAGTAGTGATATGAGAATGTGTGTCTTATTTGTTCCATTTTGCTGACCTAGAAGGATGGATGATTCTCCTGACATGATCCAACGCTTAATTCCCAAACAAATAGTACTCAACAGTTTCATGATGGTATGTATCGGAAATAGCAAACTATTTCTCATTATTTTGTACTGTTGAACTTTTGTCTTCGATCGACGATAATCTGTTCTCGGGGAACAATAACAATTAAGTCAGATAGTTAGACAATGTCAAGGATATCGGATAATACGTGCTCACGACATATTCTTCAACATACTTAACCCAACAACATATTCTTCAACATACTTAACCCAACAACATATTCTTCAACATACTTAACCCAACAACATATTCTTCAACATACTTAACCCAACAATATATTCTTCAACATACTTAACCCAACAACATATTCTTCAACATACTTAACCCAACAATATATACTTCAACATACTTAACCCAACAACATATTCTTCAACATACTTAACCCAACAACATATTCTTCAACATACTTAACCCAACAATATATTCTTCAACATACTTAACCCAACAACATATTCTTCAACATACTTAACCCAACAACATATTTTCTTCAACAATACTTAACCCAACAATATATTCTTCAACATACTTAACCAACAACATATTCTTCAACATACTATTCTTCACATACTTAACCAACAACATATTCTTCAACATACTTAACCCAACAACATATACTTCAACATACTTAACCCAACAACATATACTTCAACATACTTAACCCAACAACATATTCTTCAACACATGTAACCCAATAACGAAAACTTAAGCTTTCCGGACGATTTACCGCAAAAGAAACTAGACAAGAGACGTACGACTTAAATAATCACCAAATACTGAATGGCTCTAACATATCTGCATGATCGTTATTTAACATTGAATAAATAGAACATTTCTTTTTTTCACATTTATCAAATCGGACGTTTCATCATTGACCCCAAGAAACTAATCCCTAAATCCCTCTTGAGGACTGAAACTTCCTTTCTTCCCCGTCAGCTATTTCTTCCAAGATACTGGAAGATTGATGTCAAACGATACTCGCTAGTTTAAAGGTTAACCTGAAGATTGTAACCAGATCTTCGATATAGTGTTATTTTGATCTTCAAAGTTGCAAACCAGTACTAAACAAACACTTGTCAATCAGAATGTTTGGATAGGCCTGATCTGATCTCCAGAGTTTAACAATGGGATATATACACGCATTGAACGGACGATGTATCAAATTTCCAAATCACACATTAGCGATCTTACAGTTGAAATCTGAGATTTTCATTTGGTTTGTTCACAGAACGATACTTCGTCTTATATTGACTGTTCACTTTGACAGTAAACCATCGTATATGTGGTTATGTGATGCAAATAGTACAATCAAATTGTCACCGAAATTGCTACATATTCCATTCACCAGTGTGTTGCTGGGACCCACAAGGGAAGCAAAGAATAGTACCACTGCGACCTACAAGGCATGCCGTAAGAGGCGAATGATGTAGAACCTAGAGAAGCTACCATAGTAAATAAAATGCATCGCAGAAATCGGATGTGTTTGCTGCCTACTTGTAGGCGCTTAACTGGCACAGCGTAGAATCACTCTTATGTTATCACATACAAATCACACAGAGACTAGTTAAGAATATGTCGATATGGAGCGCTCCAAGAAGATGTTTAACAAAATGTAATACTGCTTGTTAGAACAGGTGTAGGACATGGAGAAACATGAGATTGATAGATTTAATGGACGTATGTCTAGTACATGTAATACTGCTTGTTAGGACGGTGTAGGACATGGAGAAACATGGGATTGATAGATTTAATGGTCGTATGTCTAGTACATGTAATACTGCTTGTTAGGACGGTGTAGGACATGGAGAAACATGAGACTGATAGATTTAATGGTCGTATGTCTAGTGCATGTAATACTGCTTGTTAGGACGGTGTAGGACATGGAGGAACATGAGATTGATAGATTTAATGGTCGTATGTCTAGTACATGTAATACTGCTTGTTAGGACGGTGTAGGACATGGAGAAACATGAGACTGATATATTTAATGGTCGTATGTCTAGTACATGTAATACTGCTTGTTAGGACGGTGTAGGACATTGGGGAACATGAGACTGATAGATTTAATGGTCGTATGTCTAGTACATGTAATACTGCTTGTTAGGACGGTGTAGGACATTGGGGAACATGAGACTGATAGATTTAATGGTCGTATGTCTAGTGCATGTAATACTGCTTGTTAGGACGGTGTAGGACATGGAGGAACATGAAACTGATAGATTTAATGGTCGTATGTCTAGTACATGTAATACTGCTTGTTAGGACGGTGTAGGACATGGAGGAACATGAGATTGATAGATTTAATGGTCGTATGTCTAGTACATGTAATACTGCTTGTTAGGACGGTGTAGGACATGGAGAAACATGAGACTGATAGATTTAATGGACGTATGTCTTGTGCAGTCACCGTGAAACTGTTCCGGTGAGGATTTTTTTGTTATGCCCCGACAGAAAAAAAACTTATTGACCTTACCGGGAATCGAATCCGGGTCTTCCTAATGGGAGCGCGGGTTCTAATCTTTTGGCCAGACACTCCCCTGATCGTTTTTATTAAGCACCTAAAAAATATCAATTTAAGTTATAAGTTCTCTGTCTCACATGACTCTGTCTCACATGACTCTGTCTCACATGACTGATATTGATCTGATTCACAGAATACTTCCTGATAGTGCCAAACACAAGCATCAAAGATCAATGTGAATATGTTTCTGTAGTATCTGCACCTGCTAGTCATAGCTCCGAGTGTTATATCAATTGTTACGATCAGCGCTTCTCAGTCTGTGGAACCAGCACCACTAGTGCACCACTAAGTTCGTCTGTATTTGTCAGTGATAATTCGTTGGATATATGCATATCTTCTTGTGTGTGAGGAGACTTCATCAAGTTGTTTGCACGTCAAACTTCAATTTAATCCTTCGGTTTTCTTTTACATTCGTATTTTTGGTCTTGTTAATTTGGTTTTTAATCTGGCCTGTTCCAATGTGAAACACATCGTCTTTTCCAGGTTAAGGTAGTGATCGCAAGCTTATACACCCTCTGGTTAGATGGTTACTGTTCAAATATGTATCTATTTTTGACTTCGATTCGCCCAAGTGGTTACCGGGGCCCAAATTTGTGGTGTAAAGAATAGAACCATTGTTACCTGCCACGCATGTCGTAAGAGGCGACTAAGGAGGTTTGGATGAAATCGAATGCATGTGTCCTAAACGTGTAGAAGCGTGTGCAACGTATACACGTTCTTGGTAAAGATCAAACATATCACAAAGAGTGATTAAAATTGGTTGTAAAGAACGGACGCGAAGAAGAAGAAGAAGAATTAGAAGAGACTATTCGATTGTGTGCAAAGACCTGATTCTGTAGACGTACGCCAGATGGTGATGTTTGATTTTCAGACGAAACAAATAATGCATTTGAAGATTGTAGAATTTGTCCGATCTGTATCCAATGTTTTATTTGCTAAATGTTGCTAGTACTTGAAGATAAGATAAAGTGATATCTGCACAGTGACGATAACAACAACATGATTTATGTCTTGTTGTACATCTATAGTGACTATAACACCATGATTCCTCCTTCTAGTGACTATAACACCATGGTTCCTCATGTCTTGTTGTACATCTATAGTGACGTACATGTTCCTCTTCTAGTACTATCACCATGGTTCCTCCTGTCTTGTTGTACATCTATAGTGACTATAACACCATGGTTCCTCCTGTCTTGTTGTACATCTATAGTGACTATAACACCATGGTTCCTCCTGTCTTGTTGTACATCTATAGTGACTATAACACCATGGTTCCTCCTGTCTTGTTGTACATCTATAGTGACTATAACACCATGGTTCCTCCTGTCTTGTTGTACATCTATAGTGACTATAACACCATGGTTCCTCCTGTCTTGTTGTACATCTATAGTGACGATAACACCATGGTTCCTCCTGTCTTGTTGTACATCTATAGTGACTATAACACCATGGTTCCTCCTGTCTTGTTGTACATCTATAGTGACTATAACACCATGGTTCCTCCTGTCTTGTTGTACATCTATAGTGACTATAACACCATGGTTCCTCCTGTCTTGTACATCTATAGTGACTATAACACCATGGTTCCTCCTGTCTTGTTGTACATCTATAGTGACGATAACACCATGGTTCCTCCTGTCTTGTTGTACATCTATAGTGACTATAACACCATGGTTCCTCCTGTCTTGTTGTACATCTATAGTGACTATAACACCATGGTTCCTCCTGTCTTGTTGTACATCTATAGTGACTATAACACCATGGTTCCTCCTGTCTTGTTGTACATCTATAGTGACTATAACACCATGGTTCCTCCTGTCTTGTACATCTATAGTGACTATAACACCATGGTTCCTCCTGTCTTGTACATCTATAGTGACTATAACACCATGGTTCCTCATGTCTTGTTGTACATCTATAGTGACTATAACACCATGGTTCCTCCTGTCTTGTACATCTATAGTGACTATAACACCATGGTTCCTCTGTCTTGTGTACATCTATAGTGACGATAACACCATGGTTCCTCCTGTCTTGTTGTACATCTATAGTGACGATAACACCATGGTTCCTCCTGTCTTGTTGTACATCTATAGTGACGATAACACCATGGTTCCTCCTGTCTTGTTGTACATCTATAGTGACTATAACACCATGGTTCCTCCTGTCTTGTTGTACATCTATAGTGACGATAACACCATTGTTCCTCCTGTCTTGTTGTACATTTATAGTGACATACACATGATTTATGTCTTGTTGTACATCTATAGTGACTATAACACCATGGTTCCTCCTGTCTTGTTGTACATCTATAGTGACGATAACACCATGGTTCCTCCTGTCTTGTTGTACATCTATAGTGACTATAACACCATGGTTCCTCCTGTCTTGTTGTACATCTATAGTGACTATAACACCATGGTTCCTCCTGTCTTGTTGTACATCTATAGTGACGATAACACCATGGTTCCTCTTGTCTTGTTGTACATTTATAGTGACTATACAACATGATTTATGTCTTGTTGTACATTTATAGTGACGATAACAACATGATTCTTGTCTTCTTTCTTTCTTTCATTCTTACAACCAATTTTAATCACTTTTGTGATATGTTTGATCTTGCCAAGAACTGTAAACGTTGCACATTGTTTGTAGGCCTAGACTTAGCTTTACACCTTTAGAACATTTGCATCCGATTTCAGCCAAACCTCTAGTCTCTTGACATGCGTGGCAGATAGCAGTGGTTCTATTCTTTACACCCAAATGTAGGCCCCTAACCATTTAGGCGATGATTCTTGTATTGTACATTTATAGTGACTCATAACATACTTATGATGCTTGATGATTCTTGTATTGTACATTTATAGTGACTATAACAACATGATTCTTGTATTGTTTTTGGTAACCATAGGTTATAGTGTGTATGAGCGTCCATAGGTTAATGCATATACTAAGTATCCCCCCCCCACCACTCTCTCAAAAGTGGCATTTTGATAAAAGTTTTATGCGAATTTCAACTGTTGCAATTTTCTCTGAGTAAGATACCATCAATTTTCTCTGGGTAAAATACCATCAATTTTCTCTGAGTAAAATACGATCAATTTTGTTAAAACTAATTTTGTCTCACTCTCCACCCGTTCGTGGAAAAATATATGGTGACGCCCATGCTGGTGTGTGCAGATGTGATCTGAGTTTAAGAGCAATTGTATATTGTGTCACTTATGCGCCTTCAATCGTTGCCATACATTGGATTTCTGCGACGCTTTTTATTTACTAGGGTAACTTCCTAGACCCCTACCTCAGTCGCCTCTTACGGCATGCTTTGTAGTTCACCGTGTTACTATTCTTTGCTTCCATTGCTGGTCCCGGCGCTACACGAGCGGTTGTATAATTTAAACAGAAGAAGAAACAATTCATTGAGCATCAGTAACACAAACTAAATATAGAGAACTTTCAGTTTCATTTCTACTTTACTGACATAACACTGTTGGTAACTTTCTTCTCTTCTCTCTCTCTTTCTCTCTCTCTCTCTCTCTTTCTCTTCCCTTCTCTCTCTTTCTCTCTCTCTCTCTCTCTCTCTCTCTCTCTCACACACACACAGTTTCATTTCTACTTTACTGACATAACACTGTTGGTAACTTTCTCTCTCTCTCTCTCTCACACACACACACACACAGTTTCATTTCTACTTTACTGACATAACACTGTTGGTAACTTTCTCTCTCTCTCACACACACACACACACACACACACACACAGCTTCATTTCTACTTTACTGACATAACACTGTTGGTAACTTTCTCTCTCTATTTCTCTCTCTCTCTCTCTCTCTCTCTCTCACACACACAACTTCATTTCTACTTTACTGACATAACACTGTTGGTAACTTTCTCTCTCTTTCTCTCTTTCTCTCTCTCTCACACACACAACTTCATTTCTACTTTACTGACATAACACTGTTGGTAACTTTCTCTCTCTCTCTCTCTCTCACACACACACACACACACATTTCACAAAGTGTAACAGACAAAATCAAAGTTCAAGGAAAGTGTCCACACTTTGACTGACCCATTGTCAACTGGAATAATAAATATGGCTCTGGTCACCACACACGCACACACTATCAATAAATTAATCGCACCTTCTGTTCAAACGTAGTGTCATGTGGCTCGTGAAAGACCGCCAGTTTCACTGACTGTTTGTCCCCTTTGTTAACTGTTGACAGTTTACTCCGTCAGATCTTCGAAGTCAGGATGAATTTATTCGGTGGCCTTTGACCCTCACGGTGAAGGTTTCTCTCAAAGGTGGCAAAAAGTCAAAATATTTCTGACATTGACCGGCTCGAGTTTCCGAATTGTTTTTTTTTTTAAAAGTCGAACGGTTGAACGATCGGAGATTGAATGTGGCCACCCACGCCGATCCCTCAACGCCTCACCGTTCATTCTTGTCGGCTGGTCGCGATGTCATCCTCCCTTAGGTCAAGTACCGAGATTTGTATCTCTAACGAACTTAACAGACCACTGGACGACACCACGTCATCTGCTTTCCTAACCTGGGGACATCTATTTTATCCCTGGTGTTAGTCTAGAAAGATCATAACAAAAAATGCGACGTTAGGGATATCCCAAAGGATACAATTGACGATCTTTCTCAGCGAGGTATTTCAGTTGGAATTCAGACTGTTTCATTTTATCAGCACCATCTTGGATTCTCCTCACTGACTGAGTTAATTCCTATTTTTCATTTGTGTTGGCCTATACAATCTGATATCACCAAAACAAGGTTCGTCCTTAGGTTGAAAGTGACGTGCCTCGGCTTAAAGAGGTTTTAATACTCTACATAACAAACAAACACAAAATTTCCTGATATGAATACCACAGATAGAGAGAGAGATATAAAACAACAATAACAATACCATTCAGTCTTTTGAACACAGAGAAAATCATCAAACAATTATGTTATGAATACCACAGAGAGAGAGAGATAAAACAATTCTAAGGACTATCAAGACTCTAAACCAACGGAAAAATTAATAAACAATCTAAGATATGCAGATGACATGAGCAATGATAGCTGAGAATAAGCAAGAACTACCAGGAACTAGTAGACCAACTAGATAAAATAGACAAGGAATATATATTGAGCATCTAGAACACGACTGCTATTGTTAGCAGCAAAGAAGGAAGAAATTAAAAGAAATCTACAAAAATACACCAACTACTGAAACAAATAAACAAAACTTTATATTAACATTTTTATCCCGTCTTTCAGTAGAGGACCATCTCCCCATACAAGGTCGGATGTAATTGCATATTCAATATATTTTGTCAGATCATACCTAGTGTTTTCATCTCAAGACTTTCTACCTCTATTCCGATCAGAAGTAGTGCATCTCCGTATTAAAATATGTCGGTTTATTGAGATCTTGCGTCTCTTTCATTTCATTACATTTTGAAATCTTGCACATCTCTTGGTGTTATATCCAGCTCAAATTGCAATCTTTCTCTTGCTCGTTGCTCAGCTCTTTTGTTGTCCGAGTTAAATTGCAGTCTTTCTCTTGCTCGTTGCTCAGCTCTTGTGTTGTCCGAGTTAAATTGCAATCTTTCTCTTGCTCAGCTCTTGGTCTTGTGTTGTCCGAGTTAAATTGCAGTCTTTCTCTTGCTCGATGCTCAGCTCTTGATGTTGTGTCCGAGTTAAATTGCAATCTTTCTCTTGCTCGTTGCTCAGCTCTTGATGTTGTGTCCGAGTTAAATTGCAATCTTTCTCTTGTTCGTTGCTCAGCTCTTGTGTTGTCCGAGTTAAATTGCAATCTTTCTCTTGCTCGTTGCTCAGCTCTTGATGTTGTGTCCGAGTTAAATTGCAATCTTTCTCTTGTTCGTTGCTCAGCTCTTGTGTTGTCCGAGTTAAATTGCAATCTTTCTCTTGCTCGTTGCTCAGCTCTTGATGTTGTGTCCGAGTTAAACTGCAATCTTTCTCTTGTTCGTTGCTCAGCTCTTGTGTTGTCCGAGTTAAATTGCAATCTTTCTCTTGCTCAGCTCTTGGTCTTGTGTTGTCCGAGTTAAATTGCAGTCTTTCTCTTGCTCGATGCTCAGCTCTTGATGTTGTGTCCGAGTTAAATTGCAATCTTTCTCTTGCTCGTTGCTCAGCTCTTGATGTTGTGTCCGAGTTAAATTGCAATCTTTCTCTTGTTCGTTGCTCAGCTCTTGTGTTGTCCGAGTTAAATTGCAATCTTTCTCTTGCTCGTTGCTCAGCTCTTGATGTTGTGTCCGAGTTAAATTGCAATCTTTCTCTTGTTCGTTGCTCAGCTCTTGTGTTGTCCGAGTTAAATTGCAATCTTTCTCTTGCTCGTTGCTCAGCTCTTGATGTTGTGTCCGAGTTAAACTGCAATCTTTCTCTTGTTCGTTGCTCAGCTCTTGTGTTGTCCGAGTTAAATTGCAATCTTTCTCTTGCTCAGCTCTTGGTCTTGTGTTGTCCGAGTTAAATTGCAGTCTTTCTCTTGCTCGTTGCTCAGCTCTTGATCTTGTGTCCGAGTTAAATTGCAATCTTTCTCTTGCTCGTTGCTCAGCTCTTGATGTTACATCCAGCTTAAATTGCAGTCTTTCTATTGCTCGTAACCTTCCTTGTAATTCTGTCTTCGAATGTCTTGTTTTCTGTGCGTGTCAAAACTATTACTATTATTTATAATTGCTGTATGGGAATGTATCGATATTTTTGTAGGGATATATTTGCAGTGTATTAAATGTGTCTATTCGTTATCATTGTCAGACAACTGACACTCATTGTCAGACAACTGACACTCATTGTCAGACAACTGACACTCATTGTCAGACAACTGACACTCATTGTCAGACAACTGACACTCATTGTCAGACAACTGACACTGATCAAAGCCCTTCTCCACCTTCTTGTGAAACAAACTGCAACGCTGTAATACAACAAAGTGAGTAGGGATCAAGTGGTTAGCTACCTACGAGAAGGTAATAGTGTAAGAAGAGCTGCGTATGTTATGAGATTGACTGGCTCATCAGACGTACAACACTTCAGAGTGATAGCGTCTACATGTGTTTAATTCCATCACCAAAGTTTTGAGATTGAGTCATATATAGCATATATATTGTGCATCTGTGTTTGTGACAGCCATCCACGTCAGCGGGACAACATTGAGTCATATATAGCATATATATTGTGCATCTGTGTTTGTCACAGCCATCCACGTCAGCGGGACAACATTGAGTCATATATAGCATATATATTGTGCATCTGTGTTTGTCACAGCCATCCACGTCAGCGGGACAATGTGTTTATTGGTCAAAGTAATACATTTTTAACTGGTTATACTGTGTGTTAGCAAATTAGCTCAGACTATAAGTAGTGTCTCTAGTGCTAAGATAGAAGAGCTTCACTTCCTACAATACAGAAGAGATCACATATTTTTTTTCGACCCAGAAGCACTTGAGCTCTCAGTTGTTCGGCTCGGTGCCATGGACATCGTAACCCTTCGGTTTGGTGCCACGAACACCGTAAATCTGGAGAACCTGTGGCTTTTCTGCCAGCCCGCGGAATTGAATCGCACTTCCAGGGGGCTTGTCAACCGTCGTCCAACACTATACGAACACGCTGGGCAAGAGACCACATATAGACCCCCATCTGTGTAGGAGTCTTCACATTTTACAGCGTAGTACACCATGCAGAGAACTTGTGAAGTCTTCTCGTAAATAAACAACTGCAATGATCATATTTCCGGCCAGCTCTACATAACAAGACAAAAGAAAGAATAGAATTTGACGCCTTTAATCGTGGCCAACGTTACTAACTGGCCACAACGCAATATTATTCAAGATGGAGGGTGAGGCGGATTATTCAAACGTGTTTAGTAAACATATGGACATTTTAGTAAACATACGAACTCAAACAGACTTCTTTAGTAAACATAACAACAAAATAACGATGCCTAGTAAGTGCTGTGTACCAAAATGTAGATCAAATTACGATTGTAATTATATATGTATAATATAAGTTAATTTAACAAGTACCTTCTTCAGTAAACCTAACTGTTGTCAGTGTTGTAAACATAACAATAAAATAACGATGCCTAGCTAGTAAGTAATGTGTACCAAAATGTAGATCAAATTACGATTATAATTATATGTGTATAATTTAACAATTACCTTCTTTAATAAACATAACAACAAAATAATGCTGCCTAGAAAGTGTAAGTAACGTTGGCCACGCTTTAATCCAGTATTTCCTAATTGCAACAACACTCATGGCAAGTATTGTATGTCTTTTTATGATAAAAACCTTTTCTTCTTTTTACTCTTACACATCTATCTTATCTCTTCTACTTTTCTTCTTGTCATTATCTACACACTTCTTGTATGAAAGCTACCGGTAAAATGTTCAAACTGTGTTCATTTCTTCATATTCTCAGATATCTATTTGACAAGTTCTCCAGTTACAGTTAAACAATATCATCAAATATGCGTAACTAGTTCTCATAGAAGAAAAGGAGATTTGTGAGACTGAGATACATTGTTTGGTGATAACAAGTCAACAAGAAAGCCAAGAGAAACTAGAGTATCAAGTCAACAAGAAGCCAAGAGAAACTAGAGTATACAAGTCAACAAGAAAGCCAAGAGAAACTAGAGTATACAAGTCAACAAGAAAGCCAAGAGAAACTAGAGTATACAAGTCAACAAGAAAGCCAAGAGAAACTAGAGTATACAAGTCAACAAGAAAGCCAAGAGAAACTAGAGTATACAAGTCAACAAGAAAGCCAAGAGAAACTAGAGTATACAAGTCAACAAGAAAGCCAAGAGAAACTAGAGTATACAAGTCAACAAGAAAGCCAAGAGAAACTAGAGTATACAAGTCAACAAGAAAGCCAAGAGAAACTAGAGTATGTATAAGAGAAATCAGAAGAAAACAAACAAACTAAATCATTGGAAAATTGTATCTTCTGTGTTGTTCTGCTTCTAGTGGAAGTCCATGTTTTGCCATTAATTTATTAACTACCGCTTTGTATCCAAATTCTACAATCGTGCATTTTAGTTTTGTACTTTTCAAGAGATCCCTGATCTCAGTGTAGGTGAGATCGAGTTCCTAGTCATATCGTAGACCGATGATAAAACGTAAGTCCCGTGTTCAATGTGAGCACGTAAAAAGCACTTGGCTGTTCAAACTCGAAATGAGCAGGTTGGAAAGCCGCTGCCTGGCCAAAATTTATTTTAAAAAAAAAAGATTAAAAATAAAATTCCTACACAATATCATCACCTTCAAATTACATCGGGTACCGTCGCCGGTGCTACGGAGTACGTGCACTGCAGCTGAACTCGTCCTGTGTAAGAAAGAGATAGGAGCACACATGGTTACTCACCGAAGTGCAATGATGATGATCCTTAACAATCAATCAATTAATCATTAATTGATATTCACAAAGACAATCGTTCCATGCAAGATCATGAAAAATAAGAGAATGAGATTTGAATGTTTCTGGATATTTTGGTGGTGCGATGAACATGCGAGCCCATGAGATTACCATAATAGACTTGCTGGATATGCTTGGAAGGATTGAGTCTGTCTTGCTGGATATGCTTGGAAGGATCGAGTCTGACTTGGTGGATATGCTTCGAAGGATGGAGTTTGACTTGGTGGATATGCTTCGAAGGATCGAGTTTGACTTGGTGGATATGCTTAGAAGGATCGAGTTTGACTTGGTGGATATGATTAGAAGGATCGAATCTGACGTTGGATATGCTTCGAAGGATCGAGTCTGACTTGGTGGATATCCTTCGAAGGATCGAATCTGACTTGGTGGATATGCTTCGAAGGACCGAGTCTGAAAGTCTGCGCGCGGAATAGATAGACAGCATTTGGCGCAAACATCTCAAGACCATGCCTTAACTGTACCCAGCTGGGCATGCTGGAGTGCAGTGCACCGAATTATCTTGCAAAGAATGTCCCTACTCAATCTAGCAGAAGTATAAACAGAGATGCTGTAATCAATCATGCACTCATTTGTGCGACATAGCGAGTGTGGACATTGAAACAATTGCTAAAATTAGGAGTTAAGTGGACAAGTCTGACAGTGTTGTCTTTGTGATAGAGAGAGATAATACTAAGCAAAGTTTCATAAGATACTTTGCTCTCGCTCTCATGTGAGCATGTGGACTATGAAGTGGTTTCTTCAGCACAGAGGACGCAGCAAGCATGAGAATGCCCAATGTGCCACGATGTCGATCGCATAGTATAACATCTCATAAACTTGTTTATATTTATAGAAGTAAATAGCTAATAATTTCAAAGAATTGGCCAGTGAAGCAAAAAGAGAAGGTTATTTATGGGATATCATAATACATGTCTGTGGTGATAAGTCACTGCATCAACTTGGGACAGTTTCATGGCAGAATCAACAGGATAACTACCAGTCAGTGTTTACCTAATTTACCTGACTCGATGCCCTATTGACAACATATGCAGAAAAGATCAGGCTCATTCAGCGTTATGGATCAGATAGAATAAGATGATAAGGATGACCATCAGGATATTGGGAACGTTCTTCGTGATATTACTAACACTGTAGTACCTGATATTACTAACACTGTAGTACCTGATATTACTAACACTGTAGTACCTGATATTACTAACACTGTAGTACCTGATATTACTAACACTGTAGTACCTGATATTACTAACACTGTAGTACCTGATATTATTACTAACACTGTAGTACCTGATATTACTAACATTGTAGTACCTGATATTACTAACACTGTAGTACCTGATATTACTAACACTGTAGTACCTGATATTACTAACACTGTAGTACCTGATTTCATAACAAAGTAGGATGATGTTAATGCACTCAAAACCAGCCACAGCACTGCTCCAGGGTTTGAAGAAGGTGTTCAGTATCACCACATCAAACAGCTGGACGAGATTGGTATTAATGCAATTAATTGTTTTTCAACAACAGTATATGGGGGAGTGATGTGGTATCTTAGGATTGATCACCATAGCTATTGACAACATCTGCAGAAATATTGGAAAGATACTAGACTGATCAGCAGCTACCGTATACTTACCTTACAAAATGTATATGGCAAATTACTGGAGAGTGTAGAGACCATAAAAAGGTAATGTGTCACTTAGAGACCACATTCTCCATGCTACGTTGAGTAACTACCAGCCAATGAAAGGGACTTGGGACAATGTTGGTACATTTGCTTATGATGTGAATGTGGGCTTTCAATCCAATCAAGACTCTTGCTGTGGTCATTGACTTGGAGGATTCGTATAATAAATTAGACTATTCAATCATGATACTCTCTTTGCTAAAATGTTATGTTAATCTTTGACCTGTGAACTGTGTGTTAATCTTTGACCTGTGAACTGGATAGTTGTTTCTATGATGGAGAGGACCAATACATTATGTTTAAGAACATGGACGTCAAAGTCTACATTTACATGCCTGAGATTACCACAGGGTTCATCTCTAGGCAGTCAAGTTACAGTCAAACGGATTGGGTAGGTCATTGATCTCTGCAGATGAAATCTTAATATATATAGGACTGGATCAGAAAGACAAGAAGTGGTTGAAGACATACAGGAAAAAATGCATGCCATCTTGCTTTAGTGTAAGGAGTCTCGCTCTCAAATCAATCGTGAGATGGCGCGTAGGTTGTGGTGCTTTATGAATAGCTACATAGTCAGGGCTGAACTACACAGTCAACTTTGATGGGCAGACTTTTGAGCGTCGTGACAGGCTGCACTGTCTTGTAATATCATTTGATCGTAGTCTATATTTTTAAACATCATGATGAATAAACGATACACCGTTACAAGCGTGATCCTGCAGCTCTGTTATGGTAGCCGCACAATTTCAGCAGAGGCTACATGTTCTTCTGTTCCATCAACTAGTTATGTTCGTGGTAGACTACGGACTTGGCATCCTCACGATAACCAAAAGGGAAAGAATAGATCCCAATGAATGGTAGCATGATCAACTTCCACAACGTTATCATTACTCTTGGAATAGAATGTAGAGATTGAGACAACATGAACACTGAAATCGAAATTGAGCAGCTGTTATCAGAGACTGCAACTGATGACGATGCTGTTGTCTACGCTAGGTCTGCGCGTTGTGGTGAGACGTTTATGTACATCATTAAATAACCATAGACTCGTATATTTTGGTATAATGTCAAGAAAGCTTATAGTATTTCATCATATACAACATATAGTACATAGTAGTACAACATATACAAAATCAACGCACAGCAACTGGTATATCTGATTTCCGTCTGATCTGAAAGGTTTTATGTTACATGCGGCTCCCCCTTGCACACACTATCGAATACGCTGCTGACAGAAATATGCTGATAACTGATTAGAACAAGTTACTTTATCTACCCTGCTCTGTTATTAGTAGTTACCACCAATTATTCTCTGAAATGTGAACCTCATCATTTAGACGTGGAAGTAAAGTCAAACATCGTCTAAGCTTCATTCTATAGTACGACTTCCATCTTCAATTCCAGGGATAACAGTGTTATTTCCAGAAATGTTACAATGAGAAAGATATCACACTAATAGTTTGTTGTGACTTCTTACAAAACATTTGAAGAGTGGTTATGAAATCTTTCATCACTGAATGTGTATATTTTCTTAGTGCTACAACAACTAATACATTAGTAGTACAAAGGAGTGTATGTATCTCTTAGTTTTCTTCTTTAGTTAGGATTTCTTCTGCAGTTTTCTTTCATTTGTTCGTTTCCTTCTTTAGTTGGGATTTCTTCTGCAGTTTTATTTCATCTGCAGTTTTCTTTCATTTGTTCGTTTCCTTCTTTAGTTAGGATTTCTTCTGCAGTTTTATTTCATCTGCAGTTTTCTTTCATTTGTTCGTTTCCTTCTTTAGTTAGGATTTCTTCTGCAGTTTTATTTCATCTGCAGTTTTCTTTCATTTGTTCGTTTCCTTCTTTAGTTAGGATTTCTTCTGCAGTTTTATTTCATGTGTTCGTTTCTTCTTTAGTTAGGATTTCTTCTGCAGTTTTCTTTCATTTGTTCGTTTTCTTCTTTAGTTAGGATTTCTTCTGCAGTTTTCTTTCATTTGTTCGTTTTCTTCTTTAGTTAGGATTTCTTCTGCAGTTTTATTTCATTTGTTCGTTTCCTTCTTTAGTTAGGATTTCTTCTGCAGTTTTATTTCATGTGTTCGTTTCCTTCTTTAGTTAGGATTTCTTCTGCAGTTTTATTTCATTTGTTCGTTTCCTTCTTTAGTTAGGATTTCTTCTGCAGTTTTATTTCATCTGCAGTTTTCTTTCATTTGTTCGTTTCCTTCTTTAGTAAGGATTTCTTCTGCAGTTTTATTTCATCTGCAGTTTTCTTTCATTTGTTCGTTTCCTTCTTTAGTAAGGATTTCTTCTGCAGTTTTCTTTCATTTGTTCGTTTCCTTCTTTAGTAAGGATTTCTTCTGCAGTTTTATTTCATCTGCAGTTTTCTTTTATTTGTTCGTTTCCTTCTTTAGTTAGGATTTCTTCTGCAGTTTTCTTTCATTTGTTCGTTTCCTTCTTTACTAGGATTTCTTCTGCAGTTTTATTTCATTTGTTCGTTTCCTTCTTTACTAGGATTTCTTCTGCAGTTTTATTTCATTTGTTCGTTTCCTTCTTTAGTTAGGATTTCTTCTGCAGTTTTATTTCATTTGTTCGTTTTCTTCTTTAGTAAGGATTTCTTCTGCAGTTTTCTTTTATTTGTTCGTTTCCTTCTTTAGTAAGGATTTCTTCTGCAGTTTTCTTTTATTTGTTCGTTTCCTTCTTTAGTTAGGATTTCTTCTGCAGTTTTATTTCATCTCATCGTTTCCTTCTTTAGTAAGGATTTCTTCTGCAGTTTTCTTTTATTTGTTCGTTTTCTTCTTTAGTTAGGATTTCTTCTGCAGTTTTCTTTCATTTGTTCGTTTTCTTCTTTAGTTATGATTTCTTCTGCAGTTTTATTTCATCTCATCGTTTCCTTCTTTGGTAAGGATTTCTTCTGCAGTTTTCTTTTATTTGTTCGTTTTCTTCTTTAGTTAGGATTTCTTCTGCAGTTTTCTTTTATTTGTTCGTTTCCTTCTTTAGTAAGGATTTCTTCTGCAGTTTTCTTTTATTTGTTCGTTTCCTTCTTTAGTTAGGATTTCTTCTGCAGTTTTCTTTTATTTGTTCGTTTCCTTCTTTAGTAAGGATTTCTTCTGCAGTTTTCTTTTATTTGTTCGTTTTCTTCTTTAGTAAGGATTTCTTCTGCAGTTTTCTTTCATTTGTTCGTTTCCTTTTTTAGTTAGGATTTCTTCTGCAGTTTTATTTCATCTCATCGTTTCCTTCTTTGGTAAGGATTTCTTCTGCAGTTTTCTTTTATTTGTTCGTTTCCTTCTTTAGTTAGGATTTCTTCTGCAGTTTTGTTTTATTTGTTCGTTTCCTTCTTTAGTAAGGATTTCTTCTGCAGTTTTCTTTTATTTGTTCGTTTCCTTCTTTAGTTAGGATTTCTTCTGCAGTTTTCTTTTATTTGTTCGTTTTCTTCTTTAGTAAGGGTTTCTTCTGCAGTTTTCTTTTATTTGTTCGTTTCTTCTTTAGTAAGATTTCTTCTGCAGTTTCTTTCATTTGTTCGTTTCCTTTTTGTAGGATTTCTTCTGAGTTTTCTTCATCTGTTCGTTTCCATCTTTAGTAAGGATTTCTTCTGCAGTTTTCTTTTATTTGTTCGTTTCCTTCTTTAGTAAGGATTTCTTCTGCAGTTTTCTTTTATTTGTTCGTTTCCTTCTTTAGTTGGGATTTCTTCTGCAGTTTTCTTTTATTTGTTCGTTTTCTTCTTTAGTAAGGATTTCTTCTGCAGTTTTCTTTTATTTGTTCGTTTCCTTCTTTAGTTAGGATTTCTTCTGCAGTTTTCTTTCATTTGTTCGTTTCCTTCTTTAGTAAGGATTTCTTCTGAAGTTTTCTTTCATCTGTTCGTTTCCTTCTTTAGTAAGGATTTCTTCTGCAGTTTTCTTTTATTTGTTCGTTTCCTTCTTTAGTTAGAATTTCTTCTGAAGTTTTCTTTCATCTCATCGTTTCCTCTTTAGTTAGAATTTCTTCTGAAGTTTTCTTCATTTGTTCTTTCCTCTTTAGTTAGAATTTCTTCTGAAGTTTTCTTTCATTTGTTCGTTTTCTTCTTTAGTAAGAATTTCTTCTGAAGTTTTCTTTCATCTGTTCGTTTCCTTCTTTAGTTAGAATTTCTTCTGCAGTTTTCTTTTATTTGTTCGTTTCCTTCTTTAGTTAGAATTTCTTCTGCAGTTTTCTTTTATTTGTTCGTTTTCTTCTTTAGTTAGGATTTCTTCTGCAGTTTTCTTTTATTTGTTCGTTTCCTTCTTTAGTAAGGATTTCTTCTGTTTTCTTTCATTTATTCGTTTCCTTCTTTAGTAAGGATTTCTTCTGCAGTTTTCTTTCATTTGTTCATTTCCTTCTTTAGTTAGGATTTCTTCTGCAGTTTTCTTTCATTTGTTCGTTTCCTTCTTTAGTAAGGATTTCTTCTGCAGTTTTCTTTTATTTGTTCGTTTCCTTCTTTAGTTAGGATTTCTTCTGAAGTTTTCTTTCATCTGTTCGTTTCCATCTTTAGTAAGGATTTCTTCTGCAGTTTTCTTTTATTTCTTCGTTTCCTTCTTTAGTTAGGATTTCTTCTGCAGTTTTCTTTAATCTCATCGTTTCCTTCTTTAGTTAGAATTTCTTCTGAAGTTTTTTCATTTGTTCGTTTCCCTTTTTTAGTTAGAATTTCTTCTGAAGTTTTCTTTCATCTGTTCGTTTCCATCTTTAGTAAGGATTTCTTCTGCAGTTTTCTTTTATTTGTTCGTTTCCTTCTTTAGTTAGAATTTCTTCTGAAGTTTTCTTTCATCTCATCGTTTCCTTCTTTAGTTAGAATTTCTTCTGAAGTTTTCTTTCATTTGTTCGTTTCCTTCTTTAGTTAGAATTTCTTCTGAAGTTTTCTTTCATTTGTTCGTTTTCTTCTTTAGTAAGAATTTCTTCTGAAGTTTTCTTTCATCTGTTCGTTTCCTTCTTTAGTTAGAATTTCTTCTGAAGTTTTCTTTCATTTGTTCGTTTCCTTCTTTAGTTAGAATTTCTTCTGAAGTTTTCTTTCATTTGTTCGTTTCCTTCTTTAATTAGAATTTCTTCTGAAGTTTTTTCATTTGTTCGTTTCCCTTTTTTAGTAAGGATTTCTTCTGCAGTTTTCTTTCATTTGTTCGTTTCCTTCTTTAGTTAGGATTTCTTCTGCAGTTTTGTTTTATTTGTTCGTTTCCTTCTTTAGTAAGGATTTCTTCTGCAGTTTTCTTTTATTTGTTCGTTTCCTTCTTTAGTTAGGATTTCTTCTGCAGTTTTCTTTTATTTGTTCGTTTTCTTCCTTAGTTAGGATTTCTTCTGCAGTTTTCTTTTATTTGTTCGTTTCCTTCTTTAGTTAGAATTTCTTCTGAAGTTTTCTTTCATCTGTTCGTTTCCTTCTTTAGTAAGGATTTCTTCTGCAGTTTTCTTTTATTTGTTCGTTTTCTTCTTTAGTTAGGATTTCTTCTGCAGTTTTCTTTTATTTGTTCGTTTTCTTCTTTAGTTAGGATTTCTTCTGCAGTTTTCTTTTATTTGTTCGTTTCCTTCTTTAGTTAGGATTTCTTCTGCAGTTTTCTTTTATTTGTTCGTTTCCTTCTTTAGTTAGAATTTCTTCTGAAGTTTTCTTTCATCTCATCGTTTCCTTCTTTAGTTAGAATTTCTTCTGAAGTTTTCTTTCATCTCATCGTTTCCTTCTTTAGTTAGAATTTCTTCTGAAGTTTTCTTTCATTTGTTCGTTTCCTTCTTTAGTTAGAATTTCTTCTGAAGTTTTCTTTCATCTCATCGTTTCCTTCTTTAGTTAGGATTTCTTCTGAAGTTTTCTTTCATCTCATTGTTTCCTTCTTTAGTTAGAATTTCTTCTGCAGTTTTCTTTTATTTGTTCGTTTCCTTCTTTAGTTAGAATTTCTTCTGAAGTTTTCTTTCATCTGTTCGTTTCCTTCTTTAGTTAGAATTTCTTCTGAAGTTTTCTTTCATCTGTTCGTTTCCTTCTTTAGTTAGAATTTCTTCTGAAGTTTTCTTTCATCTGTTCGTTTCCTTCTTTAGTTAGAATTTCTTCTGAAGTTTTCTTTCATCTGTAGAAAAGATACCGCCTGGTCCCACGAGTAGATATATTTCAATTGAATTAAAGTTTCTTACTTTGGAAAAAAAAACTCTTCTTTCTGTCTTTCTTTTTTTTTTCTCCAATCCTGGTTTGTCTCACATCGTCAAGATAAGAACTTTCTAGAACGAGCTCTAGTGTGAACTTCATAAATAGTGTCTTTCGTCGCAGTTTTCTCTGAGGTCCATCTTTTGCGTGGACGACCTTTTGCTTTGTATCCATTGTATCCGAGCAACAGTACGGGGCAAAAAAAAAGCCCAACTCTTTGCACTTAATATTAGCAGTGCGCAGGTACTTAAACACAATGTCTATGGGGATCATATGTGGAAGACGTTCCTTCTGTGGAAGACGTTCCTTCTGTGGAAGACGTTCCTTCTGTGGAAGACGTTCCTTCTGTGGAAGACGTTTCT
Source organism: Arion vulgaris (assembly GCA_020796225.1). Taxonomy (NCBI): domain Eukaryota; kingdom Metazoa; phylum Mollusca; class Gastropoda; order Stylommatophora; family Arionidae; genus Arion; species Arion vulgaris. Next base: position 28,540,716 of record CM036758.1, on the reverse strand, counting down.
TCTGTGGAAGACGTTCCTTCTGTGGAAGACGTTCCTTCTGTGGAAGACGTTCCTTCTGTGGAAGACGTTCCTTCTGTGGAAGACGTTCCTTCTGTGGAAGACGTTCCTTCTGTGGAAGACGTTCCTTCTGACTAAAGTGTCATTTATGTTTACGGTTACCTCCTTTGTGGTGCCGGGGCCAGCAAGGGAAGCAAAGAATAGTACCACTGCAACCCACAAGACGCCTGATGTAAAACCTAGGAAAAATATCCTAGTAAATGAAAAACATCGCAGAAATCGGAAGTTCTGGCCTACTTGTAGGCACATAACTGGCACAACGTACAGTCGCTCTTAGGCTCAGATCACAAACACATCACACAGAGTGGTTAACAAGTGGTATATATGGAGTGTTCCAATAAGAAGTACACAGTTATAAATATATATTATAAAGAGGTTTGCGACGAGAATGATATAGAGTTAAACAAGACAATCGAGCAATAAATAAACCTTGCATATTATCAACTCAACAAACAAGATCAAATCGTGTCCATCAGATTCTACACGGACGTCACCAAGAGACAGATATATCTACACGGACGCCACCAAGAGACTGAGATATATACACGGACGCCACCAAGAAACAGATATCTACACGGACGTCACAAAGAGACTGATATATCTACACGGACGCCACCAAGAGACTGAGATATATACACGGACGCCACCAAGAGACTGATATCTACACGGACGTCACAAAGAGACTGATATATCTACACGGACGTCACAAAGAGACTGAGATATATACACGGACGCCACCAAGAGACAGATATCTACACGGACGCCACCAAGAGACTGAGATATCATGATTGCAACAAAACAAAAGATATTATCTTGTGATGGGTGTGACTGTAGCAAGCAGATGATAACTTCTCAACATATTTCAAAATCTAGCTGATGTCTTGCAGAGAAAACTGATTTGATTGTAAACAAGCTAATCCATGATATACACACCCTTCTTCTGAGTTTTCAGTGTTTAAGAACTGACATCATTACACTCCAGGCAGGAATAGAGACCTTTGTCAACGGATGTCTTCGGCGGATTTTCAGACTGAGATAATATGATAGAGTTACAAACACAGACCTATGGTTAAGAACTGGACAGGAACCTGTGATGACCCAGGGTTGTGCTGTTCGTTTCTGGTAGCCCCAACCTTCAAGCCCAGCTCTTGCAGTCCAGTAGTTGACGTGGATTGGTTTAAATGAAAATGTTATTTGCGGCCACACTCTATGAGGGTGTTCAAAATGTCATCTCTATCCATTAGCTGGCACCCGAGATAAGGTGGCAGAGCTAGCCAGTCTGTCTGCTCTGCCATTGCCAACGCCACTCTCATACCATGTTACAGTATAACTCCAAACGTCGCACTTTAAAGTTGGGGTTTTCTGTTTGCTTAATCTTTACGTTATTGATCTGCACAAATTTGTGTTGTCAGATGTCTTTGGCCCAAACTTGGATGTATCTTGTCTTATTTTGTAAGGTACTAACGAGAGCTCACTTATATTTATGTGACGCTCTCAAATTCTAGGTGCAACGATCTCAAGTTCTATGTGTAACACTCACATTCTAGGTGCAACGATCTCAAGTTCTATGTGTAACACTCTCACATTCTAAGCCAACGATCTCATATTTAGGTGTAAGTCTCAGTTCTAGACACAACCCATACAAATCACAAAGTGGTTAACTTGGTTGATAAAACGTTCTATTCACAACACTCAAACACACAAAATGTGTTACTTGGTTGATAAAAACGTTCTATCACAAACAATCACACAAAAAGGTTAACTTGTTGATAAAACGTTCTATTCAAACACATACACACAAAAATGTGGTTAACTTGGTTGATAAAACTTCTATTCACAAACACATACAAATCACACAAAAATGTGGTTAACTTGGTTGATAAAACTTCTATTCACAAACACATACAAATCACACAAAAATGTGGTTAACTTGGTTGATAAAAACATTCTATTCACAAACACATACAAATCACACAAAAATGTGGTTAACTTGGTTGATAAAAACGTTCTATTCACAAACACATACAAATCACACAAAAATGTGGTTAACTTGGTTGATAAAAACATTCTATTCACAAACACATACAAATCACACAAAAATGTGGTTAACTTGGTTGATAAAACTTCTATTACAAACACATACAAATCACACAAAAAGTGGTTAACTTGTTGATAAAACTTCTATTCAAAACACATACAAATCACACAAAAATGTGGTTAACTTGGTTGATAAAAACGTTCTATTCACAAACACATACAAATCACACAAAAATGTGGTTAACTTGGTTGATAAAAACATTCTATTCACAAACACATACAAATCACACAAAAATGTGGTTAACTTGGTTGATAAAAACATTCTATTCACAAACACATACAAATCACACAAAAATGTGGTTAACTTGGTTGATAAAAACATTCTATTCACAAACACATACAAATCACACAAAAATGTGGTTAACTTGGTTGATAAAAACATTCTATTCACAAACACATACAAATCACACAAAAATGTGGTTAACTTGGTTGATAAAAACATTCTATTCACAAACACATACAAATCACACAAAAATGTAATTAACTTGGTTGATAAAAACATTCTATTCACAAACACATACAAATCACACAAAAATGTGGTTAACTTGGTTGATAAAAACATTCTATTCACAAACACATACAAATCACACAAAAATGTGGTTAACTTGGTTGATAAAAACATTCTATTCACAAACACATACAAATCACACAAAAATGTGGTTAACTTGGTTGATAAAAACATTCTATTCACAAACACATACAAATCACACAAAAATGTGGTTAACTTGGTTGATAAAAACATTCTATTCACAAACACATACAAATCACACAAAAATGTGGTTAACTTGGTTGATAAAAACATTCTATTCACAAACACATACAAATCACACAAAAAGTGGTTAACTTGGTTGATAAAAACATTCTATTCACAAACACATACAAATCACACAAAAATGTGGTTAACTTGGTTGATAAAAACATTCTATTCACAAACACATACAAATCACACAAAAATGTGGTTAACTTGGTTGATAAAAACATTCTATTCACAAACACATACAAATCACACAAAAATGTGGTTAACTTGGTTGATAAAAACATTCTATTCACAAACACATACAAATCACACAAAAATGTGGTTAACTTGGTTGATAAAAACATTCTATTCACAAACACATACAAATCACACAAAAATGTGGTTAACTTGGTTGATAAAAACATTCTATTCACAAACACATACAAATCACACAAAAATGTGGTTAACTTGGTTGATAAAAACATTCTATTCACAAACACATACAAATCACACAAAAATGTGGTTAACTTGGTTGATAAAAACATTCTATTCACAAACACATACAAATCACACAAAAATGTGGTTAACTTGGTTGATAAAAACATTCTATTCACAAACACATACAAAAAAGTGGTTAACTTGTAAAGTTATCACAAAAATCAATTTAACTTTATAAACATTCATACAACACAACAAAATGTGGTTAACTTGGTTGATAAAAACATTCTATTCACAAACACATACAAATCACACAAAAATGTGGTTAACTTGTTGATAAAACGAATTCATCAAACACATACAAATCACACAAAATGGTTTTTGATAAATAGAACAAACAAAAATCAATAAAGTTTGTGTTTACAATAACAGGATGTCACTGAAGCTAAAGTAAGGTGTCTCTGAATGACGTGGGACATTGCTGATAAGAAAGCAGCCATTACTCAAAAATCAACCCAGGTGTGACATTAAGCGCCATGTCAACGCATGAATTCATATCGGGGAACAGGCGAACAGGATAAATGCATACAAATGTTATAGATGGTTCGACAGTAACATCAACTAGAGTGTCAGGACGTAACATCAACTAGAGTGTCAGGACGGTCGGAATGTTCCACTTTCTTGTTTGTGTTAAGTGAAATACTAACTCCATTACAGACAATTGGCTATATTTATATTTATCTTGACGAGTAAATTGTACAGAATGATAATGACTAAATTGTACAGAATGTTAATGACTAAATTGTACAGAATGTTAATGACTAAATTGTACAGAATGTTAATGACTAAATTGCTGAAAGAGGTAATCATATTCCTCTTCTTTGATGCCGTCTACTCCATGTCCAATCGGAAGTCTTGTAAATAATACCTGTCCTCGCTTCCATGTTGTTATTGCTGACAGGTGTAACAACTTTATAACAATTTATTATCTTCTTCAATGAATAACTTATTGTTGAAACTCGTGTTCTTTGATTCAATGTTATGTAATTGTGTTTCTCCACGTATCTGTATGTTTATCATATGTCATGTTTCATTTATCTGACCTTGGAGGTTGGCGTGTTTTTTCTCATATTCAGCTCTTGGTACCAAAAAAAAAAAAAACTTAAAGCCGCCACATTTAATTTTTTAAAGTTGTGCATTTAAAAAATATTTTGTTTTGGAGTCTACATTCCGTAATGAAGGTTGAAAGTATTTCTGTTGTCCAAAACTGACTCTGGGACTTATTTTACTAAGTTGTGTGTATCATGTCCTACACTGAGTGTGTGATTCTCTCTCTCTCTCGATCCTCGCCTAGACTGATGAACCAACTTTTATCATGAATTTCACTGCTGCTTTAAGGGACCCCGACCCTCCGTACAGTTTCTCAAGAAGATCGGTGTTAACGGGCCAAGTTTCTTTTCTCGTGGCTGCTAACCGCTGGCAGTCTTGCAGTATGTGCTATGCTGTCATGTCCGCCTTTTCACAGTGGCACATGCTAGTGCGTGATTTAAAAAGCCCAATCGAACACGGACTGTATAAGTTTAGGTGTATGACATTTTGAATGCAATTAATTTGTAGTTTCTGACATAGATCTTCATTTTTGAATGTACTTATATTCAGACAGAACTGCAGCAACATACAATAGAAATATTCAGATGCTGCTTTGCTAAGGAAATTGAAATTGTTTTAGAATAAAGCGTAGCACGAGAAGTGCTGGGTATCTGATGGTAAAATAGTAGTGAAGTTGTTTAGTCAGTGAAATACTGAAACTGTCAATAAGTATATCCTTTGATATTTGCTAGAGATGATTGAGTACCTAGTAATCAGTGTGGATTGTTGTGATGTCAGTTGTTCTTCTTAGAATGCTTCATATCGACCAATTGTTAACCACTTTGTGTGATTTGTTTGTGATCTGAGCCAAAGAGCGATTGTACGTTGTGTGTGTCAGTTATAAGCCTACAAGTAGGCCAGCACATCCGATTTCCCGTCGTACTTTTTATTTACTAGGGTAGCATCTCTAGGTCGTACACCAGTCGCCTCTTACGACATGCTTTGTATGTCACAGTGGTACTATTCTTTGCTTCAAATGCCTGACCCGCACCATACGGGCGGATGTCAGTTCAATATCAAATAAACTAATGCAGAATCACAATTTTCAAACAAATCATAAACGTCACACACTCGAAAATGAACTAATACTTACCCTCCGTCCAGCCTCGTTGTTGTGAAGATTCATGACAGACCTCGGCTTGTTCCTACGCTTCTTACCCCGCTCTCTCGCGTCCACGAAAACTTTAGAAAAAGCTATTCCATATGCTATATTATCCGAACAGCCAGACCACTCAAATCCTTCCTGGCTTCTCCCTCGGACTGTTCTATCGCAGCCACATTTCTGAAGATGACCACTGCTACAGGCTCGTGTTACGGCGTGAGCAACACCAGCTGATGAGATAGAGTGAACAAACGCAGCCTCCCGTGTACCTAAGGTGACAGATGAAATAAATATTGTCAATATGTAAGCATCTAAATGATAGTTCTGCATTTAGATGTATGCATAACATTGAATACATTCACTGAAAATATTCGGTGAAATACATGAAAAAAGGCTGCTCCTTACCATCGTGCCACAGTTTAATGACTCACAAATGGAATTCCGGAAGAATAGAAGCTGTACGAAGCAATATTTCACGTGTTTCTGAGATAATTTAAATACTTACATTCTCGCAGTTATAAACAGACACTGGCTAGACGGCTAGACTGAAAGAACGAGCATAATCATAAGTGTATAGAGATGTGTCCTAATCAGCTTTTAATGTCAATCCAGGATTTTCTCCGTCCTCCTCTACTTCCCCCCTGCATATATACAACTAAATATGTATAGTTTTCTAACGATATATCCCCATGATAATGGTGCAATGTTTGTGTGTTTGATTTCCTTATCAAACAAGTAACAACTATTTGTTGTGTGTGTGTGTTTAGTTGTACATTCCGAGCTATAAATTTAGAAGGCGCTTAAAAAGGACACAAATTAATGACTTTTGAGTGAATCATTCGTTTCCTTATCTCCAGCGTCCTTCCCCATTTATGTGTGCTTAACTCGGACCTCAGACATAGACATCTCCAGCTTCCTTCCCCATTTATGCGTGCTTAACTCGGACCTCAGGCATAGACATCTCCAGCTTCCTTCCCCATTTATTCGTGCTTAACTCGGACCTCAGGCATAGACATCTCCAGCTTCCTTCCCATTTATGGTGCTTAATTCGGACCTCAGACATAGACATCTCCAGCTTCCTTCCCCATTTATGCGTGCTTAACTCGGACCTCAGACAGAGACATCTCCAGCTTCCTTCCCCATTTATGTGTGCTTAACTCTGACCTCAGACAGAGCCATCTCCAGCTTCCTTCCCCATTTATGGTGCTTAACTCGACCTCAGACAAAATCTCCAGCGCCCTTCCCCATTTATGGGTGCTTAACTCGGACCTCAGACAGAGACATCTCAGCCTTCCCATTTATGTGTGTAACTCGACCTCAGACAGAGGTAACAACCATTGTGATATGTGTGCTTAACTCAGACCTCAGACAGAGGTAACAACCATTGTGATATGTGTGTGCTAAACTCAGACCTCAGACAGAAGTAACATTGTGATATGTGTGTGCTAAACTCAGACCTCATACAGAGGTAACATTGTGATATGTGTGTGCTAAACTCAGACCTCAGACAGAAGTAACATTGTGATATGTGTGTGCTAAACTCAGACCTCATACAGAGGTAACATTGTGATATGTGTGTGTGTGTGGTTTTTGCGAACATCTGTTAGGTCCTTAGGTCATTTAAGACATGTACTTTAGAATTTTGTTCAAAGTGTGTACAATAGGACGCACAAGCATTTGTACATAGGGTAATAGTAGGATTTACAAAGAGAAAAAGTACTCTTGAAAGTAGATACCTGGAGTTAATCTGTAACAGGTATCCGATCTGATTCATCATAGCGACTGTCAGAGCTGACATACGAAAACTGATATAATGACTCGACACGATGATCTTTAGCCGTGAACATTTGGACACATGCATAAAGTATAGCAATGATCTTCATGTCCAATAGACGATGGAACTAATGGGAATGAACAACTGATACCTACTTTAACTGTCGATCACGGAGAAGTATGGAGAATTCTATAGTATCAGTGCTTGAGCAGTCTAATACTGTCTCAAGTCTGGGATGGGTAGGAAATGCACTAACACATTATTTATGTACGTAGCAATTGCAGAAGGACATGTGCCCGGCACCATTAGATCATTGAACAAGAAGTGTCCGGCACCATTAGATCATTGAACAAGAAGTGTCCGACACCATTAGATCATTGAACAAGAAAAACTAGGACAGTTTACTACTGTCTCAAATATGGCATTAGTAGGAAGTCACAATACATGATTTATGAATAATATATCTACATGCATTGGGCAGAAGGACATGAGGCCAGACACCACTAGATGATTGTAGAAGAAAAACTAGAGTCAATGTTACTGAAGAAAACAATCGAACAATAAACCAAGAACCGTCTTACTGGACCTGTGAATGGCTCTCTAGTTATCGTACGGCTAGCCTTCATTAAGATACCACACACCACACACATACATCAATAAACTTCAACCCCGCTTGCAGGTCTTAGTGCCAGGTGGTACATGTTCGAAGTTCGTAAACATGCACAGAACATGGCACTTTTACGGGTGTCTGAACAGTGGCGTAAGAAATTGGGTCTGTCCGCACAGACAAAAAAATATGACAGTTTTAGTGATGTTGGAATGACCTACCGCTTGAGACATAGGGGAAAGACGCCTATGATAGCAGGGGAAAGACGCCTATGATAGCAGATTCATTAGTAAATCGTTGCCGTCAATCTCATCCTACAAATAATTCCATATCTTACACCTGTAACAGGGTAACAAAAGTGGGACGGTTAAGTACGGCCAGACGCTTCATTAAGTAACAGGTATGTGTTGCATTGATTGGATTAACGTCTCAGACAGTTACTTTATCTGCCATAAATTATCCGATCTTGAAATCAGAGTCTCTGTTAGCACCTGATGTCTACAAATTCTTGTATTACCGACGTAGTTGAAGATATGGGCAATGTCCTGATAATTTACAACTGATCTTAAAATTGCTCCGGCGAGATCATAGCTAGTCGTGTAATATATGGTAGTGAATGGATTAGTGCTAGACTTTGGTGGTGATAGTTTGATGTGGGGAAGAAGAACCTATTGTCTCAAGCATTGTTACTCATATTTCAAGGTTACTAACATATTTCAAGTTACTCATATTTCAAGGTTACTCACATATTTCAAGGTTACTTACATATTTCAAGGTTACTCAATATTCAGGTTCTCACATATTTCAAGGTTACTCAAGGTAATAACCCTTAAATTCATTCACGAGTTTGGTATATCGGCGCTCTCTTCATTCATGGTCGTTCTCAATGAAAAACATGGCTGTCGCATATCGCTAATATTTCGTTTTGTGGTTTATTTTTATTTCAATCAACATTTCTAATAAAAACGTAGCATTGAAATTGTTCAGACTCGCCTGTGTTGTGCCGCGCTGCAAAGGAAGCAAAGAATAGTACCACTGCAACCTACAAGACATGTCTTAAGATCCGACTGATGTAGGCACCTAGGGAAGCTACCTAGTAAATAAAAATATTCGCAGAAATCGAATGTGCTGGCCTACTTGTAGACGCATAACTGGCACAACGTACAATCGCTCTTAGACTCAGATCACACATAAATCTTAAAGAGTGGTTCTTAAGTGGTCGATATGTAGTATTTGAAATAGAAGAAGAAATCCGAGATGAGAAAAGAGTAGAGTACGTTTGTTCCCAAACATCATTAGGGTATCAACACTTGTACAAAATGACAGATTGGTCTAAACTCATGGCCAGGGTTAAAGTGGTAGACATAAATATAAGTAGATTTTACTACAACAATTAGCACATGATTTCAACAAACTGAACCATTGACCAGTTGATATGTATGTCTGACTTCTGCATCTTATTATTTTGAGCTTAGGTAAGTTGGCCACTCTAGATCCTCAGAACTGTGGCCAGGGCTTTATCGTCTGATCTGTAATTCTTGAATATTTCATCATTAGAATAGAGAGCCATTCAGGTCAGTAAGAGTTCTTGGTTTATTGTTGATTGTTTTCTCAGTAACATTGACTCAGTTTCTTCTACAATCATCAGTGGTGGCTGGCCTCATGTCCTTCTGCCAGTATGTAGATATATTATTCATAATAATTCTAGATCTTCAGTAGGAAGTACAGTTTCACGCGTTCTGCAGAGAGTTATAATTTACACCTTAGTTCTCCAACTTATTGAAATTTAAATCGGCCAGTGTCCGTTGTCCTATTCTGTCTTCTCCGGAACGTTAGATTAGCAGAAGCAACGATTGTTTAGGTGGACCCTTTCTGGGTTAAAGGACAGGCTATTCTCCTGTCGGGCTGTAAACTGCAGATGCCCATACCTTTGTGGGTGATGAAAATGGTTTTAAAAGTATCAAACAATCTGGTCTGAGTATAATTTACAGCGTGTTAATATCATGATAGATCTGTTACAAAGCTTCGTACATTAGGAAAATGTGTTGCTTATCAAATGTGTAAAGTCTCATATAACACGTTGTGGTGTTATATCACAGTGCAGTGCACTATATGACCAGTGCAGTGTTATATGACCGTACAGTACTATATGACCGTACAGTGTTATATGAGATGACGAATGTGAGCTTTGTATTCGAAAATGAAATTCTACACGTTGAAATGCAGTTAAACTATTTGAAATGAAATTCTACACGTTGAAATGCAGTTAAACTATTTGAAATGAAATTCTACACGTTGAAATGCAGTTATACTATTTGAAATGAAATTCTCCGCGTTGAAATGCAGTTATACTATTTGAAATGAAATTCTACACGTTGAAATGCAGTTATACTATTTGAAAGATGAAATTCTCGCGTTGAAATGCAGTTATACTATTTGAAATGAAATTCTACACGTTGAAATGCAGTTATACTATTTGAAATGAAATTCTCCGCGTTGAAATGCAGTTATACTATTTGAAATGAAATTCTCCGGGGAGTTGAAATGCAGTTAAAAGACTATTTGAAATGAAATTCTACGCGTTGAAATGCAGTTATACTATTTGAAATGAAATTCCCCGCGTTGAAATGCAGTAAAACTTTACTTCAAGAGATAGAATCAGACATATACTACACTGAGAGCAATGTAGACAAATATGCATTTACGGGGATATAAATGTCCCAATATGAATACAGAAGGCAAAAGGAGATTTCGTGGCTCTAGAAATTTGTGGGCGTCTACCGAAATCAAATCTGGAAACAAAATTCAAATATTTAGCTTCAAATTTTAGAGTATTTCTCGCCCGAGTGGTTACAGGGCCCAAATTTGAGGTGTAAAGAATAGAACCCTCTGCCACGCATGTCGTAAGAGGCGATTAGGAGGTTTGGCTGAAATCGGATGCCCATGTCCTAAACGTGTAGAAGTCTTTGCATTTAGGGGCCTACCAAACCAATGTGCAACGTATACATGATCTTGGCAAAGATCAAACGTATCACAAAGAGTGATTCTGCCCAGCGTGTTCGTAGCGCGTTGGACTACGGTGACTAGTCCTCTGTATGTGCGGGTTCAACTCCGCGGACTGGCAGAAAGCTACAGGTTCCCCAGATTTACGGTGTTCGTGGCACCGAGCCGAATGGTTACGATGTCAATGACACCGAGCCGAAGAGCTTTCAGCTCAAGTGCTTCTGGATCGGAAAAGAAAAAAAGGTTATTTGTTATTCTTATTGCCTTTTCTAACCGGTTCTTAACCTGACACTTCTCTCCAACTGCGATGCTGACCAGGTTTCCAGATATAAATCAACCGACCCCACAGTCTGAACCTCAGAGATGCCGGCGATGAAAAGAGACCGCCTCCCTCTAGTTGGCAGTTTCATTTCCACTTTATTTTCCCTCTGATAAGTCCATTTTCTGTGGCCGGTAATGTTATTCAATCCTCGTCTCTCGCTCCGATGATGTTGTCAACAATCTCAGATATCACACAAACGTGCTGACACACCCAAACTGTTCACGCTGGATTGCTTTATGACGGTCATTAACTTCGCGTCCAGTCCGAAACTGGTCAACGCTCAGGCATTTTAATGACTCCACGTTAACACAGAGGCCGGTGTGAGAGCTAGCAATTTCCTCTCTTTACAAGGACGTGCTTGCCTGTTTGCTATCGACGCTGATCGGAGATTGTAGTGGTTCGCATTGATTAGAGCCAAGGAGGTTGTTGAAACCAGTCGCCGATCAAGTTAAACAAATAATAGTATTCCAATTGTGACTTTGTTAGGACAGTAAATTTGGTTAGTCAGAATATGTCCGCGTCATCTAATTTTAAATTATGTGTTCCATAACTGACATATGTCTTTCTATTTATCGCCCAATCCTGTTGTGCCTTTCAGTACTCTTGTTAGGTGAAGAGTTCTGGTAAGCTCCTTGTAATGCGCATCGTATCATATATGTGATCATTGGTTAATGATGGATTGATTGTTAGGACCATCATCATTGCACTTCGGTGAGTAACCATAAGTGTTCCCATCTCTTTCTTACACAGAAAGATCTCAGCTGCAGTGAACGAATTCCGTAGCACCGGTGAGTGTCCCCGGTGTAATTTTGAAGATGATGAAGATAATTTTGAAGATGATGAAGATATTTTTGAAGAAACTTTTCTAATGAATTTCGCCCGGGCAGTGGCTTTTCAGTCTGCTCTTATCGATGTTTTTCAACTGCCAAGGGTTCTTGTATGTGCCCAAATTGAACACGGGACCTCCGATTTATCGCCCGTCACTGATAGGACTAGGACCTCGATCTCACCTACACAGGGATCTCTGGAAAATATCCAGATGGTTCCATGAGGAGCGAACCTGGTACCTTTGACACGAGAGACGAGCATCTAACCTCTACGACACAGAAACCCCGATCATTGATTATTCAAGAACCTAGCACAGCAGGCAGGACTGTGTTTATTCTATCCAATTTTAAGTGAACGAATTCTCATCTTTTTCTTTCTCTTCAAACGCTGCATATCTACCACTGTTAACCCTCTTTGTAATGTGATCCGAGCCTAAAAGCGATTGTACGTTGTGTCAGTTATGAGCTTACAAGTGGGCCAGCACATCCGATTTCTGCGATACTTTTATTTACTAGGGTAGCTTCCCTAGTCCCTTACCTCAATCGCTCCTTACGAAACGCCTTGTTGGTCGCAGTAACACACACGTGCGACTCAGTATTTTAGAACCGACATCGTTACATTCAGAGCAGATCCTAGAGTGCTCAGTCTCTCCGCTCAGTGTTTCCGTCTCACGCTGGCTAGTCGTTCATTTAAACTGCAGGCTCCAGCGTTCTTCAGTCATATGGGTTATTCTTTTTTTAAATTTTCAATTGTTATTTCCTTCTCTTTGTGCACTCATTTCTTTCTTTCTCTTTCTCTCTCTTGTGGCGTGTGGTTTTATAGTAATTAGACTAATCTCACTAAAACGAGCTGAGAATGTCAACCCATTAAATTGCCATTATTTTCACGCCACTTTGGCAATCAGACACCACAGATTCAAATCTTGTGATGTTTTTTAAACCAAAAAAATCAAGGTAAATTGTTTCCTTCTTTTACTCTTCCTGCAATTTTCACACGACACCATCATTTCCTAAGTACTTACTTGCACACGTTTGTTCCTGTTTATCGCACATGCGTATGTCCGGAAAATAAAGTATTGCCAGGAGAGTAGATGTTACTAACATTTTAGTCTTGTTTTTAATTTGCTGGTTTAAGCTAGAAACGGATAGTTAGTAAACATATCTGGCCAGTTACAATTTCTAGAATGATATCTTGAATATTCCGCATTTCTTGTGTCGTTGACCTAACGATATTTGTCTAGAAGAAAGAGAAAAACACACTTAAGAGCATGTTTCTTTCCGTTCTACCCGTTTTAGAAAAAAAACTGTCACCTGTGTGGTTTCTGGGCCCGCAAGGAAGGCAAATAATAGTACCACTGCGACCTACAAGGCATGTCGTAAGAGGCGACTGGTGTAGGACCTAGGAAAGATACCCTAGTAAATAAAAATCATCGGATAAATCAGGTGTACTGGCCTACTTGTAGGTGCATAACTGGCATAACGTACACTCGCTCTTAGGCCTAGATCACATACAAATCACAGAGTGGTTAACAAGTGGTTGATATGGAGCGTTCGAAGAAGAACCACGACACTGCATTCTCACGCTCTATGACTCAGATCCCATAAAAATCACAAAAACATTGGTTGAAAAGTGGTTACACAAGAGTGACTAGAGCAACTGCAAATTTATGTCCGCACGTTCATGTGACGTCCAGTAGGCTAATGCAAAGACTATTACGCTTTTCTTCGTCTCTGTTTCAACGATTCACCGGCGTTCAGACTCTTACTCGTCGGGTCTATGTAGATATAGCACTGCAAAATGTTGGTGTCTGTGAATTGTCTACCATCCCAAGATATGAGTCGGAATTGCTCTATGTGACAAGCAAGGGCGCTGTGCTGCTCAAGGGTATGTTCACTGTGCTCAGTCCCCACCACCAGATTGTCTATACCCAGTTCTACTATACTTTAGTTATGTGTTCACATTTGCAATGTAGGACAATCATCCCGTCCTGAAGTCACTGCGCCTTTACGATGGATTTTACTGCTCTTGTTATATATATGTATATATATATATATATATATATATATATATATATATATATATACTACGTTGTCCCATGCTTTGTTTATGCTGTTTTCTATTTCGTCTGCATTTTCATAACTGTCTACGTCTTTAAATGTGTTCTTTATCTGCAGTATTACGTGTTCCTTTACTTCAGTGTCTTTTAATCTATCCAGTGGCGGCGCGTGGTCATTTTTGGTGGTGGGGACAGACACAAATTTCGGAAAATCATGGTTTTTAGGCTAGGTTTATATTTTAGTATTTACTATTGTCTATTCCGCGAAGTTATTCCTTCTTTACTATAATGATTTGCGCCGCATGCCTAAATAACAAACGGGACAACGTTGCGCCAGGGTAAGTGAGCTTCACTGATCAAGACCCTACTCCACCTCCTCGTGGTGACCCTGGAAATAGACAAAGATCATGTCTGGCTAAGTGGGTAAGGATCGAGAGAGAGCTACTCTGGTATAGGTAATAAAGCAAATGCAGACACGCCTCTTGGGTCCTAAATACTAGTGAGTGTGCGCATCTTCTGCCGATGTCTAATGAAAAAAAGTTGCATAAATGCAAATGTAAGAAGTAACAACGTACGAGTCACGTGTAAGCATATACTATCATCCTGAATCAATGGTCAACCATAATTGCCAGCTCTCATTGCAAGAAAGCCGGGCACTCTCCCCACGCACTATAGGCAAAATGGTGAAAACTCATAATTCCTGGGGTTCAACAACAATTAAAATATATACCATATAACTAAGGTACAAAGAGATCCTACAACCTACCGTTGACCACAGTCCTTCACCATGAAATAGCAAACAATAAAAACAAAAAAACACTTTGCTTTTCTTCACTGACAGTTAACCACGATTTTTACTAAACCACTTATTATTGAAAGTCCTCTTTTTCTTGCCATCTTGTTGCACATATACAAAGCTATTTGGCTGATGTGTACCTAGCCGTTTAATTTCAAGCTTTACTTCTATCTTTAACGAAGGAAACGGATTTCGTAATAAATAATCCACTTGATTCATTTTGAATTTCGAGTAAGCACAACTTCAAAAGTAGGTCACAGCTTGTTAATCGCAAACGAGTGTGCGTTGTAGAAGACTTATGTATATTGAATACGAAACGGACGATTACCGTTAACGATTATAATAATAGTTAGTTACATATTTCTATTAATGCATATCATTTTCTACTATTTTATATATAATTTGTAATTCAATCGATAATTATACAAAGTACTATTTAATCAAGAGTGGTAGTTTAACTGTTAATTTGTTGATTGCGTAGGAACTTAGCTTCCGGTGAATAAAATGACATAAATTGTTTTGGCAATTATTATAAAGGTGGCGGTCAAGGTCAGAGGTCGCAATGTTACATCGTCAGTAGAGAATTTTAAAACGACCCGATAAAACACAGTGCGCTGATATATACGTCAAGCGTTATAGAGAAGCTGAATTTGCGACCGTATATAATAGTTTTTTAAATAATGTTTATATATTATTATGATTATTATATTATTATGATATAATATTTATATTTTAGTGTTAAATATTCAACTTTCAAAGCTAATCAGTGTCAAGTTAACAATAATAATTACGAACAATTTTAAAAAAAAAATAAGTACACGTAAATTATTTTTGGTTTGGTAGGCATGTTCTTACTGGCCCCTAATGACCATGGGTGTTTACTAATTTGAGGACAAATATGTTGAATTTTAGATTTCAGAATGTGTGTGATATTTTAGCGCTATATATCAACTTTCAAAGCTAATCAGTATCCTGTTGAAAGTAATAATTATAAACAAATGATGTCTGAAATAATAAGTACACGTTACTCAATATTTTTGGTGGGCCTGGCCCCACTGGCCCTTAATGACGAGCCGCCCCTGAGTCTATCTATATTGAAACTCTTTTGAGTCTCTTTTGTTGCTGTTTTTCTTAGCTTAAGTGTGGTGTTAGCTGGGACTAATCGGTGATCGCTGCCAACATCTGCGACTCTCTCTTGAAACCAACTTTTAGCAATGAGCACCGTCAGAGTACACATCAAGTGATGATTTATTTGATTGTTATCTCTGCTGTTAAGTCGAGCACCATGTTAATCTATGCATGTCTAGATGTTGTAATAGTATAATCTATGCTTGTCTAGATGTTGTAATAGTGTTAATCTATGCATGTCTAGATGTTGTAATAGTATAATCTATGCTTGTCTAGATGTTGTAATAGTGTTAATCTATGCATGTCTAGATGTTGTAATAATGTTAATCTATGCATGTCTAGATGTTGTAATAGTATAATCTATGCTTGTCTAGATGTTGTAATAGTGTTAATCTATGCATGTCTAGATGTTGTAATAGTATAATCTATGCTTGTCTAGATGTTGTAATAATGTTAATCTATGCATGTCTAGATGTTGTAATAGTATAATCTATGCTTGTCTAGGTGTTGTAATAGTATAATCTATGCTTGTCTAGATGTTGTAATAATGTTAATCTATGCTTGTCTAGATGTTGTAATAGTATAATCTATGCTTGTCTAGATGTTGTAATAGTATAATCTATGCTTGTCTAGATGTTGTAATAATGTTAATCTATGCTTGTCTAGATGTTGTAATAGTATAATCTATGCTTGTCTAGATGTTGTAATAATGTTAATCTATGCTTGTCTAGATGTTGTAATAGTATAATCTATGCTTGTCTAGATGTTGTAATAATGTTAATCTATGCTTGTCTAGATGTTGTAATAATGTTAATCTATGCTTGTCTAGATGTTGTAATAATGTTAATCTATGCTTGTCTAGATGTTGTAATAGTATAATCTATGCATGTCTAGATGTTGTAATAATGTAATCTATGCTTGTCTAGATGTTGTAATAGTATAATCTATGCTTGTCTAGATGTTGTAATAGTATAATCTATGCTTGTCTAGATGTTGTAATAATGTAATCTATGCTTGTCTAGATGTTGTAATAGTATAATCTATGCTTGTCTAGATGTTGTAATAGTATAATCTATGCTTGTCTAGATGTTGTAATAGTATAATCTATGCTTGTCTAGATGTTGTAATAGTATAATCTATGCTTGTCTAGATGTTGTAATAATATAATCTATGCATGTCTAGATGTTGTAATAGTATAATCTATGCTTGTCTAGATGTTGTAATAATGTAATCTATGCTTGTCTAGATGTTGTAATAGTATAATCTATGCTTGTCTAGATGTTGTAATAATGTAATCTATGCTTGTCTAGATGTTGTAATAATGTAATCTATGCTTGTCTAGATGTTGTAATAATGTAATCTATGCTTGTCTAGATGTTGTAATAGTATAATCTATGCTTGTCTAGATGTTGTAATAGTATAATCTATGCATGTCTAGATGTTGTAATAATGTAATCTATGCTTGTCTAGATGTTGTAATAATGTTAATCTATGCTTGTCTAGATGTTGTAATAATGTTAATCTATGCTTGTCTAGATGTTGTAATAATGTTATCTATGCTTGTCTAGATGTTGTAATAGTATAATCTATGCATGTCTAGATGTTGTAATAATGTAATCTATGCTTGTCTAGATGTTGTAATAGTATAATCTATGCATGTCTAGATGTTGTAATAGTATAATCTATGCTTGTCTAGATGTTGTAATAATGTAATCTATGCTTGTCTAGATGTTGTAATAATGTTAATCTATGCTTGTCTAGATGTTGTAATAATGTAATCTATGCTTGTCTAGATGTTGTAATAATGTTAATCTATGCTTGTCTAGATGTTGTAATAATGTTAATCTATGCTTGTCTAGATGTTGTAATAATGTTATCTATGCTTGTCTAGATGTTGTAATAGTATAATCTATGCTTGTCTAGATGTTGTAATAATGTTAATCTATGCATGTCTAGATGTTGTAATAATGTAATCTATGCATGTCTAGATGTTGTAATAATGTTAATCTATGCATGTCTAGATGTTGTAATAATGTTAATCTATGCATGTCTAGATGTTGTAATAATGTTAATCTATGCTTGTCTAGATGTAATAATGTTAATCTATGCTTGTCTAGATGTTGTAATAATGTTAATCTATGCTTGTCTAGATGTTGTAATAGTATAATCTATGCATGTCTAGATGTTGTAATAATGTAATCTATGCTTGTCTAGATGTTGTAATAGTATAATCTATGCTTGTCTAGATGTTGTAATAGTATAATCTATGCTTGTCTAGATGTTGTAATAATGTAATCTATGCTTGTCTAGATGTTGTAATAATGTTAATCTATGCTTGTCTAGATGTTGTAATAGTATAATCTATGCTTGTCTAGATGTTGTAATAGTATAATCTATGCTTGTCTAGATGTTGTAATAGTATAATCTATGCTTGTCTAGATGTTGTAATAGTATAATCTATGCATGTCTAGATGTTGTAATAATGTAATCTATGCTTGTCTAGATGTTGTAATAATGTAATCTATGCTTGTCTAGATGTTGTAATAATGTAATCTATGCTTGTCTAGATGTTGTAATAGTATAATCTATGCTTGTCTAGATGTTGTAATAGTATAATCTATGCTTGTCTAGATGTTGTAATAATGTAATCTATGCATGTCTAGATGTTGTAATAATGTAATCTATGCATGTCTAGATGTTGTAATAGTATAATCTATGCTTGTCTAGATGTTGTAATAGTATAATCTATGCTTGTCTAGATGTTGTAATAATGTAATCTATGCTTGTCTAGATGTTGTAATAGTATAATCTATGCTTGTCTAGATGTTGTAATAGTATAATCTATGCTTGTCTAGATGTTGTAATAATGTAATCTATGCTTGTCTAGATGTTGTAATAGTATAATCTATGCTTGTCTAGATGTTGTAATAGTATAATCTATGCATGTCTAGATGTTGTAATAATGTAATCTATGCATGTCTAGATGTTGTAATAATGTTAATCTATGCTTGTCTAGATGTTGTAATAATGTTAATCTATGCTTGTCTAGATGTTGTAATAGTATAATCTATGCTTGTCTAGATGTTGTAATAATGTTAATCTATGCTTGTCTAGATGTTGTAATAGTATAATCTATGCTTGTCTAGATGTTGTAATAATGTAATCTATGCTTGTCTAGATGTTGTAATAGTATAATCTATGCTTGTCTAGATGTTGTAATAATGTAATCTATGCATGTCTAGATGTTGTAATAGTATAATCTATGCTTGTCTAGATGTTGTAATAATGTTAATCTATGCTTGTCTAGATGTTGTAATAGTATAATCTATGCTTGTCTAGATGTTGTAATAATGTAATCTATGCATGTCTAGATGTTGTAATAATGTTAATCTATGCTTGTCTAGATGTTGTAATAATGTTAATCTATGCTTGTCTAGATGTTGTAATAGTATAATCTATGCTTGTCTAGATGTTGTAATAATGTTAATCTATGCTTGTCTAGATGTTGTAATAGTATAATCTATGCTTGTCTAGATGTTGTAATAGTATAATCTATGCATGTCTAGATGTTGTAATAATGTAATCTATTTCCCTGATGATATAGTCTTCATGTTTCATGTTGGCTGGACTTCCCAGATGATATAGTTTTCATGTCAGTTGGACTTCCCTGCTGATATAGTCTTCATGTTTCATGTTGGCTGGACTTCCCTGATGATATAGTTTTCATGTCAGTTGGACTTCCCTGATGATATAGTCTTTATGTCTCATGTTGGCTGGACTTCCCTGATGATATTACCTTCATGTCAGTTGGACTTCTCTGATGATATAGCCTTCATGTCTCATGTTGGTAACTAGATGCAGGATAAACTAAGGACTACTTGTTCTTAGAATTCACAATCAATAGATTTAACATTCATAGAGGAAAAGACAAAGGTGCTGACATTTGAACATACAAACAAACGACAACCTGATCTGTCTGGAACAAAGTCCACTTCAAGAGCTAGATTCCTTCACATATTTGGACACCAATTTAAGACTTCATATTTTTCTTCCAATTCTCCATATCGACACCTTGTTAACCACTCTGTGTGACTTGTATGTGATCTGAGAGTAATAGCGATTTTACAATGTGCCAGTTATGCGCCTACAAGTAGGCCAGCACATCCGATTTCTGTGATGCTTTTTATTTACTAGAGTAGCTTCCCTAGGTCCTACATCAGTAGCCTCTTACGCCATGCCTTGTAGGTCGCAGTGTTACTATTCTTTGCTCCCTAAACCAGTCCCGGCAACACACGGGCACCAATTTAAACAAAGACAGAGAAGGATGTCAGAATACGAATGGAAAAAGCGTTCAATGAAATTTGTCAAAGTCTAAAAAATCAAATCCCACATTAAAAAAAAAGAGATGTTGGATCTTTTTTCTCCCCATTTAGATGTTTTCTCTCCTCCCTTCCCTTGTTTCATACAAAGATAACAATTTATCAAAGATTTGCACAATGTCTTTCTGTCTGACAATTATTGCCTCTGTGCTTTTATTGCCTCTGTGCTTGAACAAAGAAGAAATGTCCTTAAGTTCTGGATTCTTTGATACTACACAATAAAATCGTCTCAGCATATCTTCTTGACATGGACTTGTTATCTGTTAGACGTGATTGTTTAATGTAATTGAATCCATTCTCATAGTGTTTGCTTGTTATACTTGTAAGAAGGTGCCATTTCCTGTGATATATGTAATATTGTCGTGGGTGGTCAAGAAAAATGGAATCAAATTTCTATAGACCACACCGATGACAATCACAAAAGTAGCGTCCGATAATTAAACTGTTGACCGATCTGATAACGTTTCAGAACTAAGAGCCGACTGGAAGGAGGGGTGGAGACATGCTATTGGCAGCAGTGAGTGTTACTTCAGGTGATGATCAAACAAGTTAATGGCCGGTAATTAAATCTTTGACCAATAAGTTTCAGAGTCCAGCTCAGTGGGCGATTTTATAGTTAGAGAGAGAAAAATGTACCCCAGAGATGTCCAGATAGGAAACTTTCAGAGATAATACTATTGAAGATTTGATCTTGAAAAGAAACTTGTACAGACTAGACCAATTTTAGGTCGAACAGCAGAACTTGCGATCAATCAGATAAGAGTCAGTTCAGTTTTCTGTGAAATTCAGATCAAAGGGATTCCTGGAGTTTTTAGCCAGTGGGAAATAAGTCAAACAGGGATGTTAATGACAGAACTACATGGCAGTGGTGCTCTCAAGGGACCAGGCAATTAGTTCTAGCCAGGTAAATTTCCTGACCACCTGAATAGGTCTAGGAACAAAGGATTGTGATTTTGGATTGGCGGATAAATATACGAACAGAACACAGAGCAGGGAGAATAGCTTGGACAGATCCACGAGTAGGTTGTTGAAGATAGTGTAGTTACCATCACAACACAGAACGGAGAGAACAGTCAGCCGATAGAAGCTACGAGGTTAGGATTGAGAATTCAGGCAGGTATCATCGACAGTCAAGTGTTGGAATTATAATACGGAAAAAGATTAAATTCAATTTTTAGTACAGACGTAATAGCCGTCCATCGCAAGCGATGATGACAACAATCTCAGACGTGTACTGTTGCACCTTTCTGGTGTGTGCGGAGGTGACTGTAGAGTCAATCCTAGAACAGAATCCCCGACCACAGGTGGGGCATACATGATCAAGGTTAGATATGTG
This sequence comes from Arion vulgaris, assembly GCA_020796225.1. Classification (NCBI taxonomy): domain Eukaryota; kingdom Metazoa; phylum Mollusca; class Gastropoda; order Stylommatophora; family Arionidae; genus Arion; species Arion vulgaris. The sequence continues at coordinate 28,518,908 of CM036758.1, read as the reverse complement.
CGTGTTGTGTGCTCTGTCTTTTCTCGCTGCTCGTTTTCTCTGTGACTCAACAATACGATGATTCTCAGCATTCGGGTTCCTCTTTGTTGTTACAGCGCCACATTTGGCGATCTTGCGCAAGGATTCCCAGCACGTATTGTCTATATCGAAGCATTTCAGAGACACTTTAAGAGTGTCTTTAAAGCGTTTTTCTGTCCACCTGCTAAACGTCTGCCACCTTCAAGCTCGCCATACATCAACTGTTTTGGGATGCGTTTATCAGGCATTCGAGCAACGTGACCGACCCATCTCAGTTGGGCCTTCTGCAACAGGGTGTTGACGCTTGGGATCTTTGCTCTTGTGAGGACTTCGCTGTCTGGAATTTTGTCCTGCCAGTTTATTTTTAGTATTCTGCGTAGACAGCTTGTGTGGAAATGGTTTAATTTTCTTGCGTGTCTGCTATACACTGTCCATGTCTCGCTTGCGTACAGCAGCGTGGTTAGCACTATGGCCTGGTAAACTTTCAGCTTTGTGACTATGCTTATCCCCTTCCGTTCCCACACAGTGACACGTAACCTTCCGAACGCAGCACTGGCTTTGGATATCCTATTGTGGACCTCCGAATCTATGTTTGCCGATCTGGATAGGAGGCTGCCAAGATAAGCAAAGTTGTCCGTTGACTGGAGACGCTGGTGTTTAATGTTGATGATTGGATCGTAATACTGTTCTCTAGGGGCGGGCTGGAACATGACCTCTGTTTTTGGTGTTAATGGTGAGGCCAAACCTATCACAGGCCATTGAGAACTTGTCCATGTAAGTCTGCATTTCTTCCTCAGAGTTGGTAGCGAGGGCACAGTCGTCAGCAAACAACAGGTTGGAGATAGTTGATTCTTTTACCTTGGTGGAGGATTTTAACCTCCGAAGATTGAATAGGTTACCGTCTGTCCTGTATCTAATCTTTACCCCATGTTCGTCGCCTTCCCAAAAGACATCCGTGAGCATGGCAGCAAACATCATGCTGAAGAGTGTTGGGGCCAGTACACAGGCCTGTTTGACGCCGTTGGTGACATGGAAGGCTTCCGACAGCTCCCCTTTCGTCAAGTACACGTGCCATCATGCCCTCGTGAAACTGTTGGACGATCTTGATGAATTTCCTTGGGCATCCAAATTTTCCATGATCTTCCATAGACCCTCCCTGTTAACCGTGTCGAAAGCCTTTGTCAGATCGACAAAGACCATATAGAGGTTACGGTGCTGCTCTTGGCATTTCTCCTGTAGTTGGCGAGCAGCAAATATCATGTCTGCTGTTCCACGACCTGCTCTGAAGCCACATTGGGTCTCAGGGAGTAAGTCCTGTTCCAGGTGATCGATTAATCGATTGAGGAGGACTCTGGCCAGTATTTTGCCAGCGATTGACAGGAGGGAGATCCCTGTGGTTATCGCAGGCCTGGCGGTTTCCTTTCCGCTTGTACAGGTGGACAATAGTGGCATCCTTTAATTTAATAATAGTAGTACAGACGTAGGCAGAGGAACTTAGCAGAAGTGCTTAACAGAAGACATTAGCAGAGGAACTTAGCAGAAGTGCTTAACAGAAGACATTAGCAGAGGAACTTAACAGAAGACATTAGCAGAGGAACTTAGCAGAAGTGCTTAACAGAAGACATAGCAGAAGTGCTTAACAGAAGACATTAGCAGAAGAACTTAGCTCGGTCCAGACACATAGAGAACCAGAAGACAGAGAACTTGAACAGAAAAAAACATATGCTGATGACTGTCCGAGTGGGGTAAGATATCAGGCTACTGGAGATATTGTGGACGTAGAACTCAGAGGTTAGAATTAAACAGTGTGTAGAAGATATACAGATTACTTATTATACAAGTGCTTACAACATAGACGGATATCACAAGTGTTTACCAGATAGACGGATATCACAAGTGTTTACGAGATATACATATATTACCAGTGTTTACCAGATAGACATAAATCACAAGTGTTTACCAGATAGACGGATGTTACAAGTGTTCCCTAGATATTAGATATTACTTGGTGAACATTTACAATATTAGTTAGTAGCTATATTTTACATGGTTATGTGCATTGTTATGTGCATTGTTATGTACATTGTTACGTGTTTTAAACCGCTTGTTGACATCTTTTCAGGATTTTAATTATTTTATGGGTATGTGTTATTTTGTATTGAAATAGATAAATAAATAAAAGTTGAGAATCAGATTGATTCTCACATAGATGTACAAAATATTTTACGGTCATCTAATTGAATTGTATTCTATGTTATAGTGTGGATAGTGTTAATGTTGTTGAGTAGAGAGAAGTGTCTTGTAAGGATTTCAGAAGAAAAGTAGTAACACAGGTCATAACACTGTAACAACTAGATAGATAGGACGAAGAATATAAAGTAGATATATTGGAAGTACACGGGTATAACACACTTGTACATATATAGACACAGTAACACTGTAACACTTAGATAGATAGGACGAAGAATATAAAGTAGATATATTGGAAGCACACGGGTATAACACACTTGTACATATATAGACACAGTAACACTGTAACACTTAGATAGATAGGACGAAGAATATAAAGTAGATATATTGGAAGCACACGGGTATAACACACTTGGACATATATAGACACAGTAACACTGTAACACTTAGATAGATAGGACGAAGAATATAAAGTAGATATATTGGAAGCACACGGGTATAACACACTTGTACATATATAGACACAGTAACACTGTAACACTTAGATAGATAGGACGAAGAATATAAAGTAGATATATTGAAGCACAGGGTATAACACACTTGGACATATATAGACACAGTAACACTGTAACACTTAGATAGATAGGACGAAGAATATAAAGTAGATATATTGGAAGCACACGGGTATAACACACTTGTACATATATAGACACAGTAACACTGTAACACTTAGATAGATAGGACGAAGAATATAAAGTAGATATATTGAAGCTACAGGGTATAACACACTTGGACATATATAGACACAGTAACACTGTAACACTTAGATAGATAGGACGAAGAATATAAAGTAGATATATTGGAAGCACACGGGTATAACACACTTGTACATATATAGACACAGTAACACTGTAACACTTAGATAGATAGGACGAAGAATATAAAGTAGATATATTGGAAGCACACGGGTATAACACACTTGGACATATATAGACACAGTAACACCGTAACACTTAGATAGATAGGACGAAGAATATAAAGTAGATATATTGGAAGCACACGGGTATAACACACTTGTACATATATAGACACAGTAACACTGTAACACTTAGATAGATAGGACGAAGAATATAAAGTAGATATATTGGAAGTACACGCGTATAACACACTTGTACATATATAGACACAGTAACACTGTAACACTTAGATAGATAGGACGAAGAATATAAAGTAGATATATTGGAAGTACACGCGTATAACACACTTGGACATATATAGACACAGTAACACCGTAACACTTAGATAGATAGGACGAAGAATATAAAGTAGATATATTGGAAGTACACGCGTATAACACACTTGTACATATATAGACACAGTAACACTGTAACACTTAGATAGATAGGACGAAGAATATAAAGTAGATATATTGGAAGCACACGGGTATAACACACTTGTACATATATAGACACAGTAACACTTAGATAGATAGGACGAAGAATATAAAGTAGATATATTGGAAGCACACGGGTATAACACACTTGTACATATATAGACACTCGGAAATTAGATCTTTCCTTAAGCTGTTTCCATCTGTTAGCCTGTACAACCATCCAAGAGGATTGTGAATGACATAGATCTCATTTTATGATGTTGCTAAGTGTGTTTTATCTAGACAATGATCATATGTTGCTAAGTATGTTTTATCTAGACAATGATCATATGTTGCTAAGTGTGTTTTATCTAGACAATGATCATATGTCGCTAAGTGTGTTTTATCTACTCTAGACAATGATCATATGTTGCTAAGTGTGTTTTATCTAGACAATGATCATATGTCGCTAAGTGTGTTTTATCTAGACAATGATCATATGTCGCTAAGTTGTTTTACATACTCTAGACAATGATCATATGTCGCTAAGTGTGTTTTACCTTCTCTAGACAATGATCATATGTCGCTAAGTGTGTTTTATCTACTCTAGACAATGATTCTATGTTGTCACCTTTCTTGTAGGGAGTATGAGTATATGCACATAGACACCATACTGGAAAAAAGAACCATACTGAAGCCATACTGAAAAAAGATACTATACTGGAGAAAAAAATATACTAGTACTGGAGAAAAAGACACCATACTGGAGAAAAGACACCATACTGGAGAAAAAGATACCTATACTGGAGAAAAAGACACCATACTGGAGAAAAAGGACACCATACTGGAGAAAAAAAACAAAAACAAATATTCATAACGTGGATACCAATGCCCACAGACATCAATACAATTATTTTCGGTATGTATCAGACTTGATAAGAAGAGGCAATGTTCGAAGTTCAGGGTTAATTTCTAAAACTCCGATGAGAATAGTGTAATCATTTATACAGAGGAGTCAGTGATTTGACACGTGCGTTCCCTGCTCAAGTCAGAGGGGATGTTGTGAAGGAAGACATGACAGTAGTATTGTTGCCGTGACTGCAAGCAGTCTCGCTAAGTCAGTAAATAAAGGGATGATCTGGTTGGAATCACAGATTTTTATCCATGCATGTTTTCTCAGTGACTCAATGAGTATACTCAAGAAGATTGACAAAGGTTGGGATCGGAGACAATGGATGGTAATGAGTTCTAGGCTGACAAAAATCCGTTTTATTTTTGTACCAGGGCTAGCAGGTGTGTACGGGGAACTTATCGCCCCGTGTAGGTATGGTTGCTGTAAGTAGGGGAGCAATGGATTAGGGGTTAGTGACTTGGTCTATTAACCCCGATGTTCTGAGTTCGAATCACGCTGCAGACAGTTTGGTTGCAAATTGTTTGCGTGGATTTTAACAAAAGGACGATGGCACCACCCGTTCAGAAAGCAATGGAAACTACAGAATGTAATAATGCCTAGAAAAATCACAAAACAGCGTTACAAAGCTTAGGGTTGATTCACAAAGTCATGTAAAGGATATGCAATTAACTTTTTAAGAGAGAGAGGACGTGTACATAATTTTTATCAGTTCTTTTGAAAACTGCCAATATGCAGCATTTCACATAATCCGGACAGGTCACTGAGGTGCTGACCCACTTGTAGGCGCATAACTGGCACAACGTACAATCACTCTCACAATCGTTCACATACAAATCGCACAGAGTTGTTAACAAGTGGTCAATATGGAGTGTTCAAGGAAGAAAATAAAAAATGTACAATAAAAACCAAAAAAACCCTTCAAAATATGAAATATATGGTAAGAAAATACAACTACCATTTAAATATGTAGAACTTTGATTAAGAAAAACAATATCTTAAATAGCAGTTTGTTTTCTGACCTTGTTTAAGAATGACATTTCCAAATAGTTTCATGTTACTCTCAGTAGAACAGTTCCATCTTCTGTACTTGAACTGAGATTGACATTCTTGAATTGCCATCATTGCTCCAACTCTCACACTATCCATGAGCTCAACGTTACGTCTGCATAGCCGACGTTGTCTTTTGACAAGTCCTTCCAATTTCTCGCAGTTTTCCTCGTCACTGACTTGTGCTAATGAAGACATCTGAGCTAGTGCCCTGAAATGTATAATGCGACTTGTTAGCATAGTTAGTTTATGCACATTTTATATAAAATATATATATCTTATATATATATATATATAGCTTTTGTATCAATATTATATTATTATCCCAGTTTCTTGTTTTTTCCTTGTTTTTGCCCAGTTCTGGTGGTTTTGTCGGTGATTGGTTATTATTTTACTCTTTCACATGATTCTGCTACGCCATCTAACCATCTTTTCCTTGGTATTCCTCTCACCTTCTTTCTCTATGTTCTGTTGTAGAAGACTCTGTATACTGTGGAGTTTGGATGCATTCTTATTAAGTGACCAAACCAAACATTTCACTGACAGCTAATCAACAGCATTTTCATACCTACTTTGTGTTACCAGAGCCAAACATTGACAATGAGCAAAGCGCAGTCATAAAAAATAACTACATGTGAAATGCGCTGCATGGGAAAAGCTACCAACAACACAAGAAAAGACAGTCACCAACATCAGCATAAGAAGAAAGTTGGCACATAACCTTGCTTGAATGTTACACATTAGTTCTACAAAAATGTATTACAATGAGACGATATGTGGCTGTAGAATATGAGATGCAGTTCAGAGAATTTCACAGATCGGTCAGTTGTCCTTAAATTTATGTTACAGAAGCATCTTTGCAGTACCGAAGACCGTTTTGATGTCTACCAAAGCTGAGAACAAACTTATCTTTACTCTGCCTTTCAAGCTCTAGAAGACTTTGTAAATCTGAACTGTCCAACTAACCCCAGATACTTACCAGCCTATTACATACCATGACATTCAAATACGTCAGGAAATGATAAGGCTAGCTATGATTGGAACACAAAAACAACCATTCATACCAAGAATTTTCTAGAAAACTAAATGAAATTTAGCTGAACAAATAAGATAGACTATGTTAGACACAATGGAAGAGAGATACACATACACATGGTCAACTCGAACTTTCAACGGCATCAAACACCGTACCAGGAGAGAGATTAGAGCACAATTGTTTTACTTCCCACATTAAACACATACTAATAACATTCTCACATACACATGGTCAACTCGAACTTTCAACGGCATCAAACACCGTACCAGGAGAGAGATTAGAGCACAATTGTTTTACTTCCCACATTAAACACATACTAATAACATTCTCACATACACATGGTCAACTCGAACTTTCGACGGCATCAAACACCGTACCAGGAGAGAGATTAGAGCACAATTGTTTTACTTCCTACATTAAACACATACTAATAACATTCTGTCTTATTCTTCCTCAGTTTTTCAAGTCTATGAGGTTCATTGCTTCAGATATTATCTGCTTCCATTCATCTCTGTTCTTAACCTTCTCTTCTTAAATTGTTGACTCTTGGTACTTCTAGATCTACTTCAATGTTACCTCTACATCGTTTTCTTGGTCTGCCTCTAGTGGCCTCGTCCCCTTAATCTTTTTTATTCATACACTTTTATGTTCTCTGTTCCCTACCATTTCTCCAGTATATCACATCCAAACATACACTTTTATGTTCTCTGTTCCCTACCATTTCTCCAGTATATCACATCCAAACATACACTTTTATGTTCTCTGTTCCCTACTATTTCTCCAGTATATCACATCCAAACATACACTTTTATGTTCTCTGTTCCCTACTATTTCTCCAGTATATCACATCCAAACATACACTTTTATGTTCTCTGTTCCTACCATTTCTCAGTATATCACATCCAAACATACACTTTTATGTTCTCTGTTCCCTACTATTTCTCCAGTATATCACATCCAAACATACACTTTTATGTTCTCTGTTCCCTACTATTTCTCCAGTATATCACATCCAAACATACACTTTTATGTTCTCTGTTCCCTACCATTTCTCCAGTATATCACATCCAAACATACACTTTTATGTTCTCTGTTCCCTACTATTTCTCCAGTATATCACATCCAAACATACACTTTTATGTTCTCTGTTCCCTACTATTTCTCCAGTATGTCACATCCAATCATACACTTTTATGTTCTCTGTTCCCTACTATTTCTCCAGTATATCACATCCAAACATACACTTTTATGTTCTCTGTTCCCTACTATTTCTCCAGTATATCACATCCAAACATACACTTTTATGTTCTCTGTTCCCTACTATTTCTCCAGTATATCACATCCAAACATACACTTTTATGTTCTCTGTTCCCTACTATTTCTCAGTATATCACATCCAAACATACACTTTTAATGTTCTCTGTTCTCTAATTCTCATATTCACATCAAACATCATTTTATGTTCTCTAGTCTCGTTACTATTTCTCCAGTATATCTTCATCATACACTTTTATGTTCTCTGTTCCCTACTATTTCTCCAGTATATCAGAGCCAAACATACACTTTTATGTTCTCTGTTCCCTACTATTTCTCCAGTATGTCACATCCAATCATACACTTTTATGTTCTCTGTTCCCTACTATTTCTCCAGTATATCACATCCAAACATACACTTTTATGTTCTCTGTTCCCTACTATTTCTCCAGTATATCACATCCAAACATACACTTTTATGTTCTCTGTTCCTACTATTTCTCAGTATATCACATCCAAACATACACTTTTATGTTCTCTGTTCCCTACTATTTCTCCAGTATATCACAGCCAAACATACACTTTTATGTTCTCTGTTCCCTACTATTTCTCCAGTATATCACATCCAATCATACACTTTTATGTTCTCTGTTCCCTACTATTTCTCCAGTATGTCACATCCAAACATACACTTTTATATCTCTGTTCCCTACTATTTCTCCAGTATATCACATCCAAACATACACTTTTATGTTCTCTGTTCCCTACTATTTCTCCAGTATATCACATCCAAACATACACTTTTATGTTCTCTGTTCCCTACTATTTCTCCAGTATATCACATCCAAACATACACTTTTATGTTTTCTGTTCCTACTATTTCTCCAGTATATCACATCCAAACATACACTTTTATGTTCTCTGTTCCCTACTATTTCTCCAGTATATCACAGCCAAACATACACTTTTATGTTCTCTGTTCCCTACTATTTCTCCAGTATATCACATCCAAACATACACTTTTATGTTCTCTGTTCCCTACCATTTCTCCCGTATATCACACCAAACATACACTTTATGTTCTCTGTTCCCCACTATTTCTCCCGTATATCACATCCAAACATACACTTTATGTTCTCTGTTCCCTACATTTCTCCAGTATATCAGAGCCAAACATACACTTTATGTTCTCTGTTCCCTACTATTTCTCAGTATATCACATCCAAACATACACTTTATGTCTCTGTTCCCTACTATTTCTCCAGTATATCACATCCAAACATACACTTTTATGTTCTCTGTTCCCTACTATTTCTCCAGTATATCAGAGCCAATCATACACTTTTATGTTCTCTGTTCCCTACTATTTCTCAGTATGTCACATCAAACATACACTTTTATGTCTCTGTTCCTACTATTTCTCCAGTATATCACATCCAAACATACACTTTTATGTTCTCTGTTCCCTACTATTTCTCCAGTATATCACATCCAATCATACACTTTTATGTTCTCTGTTCCCTACCATTTCTCCAGTATATCACATCCAAACATACACTTTTATGTTCTCTGTTCCCTACTATTTCTCCAGTATATCACATCCAAACATACACTTTTATGTTCTCTGTTCCCTACTATTTCTCCAGTATATCACATCCAAACATACACTTTTATGTTCTCTGTTCCCTACTATTTCTCCAGTATATCACAGCCAATCATACACTTTTATGTTCTCTGTTCCCTACTATTTCTCCAGTATATCACATCCAAACATACACTTTTATGTTCTCTGTTCCCTACTATTTCTCCAGTATATCAGAGCCAATCATACACTTTTATGTTCTCTGTTCCCTACTATTTCTCCAGTATATCACATCCAAACATACACTTTTATGTTCTCTGTTCCCTACTATTTCTCCAGTATATCAGAGCCAAACATACACTTTTATGTTCTCTGTTCCCTACTATTTCTCCAGTATATCACATCCAATCATACACTTTTATGTTCTCTGTTCCCTACTATTTCTCCAGTATATCACATCCAATCATACACTTTTATGTTCTCTGTTCCCTACCATTTCTCCAGTATATCACATCCAAACATACACTTTTATGTTCTCTGTTCCCTACTATTTCTCCAGTATATCACATCCAAACATACACTTTTATGTTCTCTGTTCCCTACTATTTCTCCAGTATATCACATCCAAACATACACTTTATGTCTCTGTTCCTACATTTCTCCAGTATATCACATCAAACATACACTTTATGTTCTCTGTTCCCTACTATTTCTCCAGTATATCACAGTCAAACATACACTTTATGTCTCTGTTCCCTACTATTTCTCCAGTATATCACATCCAAACATACACTTTTATGTTCTCTGTTCCCTACTATTTCTCCAGTATATCAAGCCAACATACACTTTTATGTTCTCTGTTCCCTACTATTTCTCCAGTATATCACATCCAAACATACACTTTTATGTTCTCTGTTCCCTACTATTTCTCCAGTATATCACATCCAAACATACACTTTTATGCTCTCTGTTCCCTACCATTTCTCCAGTATATCACATCCAAACATACACTTTTATGCTCTCTGTTCCCTACCATTTCTCCAGTATATCACATCCAAACATACACTTTTATGTTCTCTGTTCCCTACTATTTCTCCAGTATATCACATCCAATCATACACTTTTATGTTCTCTGTTCCCTACTATTTCTCCAGTATGTCACATCCAAACATACACTTTTATGTTCTCTGTTCCCTACTATTTCTCCAGTATATCACATCCAAACATACACTTTTATGTTCTCTGTTCCCTACTATTTCTCCAGTATATCACAGCCAAACATACACTTTTATGTTCTCTGTTCCTACTATTTCTCCAGTATATCACATCAAACATACACTTTTATGTCTCTGTTCCTACTATTTCTCAGTATATCACATCCAAACATACACTTTTATGTTCTCTGTTCCCTACCATTTCTCCAGTATATCACATCCAAACATACACTTTTATGTTCTCTGTTCCCTACTATTTCTCCAGTATATCACATCCAAACATACACTTTTATGTTCTCTGTTATCTACTATTTCTCCAGTATATCACAGTCAACGTACTCTATTTACTTTCATGATAGTAGTAATCATTAGTGATTTCAAAAACAAGAACGTATAGGTCTCCATCTTTATTGTTTCTCATTCTCCATTATGCATATTCTTACTTATCTTCAAAAGTCTGGTAATATTTCTTCATCTTATTTTCTTGTGCATTCACTTTATTTGATGGTAACTAACCAGACAAACAACATTCAGCAATACATCAATACAAAACTGTTGATCACCTCATTTTCAACTGCCAAACGTTGTATAATGCCTGGGAGATTCTTATCCAGGCCGGATAGATGAAAACATTGTATGGAACACAGAACATTGATGGAACAGAACATTGTGAAACACACATTTATGAACAGACTTGTATGAAACACAGAACATTGTATGGAAACACAGAACATTGTATGAACACACTGAAGACAGCAGAACTTACAAACACATGCAGATATCAATATAAAGCATGAGATCGAGATAACCAGCACGTGTGCTACTGGATCATAAAGAAGAAGAAGAAGAAGCTTACAGTATATGAGAAAAGCCGCTAGATAAACTCTCTCTAGTGCTCAGATCAGAGTAACAAAATGTCAGTGAGTTGGACATACCCTATGGAAGACACAGTTGCTTGTCATTAGACAGGCACTTGAGTGGAACCAGCAAATGAAAAGGATGTTCCAAACAGTCATGCAGACAAAGTTTTCTTGAAAATGAAAGGTGTTGAATTATCCTGGGACGACATAAAGAAAAATTCCATAAACCACAAAATGTGGAGAACAACTGATGAGGCCCTATGCTCCACGAGGAGAGTAATAAACAAGCAAGAAGATGATCCAGTTTACGCCATCGTTATTTATATATATATATCTCCAGCTGACGATAGAGTTGTGTGAATATTATACATCATCATTATCTCTCTCTCTCTCTCCAGCTGACGATAGTTGTGTGAATATTATACATCATCATTATATCTCTCCCTCTCCCCCCTCTCTCTCTCAACAGCTGGCGATGGAGTTGTGTGAATATTATACATCATGAATTGTTCGGCAGCTCTGTTACCTTCACAAAAATTCAAACGAATTAGAAATGCCAGGTTATCCGATCACGTTCATACTGAGCCAAGAATAGACGAGAAAAATGAACGCTTCATTTCTTCTGTGGTTTTCACACCAAGTCTGAAACACAATTCTTGAAATAACAAGAAGAGGCAATGCCTACTAACAGCACCATCTCTGTACTCTCAGATCGTCCTCTTTTAAACAAATGTGAACTTTTAAATTTTTTTTCTGTTTTAAAATGTTCAGGTCTATCATTCTTTAACAAAAATGTATTTGCAAAAATCTACCTTATGCTTAACTAATGGTTTTGACAAGAAGTGTACAAGAAATGTAGTTATATCTATAGAAGGAGAAATATTTGATTAAGAAACAAGGTAGATTTATATAGGTACAACTAACTAATTTGACTTTAAACAAAAATATGTCAAGCAAAGAATGAATATTTGAAATAAGGTGGAATACGAATAAGGACATTGTAAGAAAAGAAGCTTATCATCTCATTTAGACAAATTTCTCGTCCGCGTGGTGTCGAGGCTCACAGGGGAGCAAAGAATAGTAACACTACGATCTACAAGGTATGTCGTAAGGGGCGAATGATGTAGGACCTATGGAAGCTACCCTAGTAAATAAAAAGCATCTCAGAAATCTGATGTGTTGGCCTACTTGTAGGCGCATAACTGACGACATAGATGACATATAAATTGCATAGACTGGTTAACAAGTGGTCGATATGGAGCGCTCGAAGAAGAAGATACATTGATGATTTATTTCTCAACTAAATGATGATGATGGATTCGAGCAATGTGTAGAGAAGCTAGTTAGAAGAATTGGACAAATTTATTGTGGATACATTTCTCTCATGAAGCAACGTTCTACAAGTTAATATATGAATTGATCCGTCTACTCCCTGAATAATATGATCTTGAAATACAGGGCGTTCAACTCAAAAGCAGCCTCTGAATGGAGCTAATCTAGCATATATGTATGGAAATGAGAAGGTTCAGTTATGACGTAGTATAGGTCAAGGTTGTGTGATGGTTTGTAATTGTAGTGCGGGAAGGGGCGATGAACATGTGACGTAGGACAAGCTAGTCAAAACCGATTTAAACAGTAAATAGACGAGATGCAATGCGTACCTGGCAAATTTCTATTTATCACTGGGGCTGCTGTTAAGTTGAACACCCTGTATAACGTGGAAGCATTTTGTACACAACCATTTTGTTAAAGGCTACATTAAATGCTCATCAACTGAATAAATAATTGATTAATGGCCCTATCCTCCCTGCACTTCAGTGATTAACCATGTGTGCTCTGATCACTTTAAAATATACCATTCTCATGACAGTGCACAAACTGCGCAGCATCGGCGAGGGTATTTGATATAATTTTGAGAATGGTAAAAAAGTGTCGGAATTTTGCTTGTAATCAGTATTAATGAATTTTGTTTGTAATCATTATTAATGAATTTTGTTTGTAATCAGTATTAATGAATTTTGTTTGTAATCATTATTAATGAATTTTGTTTGTAATCATTATTAATAAATTGTTTTTTCTAATTACTACCGCTCTTTCATGCCAACTTTTCTCCATTTTTAGTTGTGTGTGTGTTTCTTTTATCTGTAGCATGAGACTCATTATCGAGAAATGCAGAGAATACAACATAGACCTGCATGCATGTTTCATAGACTATAACAAGACTTTCGACCATATACAACACCAGCAAATGTGGAACATCATGAAAGATATGCATTTTCCAATACACATAATACAACTCATAGAATCTCTATACCACGAACAACAGGCAACCATTAAAATAGTAGGTGAAATAGCTGAATGGTTCGAGATTCAAAAAGGGGTACGACAAGGATGTATTTTGTCACCATACTTATTCAACATATATGCGGAGAACATCATGAGGAATGTAAAAGATGATGCCAATTATGTGAATTACGACCCTCTCACTATAGGCGGCAAATACATACCAGAGCTTAGATACGCAGACGATACAGTATTAGTATCCACCAGCAAAGAAGGTTTGGAAAACCTAATCATGACGACTAAGAAACATAGTGAAGACCAACATCTATATTTGAATACACAAAAAACAAAAATCATGTCAACTGACAAAGCAAAAGGCCCACCTAACATTCAAGCAAACAATGAAGAACTCCAATATGTAGAGAGCTACGAATACCTGGGCTCAATAATTAACAATAACGGTGACTGCTCCAAAGAGATCTCAAGAAGACTGACAATAGCAATTAAGAAGTTAAACACAATGAAGAACATGTGGCAAAGCACCAGAAAATACTAAAATTAAAAATATTGAGAGCTTGCATTTTCCCAGTGGCTACTTATGGTTGTGAATCATGGACTATTACACAAAAATTAAGAACGAAAATCCAGTCCTTCGAAACTAAATGCTACAGAAAGATGTCTGGAAAGAACTAAACGTTAAAGAGAATTGGCTGATAAACAACATACTATACAGAAAAATTACATACTTTGGTCACATCAAGCGTCACGATAGCCTGGAAAGAACAATACTAGAGAGCAGGGTCCCAGGACGTAGAGGCAGACCAAGAAGAAGATGGCTACAAGATATTAAAGAAACCATGAACATGACCATCGACGAAGTGGGGGGAAACTGGCAAGAGACAGGGTGAATTTCAGATGTGCTGCAAAGAGAGCTACGTCCTATAAAAGATACGCACCTTGATGATGATGATGATGGGGGGTTCTTTTATCTGATAACTGCATCTACGTTTTGTCGCTCATCTCCGATAAGACCAGGAACTGGATCCATCGACATTAGAAACAATCGCGATCGCTACACGAGACTCGAGCAGAACATTTAAAGTGAGATGTACACCGTACATTAACAAGCCACTGATACACTGTGTGTACACTTTACCTTAACAAGTCACCGATTCACTGTGTGTACACTTTACCTTAACAAGTCACCGATTCACTGTGTGTACACTTTACCTTAACAAGCCACGGATGCACTGTCTGTACACTTACCTTAACAAGTCACCGATATACTGTGTGTACACTTACCTCAACAAGTCACGGATATACTGGGGGTACTTTACCTTAACAATCTGATATACGTGTGTCCTTCCTCAACAAGACCGGATATACCATCGACATTAGAACAAACGCATACTGTGGTACACTAGACTCGACAAGTAACATTTAAATGTGATGTACACCTACTCAACAAGCCACTGATACACTGTGTACACTTACCTTAACAAGTCACGATATACTGTGTGTACACTTACCTAACAAGTCACGATATACTGTGTGTACACTTACCTCAACAAGTCACCGATATACTGTGTACACTTACCTTAACAAGTCACTGATATACTGTGTGTACACTTACCTTAACAAGTCACTGATATACTGTGTGTACACTTACCTTAACAAGTCACTGATATACTGTGTGTACATTTAGTTATATCGCTTCTAGATAAATGTATTTTGATTTATCTGTACATTGTGTCTGTTATTATACTTTGAGTAAACTATCTCATATACATTTTTATCAAATCTCACTTTATGATTACGTACAGCTAATTAAACACAGTAACTCTAGTCTATGCGACGGATTAGCGTAATGCATAAGCGTTCGCATATCGACACGGACACAAGATGGTTGTGGGTACCTCACTCGGCCTTCCTACCACCTGCACACTAGTAATGGATTAAGATTGGAAATGTGAAGAGACAGACACTTCATATACTCTGAAACGATACTCTCCTGTGTGTGGTTGGAGCCCTCTATGGTAGGAAATAATAGTAACAGTGGGACCTACAAGGCATGTCGTAAGAGGCGACTGAGGTAGGGACCTAGGAAGCTACCTAGTAAATAAAAGCGCCGCAGAAATCAGATTTATGATATATTTGTAGGTGCATAAATGGCACAATGTACAATCGCTCTTAGGCTCAGATCACATACAAATCACAAAGAGTGATTAACAAGTAGTCGATATGGAGCATTCGAAGAAGAAGAACTACAAAAAAGGATACGGGGCATATTTTAAAAAACATATATAAGTCAATTTAAGATTTTCTTTCAATGTTTTTTGTCTTCTATCACGATATGTACCAGTTATATATCATCAGTAGAAACGAATGTGTAAATCAGAAAGTTACACATACCAAAACTTGATGATCATGAAACTAAAAGTAAATGTGTAGTACAATGCAGCTACAGCTTAGTAGGCTCAATTCCAACCATCAAGAGATTGTGCCATCAACATTTGATGAGTTCTGTAGATATCCATGTTTGGGGTAATTCACAAAATGGTTGATGAAGCTAACTGAGCAAGTGTTCTGCCGCTGGTACCTTTCATTCAGCTGGATTTTGTTGAGCACATAATATGGTGCATGAGTGAAGAAACTTCGATTCCGAGCAGTCTTCTGCGTATTTTAAAATATAATTTTTAAAAAAGGTCATCGTCAGGTGCCGTGCCGGCTGGCGTAGGCGATCATGGATGTCCACAAATCTGTCTCTGGTGTTTGCTATTATCTCAGATGTTGATGCCGCCCGAGTGGTTACCGGGGCCCAAATTTGGGACGTAAAGAATAGAACCACTGTTACCTGCCACACATGTCGTAAGAGGCGACTAAGGAGGTTTGGTTGAAATCGGATGCATGTGTCCGCTAGGGAATGCTAACCCAAAACAAATGCTTGCAGAAAACGGATGCACCAGGCCGTAAGGCGCATAACATGGTGCAACGACCCGTCACAATGCAGAATGGGATAACGGATTCTAGTCGCCAATCTGCCTCTGAGATTTAGCCACACGGTAAGAATGTCAGTCCCACCATCACGAGAGTGGCCAAAACTTACTGCAGGAAGAGGTCGGCACAAACGGGAAGCAGAAATCATAGGAATTATATCCTATAGAACTGCCCCAGTATGCAGACTTGAGAAGAAAGAGGTGGTCCACTTACACTAGTGTCCAAGACAAACTGTATGGTGTGGCTGATAATCTGAGACAGACGGCTGCCTTTATTAGAGAATCCGAAATCCCAATCTAGTGAGAACGCAGAAGAAGAAGAAGATGTTGATGCTTGTCCGTGTCATGAAGTCAGGCTATCCAAAACTTCCTCTCTCTGTTTGTCCCCATGTCTCGTCTCCCTCAATTTTACCAGTTGTTACAATTTGTTCTAACCCCATTCAACAATTTGAACATTTCACAAATTTGAACATTTAAACAAGTTTGACATTTCAACAAGTTTGAACATTTAAACAAGATTAAGCTAAATAAAAAAGAATATAAATTAAGAGATAGACAGAGCAGGTGTCAATCTACTTTGTTGTTACCGTCAACTACCAAAAACGGTTCAGTGAATCTGTCATGACATATCAGGAAACTCGAATCTACAATCTCCTGATCTAGCCAGAATCTGACACTCGTCCTTCAAGATTCTGACTAACAATAACAGAAGAACGTTTTTATTGTAAATATAAGTCTGCTGCATCAAAGGTATGAATGAAATAGCGTCGATGTTTGTTGATGGAGCCAAAGTTAGTTAAGCGAAACGATGCCCAAGGTATATTTCTTCATTATATAATTACTTAGGTAGCGACCTGACGTACCGTTAAACTGTTGAACTCTGGCAGCTAATACATTGTGATGTGTAACAACCAACTTCACAAATTCACTTTTTTGTTTCTCATTCAGAATCCTATGTTGTCTTTGTAGTGATCTCTCATTGAATCAAAGACAATGTCGTTTCACTAGTAAGTTATCTACAGCAAGACTTTCATATGTTGTCTTTGTAGTGATCTCTCATTGAATCAATCAAAGACAATGTGGTTCACTAGTAACGTTACTACTTTAAAGTACTCCATTAAAGTAACGTCTGTGGTTATACTTTGGACCACAAACTGGGCAGTCTGCTTTAGGTCTGTCAGGTATTCCTAAAGTGTAGGTTGCAGGTCGACTGGGTTTCTTCTCATCTCCCTCAGGAAAGTGTAGGTTTTAGATCGACTGGGTTTCTTCTCATCTCCCCCAGGAAATGACAGACTTACAGGACATGTCCCGACGTCTGTTCCATTTATTGACACTGGCGGAGAGCTGTTTGATTTATTCTTAGTCTATGTAAGTGTCTGTTTAAGTCTGTAGTGTCCGGTACTGTAAATATACGAAATTTTGTGACCTGGTTAGTTCTGCTGAGGTCTTTAAAAAAGTCTTTTTCGTAGTAATATCAAGTGTTTCTCTTCAAATCAACTGCAGATTTCCCAAAGAACATACCATAATGGTTGTTTGGTCCTACCTTCCTTGACCAAGACAACGGTGATCTCATTGTCTTTAATATCACATTGAGATCAATATTTTAGGTTAGATTTTTTTGACTAAGTGTCAAAACTGTTTTTCAAAAATAACGTTTTATTTTTCAAGAACTATTTCAACTAATTTTGGTTTTTCTAAGAACCATTTCAACTAATTTTGGTTTTTCTAAGAACCATTTCAACTAATTTTTATATTTCTAAGAACCATTTCAACTAATTTTTATTTTTCTAAGAACTATTTCAACTAATTTTGGTTTTTCTAAGAACTATTTCAACTAATTTTCTAAGAACCATTTCAACTAATTTTGTTTTTCTAAGAAAATGTCTTTTTCAGATTCCTCTAATACATTTACGATATCAGGCTAAATGTAGTGGGTATATTCATCATTTCTCTCAGAGCTTAACAAACATTTTATGAAGACGTAGGGAATAATTTTGTAAATCCTTTATTATCACAAAGCTGCTTCTTCGACTGTCAGATGATATAATGAAACTATCCTGATCTATTGACTGAAACTATCCTGATCATTGACTAAAATTATTCGATCTATTGACTGAAAATTATCCTGATCTATTGACTGAAACTATTCGATCTATTAAGAAAACTATTCTATCTATTGACTAGAAAATTATCCTGATCTATTGACTAAATATCCTGATCTATTGACTGAAAACTATTCTGATCTATTGACTAGAAAATTATCCTGATCTATTGACTAGAAAATTATCCTGATCTATTGACTAGAAAACTATTCCTGATCTATTGACTAGAAAACTATTCCTGATCTATTGACTAGAAAATTATCCCTGATCTATTGACTAGAAAACTATCCCTGATCTATTGACTAGAAAATTATTCCTGATCTATTGACTAGAAAATTATCCCTGATCTATTGACTAGAAAACTATCCCTGATCTATTGACTAGAAAATTATTCCTGATCTATTGACTAGAAAATTATCCCTGATCTATTGACCGATAAAATCAAATTTCAATTCTTCGAATGTTAATGATTTTAGCGTAACCCTTTCACAATTCTGAGCCGATATACTGGCACACATTTATTAGAAAAATATAACGTAAAGCTAGCATGCTGGATAATTGTAGTTTATATTGCAAAGTAGATACATTGGATGTCAATAAATGATGGAGTGAAAGCTTTAAATTTTCAGCTTAATTGTTGTCAAACACAGCAGAACTATCTTACGTTCACTATGAGCTCACTCAGATCACAGAAAGTGATTTATAAGTGGTAAGTGGTATTGTCAGTGTAAACAATTAGGAAAGCCTTTTATTTCAGAACTATTCAATTTTGAAACATGTTTGACTACAATGTCTTATTTAAAGAAGTTCTAAAATATGTCTCCCAAAGTTATCAATCTGTACTCATATTATGCCAATTCCAAACCTCGCTATGTCTTCTTCTTCTTTGCGTTCATTCCTAGCCACCAATTCCAAACCTCGCTATGTCTTCTTCTTCTTTGCGTTCATTCCTAGCCACCAATTCCAAACCTCGCTATGTCTTCTTCTTCTTTGCGTTCATTCTAGCCACCAATTAACTCAATGTCTTATTTAGTAGTTCTAAAATAAATCTCCAGTTTCATCTGTACTCATTTACCAATTTCAAACCTCGCCATGTCTTCTTTTGCGTTCATTCCTAGCCACCAATTTTAATCATTCTTTGTGATATGTCTGATCTTTGCCAAGAACGTGTATACGTTACACGTTGGTTTGGTAGGTTCCTAAACGTAAAGACTTGTACATGTTTAGGACACGTGCATCCGATTTCATTCAAAGCTCCTAAGTCGTCTCTTACGACATGCGTGGCTGGTAGCAGTGGTTCTATTCTTTACACCCCAACTTTGGGCCCCGGTAACCACTTGTGCGATTCGCGATGTCCTTTCCGTTGAACAAACCAAATTAGTTATATATATGTATATATATATCTTGAAATAGAAAGATACCAATACAATATACCTAACTTAGAGATATATGAGAACTGTCTACTTTCATTTTAACTGAATGATAGAAAACAACAAAAAGCTAACATCTAGACTCAAAAGTCATACGTCAGTCATGACCCGAGAAAAATCTCAAAATATTATAGCAAAAAAGAGTTAGCAATAACGAACAGGTGCAAGCTGGAGAATAAAAATGTATGTTTATTCCAGGAAACTACCTGACCAACATATCAGAAAGGCGGACAAAGCGTTATGACCTTGGAATAGGATTTTATTCTGGGCACACTTGCCAGGAAATTTTCTTATGTTTGACTTTTTAGAACCCGATTTCATCTCCGAGCTACTGGGTTTAGTGCTTGGAGCAACACTGTGAGTTTTGACTGTTGTTCAAAATATTGTTTGTTTGTGTCCACGGTGATTGTGTTGTAAAAAAGTATTGAAATGGTAAACGACTAGTTGCCGGCGGTCTATCGAATGCCTTATACAATAATAAATATACACGCCGCTGTGATGGAGGATGTTAAATATATTAACTGATTTGTTAGTCAATTATCAGGAAAATAAGATCTTCGAAAGCTCCATATCGACCACTTGTTAACCACTCTTTGTGATTTGTATGTCATCTGAGCCTAAGAGCGATTGTACGTTGTGCCAGTTATGCGTCTAAAAGTAGTGCAGCACGTCTGATTTCTGCGACGCTTTTTATTTACTAGCGTAGCTTCTCTTTGCACCTACCTCATCGCCTCTTACGACATGCCTTGTGCGTCAGTGTTAATATTTTTGCTCCTCTTGCGCGCCACGAAAACACACGGATAAAGTAAGAAAATAAAACTATGTAAACAGTTCTCAATAGCTGAATGCTAAAGCAACAAATGTGAACGATGAAATTCTGTAATTTTATAATAATAAAACATTGCACATCAGTGAAAGGTCTCTCACTCTCTCCATCATCTCCTTGTGGTACATAATGACAGGGCAGGAAAGTAAACTAAACATTTGTGAACATGTTGATTAGATGGCAGATTTGAAGATGATATAGATTACTGACCAGGAAGAGATCAAAACATTATGCGTTTACTGCACAGGTTATCCACTAAAATTGAAATTAAAATAAATATTGATAGACAAAGTAATATTACACAAAAGGGAAAATTGTAATATCAAAATGCTTTCAAACCAAACAGTTGAAGCATATGAACAAATTGAAATACATTGACAGAACCATCAGTAGAGAAGGAATAGACAGGAAGTCGCAGTATTGAAAACCCAAGCAATAGCAGTTCTGATTCGCCTGAATCATCTTGTAAAAGTGTTATTTTTTTTCCTGATCAAGAAACACTTGAGATTTGAGCTGTTCGGCTCGGTGACATGGACATCGTAACCCTTCGATTTCGGTGTCACGAACACCGTAAATCTGGAGAACCTGTGGCTTTTCTGCCAGCCCACGGAATTGAACCCGCGCTCACGGGAGCTTTCACCGTCGTGAAACGCGTTACGAACACGCTGGGCAGACGGGCGTAAAAAGTTTATAAAGATCAAAGCGGTAACAATGACCCTGAAGTAGTTGACTACAAAATAATTCACAAATGCATGTACACCGAGAAAACTGAATGAATATGCAATTTAAACTGGCTATTTAAGGTCATCGGAGGTCAAGGTAGAAGCATAGTAAGCAGACACACTTCGAAATTCCGTCTGTAACAAACAACGACTTTTTCGATTGGATGGCTAAGAATAGTTCAGGGATACACCACAATTCTAGTGAGGTGTTTAGGTAAACTACCTACAAATTGTTGATTATTCCAATTGAAACGATTACGACAATGATTCTGTTATGAATTAAAGTTGTCTTCTTTCTTTACTCCAATCCCTGTTTTGCCTCACAGCGTCAGGATATCAAGAGAATTCTACAACGAAACATTGTGCGCGCTTCATAAATAGTGACTTTCGTCGTCTCTGTTATCTCTGAGGACCACCTTTTTCGTGGCCGGCCTCTTGATTTGTATCCATTGTATCGGAGCAACATTGCTCTTTGAGGTACACTGTCTGTTGGTAATCTGCTTACGTGACCGAAACAGTTATTGTGGTGTTTCTTGAAGTTTAGTACTGATGTTGTACCCACTTTTTTCCTGTTTTGATTTCTCAACCGGTCTCTTCTTGTTACTCCCATCATTCTGCCTAAGTTTCGCATATCAGGATTTATTGTAGTCCAAATGCATACCTTCTGTTCATCAAGTGGCTGTACACCAAGAATTTGTTCACCAGTGTCTGTGCACCAAGAATTTGTTCACCAAGTGTCTGTACACCACGAATTTGTTCATCAAGTGGATGTACACCAAGAATTTGTTCACCAAGTGTCTGTACACCAAGAATTTGTTCACCAAGTGTCTGTACACCAAGAATTTGTTTTGTCCATGCTGGCCTCGAATATCGTAATTTTCACGGAACGTTGTCCTCAGCACAAGTGTTAGCAACTTTACTATCGACGAACTACAGTCTTAATTTGCTATGTTATCTCTGAATATTTGAAAATGTGAGCCATGTTTTCTCTTAACTTGTTATGACATTTCTGTACATTTTAGCAAATGTTCATTGTTTCTATCTCAAACTATCTATGACATTGTATAACATGTTTCACTAAATCTATGTAGTCTCCAGCAATCTTATTGATTGTTTATAAATATCTACAATTTTGTATATTCCTTCTTGGCTGATCTCATATGCCAGTTGTCCACTAATTTCAACAAATGTCAGATCAGCTCAGTTCATCAATCCTTCAACCCCCTGCTAGTTTCAAAATGACGTATCCCACTGCTATTCTGTTTCATGCATTAGTGTAATTAACTTAAATGAACTCATTATTTATTAGAGGTAAGACTATAAAAATAAATTGCTCTTCTCAACTGTTTGTACAAATTGTATTGTATCTTCGGTTTTGTTTACTTCAAGTGAACTGTCTGCTACGTGTTTCCAAAGCGCGCCACACAGGTACGGTAACAGACACTTAGTTCGTTAGTTGCACAATTTCAAATTGGTTTAGAAGAAGGAAGCAATCAACATCTGGTTCACGAGAGCAGGGGTACTTCTGTCAAAGCAAATATTTCAAGATATTTCAAGGGAAACAACTTGATGTGTGATTATATAACAGAAATGTTATATTGACGCATTGCTAGCTATATGTTCAGTGGTTAGAGCACTTGCTTGATAGAAGAGTGATCACAGTTTAGAAACTCGTTGAGGTGACGATTTTTTGTATCTAACCGCAACAATTATCAAATCAAACCAATGTTCTCCGATGGAACTAGTAACTCATCTAATTATCAGTTGAGCAGCAGAGAAACACTGGGATGTAAATCAATGTCTCAATGAACTAGTAACTCATCTAATTATCAGGAACACAGAGAAACATGGATAAACCAATGTTCTATGTAACTCATCCATATTGAGATCATAAGCCCATGAACAAATATCCCAAATCGCTCTAAGAGTTGAATGAATCGAACACCTTTCCTTCACGTCACACAGACCATGGACTTGCATTCTAACATGCTTGTCTTGATTATGGTCTCCACCTACATTTTGTTTTGATTTCTTGTTCCCAAGATTATATAAATAAATATGTCATTGTTTTCTCTCATTTACACTGACAAAAAAATGAGATGCCTATTCTCCTTGGCATCAGCATTGCTCAATATTTTCTTCAGCTGTTCAGGCTCATTGATTTTAAGTAGCACCTTCCATATGACAAACATTAGCAAAAAATGACAGACTCTGTAATTGAATTATCACTTGAAGACTTGTTTAGATAAACGAATGTTGCTTTTAAACGGTTTCTAGCTAATATAATTTCACTGAATTTAGTTGGCAAGCAAAAACACACCTCAATGATTAGCGAGATTTAATTACGCACATTTTGAATAAATATATTCTGCTTAGAGCAGTTAAACCGAATTTTAGCTTACAGGCGGTTACCAGTTAATATATGACAACATTTGAAGTAAAATGCTGTTCACGGATAGACATCAAGCTTTTAGACCAGAAACGCTTGTGGGTAATCGGTAAATGACAACATCTGTATGCACTCATTTCAAGAGGATTGCTTCTAACTTCGTCTAACTGAAACCTGAAGTCATCCAACCATCTTGTTTCATTCTTTTTTCTTCTATTTTTGTGTAGATGGCATTAAATAAGCTAATGGAACAAGCGACGGAGTGGTGTAGGAAACAGTGTGAGGGTTTGTTAAGGGATGTAAATCATCGGAGAGAATAAAACGACAAGTAATGTAGAATAGATTATGAAGAATGATGGAAAAGAGATGAGGAAATAAATGCTATGTAAATCGTTATTTTTAGATGCACGTCAAGGAAACAGGAAGGCATAAACAAACAAAAAAACAAACAAACCAAGACAGAACAAGCAACACATTGCTTTAACTATAATAACAAGTGAATCCAAGGGAAAGCACTGAGACCAATGAGCATTCTAAATAAAGTAGATACTAATTATTAGGCAAATACGTGTCGTATGACTAATTATTGATCATGTTCATTGGTCTATACCAGAAGTTCCCAACCTTTTTCGAGTCACCACCCACTTTGCACGACATTAATTTTGTAACCTCCCACCCCCAAGATTTACAACAGCCCCAATTTATATTGGGGAATTATAACAGCCCCACCATATATATATAATATCTCTTTGACATAGATATATTTCTATCATACAGTGTCAACTTTCAAATTTTGATATAATTGAAAAATAACATTGATGCACAAATTGATCGTGTAAGACGGGCATAAGATGAATTTAAATGCAGAATTTAAATGATTATTCAATCGCAAAATACGAAAATAATTTATTTTAAAATATATATTATTAATGTCTTATATATGTAGCCCCCGACCGACAATAGCCAGAACGCACCCAAATGCTTTTGAGCCCGCTATCGCCCCTAGAAGGCCTCAGCGCTCACTGGGAGGGGTAGGGGGGGGTGGAACCTCCCAGTTTGGGAACCTATGATCTAGATGTTTGTCCTCGGGGTACTAGAACACATTGGCTTACTACACATATACCAGAAGATGCATATGAATGATGTACATATATGGTAAATATGTCCTCGGGTACAGAACACATTGGCTTACTACACATATACCAGAAGATGCATATGAATGATGTACATATATGGTATATCAATCAAGTGACATGCCTGCCGGCGTAGGCGATCATGTCTCTCCACAACTCTCTTTGCTTGGTGCATGTAATCAGTTCTGACGTCGATATTGTGTCAGGCCATCCAACATCTTCTCCTCTGTCTTCCACGATCTCTCCTTCCCTGAATTTTACCTGTAGTCCCCAAATGTTCGAAACCTTCTCTTCGCATTATATGCCCGAAGAACCTTGATTGTCGGATTCTTATTCTTTTGATAGGTTTCTTTGTGTGCAGGCCTGATTAAAAACCTCCACGTTTGTTTTCTTTGCTGTCCATGGAATTTTCAACATTCTTCTGTAAAACTACATCTCTGTGGCTTCCAATGATCGTATTGATTGTTTGTTCAGTGTCCATGATTCGCTGCCATACATAGGAATTGGTTCAATATAGCACTGGAGTACTCGTTTTCGCAGTGTCATTGGTAGTGAGTTCACGCATAGTGTGTTCTTCATTTTCATAAAAGCTGCTTTCGTTTGAGCTATTCTACTCCTAATCTCTGTTGTACATCTTCCATCTGGTGTTAAGAATGTTCCTAGATACTTGAATCGATGGACTTGTTTCAGTGTTTTGTTATTTATTTTGATATTGCATGTTGGTGTTTCTTGTTTCTTGGGGACAACCATAACCTCTGTTTTCTTTATATTCATGCTTAATCCTTTCTTTTCACTTTCTCTCACATATGGTATATACGTGTGTGTGTATATGTATGCGGTTGTTTTATATAGATATATATATAAAAGCACAACGTCTAAATACGTCTACGTCTGTGCGTGTGGACATGTTAGTGTGTTTTTATAGATTATATAAAAGCCTGCTTTCGTTAGCTTCTGTGCTAATCTCGTTAGAATTTTTCTATCTAGATATTAGAACGTTCTAGATACTTGTAGTCGTTGGACACTGTTAGAATGTTTATGTTATATATATATATAAAAGCCAATGTCTAAATGTTTCTTGTTTCTGTGGACAACTAATCTGTTTTTTTATATTAAAGCTAACTCTAAATACTTCTCTCATATGGTATATACTGTTGAATGTTTGTTTTATATAGATATATATATAAAAGCACAACGTCTAAAACTACGTCTGTGCGTGTGGACAAACTGTTAGAATGTGTTTTATATAGATATATATATATAAAAGCACAACGTCTAAATACGTCTACGTCTGTGCGTGTGGACAAACTGTTAGAATGTGTTTTATATAGATATATATATAAAAGCACAACGTCTAAATACGTCTACGTCTGTGCGTGTGGACAAACTGTTAGAATGTGTTTTATATAGATATATATATAAAAGCACAACGTCTAAATACGTCTACGTCTGTGCGTGTGGACAAACTGTTAGAATGTGTTTTATATAGATATATATATAAAAGCACAACGTCTAAATACGTCTACGTCTGTGCGTGTGGACAAACTGTTAGAATGTGTTTTGGTTTTCTATGTTGAATAGTCCATGATGGTGGAAAGAGAACAAATAGAAGCTCGTGTTCTTAGAGCTAGCTGGTCAGTCTTTACACAACTCATCTTCCAGGCAAAGGTAACAGTTGCCGAGAGAAATCAAAGTAGTGTTCTCAGGTTAACTTCCTTCTAGATCTAATATTATTGGATAAAAATGAATGGTCCTTACTGCCTGGGTCCTAAAATACTTGTGTCAAAATACTTTGGATCCTAAAATCTTGGTCAAATATTGCCAATGGGTCCCTAAAATACTTGAGTGGGTCCCTTAACTACCACACTTGAACTTTAGTATACGTTAGTAGAATATAAAAAAAGCATCGGCCATATCGTTCCAAGAAGGTGAATACATTCAAAGTACTGTTAACAGTGTATCGCGATCGGCACATGTATCTCTGATACAAGACGAGTTGTAGCGACACTGTTATATGCCTCTAGATCTTATGTTTGCTATGTCTCCCAAAGTGGTCGGTACCGCCGCCACCCCCGACACCTCCCAGTGGGCGTTGAAGAGATCATGGGGGCGATAGTGGTTCAGAAGAATTGGGGGTTCACGCGATTAGGGGTCGGTGGCTCCTTAAACAAGAAATTAATAATAAATATTTAAAAATAAATTATTTTCGCAATTTTGCTATTGAATAATCATTTAACATTTGAAATTATGTATTTAAATTCATCTTATAGTCTTACATGATCCATTTTTTCATCACTTTGTTATTTCATGTATATAATCATTTGAAAATTGACCATGTATGACATAAATATATATATATCATTTTTCTTTGTCAAAGAGAAAATAAAGCATGTATATATGGGGGCGTTGACAAACTTATAATGTGGAGGGGGCGTTACAAAGTTTATGTTGTGCAAAGTGGACTGGGCCCGGCAAAAAGTTTTGAGAATCTATGCTCTAGATGCTATATTTGATCCGCAGACAGTCAACAAGGAGAACATTGTGACACTGTCTAACAGGTTGATGAATCTCTTAACGACTCTTTCAGATGGAGCAAGTTGTCGGGGTTTGCTTTCAAATCTCAGAAGAAGACTTAAACTCGATAGAACAAAGGGTGCAATTTCACGATGCTTCTACTTCAGAGGGAACATTACTGTGACAACCTTACAACCATGAAGATATGCTAACCTTAAAGAGAATGATTTCCTCCCAGCGGACCAGACATGGGTAATCAACCCAGCAGACTTCATCACAGCGACGGTTATGCCGTTCTGTGCTTTCTTATCTAAGCGAATCTGGGGGCTGCTAGAAGTGGAACAAAGTATTTCAATAGTTCTTATTTCTAGTTCTGATCCCTTGTGTCAAATACGAGTAATCTATTCCCATAGCACCACCAAATTTTCAAAACGTTAATTATTATTTCTATAACTTTATCAACTCGTTACTTTTGTATGGAATCGTTACTGGTAGTGGTTCTGTAATCAATATCGCAAATAAAAGGTTCGACGTGGAATATACTATTTCAGTTAAAAGAAAAGTTCAAGTTTAAAGATGGACTAGATTGTTTGTAAATGTATTACATGTACATAAGCAAAATAATCAATCAATCAGTCAAGTGCCATGCCTGCCAGCGTAGGCGATCATGTCTCTCCACAACTCGCTCACTCTCTCTGGTGTAGTTTATCAGTTCCGACGCCGATCTCTTGTCAAACAGCGATGTCAGACCACCCAACACATTTTCCCTCAGAAATTCCACGATATCTCCTTC
Organism: Arion vulgaris; assembly: GCA_020796225.1. Classification (NCBI taxonomy): domain Eukaryota; kingdom Metazoa; phylum Mollusca; class Gastropoda; order Stylommatophora; family Arionidae; genus Arion; species Arion vulgaris. Next base: position 28,490,234 of record CM036758.1, on the reverse strand, counting down.
CCTGCATTTTAGTTGTTGGCATCAAATGTTCTAAACCTCATCTTTGCATTGTTTGTCCGTAGAACATTGATTCTCTAAATATTATTCTGTTGATCAGATTTCGTTGTGTGCAGGTCTTTTTAAAAAAACCTCGTTTCTTTCAGTGTCTGTGAGATGTTCATCTTTCTTCTGTTGATCCACATCTGTGTGGTTTCTAGCGATATTATTAAATGTTTGCTTATTGTCCATGATTCGCTGGCATACAGAAGTAATGGTTCAACATATCACTGGAGTATTGTCCATGATTCGCTGGCATACAGAAGTAATGGTTCAACATATCTCACTGGAGTATTGTTTTCCCCCAGTTTCGTTAGTAGTATTGCAAATGCACAATATATTTGTTTCGCAAAAACTGTTTTCACTTGATCTATTCTATTTCTTATCTCTGTTGTATATCTTAGATCTGAGGTTGTGAATGTTCTCCGATATTTGAAACGATGGACTAGTTTCAGTGTTGTGTTGTTTATTTTGATATTACAGTGTTTCGGAGCAATAACAATTACCTCTGGTTTGTTTAAATCATTTTGTCTTGCTTTCTGAATGTCGTCGTTTCGAAGTTGGACTGCGTTGTTCGGTAAAACAAGTGCATTTTTACCCGTAGATCTCGGAGTTATGTAGTTCGTGCTTTGTATAACGCTCTCCGTCGTTTAGTTTCGAGGATGACAGCTGTATGAGGAAACAGGGTGCAGTGAAGGCAGTGCTTTGTCTGTGAGCCCTTAGTGAATATCTCACTTAGCACCTGATATCAATCACAATGTTTAGGGGTTATAAGAAAAGTATTCTCAATGATATCAATCACATTGCTTAGGGGTCACAAGAAAAGTATTCTCAATGATATCAACTATGTGGATATATATTCTTATTTTTAGTTTAAATAATATCATAAGAGACTGGGCATCATTTCCTCGACAAGATATGTTAATAATATATGTATCAAGCTTTTAGATCAGCATGCAGGCAGGATATGTTGCTAGGTAGTGTTAGTCATCATATGGTTTAATTTATTAACAGTAATAGTAGCAGAGCTAGCAGCAGTAGTAGTTGTAGTAATAATAGTAACACTAGTTGTAATAGTAACAGTAATAGTAATAGTAGTTGTAGTTAGTAAGTAATAGTAAGTAATAGTAATAGTAGTTGGAGTTAGTAATTGTAAGTAATAGTAAGTAATAGTAATAGTAGTAACAGTAATAGTAATTGTCTTCTTTCTTTCTCAAATCCTGTATGCCTCACGGCGTCAGGTCAAAAAGAGATTTCTAAAACGGGCCCTTGTGTGCGCTTCGTAGATAGCGTCTTTCGTTGTCTCTGAGGTCCGTCTTTTGCGTAGCCGACCTTTTGTTTTGCACACACTGTAGCGAAGCGGCATTGCTCTTTGTGGTGCACTGTCTGTTGGTAATATGCTTATGTGGCTGAACCATTTAATTTGTTATTTCTTGATGAAGTCTAGTACTGATGTTGTACCCATTTTTTTTCTAATGTTTTCATTTCTCAACTCGCCCGAGTGGTTACCGGACCCAAATTTGGGGTGTAAAGAATAGAACCACTGTTACCTGCCACGCATGTCGTAAGAGGCGTCTAAGGAGGTGTGGTTGAAATCGGATGCATGTGTCCGCTAGGGAATGCTAACCCGAAACAAATGCTTGCAGAAAACGGATGCACCAGGCCGTAAGGCGCATAACATGGTGCAACGACCCCTCACAATGCAGAATGGGATAACGGATTCTAGTCGCCAATCTGCCTCTGAGATTTAGCCACACGGTAAGAATATCAGTCCCACCATCACGAGAGGGGCCAAAACTTACTGCAGGAAGAGGTCGGCACAAACGGGGAAGCAGAAATCATAGGAATTATATCCTATAGAACTGCCCCCAGTATGCAGACTTGAGAAGAAAGTGGTGGCCCACTTACACTAGTGTCCAAGACAAACTGTATGGTGTGGCTGATAATCTGAGACAGACGGCTGCCTTTATTAGAGAATCCGAAATCCCAATCTAGTGAGAACGCAGAAGAAGAAGAACTTCTCAACTAGTCTCTTCTTGTTACACCCAGCATTTTGCGTAGACACTTCATCTCTGTCGTGACTAGTTTTCTTCTATCATTTGTTGTCAGTGTCCAGGTTTGAAAGATTGTGTTGAACATTGCTCTTTTTGTGTTCATGGGGACGTGTTTGCATTTTAAAATTTGCGCCTTTTGTCCTATCATTTGATTTGCTTTGTTGTATCTGTGTTGAATTGCATTAGTTATTCTGCCGTTTACTGATAGTAATAGTAGTAGTAATAGTAATAGTAACAATAGGTGTAGTAGTAACAGTAACAGTAGTAGTAATAGTAACAGTCGTAATAATAGTAACAGTAGTAGTAATAGTAACAGTAGTAGTAATAGTAACAGTAGTAGTAATAGTAACAGTAGTAGTAATAGTAACAGTAGTATTAATAGTAATAGTAGCGGTAGTAATAGTAGTAGTAACAGTAATAGTACAGTAGTAGTAATAGTAGTAATAACAGTAATAGTAACAGTGGTTAACAGTAACCGTAGTAACAGTAACGGTAGTAGTAATAGTAGTAATAACAGTAATAGTAACAGTGGTTAACAGTAACCGTAGTAACAGTAACAGTAGTAGTAATAGTACAATAGTAATAGTAACAGTATCAGTAGTAGTAATAGTACAGTAGTAATAGTAACAGTAGTAGTAATAGTAACAGTAGTAGTAATAGTAACAGTAGTAATAATAGTAATAGTTAATGATAAACATAATAATAAAGTCGACAATAGAAAATATCAAACATAATAATAAAGTCGGCAATAGAAAATATCAAACATAATGCATGAAAACAGGAATGAATATCTAAAGACAAAATACAAACGCCAGCCACAATGTATCTTTAGCAGGCAGTCACGTTTCCAACAAATAAGGCGTACCTCGGGGTATGCAAAAACGATTAACACACTAAAATAGAGCTTAAGAGGAAAGCCTATATCACGCCAGGATGAAATACATCCACGTCGTATTACTTCTCAGCCCCACAGCAAAAACACACACAAGCTAAATTGAAATGTACCAGAAATTCCTAATAAGACAGTGGGAATATAGAATAAAAAGTATGAAAGAAAGTAAGACCATTAAATAAGGGAAAACAGAGACAATGACTACTTTGTGTAGATAGACATAAAAACAAAAAAACGTCAAATTGAAAGATTTATCTTTCTGTGAGATTGGAAGATTTGAAAAACAATTGTTGAAAGCTGGTCGGTCATAATGAGGGTAACAGATAAACAAAGCAAAAACGTGTCTTTATTTTTCCATTCAAATTTGGTTCCGTTTTCATGAATGTGTGATTTGTTAACTTCACGTGCTATTTCTCAACGACTTTTGAATTAAGGGTCATAGAGGAGTGCAGTGGCGTAGCCTGATAATGCGAGATAGGTGTGATGCTACTTAAAATGTACACCTCCCATTTAACCTCTTTTCTCTTCTTATTGAAAAACGAACTATATAGACGAGATTTGGAGGCAGAGATCAACAATATCAAGGAGGAGCTGGGAGTTGCAAGGGGATAGATAGAGAAAGGAAGATATGGCATGATATGGTTGAGTACAAATGTTTCAATCCGGGTTGAAAAGGCAGAGAGAGAGAAGAAGAGAGAGAGGGATCATCTTTCCACTTACATGTTTCACTTGAAGATCAGATCCATTCTTCCTTCCTTGTGCAGAAACTTCTCTGTGACGGCATCGTAAAATGCATACTTAATTCTAACCTTACTCAAAAGTTCTTATTCAATAGACAAAAGGCTCACCTGTGTGGTACGGGGCTCTCATTGGGGAGCAGGAAATAACACTGCGGCTTACAAGGCATGCCATAAGAGGCGACTGAGGTATGGACCTAGGGAAGCTACCCTAGTCAATAAAAAGCGTCGCAGAAATTGGATGAGCTGGCATACTTGTAGGCGCATAACTTGCACAACTTACAATCGCTCTTAGGCTCAGATCACATACAGATCACACAGACTTGGTTAACAAGTGGTCGATATGAAGCATTCGAAAAATAAGAAGATCCTACTCCTATCGGATACGGATGATAAAACGTATGCCCCATGTTCTAGTTGAACACGCAACAAAATCCTTGACAGATGAAAATCTATCAGAAGGCTGCAAAACCGCAGTTAGGACATAAATCTAACAATTTTTTTTAAATTCATCCAAATTTCTCACCATTTTCAAAATGACATCAGTGACCCTCGCCGATGCTACTGTGTTCATACACAACCGTTGGTATCTTCTTGTATAAAACAGAGATCTGAGCATACCTGGTTATTGACAGAAGTTCAATAGTGATGGTTCTATGAAACAAACAGTTCGTAAACAGAACAAGTGGCATCCAATGTGCCAGTTTCATATAACGTGTGTGTCAATCAATGCATTATAATACACATCATGCTTGTATTACGTCACATCTATTTTTAGTAGACTGTGTGATATATGATCTGCACACGACAGGAATAAGAAAGTCTAGGTCATTGCAATATCACAACTAACTTCGTTCGTTTTACCTCAGATGTTAAATGGAGTCATTTGAGGAAGTTGTTCTCCAACTTCCTAGCGACGGTAAGAATGAATGATATATGTTAGTCAGTGAGGAGAAAATCATGGAATATGGTGGCGAACCTCAATCTCATACTTGCAGAACCCGGTTGAGGTTGTAGGAGGCGAAATGTGGCAAAATAATAATAAAGCCCATAACCGGTAGAGGTGTCACCATCAGCATAAAAGCATGCCATGAATCTGTCTTCAACTCCTCGAGCGAGTGTGGAGAAACTCAGTCCCGACCAGCACTTGATGTTGTCAAACCAGGATTTTCTCTGCCCTCCTTTCTTTCTTCCACCCTCAACTGTTCCCTGTAGGACAGTCTTAGAGAGGGAGATATGTCTCATCACATGCCCGAACCACGCAAGTCTACGCCGCTTCACGATTGTCAAGTGTGGTACTTGTCGACCTGCAAGGTTGTTTATTTGGTCTCTTACATAAATATTCGTCTTATGTTCTATGTAACTAATACGTAGTACCTGTCTGTAACACTTATATTCGAAAGCCTGTATTCTTCCATCCAGTTCTGCATTGAGCGTCCAGCTCTCACAACCGTATAAAAAAATGGATAGCACCAGCGATCTGTAATCGATATTGATTTTTGCCATAGTACTGATTTTGATTTTGCACATCACGTTTAGCCGAGACATACGTACTTTCATTCAACGGATCAACATGAGTACAACATTGGTACTGAACTTCGTGTAAAAACAACAAACTAAATGATTCGTCCACACAAACAGATTACCAACAGACAGTGCGCATCAAATGACAATGAAATGTATATACAAGGCAAAATATAAGAGAATATTTCCCCCATCTAAATGAAAGATCAGCTGAAAGAACCATGTTAGAAGCGCACACAAGAACCCGTTCTAGAAATCTCTTATCTCGGCCCTAATGCAAAACAGGGTTAGTGAAATAGAAATGCTTTCATCAACATCATTGATTGTCGAGGAGTTTAGGATGGAAGGGAGGATGGTCTTCGGTCCATATGTGATCGTCGAGGAGTTAAGGATGGAAAGAAGGATGGTCTTCGGTCCCTATGTGATCGTCGAGGAGTTTAGGATGGAAGGGAGGATGGTCTTCGGTCCATATGTGATCGTCGAGAAGTTAAGGATGGAACGAAGGATGGTCTTCGGTACCTATGTGATCGTCGAGGAGTTTAGGATGGAAAGAAGGATGATCTTCGGTCCCTATGTGATCTTCGAGGAGTTTAGGATGGAACGAAGGATGATCTTCGGTCCCTATGTGATCGTCGAGGAGTTTAGGATGGAAAGAAGGATGGTCTTCGGTCCCTATGTGATCGTCTATTGGATGTAAGATTTGGTCACAAATAGAAAAAACTCGCTTTAAAGTAGCACGTTTGAAGTGATATTTTAGCATAGTATCAAATCTGATTATCATTGAGAGGACGTCACAGCTGACTGAAGTTAAGGATAGTGTGCTAAAATACAATATGATCTCCTTCTACATATGCATTACTAGCGTTGTGTATTAACTTGTATTAGCTTGTGTATTAATTGATTAGCTTGTGTATTAACTTGTGTATTAACTTGTGTATTAGCTTGTGTATTAACTTGTGAATTAATTTGTGAATTAATTTGTGTATTAACTTGTGTATTAACTGTTAACTTGTGAATTAACTTGTGTATTAACTTGTGATTAACTTGGTACTTAACTAGTGTACTTAACTTGTGTACTTAACTTGTGTACTTAACTTGTGTATTAACTTGTGTATTAACTGTGTATTAACGTGTATTAACTTGTATTAACTGTATTAACTTGTGTATTAACTTGTGTATTAACTTGTGAATTAACTTGTGAATTAACTTGTGAATTAATGTGTGTATTAACTTGTGAATTAACTTGTGTATTAACTTGCGTACTTAACTTGCGTACTTAACTTGTGTACTTAACTTGTGTACTTAACTTGTGTACTTAACTTGCGAAATAATTTGTGTATTAATTTGTGTATTAACTTGTGTAAATTCATGTTAGAGAGTGACGGAAGGAGTATATAAAAATACAATTTCCTGTAACCTTTTCAGACCTTAGGGTATGAAGTTAATTTACTTCACATTTCTAGCTCCTAGTGTGCATGAGTTAGGAGGGCCAATCATTTGATCGTGTGTGGAGCGTCGGGTGTGGAATTGAACCTACAACCCCCTCGTGTCTGAGTCGACGGTCGAACAGTTATTAGATGGAGTAACAGATAGTTAATAAAATGGGGCCAGTAAGAAATATATATATATATAGAGAGAGAGAGAGAGAGTGTGAGAGAGAGAGTGAGAGAGAGAGAGTGAGAGAAATAGAGAGAGAGAGAGAGAGAGAGAGTGAGCAGAAAGATATAGTACGTAAGCGAGTAGTTCCGAATTTACCTCAGGATAAACAATTTACATTTTTAGTCACACAATTTGTACGTTTTAGTTTTATTTATAAATAATTTTCTAATTAATTGCAGAATTTAAACATTTGTTCATTGTTCATTAGAGGATCATTCTCATCTTCACACGTGTCCATAATTGATCAAATGTCCATCTAGGCATGTCTTCCAGTATATTTAGAATAACAATTCCTTTTCTGTGCTGACTTTATCTATTAGAGTTTCTCGGATATTTTTCCCCTCCTGTAGCACCAATCGGTATGCATAACTAGAAACAGATATTATAATGTATCATCATCGTTGTTGAAATATTCGGAGTGTATGCTTTCTCTTAGAGCATTGATGATGTCGCTTGTGTCTTCAGAAAATCCTGTATTGCTCACCAGTGTATCTGCTCTCTCATTACCCTTCACCTCAAAATGACCTGGTCAAAGCAATGTAGTTGCGTGTATTTGAATTGTTGCCTTTTGTATTAGTTGCATCCACTGTCTTCGCAGATAATCGATCTTGATAAAATGTGAGTAATTCTCTTACACCAATCAGAACAACTCCATCATCATCAAAGTGTGTATCCTTTATATGACGTTGCTCTCTTTGCAGCACATCTGAACATCACTGTCTCTAGCCAGTTCACCCACTTCGTCGATAGTCATATAGAACAACTCCATACTAATATAAATTTATTTCGTTATATGGTACCTTGCGACTTCATGGAAGGCTTTACATTCATATGCTTCTTAGTACTTACTTTTCTCATGCTCTATATTCTATATGTGTATATGTTAAATGTATAAAGACACATATGGCAAGTAATGCAGATATCACACTGGAATCTAAAATGATAAAAATAACAGAGCAGTTCACCTATTTAGGTAGCAATTTTGATTGCACAGGAAATGTTAAAAAGAAATTATGATACGAATTGGCAAAACAACATCAGCTTTTAAAAGTCTAAATAAAATATGGAACTGCAAGTTATATAGTATTAAAACTAAATTACGAATTTTCAATTTAAATGTTGTATCAATCCTAACATATGCTAGCGAGAGTTGGAAAATGACTAAAGATATAGAAAGCAAGTTGAATGCATTTGAAACTAGATGACAGCGAAAAATAATGAATATAAAATGGAACGAATTCAGGAGAAGTGATAAAATCAGAGACATGTCTGGTCAACCACTAGTGACAACTGTTATAAGAAAGAGAAGATGGAGATATGTTGGCACACCTTGAGGAGAAATGATCAAAGAATATCAAAGCAGGCATTGAAGTGGGGTGCAAAGGGTTCAAGAAAGAGACGTCGACCTAAAGAGACCCTGAAACGAACTTTGCTGAGAGAGGCAGGAAATATCGGTCTCAATTCCATGGAGGAGATTGAGCGAGTTGCCCAGGATAGAGTGGTATGGAGAAATTACTTGCAGGCCCTATGTAACGTATAACGGTACGAGAGGAATTATTATATGTTAAATGTATATGTTTTACTGCAGTCTCCCCCACCCATATCGATACTACTAGTAATATAAAAATAAATGATTTTAATACATATTTTTACAATCATTAAGACAGGCGCCTGTGCCAGTGAGTTCGTACACTGCTGGTGAAAACATTCTGTACAAAAAGAGATCGGAGAGCACATATGGTAGTCACTGATTTTTCAATTCAAACTTATGTGTGAAAAAAATTAGAAAAACGTAAGCTTAGTTTTTTACGTTATAATTATGAACCCATTCGCTGAATTTCAAAATATCAGTACGGCTCTTGATGATGTACGTATTGTATTTACCAGGTGTAGAAATATGTACACATCAGTATTCAACTTTGTAAACAATATTAAAGAGAAAATGTTGAAGAAATGACATGATCAAATCAAACTGCATAAAGTAGAATATAAGTGTGCAGAGAGAAAGTGTAAGGAAGAAGACATCACAAATATCAAGCTAATGACAAAATTGTATCAACCTAAAGAGTTTTCTTCTTCAACAGAAAACCCAAAAATTTAAATTCATCAATCCTTTAAGAGATGTCCTTGAAACCAAACTGGAATAGAATAAACAAGTTTACAATTATGTTGGAAACACAATTTTTTGTTGGTTTCGAAAAGTTTCATTTGCTCAGCACAGTTACCTGAAGCAATTGAAACTAAGATGAAAGAGAATTTGAAGGAAGCTAATATTAACCTTACCAGTGAACTTGAACACTTGAACGAATTATGCAGGAAAATTGAAAATTTGTAACATATATTTGTATCAACTTCCATACGAGATCATGTATACAACGAGTATGGTTGTATGTAGTGATTGATAATTGATTCATGGTGTTAGTTATGTCATTGTATGGTTGTATGAGTGGTTGAGAACGTGTGCACTTTCATGGTTGGAAGTTGTCATTGTATGGTTGTATGTACTTTCATGGTTGTGAAAGTTATGTCATTGTATGGTTGTATGTAGTGGTTCAGAACTTGTGTGTACTTTCATGGTTGTGAAAGTTATGTCATTGTATGGTTGTATGTAGTGGTTGAGAACTTGTGTACTTTCATGGTTGTGAAAGTTATGTCAGACAAGTTGAAGGATAGATGGCAAACAAAAATGTGACCTCCTGATCTTCCAGGATTGGATCTAGACAAGAGACTGACAGTTCACTTCTGTACAAAATATTGTGTTACGGAAATGGAAGAAAATGGTGCCATTATTCATTGCATCGAGTGAAGGAAGAGAGGGCATTCAAGCAACTGGTTTCATGAACGAGGGAGATCAAACCTGAAAAGAAGTGTCCATGCATACGGTTAAATTTTATCGCTCAGATACACATCTGTTATCTGAGGTTGAATAGGTTAGTACTTTATATCAAAGCTGACATTGGTCAGACCTAATTGCCTAAAATCAGATCTGATATTATTCTACAGTATAATTCCAGACAAAAAACAAGAACGAAAATCCAGCCCTTCAAAACTAAATGCTACAGAAAGATCCTACGAATATCATGGACAGAAAAAGAAAGAACACTGATGTCCTGAAAGAACTAAATGTCAAAGAGAATTGGCTGATAAACAACATACTATACAGAAAAATTACATACTTTGGTCACATCAAGCGTCACGATGGCCTGGAAAGAACAATTCTAGAGGGCAGGGTCCCATGACGCAGAGGCAGACCAAGAAGAAGATGGCTACAAGATATTAAAGAAACCATGAACATGACCATCGACGAAGTGGGTGAACTGGCAAGAGACAGAGTGAATTTCAGTTGTGCTGCAAAGAGAGCAACGTCCTATAAAGGATACACACCTTGATGATGATAACTTCAGATGTGGTACTAAAGTGGGACGTTTTTCTGTTTGTCAAATCATAGTTACCCGCCCATGTCTTGTCGGGGTTTGGAAAAGGAATCCAAAGAATAAGTAGTACACTGCGACCTACAAGGCATGTCGTAAAGGAAGGCGATTAGATGAGAGCGTTAGAGGGCCTAGAGAACCTAGATTTACTAACCTAGTAAATATAAAATTTGACAGAAATAGGATGTGCTGGCCTATTTGTAGGCGCGTAACTGGCACAACTTATAATCGCTTTTAGGCTCAGATCACATACGAATCACAATGAGTGGTTTAACAAGTGATCAATATGAAGCGTTCGAATGAGCAGAAGATACAGTCATCAGTTTGCACAAATGTGTGTCCAGCTGGATAACATGTAAAAACTCTGATGTGTCTCACCTACATGGTCTAACGTGTATGCAACATAGTTCTCAGCTCTAACGTATAAACATATGTTCTCGCTGCTAACGTGTATAAAACATATGTTCTCAGCTCTAACGTGTATGCAACATATGTTCTCAGCTCTAACGTGATCAACATATGTTCTCAGCTCTAACGTGTATCAAACATGTTCTCGGCTCTAACGTGATAAACATATGTTCTCAGCTCTAGCGTGTATGCAAAACATGTTCTCGGCTCTAACGTGTATAAAACATATGTTCTCAGCTCTAACGTGTATGCAAAACATGTTCTCGGCTGTAACGTGTATAAAACATATGTTCTCAGCTCTAACGTGTATGCAACATATGTTCTCAGCTCTAACGTGTATAAAACATATGTTCTCAGCTCTAGCGTGTATGCAAAACATGTTCTCGGCTCTAACGTGTATAAAACATATGTTCTCAGCTCTAACGTGTATGCAACATATGTTCTCAGCTCTAACGTGTATACAACATATGTTCTCAGCTCTAACGTGTATACAACATATGTTCTCGGCTGTAACGTGTATAAAACATATGTTCTCAGCTCTAGCGTGTATGCAAAACATGTTCTCGGCTGTAACGTGTATAAAACATATGTTCTCAGCTCTAACGTGTATGCAACATATGTTCTCAGCTCTAACGTGTATAAAACATATGTTCTCAGCTCTAGCGTGTATGCAAAACATGTTCTCGGCTCTAACGTGTATAAAACATATGTTCTCAGCTCTAACGTGTATGCAAAACATGTTCTCAACTCTAACGTGTATGCAACCTATGTTCTCGGCTCTAACGTGTATAAAACATATGTTCTCAGCTCTAACGTGTATGCAAAACATGTTCTCGGCTCTAACGTGTATAAAACATATGTTCTCAGCTCTAACGTGTATGCAACATATGTTCTCAGCTCTAACGTGTATGCAAAACATGTTCTCGGCTCTAACGTGTATAAAACATATGTTCTCAGCTCTAACGTGTATGCAACATATGTTCTCAGCTCTAACGTGTATAAAACATATGTTCTCGGCTCTAACGTGTATAAAACATATGTTCTCGGCTCTAACGTGTATACAACATATGTTCTCGGCTCTAACGTGTATGCAAAACATGTTCTCGGCTCTAACGTGTATAAAACACATGTTCTCGGCTCTAACGTGTATGCAAAACATGTTCTCGGCTCTAACGTGTATACAACATATGTTCTCGCTCTAACGTTATGCAAAACATGTTCTCGGCTCTAACGTGTATAAAACATATGTTCTCGGCTCTAACGTGTATGCAAAACATGTTCTCGGCTCTAACGTGTATAAAACATATGTTCTCGGCTCTAACGTGTATAAAATATATGTTCTCGGCTCTAACGTGTATAAAACATATGTTCTCGGCTCTAACGTGTATGCAACATATGTTCTCGGCTGTAACGTGTATGCAAAACATGTTCTCAGCTCTAACGTGTATACAACATATGTTCTCAGCTCTAACGTGTGCAACATATGTTCTCAGCTCTAACGTGTGCAACATATGTTCTCGGCTCAAGTCTCACAGAACACAATGAACGGTTGATAAGAGTGAATGAGACTAAACAAACATTTGACCGTGGAACAATTAGAACAGGTTATCAAGGAGATGAAACAATACTAAATTCATATTTTAGACATCACACAAGCAAGATGTTCACATTCTGGAAGAAGTAAATTAATGCCGTGGAAAGTGATAATTTGGTCCGACAAAACAGACGGGAAAAATAAAGATAACACAAAAAGAACACAAAAATGCCATATTATAATTGAAACTAATAAGCAAATATATTTAAAATACCTAAATTAATTTCAATTTTGGAAAAATGTTTTCTATCGGGGACTCTTCTTTGCGTTCGTTCTTTACGACTAATTTTAATCATTCTTTGTGATATGTTTGATCTTTGCCAAGAACGTGTGTACGTTGCATATTGATTTGGTAGGCCCCTAAACGCATAGACTTCTACACGTTTAGGACACGTGCATCCGATTTCAGCCAAACCTCCTAAGTCCCCTATTACGACATGTGCAGTAGGAAACAGTGGTTTTATTCTTTACACCCCAAATTTGGGCCCCAGTAACCACTCAGGTGTATCGGGGACTATCCTTCAAGATAAGACACAGAAGATGAAATCAAAGACACATTCTATGAGAGCATACATGCAACAATAAGAAATGTCAACAAACATGATGTGCTCAATGATTGCAGGGGATTTCCAAGCTCAAATATGAGATGTCAACAGTGACGGAGAAAGAATTGATGAGAAATCACGAAATATGTAAACAAATAATGGAGAACGGATATGCACATTTATTGAAGTAAATGATATAATTAGAACACTTTACTAAACATAGAATAATACATAAAACAACATGAGAATCTCCTGATTGTGGTACAGAAAATCATATCCATTATATTTTAATCAACAGAAAGTGAATTCACTGCAAGATGCCAGAGTAAGAGAATTGACACATTTTGGAAGTGACCACAATTTAGTTAGAAGGAAACTAACACTGAAATTGAGAAAGACTACAATAGGAGAACAAATACAACCAAAATTTGACATCACAAAACTGCACAAATCTTTTTGCTGCAGTAAACCAAAGCAAATCAAAAAAGAAGAAAAAGCACAATAATAATTATCTGCTTATTGTGAATGCAAGATAGTTATTTTAACAACAAGTTCACAGCTTAATATAGCTTAGAACTTCATCGTTTAAATCTCTAGTGTTTTGAATTCTCGGTAAGCAGTTGATATTTTATATTCTTTGGTTGTAAAGTAACTCGCCATGATATCACCAAAACAAAACTCGAGCCTAGATTTAAATGTGAGCCCCGGCTTAAAGACGCTTTAATCCCTTTAAAAACAAACAAGAAGACTGCACTCTGTGGGAAGCTAATGAGAATGTGCGGTTGAGAACGATATGAGATAAAAGAAGGGATATGGAAGGAAACAGTGAACAGAAGTAATGGAGCAGCAGAACTCTTGAAAGGTGAGCATGAGAGGGTAGTTGAAAAAGACTACCTACCAGGTATTTATAAAATAAAAAAAGCTAAGAGCGGCCTGTCAGCTATGTCGCGCCCAAAATCAACCTCCGTCGTCAGCAAATGTAAACACTTTCGCCAGGTATACAATACATTATTTGTTTAGATGGAGACGGAAGTCGGGTTACTGTCCCTGTGTTTGGTTGCGCGTGTCGTCCACGGACTAAAGTTATTTGTTTAAACAATTGTTGTCTGCCAGGATTTGAACCGCGCTAAATAACTTTCAACTTCCACCTCCGACTACAATAGTTTTATTAATTCCTATTTCTATCCTCAGTTGAAAGACTTGAGTACTTTCAATGTTCCCATTACCTTTGTTCCTGACGAACTGTGCAATCAACTAGCCGATAGTCATCCACCCATGATGGCGCCTTTAAGTAGCCAGACAAACGTATCAACGCAGATAACAAACAATTCAGGATTCACTTTATTTTCTTCAGTCTTGTCTATTAACCTCAAAGGCAATAGCAAGTCACATGTTTTACATAAGAACTAATTACTTTATAATACTCTATTATGGCAGATCTGATTAATTTCTGCAGTCTTGTCTATTAACCAGAAAGGCAATAGCAAGTCACATGTTTTACATAAGAACTAGTTACTTATAATCTGATCCAACGACTACTCTGTTCTTGTCCTATAGTACAGCCGAAACCATCATTCTTGCACTTCTATAAATAGCTACGAATTGTGTTTATATAGACCCCACGTCCTGGGAATCCCTCTCGCAAGATCGCCAAATGTAGCGCTGTAACAACACAAGAGGAACTCACATAGCTGAGAATCGTCGTGCCGCTGAGGCAGAGAAAACGAGCTGTGCGAAAAGACAGAACACACAACACCCACATGTGTAGCCTTGATCCCTGTGGTAGGGGATTGTCTTCTAGGATTGGACTCTACAGCTACCTTCGCACAACCAGACAGGTGCAGCGGCACACGTCTGAGGCTGTTGTTATCGTCGCTTGTAATGGACGGCGATTATTATCACGAATATCTATGTGTTCTCCTATCTTTATCTTATAGAAAAGTATTTCAGAGTAATCCACATACCCAGTAGCACCTTGGATGTCGTTTTGAAAATTGTGAAAATTTGTAGCAATTTAAATATTAATCTGTAATATTGGTTTTATTGGGGGAACAGTGGCATCCAGTCCGACTTGTATCGATTTTCAACTGCAACGGTTTCTCTGAAGAGCTCACCTTTAACACATGACCTACATTTGATCTGGACTAGGAACTGAATCTTACCTACAATGAGATCAGGGCTCAGAAGAAAACATTATGATCGTTTCACTTACCTTCCACATACTTGAGATATCATATCGTTTCACTTACCTTCCACATACTTGAGATATCATATCGTTTCACCTACCTTCCACATACTTGAGATATCATATCGTTTCACTTACCTTCCACATACTTGAGATATCATATCGTTTCACTTACCTTCCACATACTTGAGATATCATATCGTTTCACCTACCTTCCAATACTTGAGATATCATATCGTTTCACTTACCTTCCACATACTTGAGATATCATATCGTTTCACCTACCTTCCACATACTTGAGATATCATATCGTTTCACCTACCTTCCACATACTTGAGATATCATATCGTTTCACCTACCTTCCACATACTTGAGATATCATATCGTTTCACCTACCTTCCACATACTTGAGATATGTTTGATAAGTAAGAAATGGCTGGCCGCCTATTTCCGACATGCTCGGACATCGCAATGTGACATCCTACATTGTGTAAAGACTATGAAATATTTTCATAACATAAAGAATTAACGTGATTATTTAGATTTGCATAATTCAAAAGTGTCTGGATATTAGAGAATAATTGGATGAATGAACTTATCAATAAATCAACGAGAAGCAACATGTGACTATACAACCAATCAACCTGAAAGCTAAGCTTTGGGTAAACCTGGCAGACCTGTGCTGACTGCCCGTTTGGGATCCACAGTAAATCAAGTGCATGACCAGAGATCGCTAAAGAAGAAGAATAATTCTGAATTTGTTATGCAGCGCTGGGTGAGGAGCTCTGGGTGATGAGCGCTGGGTGAGGAGCTCTGGGTGATGAGCTCTGGGTGATGAGCGCTGGGTGATGAGCGCTGGGTGAGGAGGAGGACGTTTTTAGAACTATCTATTTTTCCTGTCCTTGAGATAACATCCAATTTATAGCTTGACAACATTCAGAAACATCGCCGAAGCTATTATGTAAGTGCTCTGTAGTTCTAACTTTTACTTTGCGCTTGTGGGTACACAGATGCAGATATGGTTCAAGGTTATATTTCGTTTATTGAAACTTCAACTGGCGCCTGCTTAATGATGGGTCAACTCTTCCAAGTCTAAAATATTGCAAGCGGCACCGGAGAATAGACCCTACTGGCCGCTAACTTTAGTACGATCCAGACTAAAGTTCTAAAACTTGATTTAACAACACGACGTTGGTTGTGTTACACCAGGAAACTAGTGGATATTTTGTGATACCTGTTGAAACTGAGAAGAAGTGTATTCTTTCTTCAAGGACAGATCAATACAACATATTACATGCAACATATTACATGTGCAACATATTACATGGAATATAGCAGCAACTTCAAACACATGTACGCAGATACCACCATTACATGGTCATTGAACCGAAGGGCAGAAGCACATGCACCCATTGAAGAAGATGACGAGTGTGCAAATATTCATGAATGGATGATAGTATTCACATGTTTTAACAAGAAAATATTCATGAATAGAAACACTATGAAAGTCTGAAAATGTTAATAAATAAACCGTTGAACAATTGAAAGTATTAGAATATTTATGAAAGTGTAAAAATGAATGGATGAATTTCTGAATGAATAATTATATTTAATTAACCCAGTAGATAAAGTAAAATAGTAAAATAAAAGAGAGAATGAACATGTTTTAAAAATGTTCTCGTATATGTTGTCTGTATACTTGAAGAAATGTTTGTTCTCGATAAATATGTTGTATACTTGAAGAAATGTACAGACAAAAATTAATTATTGAGTTTGTCAATTTTATAGTTAAATACATAAATAAAACACTAAATATAATGGAAACAACCACAAATGAATGAACAACTGAATGAACAACTGAATGAACAACTGAATGAACA
The DNA here is from genome assembly GCA_020796225.1 of Arion vulgaris. NCBI lineage: Eukaryota > Metazoa > Mollusca > Gastropoda > Stylommatophora > Arionidae > Arion > Arion vulgaris. Next base: position 28,473,289 of record CM036758.1, on the reverse strand, counting down.
ACTGAATGAACAACTGAATGAACAACTGAATGAACAACTGAATGAACAACTGAATGAACAACTGAATGAACAACTGAATGAACAACTGAATGAACAACTGAATGAACAAATGAATGAACAACTGAATGAACAAATGAATGAACAACTGAATGAACAACTGAATGAACAACTGAATGAACAACTGAATGAACAACTGAATGAACAACTGAATGGACAACTGAATGAACAAATGAATGGAGGGATGAATATTGACAATCATAATGAAAACACAACAAATTGTTTTACTGTATTGATAGTTTCTGTCTGGCTGTAAATGAGTAGAGACTGAACATGGTTTGCCAACTGATTTATTGTTCCCATTGTTGTTAGTCTTACTCTAGTTTCTCTAATGTTTGCTTCCAACGATAGTTTAGTTTTTCAGTTTCTCTAATGTTTGCTTCCAACGATAGTTTAGTTTTTCAGTTTCTCTAATGTTTGCTTCCAACGATAGTTTAGTTTTTCAGTTTCTCTAATGTTTGATTCCAACGATAGTTTAGTTTTTCAGTTTCTCTAATGTTTGATTCCAACGATAGTTTAGTTTTTCAGTTTCTCTAATGTTTGCTTCCAACGATAGTTTAGTTTTTCAGTTTCTCTAATGTTTGATTCCAACGATAGTTTAGTTTTTCAGTTTCTCTAATGTTTGATTCCAACGATAGTTTAGTTTTTCAGTTTCTCTAATGTTTGATTCCAACGATAGTTTAGTTTTTCAGTTTCTCTAATGTTTGATTCCAACGATAGTTTAGTTTTTCAGTTTCTCTAATGTTTGCTTCCAACGATAGTTTAGTTTTTCAGTTTCTCTAATGTTTGCTTCCAACGATAGTTTAGTTTTTCAGTTTCTCTAATGTTTGCTTCCAACGATAGTTTAGTTTTTCAGTTTCTCTAATGTTTGCTTCCAACGATAGTTTAGTTTTTCAGTTTCTCTAATGTTTGATTCCAACGATAGTTTAGTTTTTCAGTTTCTCTAATGTTTGATTCCAACGATAGTTTAGTTTTTCAGTTTCTCTAATGTTTGATTCCAACGATAGTTTAGTTTTTCAGTTTCTCTAATGTTTGCTTCCAACGATAGTTTAGTTTTTCAGTTTCTCTAATGTTTGCTTCCAACGATAGTTTAGTTTTTCAGTTTCTCTAATGTTTGATTCCAACGATAGTTTAGTTTTTCAGTTTCTCTAATGTTTGATTCCAACGATAGTTTAGTTTTTCAGTATCTCTAATGTTTGATTCCAACGATAGTTTAGTTTTTCAGTTTCTCTAATGTTTGATTACAACGATAGTTTAGTTTTTCAGTTTCTCTAATGTTTGATTCCAACGATAGTTTAGTTTTTCAGTTTCTCTAATGTTTGATTCCAACGATAGTTTAGTTTTTCAGTTTCTCTAATGTTTGATTACAACGATAGTTTAGTTTCATTTCTCTAATGTTTGATTCAACGATAGTTTAGTTTTCAGTTTCTCTAATGTTTGATTCAACGATAGTTTAGTTTTCGTTTCTCTAATGTTTGATTACAACGATAGTTTAGTTTTCAGTCTCTAATGTTTGCTTCAACGATAGTTTAGTTTTTCAGTTCTCAATGTTGATTCCAACGATAGTTTGTTTTCAGTTTCTCTAATGTTTGCTTCCAACGATAGTTTAGTTTTCAGTTTCTCTAATGTTTGATTCAACGATAGTTTATTTCAGCTTCTAATGTTTGATTCCAACGATATTTAGTTTTCAATTTTCTAATGTTTGATTCAACGATAGTTTAGTTTTCAGTTTCCAATGTTTGTTCAACGATAGTTTAGTTTCAGTTTCTCTAATGTTGATTCAACGATAGACTACTGTTACAGTTTCTAATGTTTGATTCAACGATAGTTTAGTTCAGTTTCTCAATGTTTGATCAACGATAGTTTAGTTTCAGTCTCTAATGTTGATTCAACGATAGTTTAGTTTCAGTTACTAATGTTTGATTACAACGATAGTTTAGTTTTTCAGTTTCTCTAATGTTGATTCAACTGATAGTTTAGTTTCAGTTTCTAATGTTTGATTCAACGATAGTTTAGTTTTCAGTTTCTTAATGTTTATTCCAACGATAGTTTAGTTTCAGTTTCTAATGTTGCTTCAACGATAGTTTAGTTTCAGTTTCTAATGTTGATTCCAACGAAGTTTAGTTTCAGTTTCTCTAATGTTTGATTCCAACATAGTTTAGTTTTTCAGTTTCTAATGTTTGATTCCAACGATAGTTTAGTTTTCAGTTTCTAAGTTTCTTCCACGATGTTTAGTTTTTCAGTTTCTCTAATGTTTGATTCCAACGATAGTTTAGTTTTTCAGTTTCTCTAATGTTGATTCAACGATAGTTTAGTTTTTCAGTTTCTCTAATGTTTGATTCCAACGATAGTTTAGTTTTTCAGTTTCTCTAATGTTTGATTCAACGATAGTTTAGTTTTTCAGTTTCTCTAATGTTTGATTCCAACGATAGTTTAGTTTTTCAGTTTCTCTAATGTTTGATTCCAACGATAGTTTAGTTTTTCAGTTTCTCTAATGTTTGATTCCAACGATAGTTTAGTTTTTCAGTTTCTCTAATGTTTGATTCAACGATAGTTTAGTTTTTCAGTTTCTCTAATGTTTGATTCCAACGATAGTTTAGTTTTTCAGTTTCTCTAATGTTTGATTCCAACGATAGTTTAGTTTTTCAGTTTCTCTAATGTTTGATTCCAACGATAGTTTAGTTTTTCAGTTTCTCTAATGTTTGATTCCAACGATAGTTTAGTTTTTCAGTTTCTCTAATGTTTGATTCCAACGATAGTTTAGTTTTTCAGTTTCCAGAGGTAGTGTATCTATTGTGTGGGTTAACAGAAAATTTCATTTTCAGTTTTACTGTAGTATCTCTATTATTTGAATTGCAAGATATATTCTTCTTTGCGTTCGTTCTTTACAGCCAATTTTAATCCCTCTTTATGATATCTTTGATCTTTGCCAAGAACGTGTATACGTTGTACATTGGTTTGGTAGACCCCTAAACGCAAAAACTTCTACACGTTTAGGACACGTGCATCCGATTTCATCCAAATTTCCTTACTCGCCTCTTACGACATGCGTGTCAGGTAACAGTGGTTCTATTCTTTATACCCAACTTTGGACCAGGTAACCACTCGGGCGGCAAGATATATTATTTTGTAGCTTGACTGTCGGAAATGTTATTATCTCTAATATATATGGAGCTGAAAGTTTAACTTTCAGTTTTAAATATGACAGTTTCTCTATAATGTTTGAGTGCTAACAAAGTTTAGTTCTAAGTTTAGTTGTTTGCGTTTGTTCTGCCAATCAGTTAACTACTCTTGTAATCTCTATGCTTGGAACAGAGAACTGAGTTGGTTGTACTCCGCTGTCTCATACGGCATGTAGGACAGACCCATCTTCTTCTTCGAATGCACTATATCGACAATTTATTAACCACTCTTTCTGATTTGTATGTCATCTGAGCCTAAGAGCGATTGTGCCAGTTATGCACCTACAAGTAGGTTAGTGGGCCAGCACATTCGACTTCTGGACGCTTTTATTTACTGGGCAGCTTCCTAGGTCCTATTTCAGTCGTCTCTTACAACATGCCTTGAAGGTCGCAGAGGCACTATTCTTGCTTCCATTGCGGGCCTCAGCACCACCAGTGACGAGGACAGACACACATTAATTCCAGACACGTTTCAGTTTTAATTTATTATAATGTTTAGAAGACAGAAGGTAGTTTTAAAATGAAAGTGTTTGTAATGTTTGAGTAGAAGAAAGAAAGTTTAGTTTTAAAATGAAAGTGTCTGTAATGTTTGAGTAGAAAGTTTAGTTTTAAAATGAAAGTGTTTGTAATATTTGAATAGAAAGAAAGTTTAGTTTTCATATTGAATATGATAGTTTCTGCTTGGAAAAATCATTTCTTTACTTGAAACTTCAGTTTTTAAACTTGAATAAAACATAAAAATGTAAACCAACATAGAAATAATAAAGGCTAATACTTACATCCATCGAACTCCATCCACAGAGAGACAGGATAAGTAAAACAGTAGCAATCCATACACTAAACAAATCCACCGCGATTGCTTCATGATATAAATGTATCCACAATCCAGTTTTTAACACACAACGTATCACAACAGTTTGTGTTTATCTGTAAATTGAAGAAGGGTAGTGAATATGTAAATCGTCATCCTATTTACTGTGTGCTTTACAGAGCGACCATCATATTTGGTTCAGTTTATATCAGGCAGGTGATATATTGCCGTGCCTGAAAAATAAAATCTGCACATTTCAGGAATATACCCATTATTTGAATCTCTTCAGTCATTGGTCGAGTAGCCACCAGACGTGAAAACCGATTCCGACACGGTTCGATAGTCTCCAATCGTTCTCCAATCATGCGGAACAAATGGGTGCTATCCTTTACAAAAGAGACCAGAAATGACTCCCTCCGTTCGTCGCAAGTGGTGAAGCTCGCTGTAGGCGCTGCCTGGGGAGTGTAGATCGTAAAACTGGCAAATGTTCTCTTATCCACAGCGAAGCCTCGTTTCTATTGAGAACATTGGCGAAACTTTTACGATCCGCTAAAATAGCAGGAATTAAGCGTTTTGACTGCCAACACTAAAAACGAAACCAGAAAATAGGTTACAGGATCATATCCGGTTGGAGATGGAAACCGGCAGTTATTGAAAAATGGTGTTTATAAACTTGTTATTCTAGCCTAGTATATTTACAACGATTCTATCATTTCTTTGTTTATAAACTTGTTATTCTAGTCTAGTATATTTACAACGATTCTATCATGTCTTTGTATAAACTTGTTATTCTAGCTAGTATATTTCGTTCTATCATGTCTTTGTATAAACTTGTTATTCTAGCCTAGTATATTTACGATTCTATCATGTCTTTGTTTATAAACTTGTTATTCTAATCTAGTATATTTACAACGATTCTACCATTTCTTTGTTTATAAACATATTATTCTAGCCTAGTATATTTACAACGATTCTACCATTTCTTTGTTTATAAACTTATTATTCTAATCTAGTATATTTACAACGATTCTATCATTTCTTTGTATAAACTTGTTATTCTAATCTAGTATATTTACAACGATTCTACCATTTCTTTGTTTATAAACATATTATTCTAGCCTAGTATATTTACAACGATTCTACCATTTCTTTGTTTATAAACTTATTATTCTAATCTAGTATATTTACAACGATTCTATCATTTCTTTGTTTATAAACTTATTATTCTAGCCTAGTATATTTACAACAATTCTATCATGTCTATTATAACACTATATATCATTCAATTTTCTTCTACAAACGCTCCATATCGAACACTTGTTAACCACTCTTTGTGATTTGTATGCGATCTGAGCCTAAGTACGATTGTACGATGTGCCAATTATGCGTCTAAAAGTAGGCCAGTACATCCGATTTCTGCAACGCTTTTTATTTACTAGGGTAGCTTCCATAAGGCCTCTACCTCTGTCGTCTCTTACGACATGCCTTGTAGTTCGCAGTGTTACTATTCTTTACTCCTCTTGAGATCTCCAGCAATACACTAGTATTTACTCAGTCAAATGTGTTAGTACATTTCTCATGTGTTCAATAATTTCACTATCCATTTGTTATATTCTCATAACTTTATTTGCTATATTTAGTCATTTCATTTGTTATATTCATTCACTTTGTGTTATATTTATGCAACTAATACCTTGTTACATTACCTTAACTGAATGTGTTATATTTATGCAACTAATAGCTTGTTACATTACCGTAACTGAATGTGTTATATTTATGCAACTAATAACTTGTTACATTACCGTAACTGAATGTGTTATACTATTTAAACTTCTCTTTTACATTTATGTAACTAATACTTCCTTACATATGTGTGTAATTAATTATTACATAAATGTAAGCTAACATTTAATCTGTGTAGGAGTCGACACGGTATTACATAAATGTAACCTAACATTTAATCTGTTTAGGAGTCGACACGGTATTGCACTGAGATGTGTTGAAGCATGCGGGGTTTGAAAGAAAGCTTTAAAAGATATTCCCTTCCCCGACTCACATTCCATCCCACCACCCAGCATTAGATAGGAAAATATTGCGAACACATCAACTTTCTCCATCTTCTTCACCAGCTAAAATGATCACTTGCCTAGTTCTGTCGGCGAGGAAAGATAAAACGTAACGTGGTCAAGTTGAGAACGTCAAATAAAAAAACAGTTGAATGTTGAAAATAATAAAAGTGAGCTAGGAAACATTGACGGGCAAAACTCATTAAAAACAATTAAAATACAATTTTCTCAAAAAGACAACTGCAATCTTCGACTGCTGTTCAGATCTTACTGTCAAAACCGTCGTGTGGAGCTGGTACCCGCATGGAAAACAAAAAATAGTAACATTGTGAAATACAAGGCTAGTCGTAAGAAGCGACTGATGTAAGGGCGTAGGGAAGTTACTCTACTAAATAAAAATGTCGCAGAAATCGGATGTGCTGGCCTACTTGTAGTAGTAGTGGCGTACAGTCGTTCTTAGGCTCAGATGACATAGAGATCACACAGAATGGTTACCAAGTGGTCGATATGGAGCGTTCGAAGAAAAAGTAGAATAACTAAATTAAGAATAGAACATGCGTAGTTGTTATTGATCAAAGTGCAATAATGATATTTATATCAATCAGTTCACCACTGCAATATTAAACCAATACGTATGTATGGCAGAAAATCATGGACAATCAACAAACTATCAATAAGATCATTGGAAGTCACAGAAATGTGGTTTTACAGAAGAATGCTGAAAATTCCATGAACAGCGAAGAAAAAAAATGAGGTTTTAAATCAGGCATGCACATAAAGAAACATCAAAAGAATAAGAATCAGACAATCAAGGCACCCAAGTGATTACCGGGGCCCAAATTTGGGGTGTAAAGAATCACTAACCTGCCAGGCATGTCGTAAGAGGCGACTAAGGAGGTTTGGCTGAAATCGGATGCACATGTCCTAAACGTGTAGAATTCTATGCGTTTAGGGGCATACCAAACCAATGTGCAACTCCAAGCACGTTCTTGCAAAGATCAAACATATCACAAAGAGTGATTAAAATTAGTTGTAAAGAACGAACACAAAGAAGAAGAAATCAAGAATAATCAAGGTTTTCAGGAATATAATCAGGAAGAGCAGGTGTTTGAACATTTGAGTGACTACAGGTAAAATTCAGGGACAGAGGAGGTTGTGTGCTGACAGAGGGAGAATATGTTGTGTGGTCTGACATCGTGGTTCGACAAAATATCAACGTCAGAACTCATTATCTGCTCTAAGGTAGAGAGAGAGAGAGAGTTGTGGAGAGACATGATCGCCTACGCCGGCAGGCATAGAACTTCAGTGTTTGATTAATCAGTTAATCATTCAATTTGCATAATTAATTATTTTAGATGGTTGATAATTTAACATTGCCTAGAGAGAGAGAGAGAGAGAGAGATGTTGAAAGCTAAACATTCGCTCGTGCATTGCCGAGGCTCGCAAGGAGAGCAAAGAATAACAACAATGCAACCTACATGACATGTCGTAAGAGGCGGCTACGGTAGGGGCCTACGAAAGCTACCCCAGTAAATAAAAAGCATGGGAGAAATTGGATGTGCTGGCCTACTTGTAGGCGTATAACTGGCACAACGTACAATCGCTCTTAGACTCAGATCACATATAGTTCACAAAGAGTGGTTTAACAAGTTATCGAATTGGAGTTCACGAAGAAGAAGAGTGTTGAAAATTAATTCTGAAAATTACAAGTATTAGAATCACGTGGGTGAAGTAATTGTTGACCATCAAAATATTGGAAACAATGAAATATTAAAACATATTTGAAAATAGTCTTTAAAAAAGCTTTGGACCCAACATGGATACAAAATATTAGGAACAATGAAATATTAAAACATATTTGAAAACAGAGTCTTAAAATGAAACTTTGGACCCAACATGGATACAAAATAAGGAGAAATAGTGAATGAAAAACAATATGGATATTTGTTGTTTGTTTAAAATCACCATTAATTACTACCGCCATAAAGGTTAATAGAATAATATAGCATAATACAATAATGGCAGAGAACAGAAAGTCTACAATTGCACAAACAAATAAAAAGATACAGAATCCTCGAGACTGACCAAGAAAACATTGACTAGACAAGATTGAAGTAGAACTTGAAATACTAAGAGCAATTTGGAAGTAAATGCTAAAGACATAAAGGGATGAAGAGTGGTGATATCTCTAACAATATATTGTACATTGAAGTCTCAGAAATCTAACATAGAAAAATGAATACACAATTAAACAGAGCTCACAAAACTGAAGCCAACTTACAAGTTGAAGGAATATATACTTCGGTAGTTGGGAGTACATTTCGTCTGAATGACGATGGACACTGGTAATAATGAAAGCAAACCTTCACGCAACAAAACAGTCACACAACTATGTCTGAATTCATAGCATACGAACAGGAACAAACAATAACAAGCATTGATATACTTGAATAGAGCTGAGAAAATATAACAAGAATATACATAACTGAATAGAGCTGAGAAAATATAACAAGAATATACATAACTGAATAGAGCTGAGAAAATATAACAAGAATATACATAACTGAATAGAGCTGAGAAAATATAACAAGAATATACATAACTGAATAGAGCTGAGAAAATATAACAAGAATATACATAACTGAATAGAGCTGAAAAAAAAATACGAAATAATAACAAGAATATACATAACTGAAGAGTAGAAAGCTGAGAAAATTGAAGGAGAAATGTATAGAAATTAAGAGAATATTCTTCTTTCTTCTTCAAACGCTCCATATCGACCACTTGTTAACCACTCTGTGTGATCTGTATCTGGTCTGAGCCTAAGAGCGATTTACGTTGTGCAAGTTATGCACCTACAAGTATGCCAGCACATCCGATTTCTGCGATGCTTTTTATTTACTTGGGTACATCCTAAGTCCTACATCAGTCGCCAATTACGACATGCCCTCCTGTAGGTGGCAGTGGTACTATTCGTTATTTCCCTTGAGGGCCCTGGCACAACACGGGCGAGAGAATATTCATATAGAATTAAAGAGAATATACATGAGTTAATAGTACTCACAAAACTGAGATCAAATTGTCGAATTAAAGAGAATATACATGAGTTAATAGTACTACAAACTCAGATCAAATTGTCGAATTAAGAGAATATCATGAGTTAATAGTACTCACAAAACTGAGATCAAATTGTCGAATTAAAGAGAATATACATGAGATTAAGAGTGCTCACAAAACTGAGATCAAATTGTAGAATTAAAGAGAATATACATGAATTAGAGTGCTCAAAACTGAGATCAAATTGTGATGAGAATATACATGAGTTAGTGACTCACAAAACTGAGATCAAATTGTAAATTAAGAGAATATCTTGAGTTAAGAGTACTCACAAAACTCAGATCAAATTGTAGAATGAAATACGTACACAATAAAGAAACCTACAGACCATATAATAATATAATTGATGAGATTAAGCACATTTGAAATATTATATCTTGTTATCATTCAACATATCAAATATTATTGCGTTAAGTTGGAATCAGAGAGGAACTTTTCAGAAATTTGTGGCAGTTTAGATTTGGATAATATGTGCAATCGCGAGTGTTATCGTTTCAGAATACAAAAAATGCAAGGAACACGCACGAAATGTTGGTGTATCTCTCATTTTGTTTACTCACAGACACATGCGTAGATTTAGCAATATGGTAATGTGTAGTTTTTATCTTAGTAAACAGACACACATAGACTTCAGTGCTGATACATGCTCAGATTTCAGTGTAGATACATACACGAGATTTTTTATAGATGTGGTTTTTTACAGCGATGGTTCAGTCATTCACCAACAACGCTGTGCGTGGGATTTTTCAGCACGTCCAGGATGAAAAATAATAAGAGAGGCCAGTAGGGCCTAAGCGACAACCACACGTAGTTTGACAATGGATCTACGGGCGGTTACGGAGGCGGTGAAATGGTTGGCATCTCATAACTACTCTCATGTTTTCATACTCGGTGACTCCATTGTCATAATTCGTAAAGTCGAATCAGGAATGATAAGTCGGAAAAGGGTGGAGGTACTAGTAGAGACAGTGATCAGAGAAATCACCTTCATTTTTGTCACTGGGCAAGCAGGAGTCAGTCGTAATGGACGAGCTGATAGATTGGCTGGCATGGCTAGTGTATCAGAGGTCGTAATGGACGAGCTGATAGATTGGCTGGCCTGGCTAGTGTATCAGAGGTCGTAATGGACGAGCTGATAGATTGGCTGGCCTGGCTAGTGTATCAGAGGTCGTAATGGACGAGCTGATAGATTGGCTGGCCTGGCTAGTGTATCAGAGGTCGTAATGGACGAGCTGATAGATTGGCTGGCATGGCTAGTGTATCAGAGGTCGTAATGGACGAGCTGATAGATTGGCTGGCATGGCTAGTGTATCAGAGGTCGTAATGGACGAGCTGATAGATTGGCTGGCCTGGCTAGTGTATCAGAGGTCGTAATGGACAGCTGTGATTGGCTGGCCTGGCTGGTGTACAGAGGTCGTAATGGACAGCTGATAGATTGCTGGCATGTGTGTATCAGAGGTCGTAATGGACGAGCTGATAGATTGGTGCATGGTTGTATAGAGGTCGTAATGGACGATGATAGAATGGTGGCATGGTGGTACAGAGGTCGTAATGGACGAGCTGATAGATTGGCTAGTCCTGGCTAGTGTATCAGAGGTCGTAATGGACGAGCTGATAGATTGGCTGGCCTGGCTGTGTATCAGAGGAACTGCCATGGATTGAATTGACATTCTTAACGCACTGAGAGAGTCTTTCCGAAGAGAGGGGTTTCAGGATTGTGAATTTCACTCGCTGACCAGATTGAAAGAGATGGGTGTCAATATTGGTACAGCCCGAAAAGAACGACATACCAAATATGTTAAGAGATTGATTAATCAACATCAAACTGACGTGTTGAGCCGCTGGATTTGTTGAGGTGGAAATCAGAGCACATATGGACGTGTCCGAAGTGCTATGATGATAGTCCTCATGTAACTGATCACATGAGATTTAGCAATATGACATTGTGAAGTTTTACCAATATAAACACTAAAGAGATATAGAAAAAACATTATTATCCTTCGATTTGTAGTAAGCCCAGCGCAGGATTAGCCTAGTAGCAGAAGTAGCAAATGCTACGGGCCCCGCGCTTCTGGGGGCCCGCGCCTATGTGACAGAGATGAAAAGGAAAAAAATAACCAAGATGTTACAGTATATCAAAAACACATAAGCTGTCCGAATTGTTTAGTGTAGTGTGTAATGATGCTGAATCCAAAGAAATGAAGCAGAAAATACAGAAGTCGCATATCACTGTCTAGTAGATGAAGGCAAATGAACTCCAAATGTTGTCAGCTCTTATCAAGAAGATTTGGAAGAAAGCCTAGGCGACGAACTTGTGCAGTTCGTTGAAGTGCAATTTTATAAACTTATAATGGAAAATTCATTAGAGTCGTGTTTTCCAAATGTAGAAATAGTCTTACGAATTTGCTTGTCTTTAATGATTACCAACTGCAGCGGAGAACGTTCTTTTTCAACATTAAAGCGTATAAAAAGTGAGTTAAAGAACATGATGGGACAAGATCGTCTAAATAACCTCACCTTAATGAACTTTGAATATAGTTTACTTAGAGAAATTGATTTGTCTAGTGTTATCTCTAAATTTGCTCACTTTAAATCGAATCAAATTTGTAAAAGCTGTGTTTTATTATTTATTATTATACAAAACCTAGGGCCCTGCGCTAAAATTTGCTACAGGCCCCGCGCTGACCTAATCCGGCACTGAGTAGGCCTATATCTTTCTTCAACCCTGGCTTCCAGTATAGTCTTCAACAGAGTGTACTCTTCTTTGTTATCTTAATACAAATTGCCATTTTTGTTCCATTCAAGTATGCCTTTCTCATTTTACATCTTTCTAGTAGCTTTCCATTTCTGTATCAATAACATGGGAACAATTCTGATGTAGATTTAACATCTTTAAGACATACATTTGGTTTTCTTCTTATTTTTAATGATCATTCGCAGACGTGTTCTTGTCCTTCTGCCAAATGTCATAAAGTATGTATGTGCTACGATATATAATATTAAAGAGGGAGGGTGGGGGAATTTCTACTGCTCCCTGATATAAACTAGTACTAGACTGCCCTCGCGCTATTGAGATGTGTGGCTGTCTGTGCTTCTTATGTCGTGAGTAACTGTGCTTTTGTGACGAGTGTCAGTAGCCAGACCTCGCATATATATATATATATATATATATATATACACAGATATGCTCTCTGTGATCAGGTTTAGTCATGACCATTCTGTCTTGCAGTATGACGACACTGGGGAACAACCCGGTAGCAGTATGACGACACTGGGCAACAACCCGGTAGCAGTATGACGACACTGGGCAACAACCCGGTAGAAGTGTGACGAGACTGGGCAACAACCCGGTAGAAGTGTGACGAGACTGGGCAACAACCCGGTAGAAGTGTGACGAGACTGGGCAACAACCCGGTAGAAGTGTGACGAGACTGGACAACAACCCGGTAGAAGTGTGACGAGACTGGGCAACAACCCGGTAGAAGTGTGACGAGACTGGGCAACAACCCGGTAGAAGTGTGATGATAAAAGAAGATGAAGAAGAAAGACTAATGATAAAACTGGTCAAATAGAACCCCCTTTCCTTCTTCAATTTTCATACTTCTATTGTCTCATGATTCCTCCAGATCTGATCTACTAAGAATGTTTTGAAAGTTGGTGAGAATAAAACAATAAACTGCAGCGACTATCAGAAGAAAGAAAGTACTCAACTTATGATACTTTGTTAGGACGCCACAAGCAGAGTCGCATTGATATATAGATCAGTTCAACCAGGATCTTGCTCTGCGAAATGATAATAACTTTATTATAGATGAGCTGGAAGAAGTACTCCAGGGCCGTAATCTTCAGGAAATTACAATGGGGGCGAAAGAGAAGATGGAGATATGTTATGGATATTCTGAGAAGAAAGGTTCAAAGAATAAAATAATATTCATTGAAGTGGAAGACAAACGGTTCAAGAAAGAAAGCTCGGTTAGGGAAACTCTGAAACGAACTTTACTGAAAGAAGCGAGATATATAGGACTCGATTTCATAGAAGAGATGAGAGCGATATGGAGAAATTACTTGCAGGCTCTACATAATGTATAACAAACGTACGAGATGAATATATAAACATATTGTCTTCTATTGAGACAATGAAGAATGAAGGGAACACATAACTCAATGATCTCAAGATAACTTTTCAATGATCTCAAGATAACTTTTGCCCAGTTGCCCCATCATTCAGAGATAACTTTTGCCCAGTTGCCCCATCATTCAGAGATGACTTTTGCCCAGTTACCCCATCATTCCGAGAGGACTTTTGTCTAATTGTCCCATCATTCCGTGAGGATTTTTGTCTAATTGTCCCATCATTCCGTGAGGATTTTTGTCTAATTGTCCCATCATTCCGTGAGGATTTTTACCCAGTTGCCCCATCATTCCGAGAGAGTAGTAATCCAGTTGATATCTCACACTGCAAGTTCAAGGAAAATAAAGATAACCACAGGGTGGTCAAGGAAAGAGAAGGGAAGCATCAAACTGACAACCTGATCAGCTATGATGAAGCAACAATCATCGCTAGAGGGAGTTATAACGCAAAGTTGACCAAGAGCACCCAAAATACAACATGGATGATGAAACTGTCTACAAGCGACTAGACTGATATGCTTTGCCTCTGGACTGGACCCAGCGAAATGAGATACCATCTATACATTAAACATCCATACATTGATATCTATCAGTGGTCTGTCACACATTAACTTGGCAAGCATGATGGCAACAATGTTTTACAGAACAGTCTTCCCCCACTACGCAGGCCTGAGGGAAAAAAATGGTGTATCTCTTACTACAATAACCAAGACTGTATATAACACGTGCACATTAAACTGTATATAATATGTGCAACATTCAACTATATATAACATGTGCAACATTCAACTATATAACATGTGCAACATTCAACTTTATAACATGTGCAACATTCAACTTTTATAACATGTGCAACATTCAACTATATATAACATGTGCAACATTCAACTATATAACATGTGCAACATTCAACTATATATAACATGTGCAACATTCAACTATATATAACATAAATTATATAACAGTGCAACATTCAACTATATATAACATGTGCAACATTCAACTTATATAACATGAAATCAACTATATAAACGTGATATTAAACTTATAATATGCAACATTCAACTATATAACATGTGCAACATTCAACTATATATAACATGTGCAACATTCAACTATATATAACATGTGCAACATTCAACTGTATAACATTGCAACATTCAACTGCAACATTGCACATTCAACTGTATGTAACATGACTCACAACTGAAGTAGACGGTGAACTTTATCAGAGAATCGGAAATCCCAATGTCATGAGATCGCAGAAGAAAAAGACTATATAATATTAATGAAAGTTAATTAAAAGGTGTGTTACACATTGGTGACAAAAATAACATGTCAAATGGTTGGGTGCGGGTTGGGCGCCAACTCGAATTAAGTGTCAGCGGTGTGAAACGGTAGTATACGCCGCTGGCTACAATCGTATACAGTTATCACGTAAGACCGCATTCAATTGTCAAGATTCGCCCATGAGAGCTTATACCCGGAAGGAGTTAACCAGCCTATAGAAAAGAAACATAACATTAGTTCACTAACCGCTTATAACACTAGAGTGCTACCAAACGTTCCCACGAGAATGAATCGCCGCACATATAGGAGGAGGAGGAGGAAGGTTTAAAATGGGATGTCTGGATTTCCCCTGGGGATAAACTGGTTGAAATAGACTAATCCTTTTAGAATCCCTGAGCATACTACTGCTTCAAACCTACTATGTTTTTAGCACAGTGATAGCAAGTACAATGAAGTGGACATCAAGACTTTGTGACATTAACATCAAAGTCGGACCATGTTAGCTATAACATACATGAATATCCGACAGTGAAAGTCAGGCATGTGCGTATTGTATAGTTAATAACTTTACTCCGATACCTTGCAGTGGATGAAGTTTTCATATTGAAATATTACTGAATTCATGGAAATTAAAATCTCGCTGTTCGAACTTGTGAAAAGTGGTAAATGTCATCTCTGAAGGCACCTCTCAATGACCAATCAAATCTGATGCCATGTATATAGTATAACTCCAAATTTACTTTAAAGTGGGCCTGTTCTGTTTGTAAAATCTTAGTTATCCCTATGTGTCTTAGCGGTAGTGTTAATATCCCTATGTGTCTTAGCGGTAGTTTTAATATCCGTTTGTGTCTTAGCGATAGTGTTAGTATCCGTATGTGGCTTAGCGGTAGTGTTAATATCCCTATGTGTCTTAGCGGTAGTGGTAATATCCCTATGTGTCTTAGCGGTAGCTTTAATATCCGTATGTGTCTTAGCGGTAGTGGTAATATCCGTATGTGGCTTAGCGGTAGTGGTAATATTCATAGCGGTAAACGCTCCCAGGGCGGTCAGAAAAAGCGATTCAAAGATACACTCAAGAACTCGATGAATTCCTTTGGCATAGATGTCAACAACTGGGAGAATGTTGCTCAAAGACAGATCAACCTGGTGCACACTTCTTCGACACGGTTCCTCGACCTGCGAGGCAGGTAGAACAAAAACGTCAAAATAGAAAGGCAGTAAAACTCTCCACAAGTGCAAGTATATCTTGCCCATACTGTACACGAACATTTCAAGCCCACATCGGGCTCACTATTCATCTACGCACACACAGACGAACATAACGCAACTACATTCCCTTGGATGAAATTTGTGTGGTCATCATTACCGTGATGGACGAGCATCACCATCAGCAGTAGCAAGCTCGATCACAATTAAAGAGTGACAAAATCGTGGCATATCCTTTACAGCCATCAACCACAGTAAACGAGTCATTGATTTTCTAGGCACCACTTATACGTTCAGTAGTTTGCCATTGCTTTCTGAACGTTGAGGTCTACTTTCACCTTTTGCAAAAATCCCAGGAAAACGAATTTGCTTCCAAACTTACCACCGTGGGGTTTGAACCAAGTACGCTTGAGTTTGTGATCGAGCTCACTACTGCTTGAGCTACTGACGCTCGTTTGGAAGCAAATGTGTTCTCTTGGGTTTTTACGACTGTAAAAATATACCTCACTGTTCATAAAACAATGACAAACTACTGAACGTGTAAGTGGTGTTTAGAAAATCAACGATTATTTTACTGTAGTTAATGGTGACGTCATGTAACGGATATGAAACAATTTTCATTTTTTACTCATATGTTCAAGTGTGTACAAGTGTGTACAAGTGTGTTCAAGTGTGTACAAGTATGTACAAGTGTGTACAAGTATGTACAAGTGTGTTCAAGTGTGTACAAGTATGTACAAGTCTGTTCAAGTGTGTACAAGCGTGTATATGTATGTACAAGTGTGTACAAGTCTGTTCAAGTGTGTACAAGCGTGTATATGTATGTACAAGTGTGTACAAGTGTGTTCAAGTATGTACAGGTGTGTATAAGTATGTACAAGTGTGTATAAGTATGTACAAGTGTGTATATGTATGTACAAGTGTGTATAAGTATGTACAAGTGTGTACCTGTTTGGTAATATGTGTACACTTTAGTTGAACTTGGGATGCGCTTGTCCTACATATTATGGGAGTCTAACGGGGGCGTAACGTACTCACGTTCTTCAGCAAAACTCAAAGTGTGGTTAATTTGCTTGATAAAAACGAGCGCAAATAAACATCTGAGAATTAGTAATATGTTAGAATCGTTGAAGAAGAGTTTTACACTGGCTTCCTCATCCCAACAATGTCGTCTACTTATCGTGAGCATTTCTACCACGTGACTCATCCCTGACATATTTGTCTCAGTAAGGAATAAAAACAACAACAACAACAAAAATGGTATGAGTACTTTCAAAAATAAACAACATGTCAAACTCAAAGATCTTGATCACAGATGACGTTAAAGTGAACATATTTCTACAACTTTCGAACTATCAAAATGGAGTAGAAAATATTCTCAGAGTATCAGGAGTAGTCATGAAGACGTCAGGGTTTATGGTCAGAAACAGGTTGGTTTTGTGTCTGGTCTAATCGCTTGTTTGAATGTTTCTGTACCCAATTATCATCTGGTCATAATACTGTGGTATGTGGGGTTGGGAGAGGTTATTTAGTGTTTGTTACCGGTTTTAAAAAGGTAAATCTTAAATTCTAGCTAACAACAGGAACCTGCAGCAGTAAAAAGTACACTGTGCAGTAGGATGATACACATGCTGAACTGAGTGGCTGAAAACGTGTCTGATATTGAAATTTCAGTGAAAGAAAAAAACAACAAATCTAAGTGACTGTTAAACTTCGATATCTGCTAACGATGTATTATAATTATTATGCCATCAAACATCGAAGACTAACTATCAAAACACGGAAGTAAAATAGTTTTACAAAGTACAAAAGCTATATTTGATCAAATTATCCAATTTTGTGTTGTAAAGATTTCGATATGTCAGAAACTGATGTGCTTGGCTGAAAGTCACAAATATGTCAGCTTTGCTGTAAACTAGAATCAGAACATACTTAATCTTTTTTTATGTCAATTTTTTTTTAAAAACTCTGAAGATAGCTGATATTTCACCTTCGATATGTGATAAGTATCGATATTAACGATATCGATACCACTAAATCATAGCAATAAAATAATAAGTCTACATTATCTAGTTTCCTATTTGAGAAAAAAAAATCTCCAACGAAATTTGACGATAGTGTTTGACTTTCATCAATTCTCTACAATATCCAAATGGTGGCAGACTTAAATAGGACTATAGCACCCGTGTGGTACCAGGGCCCGCAAGGAACAGTACCAATGCGTAAGAGGAGACTTCTTCTTCGAAAGCTCCACATCGACCACTTGTCAACCACTTTGTGTGATTTGTATGTGATCTTAGTCTAAGAGCGATTGTACGTTGTGCCAGTTATACGCCTACAAGTAGGTCGCACATCCGATTTCTGCACTGCTATTTATTGACTAGGGTAGCATCCGTAGGGCCTACATTACTCGCCTCTTACGACATACATTGTAGGTTGCAGTGGTACTATTCTTTGCTTCCTTTGCGGGCTCCGGCACCACACGGGCGATAAGAGGCGGCGGAGGTAAGGGTCTAGGAAAGCTACCCTAGTAAATAAAAAGCATCGCACCAATCGCATGTACCAGCCTACTTGTAGGCGCATAACGAACACAACGTACAACCGCTCTTAGGCTCAGATCACATACAAATCACACAAAGTGGTTTACGAGTGGTCGATATGGAGCGTTTGCAGAAGAAGATTAGTACCATTACTACTGTCACTATTATTAGTACCATTACTACTGTCACTATTATTAGTACCATCACTACTGCCACTATTATTAGTACCATTACTACTGCCACTATTATTAGTACCATTACTACTGCCACTATTATTAGTACCATTACTACTGTCACTATTATTAGTACCATTACTACTGCCACTATTATTAGTACCATTACTACTGTCACTATTATTAGTACCATTACTACTGCCACTATTATTAGTACCATTACTACTGTCACTATTATTAGTACCATTACTACTGCCACTATTATTAGTACCATTACTACTGTCACTATTATTAGTACCATTACTACTGTCACTATTATTAGTACCATTACTACTGTCACTATTATTAGTACCATTACTACTGTCACTATTATTAGAACCATTACTACTACCACTATTATTAGTACCATTAGAAAAGAAGACCAGCAAAGAGACAATTACCACTCTCTAGATAGAGCAAAAAGTAAAAAGTAAAGTAAAGGAACCCTTTCATACCTTGTGGTATATAGGGCAATACAGTGTTAGGCCTGTATTTTCATTGACCGTCGGCACACGATGGGTGATGTGGTCAGCATTACGCCGGCCGCCTTTACTTTCCCATAGCATGTCTGGTACCCAGTTGAGGATGGGTCGACCTGGGAGCCGTCGCGGTCGGAAAAATTCACACGCAATGTGGAGTTGAACCCAGACCACCAGCCTTGAAGCGGTTCCTAACAAGCTCGATACCGCGCTTCTAGATAGACAAGGCAGGTGATATTGTTTCGACTCAGACTTGGACACAACAGA
The DNA here is from genome assembly GCA_020796225.1 of Arion vulgaris. Lineage (NCBI taxonomy): Eukaryota > Metazoa > Mollusca > Gastropoda > Stylommatophora > Arionidae > Arion > Arion vulgaris. The sequence continues at coordinate 28,453,931 of CM036758.1, read as the reverse complement.
ATGAACAAACACTTACATAGACTAAGATTCACAACCATAAGTAGCCACTGGGAAAATGCATGCTCTCAATATTTTTAATTTTAATATTTTGCTGGTGCTTTGCCACATGTTCTTCATTGTGTTTAACTTCTTGATTGCTATTGTCAATCTTCTTGAGATCTCTTTGAAGCAGTCACCGTTATTGTTAATTATTGATCCCAAGAACCATTAGTACCATTACTTATAATACATACCTCTGCTACTATTTTCTTAATTTTTTTCTAGTGCCCTACCCGGTAGCTCCCCACCAAGCAGACAGAGCATGAGAGAGAGAGCATGCTTCGAGTCTCTTAGATTTTAAAACGCCCTAGTGGTTACCGATGCCCAAATTAGGGTGTAAAGAATAGAACTACTGGGGTCAAAGGCTCATGAGGTCATGGTGGTAACATGAGCCAGGAGTTAGCGAGGGCGCGCTAACCAATACCCTGCCCCAACTCCCACGGGTGACCCTGAAACAGACTCTGGTTCACGTCTGGCTAAGGGCAGGGATCGAGAAGAAAACTACTGGTAGTGGTAGCTGTGCAATTACGGAAATACAATAAAGATACATACAAACAAAATGCTCAAATCTCTGACCGATGTCAACAAGATTAGCCAAGTCCCTGAACGCAAAGAAACAGCAACGAAACGTCTCAGACCTGGATGAGAGGTGCATCCAGTAACCAAACGTATGCCCACGTAGGGCGAAGCTCGAAGCCCTGAGGAGGCAAACATTGCCAGCCCGTCGGCAAGAATAAATAAGACAGGACCGTAACTGATAAAAGTCTACCCTCGTGTTGGTGCGAGAGAAGATTGCAGCTGACCCGCATCGGTAGCCTGGTGCAGACACATGTACTGGGCAAGGTTTGCCGAGAGCAAAAGAACAAGTTGCGTTTAGTGCATAACGAAACTACCGCCCTGGGAAAACCGTGCAAGGTACTGTGCGATTAAAAATTAACATTCCCGGAAGAACTGAGGTTGGTGATGCCTAACGGGACTGCCAACCTTGGGGCAACCGGGCAAGGTTCGATTGCAGTCGTAACTAACATCCCCGGAATAACTGGGGCGGGTGATGGCGGCGAGCGCAAAATCCACAGTTACGCTGAAACCGCCGACTGAAACGACCCTCTACACTGTTTGTACTCGGCCCCATGCCAGTGCTTTCGAGGTTAATTGCAAATTGCCACGTACCAATGCGCGTCTAGAAAAGGCTGAGAATGTTCCTTCTCCGGATCAAACTCAAAATGTACGGTAAAGCAAGGCCGACAATGTACGGAGTACGGAGACAGGAAGTTCGGGTCTGAACATTGGCGAAGGCCGATACTTTACACGGTGTTTTATACGAGTAAGACGCCGTCCGAGGATAAGCTTACAAGCCCCGAGAAATATTTCTCAGTCAGAACGGGCATTAACAGCGTAACTCAATGTCCGGCGTAGATCACAAAGCCCAAAAATACGGCAAAGCTGATCGAACCCTAGGGAATGCTCACCCTAGTAAATCAAAAGCTGGCTGTAAACGAACACCCCACCGAAGGATAAGCAACTGAGCTCAAATAGGTGCTGAAGGCTGGTGCACGTACATCACGTTCTGATGTTTGGCTGTTTATATATCACAATGAGAATGATTAAAACAGGCCTAGAACGATCGAAGAAGAACTACTGTTACCTGCCAAGCATGTTGTAAGAGGCGACTAAGGAGGCTAGCTACCCACACCGTAAAAAACAATAGATGGCTACAGAACGGAGAGCGAACCGAGTAAACGTTGGCTGAAACCGGACACATTGCCAAAGAATAAGCACCAGAATTCCAAATGGTGCTGAAGATGTGGCGTAAAACACACCAATGCTAAGGCTGCATGAATCAGATTTCACATGAATGGAATTTATGGGGAGATCTGGTACATTGGTCTGAACGGTGATCCGAGAGAAGACTTTAAAAAGAGTTGCTCGGAGCTTGGTTATTGTATATAATAGTGTGCGAATTGACTAGTTGAAAGCACACACACATTCTGGCTAAGATCAATTACTACAATTACTACAATTACTAATATACTACTACTACTACATTTACTACTATACTACTACTACTACATTTACTACTACTACTACTACAATTACTACCACTACTACTACTACAATTACTACTACTGTTACCAGTACTACTACAACTACAATTACTACTATACTACTACCACAACAAGCTCAACGTTCTAATCATAATCATGTGCAGTCAGTTGGTTTAAATTTGTTTAGACCTGCTGATGAGTACCCACTCCGCCACTGAACACTTGGTCGTACGAGTCAGGTAATATAGTTCTCACTGTTTCATGTATACAGGTAGAAAGTATAATTGACAGGTATTTCAGTTTCAGTTATCTTCCTTTCTGACAGTTTTAACGGAGCTATTTCCCTTAGTGTCTGAGCGCATACATAAATATTTCTTAATATGAACAAATGAAGGGTTATAGGAAATTATGAAATATACATACATATATACATACAGGGCTTGCCGAGTGAGAAGTTAATAACACTCTCCGTTAGTGACCACCTGCAGTAGAAATGCATAGGTTCGAGTCCTGCTTGGGCTAAAAAAGTTGTTTTTTCCGATCCAGAAGCACTTGAGCTGAAAACTCTTCGACTCGGTGTCATGGACATCGTAACCCTTCGGCTCGGTGCCACGAACACTGTAATTCTGGGGAACCTGTAGCTTTTCTGCCAGTCTGCGGAGTTGAACCCGCACTTACAGAGGACTAGTCACCCGTAGTCCAACGCGCTACGAACACGATGGGCACGCGGGCTGGACTAAAAATGATCGGTGTGCACACGGTACGGAGTTGAATCCTTTACGAAGACTACTCAGATCTTTTCCTTGGAGATCTTCTTCGAATGCTTCATATCGGCCGCTTTTTCAGCCACTCTCTGTGATTTGTAAGTGTTCTGAGCCTAAGAACGATTGTACGTTGTGCAAGTTATGCGCCTACAAGTAGGGCCAGTACATCTTATTTCTGTGTCGCTTTTTATTTACTAGGGTAACTTCACTTGATCCCTACCTCAGTCGCCTCTTACGACATGCCTTATAGGTTGCAGTATTAATATTCATTGCTGCCCTTGAAAACACCGACAACACACGGGCGAATTTAGATTCGAACCACGCCCGTATGTTGCCGGTCCCAAGGAAGCAAAGAATAGTACCCTTAGCTCTTAGGCTCAGATCACATACAAATCACACGGAATGTTTGACAAGGGCTCGATATGGAGCTCTTAGGCTCAGATCACATACAAATCACACGGAATGTTTGACAAGGGCTCGATATGGAGCTCTTAGGCTCAGATCACATACAAATCACACGGAATGTTTGACAAGGGCTCGATATGGAGCTCTTAGGCTCAGATCACATACAAATCACACGGAATGTTTGACAAGGGCTCGATATGGAGCTCTTAGGCTCAGATCACATACAAATCACACGGAATGTTTGACAAGGGCTCGATATGGAGCTCTTAGGCTCAGATCACATACAATATGGAGCTCTTAGGCTCAGATCACATACAATATGGAGCTCTTAGGCTCAGATCACATACAATATGCTCTTAGGCTCAGATCACATACAATATGAGCTCTTAGGCTCAGATCACATACAATATGGAGCTCTTAGGCTCAGATCACATACAATATGGAGCTCTTAGGCTCAGATCACATACAATATGGAGCTCTTAGGCTCAGATCACATACAATATGGAGCTCTTAGGCTCAGATCACATACAATATGGAGCTCTTAGGCTCAGATCACATACAATATGGAGCTCTTAGGCTCAGATCACATACAATATGGAGCTCTTAGGCTCAGATCACATACAATATGGAGCTCTTAGGCTCAGATCACATACACATAACCACTTCGTCATATGGAGGTAACCACTTCGGCATATGGAGGTAACCACTTCGTCATATGGAGGTAACCACTTCGTCATATGGAGGTAACCACTTCGTCATATGGAGGTAACCACTTCGTCATATGGAGGTATATTACACTATGAATGTATTGCAGAGTAACGTCTACTTCTAGTATTGTAAGCTATCTTACACATCACAACGCTACGGATATATGTAAGCTATCTTACACATCCCAACGCTACGGATGTATGTAAGCTATCTTACACATCACAACGCTACGGATATATGTAATCTCTTTTACACATCACAACGCTACGGATGTATGTAAGCTCTTTTACACATCACAACGCTACGGATGTATGTAAGCTATCTTACACATCACAACGCTACGGATGTATGTAAGCTATCTTGCACATCACAACGCTACGGATGTATGTAAGCTATCTTACACATCACAACGCTACGGATGTATGTAAGTTATCTTGCACATCACAACACTACGGATGTATGTAAGTTATCTTGCACATCACAACGCTACGGATATATGTACGCTATCTTACACAACACAACGCTACGGATGTATGTGAGCTCTTTTACACATCACAACGCTTCGGGTGTATGTGCTAATTAATTAACCTTTACTATTCATTGTGGTGAACTGAGGAAGGGGCACTATATCACACGCTTCATTGACTTACAGTCAGACAAGATAATACAAGCATGCATGACCACTAACACTTCAAGGAATTCATTAATATGATATCCCACGTTCAATACAATCTAAGAACCGTGCTTACATGGTACAGTATTAAGTCAACTGTCAGTGGTCAATGTAACAAGGTCAAAATCAAATAAGACTTAAAGTTAACACAATCAAATAAGACTTAAAGTTAACACAATCAAATAAGGCTTAAAGTTAACAATCAAATAAGTCTTAAAGTTACACAATACATAGACAAGTTACACATCATGCTAAAGTTACATCAAATAGACTAAAGTTAACACAATCAAATAAGGCTTAAAGTTAACACAATCAAATAAGGCTTAAAGTTAACACAATCAAATAGACTAATTAACACAATCAAATAGCAAAGTTAACACAAGAAGTCTACATTTAAAAATAGTTCGCCTGTGTGGTGGCGGTGCTCACAAGGTGAGTAAAGAATAGTACCACTGCAGCATACAAGGCATGTCGTAACAGGCGACTGAGGTAGAGGCATAGGGAAGCTACAATAGTAAATAAAAAGTGCCGTAGAAATCGGATGCGCTGGTCTACTTTTAGACGTGTAACTTTCTTTCTTTCTCGAATCCTGTATGCCTCACAGCGTCAGGTCAGGAAGAGATTTCTAAAACGGGCCTAGTATGCGCTTCGTAGATAGTCTCTTTCGTCGCCTCTGTTATCTCTGAGGTCCATCTTTTGCGTGGCCGGCCTTTTGCTTTGTACCCATTGTATCGGAGCAGCATTGCTTTTGGGGTGCACTGTCTGATGGTAATCTGCTTACGTGACCGAACCATTTAATTTGTTGTTTCTTGATGAAGTCTAGTACTGATGTTGTACCCACTTTTTCCTGATGTCTTCATTTCTCAACCGGTCTCTTCTTGTTACACCCAGCATTCTGCGTAGACACTTCATCTCTGTTGTGACTAGTTTTCTTCTTATCGTTTGTTGTCAGCGTCCAGGTTTGGCACTGGTAACATAATGTGGGGAGAAAGATTGTGTTGAACATTGCTCTTTTTGTGTTCATGGTGACGTGTTTGCATCTTAAAATTGGCGCCATTTGCCTATCATTTGATTTGCTTTGTTGCATCTGTGTTGAATTTCATTAGTTATTCTTCCATTTGCTGAAAAAATGCTCCCCAGGTATGTGAAATCTTTTGCTTGATTTAGTAGATGATTATCGATGGAGATGTTGGTAGTGTTTTCCTCTCTGGCGAATGTCATTACTTCTGTTTTGTCGATGTTAATTCTCATGTTGTATTCGTTACATGCTAACTGGAGTCTGTTGATGTGTTGTTGTAGCTGTTCTTCTGTTGTTGATATGATTGCCTGATCGTCTGCAAAAGAAATTCATTTAAGAGTTCTCCGAGGTTGTTTCCTTCGCTGGTGTTAGCTATTTTACAAATGTGGTCAATGTACGTGATGAATAGCAGCGGGATAGTACGCAACCTTGTCTTACTCCTGACCCTACGTGAAACCTTTCTGATAATCCTGTATTTGTTCTAATCGTACATTGGCTGTCAGTATAAATGTTCTTGCAAAGGTTGATTAGGTGTTCATTAACCCCATAGGTTGTTAGTATTTTCCACAACTTGTGCCTATCTACGCGGTCGAACGCTTTTCCTGATCTACAAATGCAACGTGTAAATGTTTGTCGGATTCGATAGTCCTTTCTACTAACTGTCTGAGGGCGAATATTGCGTCTGTACAGCTTTTGTTCTTCCTGAATCCCATTTGGGAGTCATTAAGCTGTGGCTCGATGATGTGGCGGAGCTTTTTCTCAAGTATTTTGCAGAATATTTTCCCAGTGTGGCTCAGTAGCGCTATGCCTCTATACCTTGTACAGTCCCTCTTGCTACCTTTCTTCTTCCAGATGGGAACAATTGTAGCATTCCTCCAATCTTCTGGTGTTTCTTGTGTGATCCAGACTTGGTTGAATAGTCTATGGAGCCAGCTGATTCCTACCTCTTTAGTTGCTTTGATTAGGTCGGCCGGGATATTGTCTGGGCCTGGTGTTTTATTAGGTGGGGCCATATTTACAGCATTTCTGATCTCTGATAGTGTTATGCTTGGTTCTACTTCTGAAGTTACATTTACTGTGTGTTCTTGAGTGTTCGGTTGGTCCTCTTGTTGTAAGTTGAGAAGTTCACTAAAGTATTGTCGCCATCTGTTCATTATCATTTTGGATCATTAAGAGCTTGGCCGTTTTCATCGTTAATAATTTCAGTTGGGTCATATTGTTCTTGTCTTTCCCGCATAGCTTTAATTTTCTTGTAAAAATGTCTTGTTGCATTTTTGTAGTCTGAATTTAATGTTTCGCCATAATCTTGCCATGCTTGTATTTTAGACTTCTTTATTATCTCCTTGGCTTGTTTTCTAGCTGTTCTTTACTCAGTGAGGTCGTTTTGATGTTTGTTTTTGCCCATAAGTTGGTTCTGTGTTTTTCTCCTTTACCGCTAGTTTTACTTCGTCATTCCACCAAGTTGTGCTTTTGGTCAGGTACCTCTGTATTTTACTGTTCCGCATGTTTCTTTGGCCTCTTCTAACTGGCACAGCATACAATCGCTCTTAGGCTCAGATCGCATACAAATCACACAGAGTCGTTAACAAGTTGCCGATATGTAGCGTTCCAAGAAGACGAAGTTGCTAAATTATTGTGAGTTTGGAAGCCGGCAGATGTTTTAATACAAAAAATATCTAGTTTATGAGTGAAGAATTCATTATCGAATTGAATAAAGTCAGTGTGGAATCCCTTACAATGTTGCCCCGGAGAAGACTTCGATTTTCACCAAAATTCGGAAAGTCGGTGTATGCATTTTCAACTGTTCAACGACAGAAGAAAACTAGTCACGACAGAGATAAAGTGTTTACGCAGAATGCTGGTATGAACAAGAAGAGACCTGTTAAGAAATTAAGACATCCAGAGAAAAGTGGGTACAACATCAGTACTGAGCTTCATCGAGAAATAACAAATTAAATGGTTCGGTCACATAAGCAGATTACAAACAGACAGTACGCCTTAAATAGCAATGCTACTCCGATACAGTGGATACAAAACAAAAGGTTGTCCATGCATCTATCTATCGTTGAAAATCTATCACCATGTTACAAACATTCGTTAGCCTATCATCTGCACCTACAAATGAAACTCAAAACGTTGAGAGACTAACATATATATGTAAATAGAAAACTAGAAACTTATAGAGATATTAAGTGTGGTTTGAACGAGAGAAAGAAGATAACATTGAAGCATACAATTACAGATCTAACGTTGTTTTTCACAAGTCAATGAGATTTAGATGAGTTTTTTGTTTTCCGATTCAGCAGTCTTCTTCTTCGACAGCTCCATATCGACCACTGACCAACCATTATGTGTGATTTGTATGTGATCTGAGCTTAAGAGCGATTGTACACTGTGCCAGTTATGCACCTACAAGTTGGCCTGCACATCCGATTTCTGCGCTGCTTTTTATTTACTAGGGAAGTATCCCTAGGACCTACATCAGTCGCCTCTTACGACATGCATTGTAGGTCGCAGTGGTACTATATTTGATTCCCTTGCAGGCCCCAGAACTACACGGGTGAGATCCAGCAGTAGTCATCTGTGCTATTGACATTCGACATGAAGTCATGGCAGAGAATTCACAGGTCTATCTGAGTTGTAGCGTGTATGTGTAAGTGTTTTTAACTTATGGGTAGAGGAGAGGGGGAGGGTACGCACTTGCGGCGTAAGTCACTGAGTGCATGGCACTGGAAGAGATTATGTGTAACAGTTTCTTGTGAGCAGTCTCACAGATGACATTGTTAAAAAATGTTTGGTTGAATTTGATGTAGATGAGCAAACAGGAGCACGTGATGAGTTTTAAGGCAGAAAATCATGACCTGTTCTTGTCTTGTAAAGCAATTTATGGCATCTCTTGGATTTGGAGTGGTCATGTGTTGAAAATTATTTGGACATTCATTCAACCACTCTTCCTTTTGTTTTTACTTCCTTTTATCTGTATAGACAGTCTATAGTGTTATAGGTATGTCACGTTGCTGACTATTTGCTCCTGCCCTTACAAGAATATCTGCTCTTTCATGTCCCCGTATGTTGCAGTGTCATGGGATCCACTGTAAGGTAAGAATGAACTAATGGAGAATGCCAGACACTGTAAGGTAAGAATGAACTAATGGAGAATGCCAGACACTGTAAGGTAAGAATGAACTAATGAAGAATGCCAGACACTGTAAGGTAAGTTTGACGGTAAGAATGAACTAATGAATAATGCCAGACACTGTAAGGTAAGTTTGACGGTAAATGTTTTAATGAATGAACTAATGAATAATGCCAGACACTGTAAGGTAAGTTTGACGGTAAATGTTTTAATGAATGAACTAATGAATAATGCCAGACACTGTAAGGTAAGTTTGACGGTAAATGTTTTAATGAATGAACTAATGGATAATGCCAGACACTGTAAGGTAAGTTTGACGGTAAATGTTTTAATGAATGAACTAATGGATAATGCCAGATACTGGATTCAATGCTCTCAGAGTTTATAATTTTCAATGTCTGCAGCTTTGACTTGCCATCAGTAAAATTTAGGGTTTCTAGGGTTAAAATTCAGTTTTTTAGTGTACAGATAGAATATGTTTGTAAGATGGTGCATTGATGCTTCAATTGCAGTGATCTCTGACTCTAAATTAGAACAGTACTTGCACACGCATCTTGCAGCTCCTCGCATGTTTTGTTTGGAAGTTCTATTCGTGCACCATATCTATCTTATTAACAGTCCCATATAACGCTAAGCCATTTGTATATACACGGATCCATTCATCTGGGAAAAATAGGATGGCCTCATGGGCCACAATCCATAGATTGACTGGGTCTGAGTTCATATTGGTGATTTCTTGAGATCATAGTTCATATTGGTGATTTCTCTAGATTATAGTTCATATTGGTGATTTCTTGAGATTATAGTTCATATTGGTGATTTCTCTAGATTATAGTTCATATTGGTGATTTCTTGAGATCATAGTTCATATTGGTGATTTCTCTAGATTATAGTTCATATTGGTGATTTCTTGAGATTATAGTTCATATTGGTGATTTCTCTAGATTATAGTTCATATTGGTGATTTCTTTAGCAATTATGGTGTTTATTTCAGGACCAACAAGCGTGCGTCCGTGTGAGCAAAGAATAGTAACGCTGCGACCTACAAGGCATGTCATAAGAGGCGACTGAGATAGAGGCCTAGGAAGTTACCTAGTAAATAAAAAGCGTCACAGAAATCGGATGTGCTGGTCTACTTCTAGGCTCTTAGGCTTGGATCACTTACAAGTCACAAAGAGTGGTTAACAAGTGGTCGATATGGAGCGTTGGAAGTAGAAGAAGTATCAGCAAGGCTACAAGTTGGTAGGACTCGTTGATGTACGATATATAGCTCTTCTCTGTTCTTCGACATATGCTATTTTCTCTGTATGCCCATGCTATTTTCTCTGTATGACATATGCTATTTTCTCTGTATGACTTATCATATGCTATTTTCTCTGTATGACACATGCTATTTTCTCTGTATGACATATGCTATTTTCTCTGTATGACATATGCTAAGCCCAGGGATTGATTTCTGCTTAAGTCTGTGCTGTGGTCGTCTTTTATCCACTATTTATCCGTAACGATGGTTTCCACCAAGTCGTTATGTTTTTCATAGTCTCTACTACAACAACATCCCTATCTATTTCCAAGTACTCAATGTTTGTATGAATTTCATAAGCTGCTGTAGGGAGCTGATCTCATTCTTCTAGAGATGAAATCTCTTTCTGTTGCGATCGTTCTTAAATCGTTTTTATCATTATATTGTGATATATAAACAGCCAAACATCAAGAACGGAATGTACGTGTTCAGTACCAATTGGAGCTCAAGTGCTTATCCTTCGGTGGTGTGTTCAGTTTCAACTAGCGTTTACTGGGTTCGCTCTCTGTTAGCCTTTTGCTGTCCCCAGCCAAAACCCACAAGGCAACAGGTTGCTATTTTCTTTCAGGACAGTGACCTGTAGACGACCTGCCCTCCCGGGGTGATGAGCGTCATCTGCCCAGCTAGAGATGAAATGATATGTCTGGATCTGTATTTTGTTCAGAGCTTGCTTCTTGTTTTTGCGGCTCGTATATTTACATTGATATCCAAGTGCAGTAAAGCACATATATGCTAACATCATACAAGTACTACTAAAGGGGAACAATAACAAGTTGCAGGCATTCATTAATAGATAGATGCAGGTGCATAATACTCTATATGCGATGGTATGACAGGACCAAAAACAGGGAGCATTGGGATAGAGCGGGACAAGGCAGTTGAAACAAGATATAAGGTACAGAAGGTGGCAATGGATAGCGCACACACTGAAGAAATCCCCTGACAGTATGACGAGACAAGCTCTCAGATGGAACCCCCAGGGCAATAGAGGTAAGGTAAGACATAGGAACACCTGTAGACGGGAGTTGGAGACGGAATGCAAGAAAATGGGGAGAGTGGTGAGATCTGGAAAAGATGACCTTGGATAGACGAGCTTGGAAGGTTTTGGTTGCAGATCTATGCCTCCCTGGGGCTGAAGAAGAATACAAGCACTACACTCAGAAAATCAAATAGAAACATACATACTCGTGTGAACACAATAGGGATCTCCACACTAAGTTACTATAACAAACAAAAAGAATGCGGTGAAACCTTTACCTGGTACATACCTAACTTTTTATACAGGATTTATTTAGTTATCATTTTTCATTGACACGGACGGTTTTCACAATTTGAATGAAGCCACTTACAGTCTCGCCACTCAACACAGTCTAGTTTCCCAACCTGACTTAACTATCAATTCCCAGTAATGTGATTTTAAAATTTCACTAACTTAATTCATAATGTTCATATTTCATTAACTTAATTCGCCATGTTCTGATTTCATTAACTTAATTCATAATGTTCAGATTTCATTAACTTAATTCATAATGTTCATATTTCATTAACTTAATTCATAATGTTCATATTTCATTAACTTAATTCATAATGTTCAGATTTCATTAACTTAATTCATAATGTTCAGATTTCATTAACTTAATTCACCATGTTCTGATTTTACAATTTGACTAACTTAATTCACCAAGTCATAGTTTGAGAACTTTCAATTTCACAGTCTGGTATCACTACCTCTGCTTGCACAAGGCTCTACACAAGACACGGTTTCACATTTTTGACAAGCTATCAACAACAAAAATAACGTAAATGAAAGTAGTTTTTTTGTGTGTAACACTAACAGCTGTGCGTACAAGTATTCAGCTTGTTTAACTATTTACAGTTTTGAGTTATTAATTATTTATTAGTTAAAATTGCATTCACAAGATCGTTAAATACTACGTAAAATTTTATTTCATGCTCAATGTCGTTAAATATTTCCGTTTTATTACAGTAATATGTCTACACGTTTTAGCACTTTCAAAACAGGTAATGTAACTGGCATCTAGAAAGCTCACAGTTCAACTTTTATGTGCGGAAATGTTGAACAAAAACTCGAACAAAGATTTTAAAAGTCTTATTTCGAGATATAACCGTATTAACTATACTATAGCGTACGGCGTTGATAAATTCTCATGTTTTTTAAACATAACAGTTGTAGACAAAGATTATACAAGTTATTGTTGATATCAAATAAAGTTATAGTATGAACAGTACCTCAGTGTTTAAGTTATAAACATCCTTTGAAAATGAATAAAACACATCTCAAAATGAAATAACACGTATCTTGGAATTGACTATAAAAACATTCTTCTTTTTTGGAAGTATTTGAATAAAGAATGTGTCACTGAATTTGTACTTTTTGTAAATTTTTTAAAACTAGTCTGTAGTGAATTGTTAAAATGAATGATCCGTCTTAAAGTTTTCACACATGTTCTGGTCTGCAATCGTCTCCTTGTTTTCGTTGTACGTCAGTCAAGTCATGGAGGGGCGTTGCCGTCATGAAGGGTGGAGTTATCGACAATGGTGAATACGGTACGTGGGACGGCTTTATTGATCAATGCGACAGCGCGGGATGAATCGAGGGATGGAAAAACTTTCAACATCGGATACCTGGTACTTGCGTATCGCTGACTTGATGATGTTGCTGTAAGTGTCGATGCTGATGCGGGTTTTATAAACATAGAAGACACAAATGAAATACGGGAGGTCACAGAGTTCAAACAGTAAAAGAGAATGAGAAATATGTACTCCTGCCTGCCAGACCACCACACATCCTAACTCCGACTATAGTACGAATGAGGTCATTAATATCAGATGTGGTTCAGTCTTCACGTAGAATATGAGCTATCAAGAATATCAAACATATTTTTCTTGTCATTTTGGTACATTTCTTTGTTAAAGTAAAAGTACCATATTTCATACCTCGATATATATTTGGGAAATACAGTGTTAGAGCCGTATTTTTTAATTGACAGTCAGCACACGATTGATAATGTGGTCAACATCACACCGGCCACCTTGACCTCTCAGTGCTTATCCCGGTACTCCCTTAAAACTAGATCGACCTGAGAGAATTAGACTTCCTTTCATTCTTTGCCTATGCTTTCATCCGATATTTTCTGTTGCATTTCTCTTTTCTTTCTCTTCTCTTGCACTTAACATTGTTATGTAGTATTGATAATGGAAATTAGTATTATCTATATAAGGGAAGACTGCAGTCAAAATAGGTAGCAATTTTGAAACTCGTAAAAACAAAGTAATATAGATTTACAAAAACAAAATACGGTAACGTTTCAACCAATAGGTCTTTATCAAGCAAATGATACACAGGAAGCAAAGACTTCAAACGTCATATACGCCAGATGTAACATATACATTCAGACAAAATAAACCGCTAACTGTCCTTAACTGAAAATATGTGACTAAAATAAAAATAAAATAAATTGGAAAAACTAGAAACGGAAAAAAGAAGATAATACCATAATAATCAAACATATATATATCTTATATACATTTAACATATACACATGACATATATACATTTAACATATACACATGACATATATACATTTAACATTTACACATAATATATATACATTTAACATATACACATGACATATATACATTTAACATATACACATAATATATATACATTTAACATATACACATGACATATATACATTTAACATATACACATAATATATATACATTTAACATATACACATAACATATATACATTTAACATATACACATGACATATATACATTTAACATATACACATGACATATATACATTTAACATATACACATGACATATATACATTTAACATATACACAACTTATATATACATTTAACATATACACAACTTATATATACATTTAACATATACACAACTTATATATACATTTAACATATACACATGACATATATACATTTAACATATACACATGACATATATACATTTAACATATACACAACTTATATATACATTTAACATATACACAACTTATATATACATTTAACATATACACATGACATATATACATTTAACATATACACATGACATATATACATTTAACATATACACAACTTATATATACATTTAACATATACACATGACATATATACATTTAACATATACACATGACATATATACATTTAACATATACACAACTTATATATACATTTAACATATACACATAACATATATACATTTAACATATACACATGACATATATACATTTAACATATACACATGACATATATACATTTAACATATACACATGACATATATACATTTAACATATACACAACTTATATATACATTTAACGTATACACAGATTATATATACATTTACAATATACACATAGCATATACACATAGCATATACACATAGCATATACACATAGCATATACACATAGCATATACACATAGCATATACACATAACATATACACATAGCATATACACATAGCATATACACATAACATATATACATAGCATATACACATAGCATATACACATAACATATACACATAGCATATACACATAACATATACACATAGCATATACACATTTATTATGGATTTGTTTAAACATGTAGAAACTTGTGGGTGTCAGCGACATCAAAATATATTTAAAAAGGGGATCTGCGTTAATGCAAAGTTTGAGAACCACTGTCCTAGAACAATCGAAATCTGAGATTTACAGAACTCGAAGCATAGCAGATGCAGTTATATTCTCCGGGTCTATGTTGCTGCCGACAAAAATCACAGTTTCGGGAGCCCTATAACAAAATTATCGTCCTCTCTCCACATGCAACGAAGAAGCAATAGCTTGGAAAATGGCAAATAGTGATGGCCTAGTGATGGTAAGTATACTGATGCGCATAGTTTCTCCACCAGACCTCTTTCCATGCTTCCAAATGTAAGTACTTTGTAAGTGCATGTATGATTTTTGAGTTCGTCTCCCTAGTCCGTAACAGTGTTAAGGTAGATCTATCCTCAGGAAGGCTATAATCGTTAATATAGTTCCCAGCTTAATTTAAACCACACAGTTACACTTAATAGGGTTTTAAAAAATGATCTGATTAAAAAAATTTTTTCTTTAATATGCAAATTGGCTTCCAATATGGCCGCCGTTACTAAAAATAGATACTTTTTTCAAACAAGATTACTCAGGAGCCAATTGTTTGAAAGCCTTCATTTTTAGCATACATGTTCGCAACAGTCAGTTGGTTAATGTGAAGTAAAATATTTGAATTTCATAAAGAACTTTTTTTAAAATGAATTTAAATGATATACCACTCCCAAAAGTGGTAAAATTTCCATTGATCAAACTTGCTTAAATTGAAGAAAATATAGCTATTTTTATTGGTTTGAGATTATATTACTTCAGATTAAGCATTGCATATCTAAGAATATATGTGCCAAATTGCAAGTCAATTAGACAAAAAATGGTTGAGATATCATGTTTGAAAGTTTGACAACAACACAAAAAATACAATTGACTGGAAACTTGAAAAAACAAAAACTTTCCACTATTTTACTTACCAGAGTGCTACTAATGACCACCTGTTGTGTACATATCTCCTTCTCTGGCTTCTGTGGTATCTAGGAAGCCTTTTCTGATGGCTCTCAGTGTTTTTTCTTCTTTTCTGTGTTGCTTTTATTCGAATAGTGTCCTTGATTTTACAGCTTTCCACAGAATAGTATCCACTGGGAAGCCCAAGTTTAGAAAATCTCGTGTTTCTTCCTTGAATATTTGTTGCCACAGAATCTTCGTTTATTTGATCTACCAAACTTCTGTTTGTTACCCATTCTACTTTTAATTAAATATGAATATCTAGCTAGTATAATTTACCTTCCAAATAATGAATCAACGTTCGTTTCAAATGACAAAAGCAATGCCTCAAAAGTTTGAAAAAAATATTTTTACATTCAGAAATGTCCAGTGGTTTCATTTAGTCTCCATGAGAACTTTGGGCAGGAATCTAACATTATTAGAGTAGTGACCCTTAGTGGATATGTCATCGTTCTTGTTATAAATCAATTTTCATAATTAAATCGCATTTTATGTGAAGGGGTGGAGTGTAGAAACATAGTAACTAAGTGTAAACAATGGTTGCTAAGGAAAATTGTGAGGAGGGTGATCACATAAACATGCATGTAATGAAAACACGAAGGCATTTAGACGTTCCAAAACAATTTGAAGTTGTTGTCAAATGCATGTAGTTTCTAAAAATGCAATAAACTAAAAATGGCAAATGTCATTATTTTTCGTCATTTAGTGAGGATAGATCTACCTTAACACTTACTGTAAAAAAGTTCGTTTCAAAATTCGTGATCATCTTTACCGATCGATATAAAATCATCCACTTGGCATAAATTCTTGATTTTTACATTTTTATATAGGTAACAATGACGACCTTCCAAAAGTATTTTTGCCCACTCAAACCTTTAGTTCTGTAAGAATTTTATTATATGTTCTTAATAAAATTTCAGCGATGTTGATATGGTATACTTATCGAAATTTTACAGTACGATTGTCAAGTTTGTCTATAACTAAGCATTTCCGTGTTCAACATGCAATTCAGTGCTAGTCAAAATCGAGAATTCCGTGAAAAATAATCAGTTCACAATGTTTTCTACCGACTGTCATTGGCGTATGTACACAACATTTACTTTCATTTATAGAAATGGAAGGTATCATTTTTCACTATGTCACCTTTTTTTATAATATGTAATAGGGATACGCCTTTGCAAACATTCGCCACCATTTTGTGTATTAATGTAAATTCTAAATTTTGGTTACCATTTTGTTGTGCTTATGCAAAATTATATAACAAAAAACGATTTTTGCACCAACTAAGCTATCTACCATTTAGTTAAGCATGAATTCTTAAGGTTGTGAGGTATATAAGACTGCATACAAAAATTACTTTTATCCATCAGATAGATTTCGTACAAATTAAACCTTTAGTGTAATCACGAATTTTGGAACGAACTATAATGGACATCACCTTGCAGAGATTTATGTTCGTTTTAGAGTAACCTCTTTTTAACCCACTTCATTCGATGTGTATGTTCTTCTTCTTCGAAATCTCCATATCGATTATTTGTTAACCACTCTGTGTAACTTGTATGTGATCTGAGCCTAAGAGAGATTGTACGTTGTGCCAGTTATGCGTCTACAAGCAGGCCAGCACTTTCGATTTCTACGATGCTTTTTATATACTAGGATAACTTCCCTAGGTCATACATTAGTCGTCTCTTACGACATGCCTTGTTGGTCGCAGTGGTACTATTCTTTACTTCCCTTGCAGGACTCGGTAGCACACATGAGGATTTGTATGTGATCTGGACTGTTGACCATGATAACACAGTAGCGTGCTTTTAGATCTGAGAGATTTCTCCGGTTAAGAAACATGCTCCTCATTTTCTTAGGACATCATACAGTATAATATAATCATAATAATTCCTCTCGTACCGTTATATGTTAAATAGGGCCTGCAAGCAATTTTTCCATACCACTCTATCCTGAGCAACTCGCCCAGTTTCCTCCATGAAACTGAGACCGACATTTCCTGCCGCTCTCATCAAAGTTCGTTTCAGGGTCTCCTTAGGCCTTCCTATCTTTCTTGAACCCTTTACATACCACCTCAATGCCTGTTTTGATATTTTTTTGATCATTTATTTTCACTGTGTGTCTAATATATCTTCATCTTCTCCCTCTTACAACAGCTGTTGCTAGTGGTTGGTCAGAGATTTCTCTGATTTCATCACTTCTTCTGAATTCGTTCTATTTTATGTTCCATTTTATGTCTCTATACACAAATGTGTGAAGTATTATTTTATCTCTTTATACACAAATGTGTGAAGTATTATTTTATCTCTTTATACACAAATGTGTGAAGTATTCACTCAGTATTATTTTATCTCTTTATACACAAATGTGTAATATTATTTATTCTTTATACCAAAGTATATATTCCTCGTATTATTTTCTCTTTATACACAAATGTGTGTATACAGTATTATTTTATCTCTTTATACACAAATGTGTGAAGTATTATTTTATCTCTCTATACACAAATGTGTCAAGTATTATTTTCCGCCAGTGGGTACCAGGTCCAATTTGGAGTGTAAAGAATAGAACCACTGTTACCTGCCACGCATGTCGTAAGAGGAACTAAGGAGGTTTGGCTGAAATCGGATGCATGTGTCTGCCAGGGAATGCTAACCTGAAACAAATGTTTGCAGAAAACGGATGCACCAGGACGTAAGGCGCATAACATGGTGCAACGACCCCTCCCAATGAGGAATGGGATAACGGATTCTACGGTCGCCAATCTGCCTCAGAGATATAGCCACGCGGGAAGAATATCAGACCTACCATCACAAGGGTGGCCAAAACTTACTGCGGGAAGAGGTCGGCACAAACGGGAAGCAGAAATCATAGGAATTATATCCTACAGAACTGCCCCGAGTATGCAGACTTGAGAAGAAAGAGGTGGCCCACTTACGCCAGCGTCTAAGACAAACTGTATGGAGTAGCTGATAATCTGAGGCAGACGGCTGCCTTTATTAGAGAATCCGAAATCCCAATCTAGTGAGAACGTAGAAGACAAGCTGTATGGAGTAGATGATAATCTGAGACAGACGGCTGCCTTTATTAGAGAATCGGAAATCCCAATCTAGTGAGAACGCAGAAGACAAGCTGTATGGAGTAGATGATAATCTGAGACAGACGGCTGCCTTTATTAGAGAATCCGAAATCCCAATCTAGTGAGAACGCAGAAGACAAACTGTATGGAGTAGATGATAATCTGAGGTAGACGGCTGCCTTTATTAGAGAATCCGAAATCACAATCTAGTGAGAACGCAGAAGACAAACTGTATGGAGTATCTGATAATCTGAGGTAGACGGCTGCCTTTATTAGAGAATCGGAAATCCCAATCTAGTGAGAACGCAGAAGACAAACTGTATGGAGTATCTGATAATCTGAGGTAGACGGCTGCCTTTATTAGAGAATCGGAAATCCCAATCTAGTGAGAACGCAGAAGACAAGCTGTATGGAGTAGATGATAATCTGAGGTAGACGGCTGCCTTTATTAGAGAATCGAAATCCCAATCTAGTGAGAACGCAGAAGACAAACTGTATGGCGTAGATGATAATCTGAGGTAGACGGCTGCCTTTATTAGAGAATCGGAAATCCCAATCTAGTGAGGAAGCAGAAGACAAGCTGTATGGAGTATCTGATAATCTGAGACAGACGGCTGCCTTTATTAGAGAATCGGAAATCACAATCTAGTGAGAACGCAGAAGAAGAACAGAAGAAGAAGTATTATTTTCACTTAACCCCTTTGACCTTCCGAACTGTTATACTGGACCCGCTGTGTTATTGAAGATCGACGCAAAGTCAATATAACTGACTAATTTAGCATATATCGCAATATGTAGAGTGAAATGACTAGATGTACATAAACAGTGGACAAGGAGAAAACAAGCTGGGATTAATCTCACTGACAGAACCAGTCAGTCAATTGTCAACGTCTCCTCCCATCGTAACACCGATGACAAATATCACATTTAAAATTCGACTAATGGGGTTATCTGTTTCATCGGCTCATCCCATTGTAACATCGAGGACAAATATACTATTTGGCACACGACTAACGGTGGCAAACTGTTTACGGTTCCCCGAGAAATTCATATTTGCTAAAATTATGTATTGTTTTCCAGTCTGATATGATATGGCAGAGTTACAAACATAGACATGTGGATACAAAAATAGACAGTTAACCATGATGACCCAGGTTAAGAGGAGACAAGTATCGATATGTTTGGCATACCCTACGGAAGACACAGTCGAATGTCATTTGACAAGAACTTGAGTAAAACATGCAAGGCAAACAGAAAATAGGACATCCTAAATAAACTTGGAAACTGAACATTCTTGAGAAAGTGAACATTCTTGAGAAACTGAACATTCTTGAGAAATTGAACATTCTTGGGAACTGAACATTCTTGAGAAATGACATTCTTGAGAAACTAACATTCTGAAACTGAACATTCTGAGAAACATTCTGAGAAACTGAACATTCTTGAGAAACTGAACATAATGCTCCACCCTAACAACTTGTCCGTTCCAGCGCCCAAACGACTTGGCTACTCCTTCTCTCTAACAACTTGACTACAACAGCTAGCGCCCTAACAACTTGACTACAACAGCGAGCGCCCTAACTACTTGGCTACTTCTTCTACCTAACAACTTGACTACAACAGCGAGCGCCCTAACTGCTTGGCTACTCCTTCTCCCTAACAACTTGACTACAACAGCGAGCGCCCTAACGACTTGGCTACTCCTTCTCCCTAACAACTTGACTACAACAGCGAGCGCTCTGACAATTTGACAACTCCAACTGTTTTTTTCCACCTACTTATTATTGTAACAATGAAACAGGCAATCAAAGACTAACTCTCAACTTATTGTTCCTGTCAGATTGACACACACACACACACACACATACACTAACATTCAGCAAATCAACTATCGCTTACACCTTTCATCACATACTTCAAACGACAGAAACTAACACTAGATCGACATAGGAATTGATAAACAGTCCATTCGAGTTCGCATGCAGGCAGCGTCAAAACTGATAAGAGAAATGTTAACATTGAAGTTTGTTGGTGTCGTTGGAGTCAACTAGTTGAACAAGTGGAGGGTGTGTTTTCTCTTTGTATTGTCAATATTATTTGTAGATAAATATTACTGTGATTTGTATTTTGGTAATCTGTGCCTATTTATATTCTCTATTATTGTTATGTTTTCTCTTCTTTTCGTCCTTCTCCGTTTGTAAAAAGAATATGTTCATATCAATCCTCTGCTGCAAATGTCAACATGCGCCCGTGTGTTGCGGGACCTGCAAGAGAAGCAAAGAATAGTACCACTGCGACCTACACTGCGGCATGTTGTAAGACGTGACTGATTTAGGGCCATGGGAAGCTATCCTAGTAAATAAAAAGCGTCACAGAAATCGTATGTGCTGGTCTACTTGTAGGCGCATAACTGGCACAACGTACAATCGCTCTTAGGCTCAGATCACATACAAATCACACAGAGTGGTTAACAAGTGGTTGATATGGAGCGTTGGAAGAAGAAGATCAACAACTTATTAGAAAAGAAACTTGAAAGACGGCAAACAAGAAGCATACAAGTGAGAGAGAACATCAAAAGATGGACACATTACAGCCTGACAGAGTGAAATATGAAGACAAGAGACAGGGGATGTTGCAGATCTATTTCAGACATTCTTTATGGTCAGTCATACTAACAGTACTTCTTTATAAACGATTTAAGAAGAGCACTATATGGACTTTACCCTTGATTTTATAAAAAAAAAATGTGATATAGTGGATCCCATCTCATTGTAAAGTATCTGATAATTAACCCACAGTTTTATAAAGGGTGTGAAAACTAGATGAAACTGGTGAAAAAGGAAACATATGAAGAGGATTGTCAGAATAAAATACACTATACACGTGAACATCAACAGTGGACCACTAACATAATGCTAATGAGCTAACAAATCAACAGCTGGACCACTAGACTTATAATGCTTAGTGCCAGCTCAATAGACAAGAACGATCCGTAATCTTCAGCCCCTCAACAGGTCACAACAGACTGAGATATCCTTTTTTCAACAATGTTCAGATATGAACTTTTGATAAATGTGACCGTGACACTGACAAATATGAATTTTAAATATCGTTGATAAAGGTGTCCATCTTATGAAGAGTGAAGAGGATTTATGTGGGCGTCACCAGTAATAATACAAGACAAGATTGTGGAAAATGGTCACTAACTGAGGGTGACATCTGATATCTTTGAACACATTCAAGTTGACGCCTGAGTATGGAAGACGAAACAGAAGATGAACATACAAAAATATCCAGCCAATGGAAGGAGGTTACGAAACACTTACGAAACAAATACAATGTGCAACATATGTTGTTGTTCTTCGTTAACTTATTGTTTATCCCGTCCTTGTAGTCTGAGTGTGATTTGAGCTATAGAATATAAGACAGTTGTAACACAGTTATGCGAATATAGATCCCCTCTCTCTCTCTCTCTCCTGCGATCCCGGCCTAGACTGATGAACCAACTTTTATCATGAATTTTACCGTGGTTTTAAGGGACTCCGTTCCTCCGTAAAGATTTTCGCGAAGCTCTGTGTTTTGGGGCCAGGTTTCGTTTCTTATACCTGCTATCCGTTGACAATCCTGCAGAATGTGTTCTGTCATCATGTCCGCCTTTTTGCATGGGCACAGGCTAGTTGTGCCAATTTTGAATTTGGTGTACATGTGGGCGCGTAGCTTGTTGTGACCGGTACGGAGGCGAAGTATGGCAACTTGTTCGCTACGAGACAGACCATAGTATCCGTCACTGTTGGAATGCTGGGGATGGTCTTTTGTCCATTTGTCTCTGTAGTGCGAACCGATGGTTGTTCGGGCTTCCTCCTAACTGATCTCGTGATCAGTCTGAGGTAGTCGCCTGCCTTCTTTAGCTAGTTTGTCGGCACGTTCGTTTCCACTTATGTTACAGTGTGATGGAATCCACTGAATGGCGGTGCGTTTGAGTGAGCGCGTTAGTTCATCGAGGGTCGCTTTGAGCTTATACAGCTCTGTTTTGCCTACGCCTTTGAGTGTCGTGATGACCGATAGAGCATCGGTGAATATCACGACCTTGTTGCGAGAGGTGCCTTTTCTCTCTAGGATCATTTCGGCCGCTGATCTTATTGCCTCCGCTTCTGCTTGGTAGTTATTCGAGTATTTGCCTGTGGAATCGATTTTGTGACCGTCACTTTCTTTGATAGTTTAAGCACTATTCCCCTCCACCATCGCTGATTGTGTTCCTGGCGACCGTCAGTGTACACGCGTGTCCACTTATTTTCGGGGTATTCGGTCGATATGTAGTTTTCTGTGGCCCCTCTTCTTTCGAAGTTTTCTTGCTGGCCATTTTTTTTGTATGCCTGGGATTGTTTCCCTTAGTTCCGGCATTTTTGTCTCCCGGCGGGCACTTATCAGTTGCCGGGATTGGTTTGGTTTTGCATTGTGCTAGGACCGGATGGTCTGCGGTCAGTGGTTTAGCAATTTTTACGAAGCTAGATCTCTGTATCCTGCTTCTTTCGAATTCGTACATTCTTTCGTGCATAGGGTGGGAATCGAGCCGTTTAAGTTTTTCCGCTAATACTAAGACTTTTCTGTCCCTTCGGTCTGACATTGGTTGGATGCCTGTGATTGTTTCCATCGCCTTGATAGGCGTTGACTTCATAGCTCCTGTGATAATGCGCATTGCACGGTTCTGACTATTGCTTACTTTGGCGAATTGTTTATTGGATGCATTACTCCACGCTGCAATGCCGTACTCCAAGACCGGTCGCACTCTACCAGAGTAGAGTGTTTTAAGAACTCTGGCGTTTGCTCCCCACGTGGAGCTCGCGAGTTTGCGCATCATCGTGTGCCTGTGTCTCGCTTTTGCCGTTGCATTTTCAAGTTGAGTGCACCAAGTCAATTTTCGGTCGAGTGTGATTCCGAGGTACGTTGAGGTCTTGCTTTCTGGAAGATCTTGGCCATTGACTTTAAGCTGAATTTTTGAACCTGGTTGTTCTGGAGAACACAGTGTAAGTGGTTTTAGAGGTTTATGTTCATTTTTCACTTTTTGCCACACTCCAGGTTATTCAACGTAGTAACTTGTAGTCGATTTGTTGCTGTGGGCATTGACTTTTCCTTTGCCCATATTGCCAGGTCGTCGGCATACATGGCAGAGTGTACTCGCTCTGGTAGTCATGTGGCTAAGTCATTGACAAAGATTAGGAAAAGAGTTGGTGAATATAAATCCGTAGACCAGTACACTCAGTTTCTGCAAGCGGGATAATTGGGTTCGTCTTTCTATCCGATGAGAGTTTCCATACTGACTAAATCATACCATCCGTTCCTATTGGTACTGGTTTATGTTTGATCTTAAGAACTTCTCAATCCCTTCTTGTAATCTGTATGTGATTTAAGCCAAAGAGCATGTTGGGCACTGTGCTATTGTTACGTCGTAGTAAGACCGTTCTGGATACGGAACTTGTTAAACTGTTTTGATACATAGTTTTCATTGTCTCAGATAATTACATTTTTTCACCCTGTATTATATTCCCTTGAAGAGATTGGAAACAGTAGGCACTCACCAGATACGTATATAACAACAGTAGTGAGAGGACTAGACAGTTGAATGCACATCACAAATGTCAGTTCGGGACATTTATATTATTTATATTTCTCGAGAATTAAGAGCTTTGCTATGTTGTCATTGTTTGAGTACGGACACATCAGCAATTTACATAAAAAGTCACTACCCGACAATTCTGGTAAGAAAAAAAACCAAGTTAAATAGACTGCATGATTGGCGCGTCTTTCCTCTTTCCCACCGTGTTCCACTGTATAGTGGTTCTTAATACGATCCCAAGATCGTTTTCTGAGTACGTTTTTCTTTCCAGCTCAAACATTTGAGCATTTACTTTTTTTCCCCTTCATTTTGTTGCCTTGTTCTTATTTTGTATGCATCCAAATGTCATTCTAGAATTTTATTCATTCATTTTATTTCGATTTAGCTTCTATTTTTGTTTGATCAAATGTCATCTTGAATTTATTACTTCCATTTGTAAGTTTAGACTCTATTTTTTTTATCACAGTGTTTCCCCTTAAGGTTTTATCGATCCAGTCGTTTTCTAGCTCTTATTTTTTTAGCTCAAAATGAGCATTTAGTTTTTCTTCATTTTGTTGTTTAGTTCTTATTTTGTTTGATCAAATGTCATCTTAGAATTTTTCTTAGACAGGTTGTATGATATAACAGATCTTCTAATGCACGTTAGTATTCAGATCTTTAGAGAAATGAGGATGACTTGAGTCAGATCTTTAGAGAAATGAGGATGACTTGAGTCAGATCTTTCACCTAAGGCTACTATGAGATGCACTGTTGGATTATATGAAAGAAAATCGTGGCATATCCTAAAGGACGTAGCCATCAACCACAGTAAACGAGTCGTTGATTTTCTAGGCACCACTTATACGTTCAATAGTTTGCCATTGCTTTCTGAGCGGTGAGGTCGATTTGGATAATACACCAACGTTTAATAATGAAAGTAGTATATACAACACATTTGTCCACTCTTTAAGAGGAGTTAGCTTGATCGGTAACTGGCACGGATGGAGTTAGCTTGGTCGGTAGCTGGTACGGAGTTAGCTTGGTCAGTAGCTGGCACGGATGGAGTTAGCTTGATCGGTAGCTGGCACAGATGTGGTAATCAATTTACAGTAATATGTACACATTGACTATCGATATCATTCTGTATGATTATGTGGTAGCCATATTAAGAACACTGCAACTGTATATATGATTCTGAAGGATTGGGTGATCAGTCGGTATTGCTGAGAAGAGAGAACTGGATGAGTGTGCACTGTGGTCAACTAGGATGAGTGCACTGTGGTCAACAGGGATGTGAGTGTGCACTGTGGTCAATTATGTGAGTGCACTATGATCAACTTGGATATGGCACTGTGGTCAACTTAGGATGTAGTGTGCACTGTGGTCAACTTAGGGATGTGAGTGTGCACTGTGGTCAACTTAGGTGTAATGTGGTCCTTAGGGATGTGAGTGTGCACTGTGGTACTTAGCATGGAGTGTGCACTGTGGTCAACTTAGGTCTGTGAGTGTCACTGTGGTCAACTTAGGATGTGAGGTGCACTGTGGTCAACTTAGAGATGTGAGTATGCACTGTGGTCAACTTAGTGATGTGAGTGTGCACTGTGGTCAACTTAGGTCTATGTGAGTGTGCACTGTGGTCAATTAGGTCTATGTGAGTGTGCACTGTCTGTCAACTTAGGTCTATGCAATGTGCACTGTGATCACTTGGGATGAAGTTCACTGTGTCAACTTAGGTCTATGTGAGTGTGCACTGTGGTCAACTTAGGTCTATGTGAGTGTGCACTGTGGTCAACTTAGGGATGTGAGTTTGCACTGTGGTCAACTTAGGGATGTGAGTATGCACTGTGGTCAACTTAAGTCTATGTGAGTGTGCACTGTGGTCAACTTAGGTCTATGTGAGTGTGCATTGTGGTCAACTTAAGTCTATGTGAGTGTGCACTGTGGTCAACTTAGGTCTATGTGAGTGTGCACTGTGGTTAACTTAGGTCTATGTGAGTATGCACTGTGGTCAACTTAGGTCTATGTGAGTGTGCACTGTGGTCAACTTAGGTCTATGTGAGTGTGCACTGTGGTCAACTTAGGTCTATGTGGCGTAGAGGCTAGGTGCTTGCCTCTCATGCCAAAAGTTGAAGGTTCGCTCCCTCGTGGAGCCGTCTTGAAAGTTTTCAACAGAACCCTGATCTCCTTGTAGGTGAGATCGAGTTCCTAGTCCTATCGGAGACGAACGATAAAGCGTAGGTCCCATGTTCAATTTGAGCACATATGGAACCCTTGGCAGTTCAAAATCGAAAAGAGCAGGCTGGAAAGCCGCTGCGCGGGAAAAATTCATTAGAAAAAAAAGATTAAAAATAAAATTACTACAAAAAATATCTTAATTAACTTCAAAATTACACCAGGGACACTCGCCGGTGCTACGGAGTTCGTGCACTGCAGCAGAGATCTTCATGTGTAAGAAAGAGATCGGAGCACACATGGCTACTCACCGAAGTGCAATGATGATGATCATATCAATCAATCAATCAATACTATATACTTACAATATACAAATTGAAATGGGGATATATAGAAGAATAGGCAGAGTTTCATGGACAGAAAAACAGACAAATAAACAAGTTTTAGGAAAACTAGGCATGAAGAAACAATTATTAAGAGAAATAAAATTCAGACAAGTAAAGTATTTTGGGCACATAAAAAGACATGACACCATGATAAAACATTTACTAGAGGGGAAAGTTGAGGGGAAGAGCAAGAGGAAGACCGAGAGATAAGTGGGAGGGAAACTTTAAGAAATGGACAGGTTACAGTCTGGCAGTGTGCAACACCAAGGCGAAAGACAGAGGATGCTGGAGATTCATTGCAGCCAACCTTCGATGTGGAGACGGCACCTGATGATGATGATACAAATTATACTTACACCGTTGAAATAGACTATCGATATTTTTGGCTTTTAAATTCAGAGACTTTATCGATTCTAATGAGCAAGTGTTTTGTGCGTCTGTTAGTTTCAACTGAAAAATATCGAGAAACTAAAAGTAACTCTCTGTGTGCATAGATTTCAATATTCGGTTGAATTTTCCAGTTATCATTCTGAATGTTGTAACAAACAATATGATATGCGTTGGCAAGTAGGAAATGGTTATCAATTTCGCTTAATTCTCGCACTCTGTTGTTATCCTGATTGACAAGTGACACTGTCATCTTGAGATGAAGGACCCAGGTGTTAATTATGTCAACGAGTTTTCAAACATCCGGAAATATATGTCAACGGAATTCAAGATTTGCAAGATGAAGTTTTATCAGAGAGTTACGGGCCCTGCTTGACCCATAATTTTAATTATTAAGAACGCACGAGTGGTTACCGGGGCACAAATTTGGGGTGTAAGGAATAGAACCAGTGTTACCTGCCAAGCATGTCGTAAGAGGCGACCAAAGGAGGTGTGCTGAAATCGGATGCACATGTCCTAAACGTGTAGAAGTCTATGCGTTTAGAGGCCTACCAAACCAATGTGCAAAGATACACGTTCTTGGCAAAGATCAAACATATCACAAAGAGTGATTAAAATTGGTCGTAAAGAACGAACTCAAAGAAGAAGAAGAATCATTAAGAAAATGTTTACCAGTAGATGTTTTAACATTTAACAATTACTGATAGTGTTATTTAACGAACAGCTTAACCGTTAATTATAAGCATTTACCCTCTTTTTCTTCTATTTGTTGCCTAGCAACTTGTGTTGTCTAGCAATGTGTGTTATCAAGAAATTTGTGTTGTCAAGCAATTTGTGTTGTCAAGCAACTTGTGTTGTCTAGCAATTTGTGTTGTCAAACAACTTGTGTTGTGAAGCAACTTGTGTTGTCAAGCAATTTGTGTTGACAAGCAACTTGTGTTGTCAATCAACTTGTGTTGTCTAGCAATGTGTGTTGTCAAGTAATTTGTGTTGTCAAGCAATTTGTGTTGTCAAGCAATTTGTGTTGTCTAGCAGCTTGTGTTTTCAAGTAACTTGTGTTGTCTAGCAATGTGTGTTATCAAGTAACTTGTGTTGTCTAGCAATTTGTGTTGTCTAGCAGCTTGTGTTGTCTAGCAATTTGTGTTGTCTAGCAGCTTGTGTTGTCTAGCAATTTGTGATGTCAAGTAACTTGTGTTGTCTAGCAATTTGTGTTGTCTAGCAGCTTGTGTTGTCTAGCAGCTTGTGTTGTCTAGCAATTTCTGTTGTCTAGCAGCTTGTGTTGTCTAGCAGCGTGTGTTGTCTAGCAACTTGTGTTGTCTAGCAGCGTGTGTTGTCTAGCAATTTGTGTTGTCTAGCAGCTTGTGTTTTCAAGTAACTTGTGTTGTCTAGCAATGTGTGTTGTCAAGTAATTTGTGTTGTCAAGCAATTTGTGTTGTCAAGCAAAAAATATTGTGTTTCAGCAGATGTGTTTCTAACAACTTAGTGTTTTAGCAAACGTTAAGTTGTCAAGCATATTTGTTTGTCATATTGTGTTGTCAGCAACTTGTGTTGTCAGCAATTGTGTTTCAGCAACTTGTGTTTAAGCAACTTGTGTTGTCTAGCAATTTGTGTTATCAAGCAACTTGTGTTGTCACAACTTGTGTTGTCTAGCAGCTTGTGTTGTCTAGCAATTTGTGTTGTCTAGCAGCTTGTGTTGTCTAGCAATTTGTGATGTCAAGTAACTTGTGTTGTCTAGCAATTTGTGTTGTCTAGCAGCTTGTGTTGTCTAGCAGTTGTGTTGTCATAGCAGCTTGTGTTGTCTAGCAGCATTGTGTTGTCTAGCAGCTTTTGTTGTCTAGCAATCCTTGTGTTGTCTAGCAACTTGTGTTGTCTAGCAGGTTGTGTTGTCTAGCAGCTTGTGTTGTCTAGAGCTTGTGTTGCTCTAGCAACTTGTTGTTGTCTAGCAACTTGTGTTGTCTAGCAACTTGTGTTGTCTAGCAACTTGTGTTGTCTAGCAATTTGTGTTGTCTAGCAACTTGTGTTGTCTAGCAATTGTGGATGGTAAGATGGGTAAAATGTGTTGGTTCTTGTTGTTAAGTAAAGTTTGTTGCAACGGTTACAATAACGTTACAATAGAGTTACAATAACGTTACAATGAGTACAATAACGTTACAATAGAGTTACAATAACGTTACAATAGAGTTACAATAACGTTACAATAGAGTTACAATAACGTTACAATAGAGTTACAATAACGTTACAATAGAGTTACAATAACGTTACAATAGAGTTACAATAACGTCAAGAGTTACAATAACGTTACAATAGAGTTACAATAACGTTACAATAGAGTTACAATAACGTTACAATAGAGTTACAATAACGTTACAATATAGTTACAATAACGTTACAATAGAGTTACAATAACGTTACAATAGAGTTACAATAACGTTACAATAGAGTTACAATAACGTTACAATAGAGTTACAATAACGTTACAATAGAGTTACAATAACGTTACAATAGAGTTACAAACTTACAACGTCTAACGTTACAATAGAGTTACAATAACGTTACAATAGAGTTACAATAACGTTACAATAAAGTTACAATAACGTTACAATAGAGTTACAATAACGTTACAATAGAGTTACAATAACGTTACAATGAGTTACTAGTTACTAAGTCAATAACGTTACAATAGAGTTACAATAACGTTACAATAGAGTTACAATAACGTTACAATAGAGTTGCAATAACGTTACAATAGAGTTACAATAACGTTACAATAGAGTTACAATAACGTTACAATAGAGTTACAATAACGTTACAATAGAGTTACAATAACGTTACAATAGAGTTACAATAACGTTACTTCTTCCTCTTCTTCTTCGAATGCTCTATATTGACCTCTTGTTAACAACTCTGTATGATTTGTATGTGATCTGAGCCTAACAGAGATTGTACGTTGTGCCAGTTATGCGCCTACAGATAGGCCAACACATCCGATTTCTGCTATGCTTTTTGGTCAATAGCATTACTAGTAGTTTCAGCTCTACATCAGTCGCCTCTTACGACATGCCCTTAGTTGCAGTGGTACATTTTGTTTCTTGAGGCTCCGCAACACACTGTCCCGAGCGGTACATAGCGTTACAATAGCGTTACAATAGCGGAACAATAGCATTACTATAGCGGTACAATAGCGTTACAATAGCGTTACAATAGCATTACTATAGCGTACATAGCGTTACAATAGCATTACTATAGCGGTACAATAGCGTTACAATAGCATTACTATAGCGTTACATATCGTTACAATAGCATTACAATAGCATTACTATAGCGTACTAATAGCGTTACAATAGCATTACTATAGCGGTACAATAGCATTACTATAGCGTTACATAGCGTTACAATAGCGTTACAATAGCGTTACATAGCATTACTATACATTACATAGCGGTACATAGCGTTACAAGTATCTTGCACACATAGCATTACATAGCGGTACAATAGCGTTACAATAGCGTTACTATAGCGGTACAATAGCGTTACTATAGCGTACAAGTCAGCGTTACTATAGCGGTACAATAGCGTTACAATATCATTACAATAGCATTAGTCAATGTTGATGTGTTTCTTCAAAGCGTTATTGTAACTTACTCTCTTCTTGACTAAGAGACGCAAGAAATATCAAACTTATTTTCCTAGAAGAATTTGAAGGAGTTGCACAGGATGGAGCGGTATGGAGAGACTGTTTGCAGGGCCTGTGTAACATATAACAGTACGAGGGTACGATTCGGAATGTAGAGCCTGGTTCGGTAAGCGGGCAATGGATACGGATGGGTAAAACATTAACAAAATTGCATGCATCTTCGTTCCGGGACATACGGGTATCTTGGGCATGAGAGAGCGGAGAGGCTGGCTAGCTCGGCCATCATACCGTGGAATCAGTCAATTGCTAGAGCTGGCATTCTGAACACCTTCAGGACTGTTTCTGTAAAGTTGATTTTCATCTAAATCAATCCACGCCAACAACAAGATTACAAGAGCTTGGGTTGAAGATTGAAGTGACCAGATAAGAGCAGCACAACAGCTAGATTGCAAGAGCTTGCACATGTACACTAAATTTAAGATAGGTACCAACGACCTGTGCCCTGTGGCTTGGCGAGTATGACAACAGAACATATTCTACAGAACTGCCCCAGTATGCAGACCTGAGAAGAAAGAATTGGCCTACTTTTACCAGCGTCCAAGACAAACTGTATGGCGTTGCTGATAATCTGAGGTAAACGGGTGCCTTTATTAGAGAATCCGAAATCCCAATCTTGCAGAAGAAGAAGAAGGATTAAAGATTGAGACAGTAAAGATCAGCACACAACGAGATTGCAAGAGTTTGATTAAGATTGAGGAAGTAAGAAGACAAGGATTGCAAGAGTTTGATTAAGATTGAGTGACAAGTAAAGATCAGCACAACAACGAGATTGCAAGAGTTTGGATTAAAGATTGGAGTGGCAAGAAAAGAGCAGTACAAAAGTCTTATGAGTAGGCTCATCAATCAATATCAAACTGGTACGGTTAGTCGCAGGACGCTGTTGGAGATATTGCGAATGAGATCGGAACATCTATGGACATGTCTGGAGTGCAATGACAAGTTTATTGCGAATGAGATGGGAACATCTATGGACATGTCTGGAGTGCAATGACAAGTTTATTGCGAATGAGATTGGAACATCTATGGACATGTCTGGAGTGCAATGACAAGTTTATTGCGAATGAGATGGGAACATCTATGGACATGTCTGGAGTGCAATGGCAAATTTATTGCGAATGAGATGGGAACATCTATGGACATGTCTGGAGGCAATGAAAGTTTCCGTAGTGAAACGGTACGAGAGGAATATAATAAACATACTAGTAATAATGTGCTCTAATGTTTAGAGCACATTGTGACAACAGGTAAAATCGAGGGTAGACGAGACAGAAGAAGACAGAGAGAGAAAATGTTGGATAGCCCGGTAGAGCGTCAACATCTGAATTGATAGCAAACACCAACAACCGAGATTTTTGAAGATTCATGATCGTCTACGCCAGCCGGCACGGCGCCTGAAGATGATTAGTAATAATAGGAAGAAGATGAAGAAAATATATATTTGGATACATATATATTTATACATGGAAATAACGGTATAAAAGAAACATAGCAAATATATATTTGATACATATATATTTATACATGGAAATAACGGTATAAAAGCAACATAGCAAATATATATTTGGATACATATATTTTATACATGGAAATAACGGTAAAAAGTGACAACAAGCAAAATATATTGAACATAATTTATACGTAGGGAAACTAATTGATAGCAAACATACAAATATATATTTGAACATTATATTTATACATGGAACTAAGGTATAAAAAGAAGATAAAAAATATATATTTGATACATATATATTTATACATGGAAATAACGGTATAAAAAAGCAACATAGCAAATATATATTTGATACATATATATTTATACATGGAAATAACGTATAAAAGCAACATAGCAAATATATATTTGATACATATATATTTATACATGGAAATAACGGTATAAAAAAGCAACATAGCAAATATATATTTGATACATATATATTTATACATGGAAATAACGGTATAAAAAGAACATAGCAAATATATATTTGATACATATATATTTATACATGGGAAATAACGGTATAAAAAAGCAACATAGCAAATATATATTTGATACATATATATTTATACATGGAAATAACGTATAAAAAGCAACATAGCAAATATATATTTGGGTACATATATATTTATACATGGAAATAACGGTATAAAAAAGCAACATAGCAAATATATATTTGATACATATATATTTATACATGGGAAATAACGGTATAAAAAAGCAACATAGCAAATATATATTTGATACATATATATTTATACATGGGAAATGACGGTATAAAAAAGCAACATAGCAATATAGTATGTTGAGTCACCCACGTACAATATAAAAATAGAAAACTATTTTCAATTTAACTTAACTCCGATCATCAAAGGACCAAAGATCGATGTGGCTGCAACCTGAATGTCGCAAGTTCCTGTAGTGTCTGTATTATTAAAAGGAATAACTACATGGATCAGAGAATAATAATGTATTTTACTCAAAGTTCTACCCAGGACTAATTATTTTATGATGACTTGTTAATTGGACAGTTACAGAATGTTGAATCCATACAAGAATTTGAGAAGTTTGGAGTTGCTCGTTGTACATTTCAACTGGATGTCTGAGGGACATGGTGATAAGTGTGTTTAACCACAGCCAACTATAAACTTATGGGCCTTAGGAATCAGGTAAGAATTATGGGAAATCAGACCACAACTACATCACGTGACCTCGCAGTCCAGTATTGGTGTATATAGACGAATTCATTTTAAAATCAACACAAAATGCTAAATCGAAACTATATTATGCAACAAGTTAAATTTAACAATAAGGAATATCAATATTATGAATATTTTTCACCAATAAATAACCATAGACTCGCAGAATTGAGTAAAAATGCAAAAAAACTTGCAGTGTTTTATCAAACATCTATATTTTCCAACCGCCTTCTCTGATCCAGGTCAGGGAATCCCCAGTCAGTTGTCTGACCTAGTTATCTAGAGTCAGCTGTGGCTTAACAAACGAACTACATGAACCATCAGTATGTATACCCATCGAAATATGTTGGAGGAGGCTGAGCACCTATGAGTCTGCCAGGAGTGAAATGCCGTCAGTTTAGTAACCAATAATGCTCATTTATATAGCTAGTTTCGATGGTTACCGTAAACTCGTTATTTTCCTGTATAGTTTTCAAAAGCGTTCCTTGTCTCGTTATGCATCAAAAATATTTTGATTTGTTGATATCTCATCCCATTCAACAATTCCGCTGCTAATTTTCATTTTCTAAGAATTCTTGACATGATTTGATTTAGCCCTATAAAACAAACTCACTAATTTTCATTTTCTAAGAATTCTTGACATGATTTGATCTAGCTCTATGAAACAAACTCACTAATTTTTTTTGATATAAATGGACTTCCCAAAGGGAACATCAACAAATTATTCTGACTTACACGAAGTTGTGCAGAAACTTAGTCAGACCATTTGTTAATTTGTTATTTATTTCGTATTTATTTTTCAAAATAATATACAGGGTGTACCAAAACTTCTTGTCGTTTAAAAGTATTTTTTCTCTTTCTACAGCAGTTGTTAAAGTGTCTTCCATATGCTTCAAGAGCGGCCATTGTTCAGAAGCCTATCGTAGTTATAAAGACATTGTAACATGCATCTGCAAACGATAATAGCGTTAATGATTGAAGAACGAGTTTGTCTCTTGGATCAACAGTTGTTATATGTAATACAGTGTAGGTTCAGTCTTGATAGTTATAGTGTAAATACATTAAGTGGGTTCACGTCTTGGATCAACAGTTAAGTTATAGTGGTAAATACAGTAAGTAGGTTCACGTCTTGGATCAACAGTTAAGTTATAGTGGTAAATACATTAAGTGGGTTCACGTCTTGGATCAACAGTGTTATAGGTAAATACTAAGTAGGTCACGTCTGATCAGTTGTTATGGGAAATACATTAAGTGGGTTCACGTCTTGAATCAACTGGTTATAATGTTAAATACATTAAGTAGGTTCACTGACCACTTTGTGGTATTCTAGGTAACAACAATAAAATCATTGTCTCCTCTCAATGCATGTCGTAAAATGCGAATAAGATGGGGTGGGATAGGTGATTCCCCCAATCTGTTTTTTTTTAAAAGTTATAGAGAAAAAAACCCAACCCCACACGACTCCAAAAGTTATCTGGATGCCTTAGTGGGAGGGGACGTAACAACTATCAATGAAGTACGACTTGGTTATTCTTCTTCTTCTTCTTCTTCTTATTGTGTTTGTCAGCTATGAATTCAGACATAGTCAGGACGCCTGGTATGGTGTCTCTGACTGATTTTTGCGTGAAGGTCAGCTTTCCATTTTTATCAGTGTCTACGACTTGGTTAAAGCATATGGCAGAGCACAGCCCAACGGGCCTGTCACTTGGCACACAGGACAAGGATACAACTTGCCTGCTCGAATTTGAGAATGATGAATAAAGCAGACACGAGCACTTAAATATCCATCGAAATACAAATAACAGAAGGATAGACATACATGGGATAAGCAAAAGTAGATGTTCAGGGAAAGAAAGAATAACAACCAACTGATTGAGTAGGAAGCAATCAATGAGAGACTCATGACTGCACGCTTCAATCTTCAAGATTGAGGAAAGTCTTGAAGGAGAGAACCAAGCAATCCAATCACTTTAAACATGTCATACTCGTTCTTTAGACGGTTTTTTTTGGGGGACGCATTGAAAAGGAGGGTCTACTTGAACAATTCGCACACAATTGAAGAGTTAAAAGCCACAATCCCATAATCTTATCTATGCCATTATCTGTAAGCGTTGTCTTCTTCTTTGTGTTCGTTCTTTACGACTCATTTTAATCACTCTTTGTGATATGTTTGATCTTTAGGTTTGCGTTTGTAGGCCCCTAAATGCATAAACTTCTACACACTTAGGACATGTGGATCCGATTTCAGCCAAACCTCCTTAGTCACCTCTTACGACATGCATGGCAGGTAACAGTGGTTCTATTCTTTACACCCCATTTGGGCCCCGGTAACCGCTCGGGCAAGTAAGCAGTGTAACAAGGCTTATATCGGCGAGACAGGCAAGAGGTTCAGTGACCGATTCGCCCAACACTTGCGCGACATACGCCAATGCTCTGTGACCCTGTAGCCACTCATTTCAATGATACTGGCCATTTAGGAGCTCACGATGTCCAGGTCACAGCCATCCGATCATGTTCCTCGGATGATCGCAGTCGATTTGCTCTGGAGAATCGGTTGATTTCTTTGTATGGTACATTGCAACCACGTGGGCTCAACGTATTACATTCCTATGCTCCTTAGTACTTTCTCTTCCCATGCCTTGTAATCTATATGGGTATATGTTGCATGTATTCAAGTTATATATTTACTAGCTTTTACATTGTTTCTCTTCCGTTCTATTTTCTAGTTTTTATGTGTGTTTTTGTGTTACATTTATTTCGTTATTCGTTTTTATTCCCAGATTTTCATTAGAAACGTATTTTATTTGGTCGTCCATTTTTTAAAATCTTTTCACTCCTGTTGTTCGTTTGCTTGATAAAGGTCAAAAAGTTGCTGTATTTTGTCATTGTTTTAGTAATTTGTAAAACTACAGTACTTTGTGATTACGTGTTTTGCCAACTACATTCAACACACTTTGTGTTGACATATTTCCCAAAACTGTGTCGGAAAATGTTTCCCTGTGAAGCAATTAATAAATGTGTAATCAAAATAGTGGATTGGAATAACATTTTATGGTACAATTCCTACACAACGGAATGTGACTGCACAATCTCAGACTTTTGACACATGCTAAGCATATACACATGCACACAGAAAGTCTCACACACGCACAACCACACCTATAAACATACACACAAAAGCACAAGTGAGACGCACTGTAGTACGGAAGTAACTGATCAAAGAACAGAGCGCGGAAATTTGTGTTTGTGTGTGTCAATGAGTAGCAATGGACTCCCTCTACGTTTGTAAGTCGAACACTTTATTTATTTGCAGATTCTAATGAAATGAAAGAGCTTTTTGCACGTGTTTCAGATCTCTTACTGCATTCGTTTGTTTGTTTCGTTTTTGCTAGACCGTACTTGCTTTATTTTTCCTTTACCGCCAGGTTTCTCTAACACTTTCACCGTCTTTCAACTTGCCAGTGTGTCCTTCAACTGTCAAATCTGGATAACATTGTAAACATTTGATGTTTTTTCGGACTGTCTCCTCTAAGTTAATTACTTTTATTTGTTTTATCCCTTTGCTATTTCATAGACAGCAATGAAAACTTCGTCTTTCATTTTCCTTCAATGTCAAACTGGATTAACATTTCAAAATTTGATGTTTTTTGACTGTCCAGAATTAAGTTTATCCCTTGTAAATGAATGAAAAACTTTATCTCTTTCATTTTATTACATATGATTCTCCAAACTAATTAAGGATTTCAAAAGATTTGTACTGTTTGTTTGACTGATCCAGAAGGAAGTTATCATTGAAATTAAATGAATACTTCCATCTCTTTCTTAGACGTGAACATCCAGTGGGTGAACTCTGTAGCAACGGCCAGAAATCCCGATTAGTTTTAGGATTGGACAAAATGTGCACACATTTTATTTTGATTATTATTAAATAGTTTTGCATCGGAAGTAGCTTTCTCGCCAACACTGACTAATTTTCACATGTCAAGGGATATGTGATGTGGTCAACTTTGGAACAAATAGAGCGCATGTCAAGGGATATGTGATGTGGTCAACTGGAACACAGAGCGCATGTCAAGGAATATGTGATGTGGTCAACTGGAACACAGAGCGCCTGTGTGTTGCCAGGGTCTTCAAGATGATCACAGAATAGTAACACTATCACCTACAAGGCATGTCGTAAGTGGCGACTGAGGTAGGGACCTAGGGAAGCTACCATAGTAAATAAAAAGCGTCTAAGAAATCGGATGTGCTGGCCTACTTGTGGGAACATAACTGGTAGAACGTACAATCGCTCTTAGGCTTAGATCACATACATGTCACAAAGAGTGGTTAACAAGTGGTCGATATGGAGCGTTCGAAGAAAAAGAACACATAATTTTATTGTTCATCTACTTTAGGACTATGTACTTGATCTCACCTACACTCAGATCAGGGATAATAGGAAATATCCAGATAGCCCTCACACAACGATTTTAAGTATGGGATAACCATATGTTGCAAGATTCTAGGAAATGAAGCGGCAGACAAACTTATCAAATATGGTGGAGTCCTGCAAGAAAACTATATAGCTTATCTTTAAGACATAAAGTGTTCAAATCAAACTATCAAAACCACAGTTAGATGAAAGTGGGAATGAGACTACCAAGATCAGAATAATCATGATGCCTATCATCATCGCTCCAGACGGGACTAGGCTATCAACTTCTGTCTATGTAGAAGACACAACAAAATAAGATACCTTCTCATTACCTCAACTGCGAGATTAACATAAAAGATAGGTATACCTGTATTACCATCTCTATGACAGTCTAACACCTGTTGCATACCTGCCCAATATAAGATAGTGAACAGTGAAACGCAAGATCATATCATCTTTCGTCATGGTAAACCTTTACTGTTATATTAGTACCATAGCAACCGCCTGTGTGGTGCCGAGGCAAGCAAGGGAAGCAAAGAATAGTACCACTGCGACCTACAAGGCTTTGTCGCAAGAGGCGACTGATGTAGGACCTAGGGAAGTTACCATTTCAAGCCAGTATCAGGCTCACTAGTCATCTATGCACACACAGACAAACATAGCGCAACTACATTCCCTTGGATGAAAATTTGTGTGGTCATCATCACCCGTGATGGACGAGCATCATCACCATAGTAAATAAAATCATCGCAGAACTCAGATGTGCTGGCCTACTTGTAGGCGCGTAACTGGCACAACGTACACTCGTTCTTCGGCTCAGATCACATAGAAATCATACAGAGTGGTTAACAAGTGGTCGATATGGAGCGTACGAAGAAGCAAAATATTCGTACCCTAGCAATGATAGCTAAGAACTTGATATCATTTACATTGTAATCATGGATCACTGGAGAAATAGTCCAGTCGCATTCCCCATATCGGAAACTAACCGAGTGTTTTTGAAACGAAATGGGAACACGGTACCCCAACACCACTGAGACCCCAAAAGATGTGAACCATACGTGTAGTAGACAATGAAATCTCACGACTGACTTTGAAAACATAGTTACCATTCATCTTATCTCTTAGAACACTTTCCCACTCACTACCAACACGCGTTCAAGAAGACATTTGTCAGAAGACTGGCCAGAACGAGTGACCAGGCTGAGACTAATCTGTCCCAGAAGCCTAGTCCAGCCATCCCCTACGACTGTTTGCTATACACATACCACCTTGTCTTTGATCTCAGCGTGCCGATGAAATGCGATTCTGTATTACTAGTGGCCGATTTTATCAGGAGGAAGTGACAGGTAGACCAGGAATAAACAAACAGGATAAAAACTGAAGACCACCGTTGTGTGGCTGTGCATGACCCACGCTGTGTGGTTGTGCACAACCCCCACTGTGTGGCGGTGCACGATCCCCACTGCGTGGCGGTACACGACCCCTGCTGTGTAGGCCCTGCTACAAGTTCGGTCCCTTGCCTTGACGGTACGCTCTGTAAAACTTAAACCTGTTCACTTCCTGATGTTTCCTTCCCAATTGTATCTATGTGTTCCACTTGCTCTTCTACGATCCCTTCTAAGATGGTGTTCAACAGTGTCATGTTTCTTAATGTGACCAAATATCGACTTCATTGAATGTTTCTAT
This sequence comes from Arion vulgaris, assembly GCA_020796225.1. NCBI lineage: Eukaryota > Metazoa > Mollusca > Gastropoda > Stylommatophora > Arionidae > Arion > Arion vulgaris. The sequence continues at coordinate 28,414,106 of CM036758.1, read as the reverse complement.
CTTCTTGAGCAGTAATTCTTCCCTTTCCTAGTTGTTATATACTTGTTTATGAGTTTTCTTTTATTGACATGACACTCGCCCTATTCTTCTATATATCCACATTTCACAAGTTTCAATTATTCCCTCGATTTGCTTGTAGATTGTCTCCCATTTCTGCTCTATACTTCTTTCTTCTTCTGCTGGTTTCTCACTAGATTGGGATTTCGGATTCTCTAATAAAGGGAGCCGTCTGCCTCAGATTATCAGCCAAGCCATACAGTTTGTCTTGGACTCTAGTATAAGTGGGCCACCTCTTTCTTCTCAAGTCTGCATACTGGGGGCAGTTCTGTAGGATATAATTCCTATGATTTCTGCTTACTCGTTTGTGCCGACCTCTTCCCGCAGTAAGTTTTGGCCACCCTCGTCATGGTAGGTCTGACATTCTTACTGCATGGCTAAATCTCCGAGGCAGATTGGCGTCCGTAGAATCCGTTATCCCATTCCTCATTGTGAGGGTCGTTGCACCATGTTATGCGTCTTACGGCCTGGTGCATCCGCTTTCTGCAATCATTTTTTTCGGGTTAGCATTCCCTAGCGGTGAGAAGTCCGGCTGGGGTTTTTTGGTTAATGCGCATGGTAGGGTTGTTGCAGAGCGAAGTTGGGCATACAGGACAACTATTTCTAGTATGAAGATGGAGGTTGAGGCCGTCACCGCTGCCCTCCATTGGATCTCTGGGACTTCATTTGCTGTGGCCGTTGTTGTATCTGACTCTCAGTCGATGCTTCACAAGATCCAGAAGGGCAGGTTTCGGTATGAGTGAATGTCATCTATAGAAGTTTCTAACCTCCAGAGGCTTACGTGGATATACTGTCCTGGGCATTCGGGTGTTTGCGGTAATGAGAGAGCGGACAGGCTTGCATCAACAGCATCGATTGTTGGGGAGTTGAAGATGGATAAGGGGATATTCTTCGGTCTCTTCGCGACTGTCTGTTGGATGAGGACACTAAAATCGATGTTGAATCGATCAGCGATTTAGGCAGTTTAGAGTTACCCGTTGTACAAGTCGAACTGGATGCCTGAGAGGCAGAGTGAGAGGTGTATTTAATCAGCGAGCCATGGGAACCATCAGTATGCATACTCTTCGATATCTGTTGGGGAGACTGAGCACCTATGGGTCTGCCCGAAGTGCAATGACGTCAGTTACTAACCAATAACCAATTCCCTAGCGGACACATGCATCTGATTTCAGCCAAACCTCCTTAGTTGCCTCTGACATGGCGTAACAGTGGTTCTATTCTTTACCAATTTGGGCCGGCAACTACTCGGCGTCTACAATGAAATATATATGCGAGTCTTTGTGGATGTTACTACCTGTCAAGTCTTATATGGATGTTCACACTTGTCAAGTCTTATTGTGGATGTTATCTTGTCAAGTCTTATTTGTGGATGTTACTACATTGCAAGTCTTATATTGTGGATTTATATACTTTACAAGTCTTAATTTTGGATGCTACCTGTCAAGTCTTATTTGGGATGTTACTACATATGCAACTATATAGTACTACTTGACAAGTCTTATTTTGTGGATGTTACTACACTTGTCAAGTCTTATATTGTGGATGTTACTACACTTGTCAAGTCTTATATTGTGGATGTTACTACACTTGTCAAGTCTTATTTTGTGGATGTTACTACACTTGTCAAGTCTATATTTGTGGATTTACTTAAACTGTTATGTCAAGTCTTATATTGTGGATGTTACTACACTTGTCAAGTCTTATTTTGTGGATGTTACTATACTTGTCCTGTTGCTAAATATCTTCTCAGCCATTTCTATTCTTTTTCAAACTTTCTTTTCACATCTTCATCTTCTGTTGTTATGTCCAAGATACACATTACAATTAGTTATTCTGTTGTTATATGTCCAAGATACACATTACAATTAGTTATTCTGTTGTTATATGTCCAAGATACACATTACAATTAGTTATTCTGTTGTTATATGTCCAAGATACACATTAAATTTAGTTATTCTGTTGTTATATGTCCAAGATACACATTACATTTAGTTATTCTGTTGTTATATGTCCAAGATACACATTACAATTTAGTTATTCTGTTGTTATATGTCCAAGATACACATTACAATTAGTTATTCTGTTGTTATATGTCCAAGATACACATTACAATTAGTTATTCTGTTGTTATATGTCCAAGATACACATTACATTTAGTTATTCTGTTGTTATATGTCCAAGATACACATTAAATTTAGTTATTCTGTTGTTATATGTCCAAGATACACATTACAATTAGTTATTCTGTTGTTATATGTCCAAGATACACATTACAATTAGTTATTCTGTTGTTATATGTCCAAGATACACATTACAATTAGTTATTCTGTTGTTATATGTCCAAGATACACATTACAATTAGTTATTCTGTTGTTATATGTCCAAGATACACATTACAATTAGTTATTCTGTTGTTATATGTCCAAGATACACATTACAATTAGTTATTCTGTTGTTATATGTCCAAGATACACATTACAATTAGTTATTCTGTTGTTATATGTCCAAGATACACATTACAATTAGTTATTCTGTTGTTATATGTCCAAGATACACATTAAATTAGTTATTCTGTTGTTATATGTCCAAGATACACATTACAATTAGTTATTCTGTTGTTATATGTCCAAGATACACATTACAATTAGTTATTCTGTTGTTATATGTCCAAGATATACATTACAATTAGTTATTCTGTTGTTATATGTCCAAGATACACATTACAATTAGTTATTCTGTTGTTATATGTCCAAGATACACATTACAATTAGTTATTCTGTTGTTATATGTCCAAGATACACATTACAATTAGTTATTCTGTTGTTATATGTCCAAGATACACATTACAATTAGTTATTCTGTTGTTATATGTCCAAGATACACATTACAATTAATTATTCTGTTGTTATATGTCCAAGATACACATTACAATTAGTTATTCTGTTGTTATATGTCCAAGATACACATTACAATTAGTTATTCTGTTGTTATATGTCCAAGATACACATTACAATTAGTTATTCTGTTGTTATATGTCCAAGATACACATTACAATTAGTTATTCTGTTGTTATATGTCCAAGATACACATTACAATTAGTTATTCTGTTGTTATATGTCCAAGATACACATTACAATTAGTTATTCTGTTGTTATATGTCCAAGATACACATTACAATTAGTTATTCTGTTGTTATATGTCCAAGATACACATTACAATTAGTTATTCTGTTGTTATATGTCCAAGATACACATTACAATTAGTTATTCTGTTGTTATATGTCCAAGATACACATTACAATTAGTTATTCTGTTGTTATATGTCCAAGATACACATTACAATTAGTTATTCTGTTGTTATATGTCCAAGATACACATTACAATTAGTTATTCTGTTGTTATATGTCCAAGATACACATTACAATTAGTTATTCTGTTGTTATATGTCCAAGATACACATTATTTTGAGTTATACGTAACCAGCCTTTTACTTGGATTGAAAGTCCAAAGCGACAGGTTACTGTATGAGTAGGTCGATCGCAGCTACCAACCTTACAGGATATACGTGGATAAAATGTAGTGTCAATTTTAAATTATGTTCAACATGTTAGTAATTTGTTCTTCGTTCACCCACTAGGAATTTAGGCGTAGTCAGGACGCCTAATATGGCAAATCTGACTGATTCTTGTGTGAAGGTTTGCTATCCTTATCACCAGTGTTCCTCGACATTCAGGCAAGTCTTACTCAGACTTCAAATGAACTAGACTTGTAATTTAGGTGGCCAAGTAATGATTAAGAACTCTGTAGTCCAACCGCTTATAGTGTGCACATCGACAATTCTTGGCCCAAGATGGCCTCGAATCACGGAATTTCCACGGCACGTAGTCTCTAGCGACGCATGTTATCGACTTCCAACTTCGATATCTCCTTAAGATTATGAACATCAGGTGGTACGACAGATAACCACCTCTGAAGTACTGCAACGTGCAAACTTGTCTTTCACTTTCATCATGGGCATGCTCAGCAGTAGAAGATTTAGATGGTTATGGCATGTGCGAACAATGGACAATGGCCGCATTCCAAAACAAATGTTGTTCTGTGAACTTTCGGAAGGGAAGAGGTACCAAAGCAGACCACTGTTCAGATATAAAGATGTATGCAAGGCCTCAATAAATAACTTTTCTATCGGTCCCAGCAAATGGAAAAAAAAACTAGCTGATGGTCGAGATATATGGAAAACAACATTACGCAAAGGTGCAGAATCTTTTGAAGAGAGACTTGAAGGATGATCTGAAAGACAAGAGATACAAGCGAAAACTCAGAAGTGAAAGACTTGCCAATTGACAATCTATAAAGATGAAAAAGGCCATATATGGTTTTAGGATTTTTAAAGGCAAGTTAATTTTCATTTTATTGTGTTTCCCGTCTCCACTTTTCAGGACTCTCTATTGGCATATTACCTAAAAAAGTGTTTTAGATTATTCATCACTGGGATGGGCTGCTCAAGTAGAAGTTTAGCATGTACAAAACCCATTACTCAACACTGGGATGGGCTGCTCAAGTAAAAGTTTAGCATATACAAAATCCCATTGCAGCTAAACTTGATAAGAGTAAGTTTGATGCCACTTTCCGGACTTAGTTCATAAACAGTAACATTTTTACATAACTTTCACCATCCTCAAAATTACATTGAGAACCCGCGCCGTTGCTACGGATTACGCACACACGCAGCTAAGATTTTCCTGTGTAAGAAATATAACGGAGCAAGCATGGATATTCACCGAAGTACAATGATGGTTTTTCCCATCAATCACTAGCATTTGTCTTTGACCATTTGTACACATCTGACCAGCGCTATCCAATGCGGTGACTTGTGGGGCATGGGACCTGGGGCCAGGACCCTTGTCTTACATCCGTCACGTCCCATTTTATCTGCCGGCTTTAATATTAATCAGAATTTCCAGAAAAAAAAAGTTTCGCTTTTCGCAAGCACATTATTATTATTTTCAATTAAACGATTAGTCAGGATTAAGTTTTATCTGTTATTATTATTTTTAATTAAACGATCTGGGGGATTCTGTCTGAAACTTTTTTCGTTGCTTTCATATTAATGTAGAATTTGTATAACAATTTGGAGATATTGTGACTTAAAAGAGTAGAAAAAGTTTAGTTTTCAAAAATATGTGAACGTGTTGGCATGGAAACAATAAAAATGGCCACCAAACACAAAATATATTAATCCCTAAGGTCTCTGAAAGTAATGAATATAAATGAATTCTGTTTTCACTTAAAGATGAGCAATTGTAATATCTAAAAAATTACACATGATTTTTAGGATATATTAAATATTACATTTTATGAATTTTTGCAAACACACCCACTAAAAACAGCTTTTTTGACCGAATTTTAACCCAAAATTTATAAAAATTAAATATTTAATATATCCTAAAAATCATGTGTAATATTTTAGATATTACAATTGCGCTCCTTAGAGTGAAAACAGAATTCATTTACATTCATTAGATTCAGAGCCGTAGGTATTTGAAATTGTGTTTTTTGCGGCCATTTTGTATTGTTTCCATGGCAACGCTTTGACATTTTTTTTTTGCTAATGTTTTTCTACTATTCTAAGTCAAAATCTTTCAAAATGGTTATACAAATTTTACATTAATATGAAAACAACGAAAATAGCTTCATGATCCCCACACTACCGAATCCCCCCTTAAACGATTTGTCAGGATTAAATTTCATGTTATTATTTTTAAAATTAATGTTCCTATTAATATTCTTCTTTTTACCTTTCAACACCCAACACGGAGCACAGGTCTTCACGTTTTATCTATCCTTTTAATATCAGACTCCAGCTCTCTTCTCCAGGTCTGTCTAGGCCTTCTCCAACTCTTCCCATGTTGGTTCCAAAACAGTGCCTGCATTGCAATGCTTCCGGTCGATCTTCACTCTTAATATTACTTAATTATTATTATTGCGATTGTCACACGGTGCCCGTGCCTTCATAGTCATTCATTAGATGCGCCCCAATATATAAATATGTTGGAGAACACACGGTGCCCGTGCCTTCATAGTCATTCATCAGATGCGCCCCAATATATAAATATGTTGGAGAACACTGCATTAGAATATGAGGGTCTCTGAAGGAAAAGGGATCAAGAATTGTATCTTCTGTTAGAAAGGTCGTCGGTTCGAATCTGAACCGCGTCTTTAAGTTCACATAGCTGACACAGTATGTCAGAAGGCCGCCCACTATGTACCACACGCGTTCTCACAAAGTTTGAGTCGGTCGTTCGCTGGCACAGTATGTCAATAGTTTATAATTTTATAAGTATAAGTTTATAGTTGGCTCTGGTCTACCTTAGAGCTATTGCGATGACAAGAAAGTTCACATTCTTTCTGTGGAAATTTGCATGAATAAAGGGAAAGCACTAAGTAATATTGCAACTATTGTTTTCACCAAATTACCGACCTTTCAATGCAATATTCTCAACTATAATGCAGCCGTTAACTTATACTGTAATATTAATTTTCACCTCTCTCCCTCTGGAGCGCCGGTTACTACAAACATGTTTCATTATTTTCTGCCTTATGTTGTTCTTTCCGTGTGTTCACATTCACTTGAATACATGTTTCCAGCTCTCTGTTTTGTTAGTGGTTTGTTTTACTGTGGTAAGATCAGACTTTGTTTCTATTTGCTTATATCTGATTGGAGTAACATCTTTGAAAATGGATCTGATTAGTGTATTGTAAACATCATGTAGGTTGCAGAACATCACTCTTTTCAAAGCCTCCTCCCCTGTAGAAAGTTCTCCCGCCTCCTCCTACATCATGTTCAATGTTTCTTTCATGTCCTGTTTTCACTGCTGCAGCCTGTCTCTGCGCTCGATGGTATGTTCATCAAAGAGTACACGGGGTAGGTCAGCCTTGTCGATGTGATTATTCAACTAGCACCACAACATACATGTTTTTTCAGGATTGACTTGAGAGCGAGACTCTTTACACCAACCCGAGATGGTATGTAATGTTTTCTGAATGTCATCAACCATCTCTGGTCTATCTGACCCAGTCCTATATATTAAGATATCATCTGCAAATGTCAATGTCCGACCCAATCTGGTTGGCTGAATTTTAGCTACATTTGCTGTGTAAATATTAAACAACACAGGTGATAGAGGAGAACCCTGGGGTAATCCCGGGCATATACGTGCAGGATCCGATGTCCATGTTCCTAAACGTAGTGCAACGGTTCTCTCCATTAAAGAAGCAGCTATCCAGTTCACCAGCCAAGGATTAACTTCATATTTAATCAAAGAGCGCACCATTATTGAAAAATAATTGTGTTATTGCTATCTTGGAATAACCTTTGATCGTAGTCTATCTTTCAAACACCATATTGAACAGACGATACAACGGTGCAAGCGTGGTCTTGCTGCTATCAAAGTTATGGTGGCCCCACACCTTGAGCAGAGACTACTTGCCCTTTTGTTAGATCGACTGGTAATGTCAGTGGTAGATTACGGACTTCTTACGATATCAAGATCACAATGTGAACGGCTCGAACGGGTTCAGAATGAAGGTATGCGTATAGATCTGGGCTGCACTAGAGATACCCCATTGTGAAGATGAGATATATGCTTGGCTTTCTGTCACTACGCTCACGTCATGCAATCGCCCAAACCAAGGCATATATACAGGTTACTTCGGATAAGAGACATCCACTACACAAGAAACACTAATGATGTTAAGGGCACGAAAATCAAACGTGGCATGTCGTGGATGGTCCAGGCTGAGAGAACAATTGGCCAGGTGACTACGGTTGCGACCCTACCAAAAGGGGAAGAATGGATCCCAACAGATAGTATCATGACCAACTATCTCAACGTTATCATTACTCTTGGAAGAGAATGTAGAGATTGGGGCAACATGAAGGCTGATCTCGCAGTTAAGCAGCTGATGGAAGATAATGCAAGGGATGATGACGTTGTTGTATATAACGAGGGGTCGGTTCAACGTGGTGAGAAGTCCGGTTGGCGTTTCTTGGCTAATGCGCATGGTAAGGTTGTTGCACAGCGAAGTGGGACATACAGGACAACTACTTCTAGTATGAGGATGGAGGTTGAGGCCGTTACTGCTGCCCTCCATTGGATTTCTGGGACTTCATTTACATTGACCATTGTTGTATCTGACTCTCAGTCGATGCTTCACAAGATCCAGAAGGGCAAGTTTCGGTATTAGTGGATGTCGTCTATAGAAGTTTCTAACCTCCAGCGGCTTACGTGGATATACTGTCCTGGGCATGCGGGTGTTTACGGTAATGAAAGAGCGGACAGGCTTGCATCAACAGCATCGATTGTTGGGAGTTGAAGATGGATAAGGGGGATATTCTTTGGTCTCTTCGAGACTCTCTGTTGGATGAGGACACTAAAATCGATGTTGAATCGATCAAGCGATTTAAGCAGTTTGGAATTACCCGTTGTTCAAGTCGAACTGGATGCCTGAGAGGCAGAGTGAGAGGTGTGTTTAATCAGCAAGCCACAGGAACCATCAGTATGCATACTCTTCGATATCTGTTGGGGAGACTGAGCACCTATGGGTCTGCCCGGAGTGCAATGACGTCAGTTTAGTAACCAATAACCAATCACTGCTTCCTTGATCTTCCATTGCCTTGTTTTCCAAGTCCATTACTGATCTCTCCAAACTACTGTCACATTTAACATGACCAAAATATTTCAGTTTCCTGAACATGTTGTTGTTTATGAATTAATGTTCCTAGTTCTTCAGGTCTTGTAGGATGCAATTTTTTTTTTTTTTTGGTTTGTTTGTTGCATTTTGATAGTTATTCTGTATCACTTTATATCAACAATTTCAACTGTGCTATTTCATGTTTATGTAATGATGGTCCATGATTTACATTCATATGTTTACAGAGGAAAAATATATGTCCTCAGAAGTTTGACTTCTGTTTCTTTACACTAGTCATTCTCTGAAATTCCGTACCTCCTTCATAATTCTTTTGTACAGTCTCCATTATGGTTAATTAACAAATCCAAGATAGCCAACATTTGTAACATTTTCAATCTCTTTATTACTGATGGCAATATTTTGTGTTGACATTTTGCTTTGTCAGCAGACATAAGATTACTTGTCAAAGTGTTTCCTAACACAGGAAAAAAGGTTCTGGTTTTGACTGTGTTATTTAATAGATAAAATTAGATGTTCTGGTTTTGACTGTGTTATTTAATAGATAAAATTAGATGTTCTGGTTTTGACTGTGTTATTTAATAGATAAAATTAGATGTTCCAATCTTCTGAAATTATTTAAAAGGAGAACTCTTGTCGTCTGCGTGCATTAACTTCAAAATCACATTTTCACAAAATGTAAACAAATAAAAATGTTTGTAGTTTGGATACCTCCCAACATTTTTCATTATGTGTTCTGCACGGATGTTAAATAAATATGGGGAGAGGATGCCAACTTGTCTTACTTCCCACTTCTTCTGTATCCTTTGCTTGATAAAGGACTGTTGGTCGAATAGTTACTGTGTATTGTTATTGTTTTGTAAAACTTCACCCTTACTTCCCACTGTACATGGAACCATTCAAATGTTTTATTAGTTACTTCCCACTGTACATGGAACCATTCAATTGTTTTATTAGTTACTTCCCACTGCACATGGAACCATTCAAATGTTTTATTAGTTACTTCCCACTGTACATGGAACCATTCAATTGTTTTGTTAGTTACTTGCCACTGTACATGGAACCATTCAAATGTTTTGTTAGTTACTTCCCACTGCACATGGAACCATTCAAATGTTTTGTTAGTTACTTCCCACTGCACATGGAACCATTCAAATGTTTTGTTAGTTACTTCCCACTGCACATGGAACCATTCAATTGTTTTATTAGTTACTTCCCACTGCACATGGAACCATTCAATTGTTTTGTTAGTTACTTGCCACTGTACATGGAACCATTCAAATGTTTTGTTAGTTACTTCCCACTGCACATGGAACCATTCAATTGTTTTATTAGTTACTTCCCACTGCACATGGAACCATTCAATTGTTTTATTAGTTACTTCCCACTGTACATGGAACCATTCAAATGTTTTATTAGTTACTTCCCACTGTACATGGAACCATTCAATTGTTTTATTAGTTACTTCCCACTGCACATGGAACCATTCAATTGTTTTGTTAGTTACTTCCCACTGCACATGGAACCATTCAAATGTTTTGTTAGTTACTTCCCACTGCACATGGAACCATTCAATTGTTTTGTTAGTTACTTCCCACTGCACATGGAACCATTCAAATGTTTTGTTAGTTACTTCCCACTGCACATGGAACCATTCAATTGTTTTATTAGTTACTTCCCACTGCACATGGAACCATTCAATTGTTTTGTTAGTTACTTCCCACTGCACATGGAACCATTCAATTGTTTTATTAGTTACTTCCCACTGCACATGGAACCATTCAAATGTTTTGTTAGTTACTTCCCACTGTACATGGAACCATTCGAATGTTTTGTTAGTTACTTCCCACTGCACATGGAACCATTCAAATGTTTTGTTAGTTACTTCCCACTGTACATGGAACCATTCGAATGTTTTGTTAGTTACTTCCCACTGCACATGGAACCATTCAAATGTTTTGTTAGTTACTTCCCACTGCACATGGAACCATTCAAATGTTTTGTTAGTTACTTCCCACTGCACATGGAACCATTCAAATGTTTTATTAGTTACTTCCCACTGCACATGGAACCATTCAAATGTTTTGTTAGTTACTTCCCACTGCACATGGAACCATTCAAATGTTTTGTTAGTTACTTCCACTGCAATGGAACCATTCAATTGTTTTGTTAGTTACTTCCACTGAAATGGAACCATTCGAATGCTTTGTTAGTTACTTCCCACTGCACATGGAACCATTCGAATGTTTTGTTAGTTACTTCCCACTGTACATGGAACCATTCAATTGTTTTGTTAGTTACTTCCCACTGTACATGGAACCATTCGAATGTTTTGTTAGTTACTTCCCACTGCACATGGAACCATTCAAATGTTTTGTTAGTTACTTCCCACTGCACATGGAACCATTCAAATGTTTTGTTAGTTACTTCCCACTGCACATGGAACCATTCAAATGTTTTGTTAGTTACTTCCCACTGCACATGGAACCATTCAAATGTTTTGTTAGTTACTTCCCACTGCACATGGAACCATTCGAATGTTTTGTTAGTTACTTCCCACTGCACATGGAACCATTCGAATGTTTTGTTAGTTACTTCCCACTGCACATGGAACCATTCGAATGTTTTGTTAGTTACTTCCCACTGCACATGGAACCATTCGAATGTTTTGTTAGTTACTCTAACTGCTGCATGTTGTTCATGACCATTCGAATGTTTTGTTAGTTACTCTAACTGCTGCATGTTGTTCATGACCATTCTGTTTTGTTAGTTACTCTAACTGTTGCGTGTTGTTCATGACCATTCGAATGTTTTGTTAGTTACTCTAACTGCTGCATGTTGTTCATGACCATTCTGTTTTGTTAGTTACTCTAACTGTTGCATGTTGTTCATGACCATTCAAATGTTTTGTTAGTTACTCTAACTGTTGCATGTTGTTCATGACCATTCGAATGTTTTGTTAGTTACTTCCCACTGTACATGGAACCATTCAATTGTTTTATTAGTTACTTCCCACTGCACATGGAACCATTCAAATGTTTTATTAGTTACTTCCCACTGTACATGGAACCATTCAATTGTTTTATTAGTTACTTCCCACTGTACATGGAACCATTCAAATGTTTTGTTAGTTACTTCCCACTGCACATGGAACCATTCAATTGTTTTATTAGTTACTTCCCACTGCACATGGAACCATTCAATTGTTTTATTAGTTACTTCCCACTGTACATGGAACCATTCAAATGTTTTATTAGTTACTTCCCACTGTACATGGAACCATTCAATTGTTTTATTAGTTACTTCCCACTGCACATGGAACCATTCAATTGTTTTGTTAGTTACTTCCCACTGTACATGGAACCATTCAAATGTTTTGTTAGTTACTTCCCACTGCACATGGAACCATTCAATTGTTTTGTTAGTTACTTCCCACTGCACATGGAACCATTCAAATGTTTTGTTAGTTACTTCCCACTGCACATGGAACCATTCAATTGTTTTATTAGTTACTTCCCACTGCACATGGAACCATTCAATTGTTTTGTTAGTTACTTCCCACTGCACATGGAACCATTCAATTGTTTTATTAGTTACTTCCCACTGCACATGGAACCATTCAAATGTTTTGTTAGTTACTTCCCACTGTACATGGAACCATTCGAATGTTTTGTTAGTTACTTCCCACTGCACATGGAACCATTCAAATGTTTTGTTAGTTACTTCCCACTGTACATGGAACCATTCGAATGTTTTGTTAGTTACTTCCCACTGCACATGGAACCATTCAAATGTTTTGTTAGTTACTTCCCACTGCACATGGAACCATTCAAATGTTTTGTTAGTTACTTCCCACTGCACATGGAACCATTCAAATGTTTTGTTAGTTACTTCCCACTGCACATGGAACCATTCAAATGTTTTATTAGTTACTTCCCACTGCACATGGAACCATTCAAATGTTTTGTTAGTTACTTCCCACTGCACATGGAACCATTCAAATGTTTTGTTAGTTACTTCCCACTGCACATGGAACCATTCAATTGTTTTGTTAGTTACTTCCCACTGTACATGGAACCATTCAATTGTTTTATTAGTTACTTCCCACTGCACATGGAACCATTCAATTGTTTTGTTAGTTACTTCCCACTGTACATGGAACCATTCAAATGTTTTGTTAGTTACTTCCCACTGCACATGGAACCATTCAATTGTTTTGTTAGTTACTTCCCACTGCACATGGAACCATTCAAATGTTTTGTTAGTTACTTCCCACTGCACATGGAACCATTCAATTGTTTTATTAGTTACTTCCCACTGCACATGGAACCATTCAATTGTTTTGTTAGTTACTTCCCACTGCACATGGAACCATTCAATTGTTTTATTAGTTACTTCCCACTGCACATGGAACCATTCAAATGTTTTGTTAGTTACTTCCCACTGTACATGGAACCATTCGAATGTTTTGTTAGTTACTTCCCACTGCACATGGAACCATTCAAATGTTTTGTTAGTTACTTCCCACTGTACATGGAACCATTCGAATGTTTTGTTAGTTACTTCCCACTGCACATGGAACCATTCAAATGTTTTGTTAGTTACTTCCCACTGCACATGGAACCATTCAAATGTTTTGTTAGTTACTTCCCACTGCACATGGAACCATTCAAATGTTTTGTTAGTTACTTCCCACTGCACATGGAACCATTCAAATGTTTTATTAGTTACTTCCCACTGCACATGGAACCATTCAAATGTTTTGTTAGTTACTTCCCACTGCACATGGAACCATTCAAATGTTTTGTTAGTTACTTCCCACTGCACATGGAACCATTCAATTGTTTTGTTAGTTACTTCCCACTGCACATGGAACCATTCGAATGCTTTGTTAGTTACTTCCCACTGCACATGGAACCATTCGAATGTTTTGTTAGTTACTTCCCACTGTACATGGAACCATTCAATTGTTTTGTTAGTTACTTGCCACTGTACATGGAACCATTCAAATGTTTTGTTAGTTACTTCCCACTGCACATGGAACCATTCAAATGTTTTGTTAGTTACTTCCCACTGCACATGGAACCATTCAAATGTTTTGTTAGTTACTTCCCACTGCACATGGAACCATTCAAATGTTTTGTTAGTTACTTCCCACTGCACATGGAACCATTCAAATGTTTTGTTAGTTACTTCCCACTGCACATGGAACCATTCGAATGTTTTGTTAGTTACTTCCCACTGCACATGGAACCATTCGAATGTTTTGTTAGTTACTTCCCACTGCACATGGAACCATTCGAATGTTTTTGTTAGTTACTTCCCACTGCACATGGAACCATTCGAATGTTTTGTTAGTTACTCTAACTGCACATGGAACCATTCGAATGTTTTGTTAGTTACTTCCCACTGCACATGGAACCATTCGAATGTTTTGTTAGTTACTCTAACTGCTGCATGTTGTTCATGACCATTCGAATGTTTTGTTAGTTACTCTAACTGCTGCATGTTGTTCATGACCATTCTGTTTTGTTAGTTACTCTAACTGTTGCGTGTTGTTCATGACCATTCGAATGTTTTGTTAGTTACTCTAACTGCTGCATGTTGTTCATGACCATTCTGTTTTGTTAGTTACTCTAACTGTTGCATGTTGTTCATGACCATTCAAATGTTTTGTTAGTTACTCTAACTGTTGCATGTTGTTCATGACCATTCGAATGTTTTGTTAGTTACTTCCCACTGTACATGGAACCATTCAATTGTTTTATTAGTTACTTCCCACTGCACATGGAACCATTCAAATGTTTTATTAGTTACTTCCCACTGTACATGGAACCATTCAATTGTTTTATTAGTTACTTCCCACTGTACATGGAACCATTCAAATGTTTTGTTAGTTACTTCCCACTGCACATGGAACCATTCAAATGTTTTGTTAGTTACTTCCCACTGCACATGGAACCATTCAAATGTTTTGTTAGTTACTTCCCACTGCACATGGAACCATTCTAATGTTTTGTTAGTTACTTCCCACTGCACATGGAACCATTCGAATGTTTTGTTAGTTACTTCCCACTGCACATGGAACCATTCGAATGTTTTGTTAGTTACTTCCCACTGCACATGGAACCATTCGAATGTTTTGTTAGTTACTCTAACTGCTGCATGTTGTTCATGACCATTCGAATGTTTTGTTAGTTACTCTAACTGCTGCATGTTGTTCATGACCATTCTGTTTTGTTAGTTACTCTAACTGTTGCGTGTTGTTCATGACCATTCGAATGTTTTGTTAGTTACTCTAACTGCTGCATGTTGTTCATGACCATTCTGTTTTGTTAGTTACTCTAACTGTTGCATGTTGTTCATGACCATTCAAATGTTTTGTGAGTTACTCTAACTGTTGCATGTTGTTCATGACCATTCTGTTTTGTTAGTTACTCTAACTGTTGCATGTTGTTCATGACCATTTGAATGTTTTGTTAGTTACTCTAACTGTTGCGTGTTGTTCATGACCATTCAAATGTTTTGTTAGTTACTCTAACTGTTGCATGTTGTTCATGACCATTCGAATGTTTTGTTAGTTACTCTAACTGTTGCGTGTTGTTCATGACCATTCGAATGTTTTGTTAGTTACTCTAACTGTTGCGTGTTGTTCATGACCATTCGAATGTTTTGTTAGTTACTCTAACTGCTGCATGTTGTTCATGACCATTCTGTTTTGTTAGTTACTCTAACTGTTGCATGTTGTTCATGACCATTCGAATGTTTTGTTAGTTACTCTAACTGTTGCATGTTGTTCATGACCATTCGAATGTTTTGTTAGTTACTCTAACTGCTGCATGTTGTTCATGACCATTCTGTTTTGTTAGTTACTCTAACTGTTGCATGTTGTTCATGACCATTTGAATGTTTTGTTAGTTACTCTAACTGTTGCGTGTTGTTCATGACCATTCAAATGTTTTGTTAGTTACTCTAACTGTTGCATGTTGTTCATGACCATTCGAATGTTTTGTTAGTTACTCTAACTGTTGCATGTTGTTCATGACCATTCGAATGTTTTGTTAGTTACTCTAACTGTTGCGTGTTGTTCATGACCATTCGAATGTTTTGTTAGTTACTCTAACTGTTGCGTGTTGTTCATGACCATTCAAATGTTTTGTTAGTTACTCTAACTGTTGCGTGTTGTTCATGACCATTCTGTTTTGTTAGTTACTCTAACTGTTGCGTGTTGTTCATGACCATTCGAATGTTTTGTTAGTTACTCTAACTGCTGCGTGTTGTTCATGACCATTTGAATGTTTTGTTAGTTACTCTAACTGCTGTGTGTTGTTCATGATAGGGTGTTTCTGTTAAGTTGATCAAATGGGATGAAAAACCTCATGTCCCGCATGGGGTTCCACAAGTTATGATGTTATACAAAGTTAATGACATTTGTGCAATACATCTATCAAATAGGTATAGGTATATCTGATATCATACAATAGTATAACTCCAGATGTGGTATTTTAAATTGGGGGTTTTATGTTTGCAAAAATTCTCAACAGTTACCCGTCTGTACAAATTTGTGTCCTGTTGGATAACTTGCATACACTTTGTTCGAAATTCACATGTGCCTGTCTTACATGTCGCAGGAGTCTAACATGGGGCAACATGCTCATGTTCTCAGTGCAAACCACACAGATCACAAGAAGTAGTTAACTTTGTTGATACGAACGAACGCAAACAAATACAAACAAGTATAGAGATCCACATTGTATTCTCAGAATTTCTCCAAGATATTTCTCATATTTAAAAAAAATGTAATTCCTGGTGACTTCATTATGTCTGAAGACTGCTTGGTAACATCCTTGTAAATTTTTAGAACATCTGACAAACAAAGAAGAGGAATACAGACATCATACATGAGCAGATCATTGAGGAATATTGGCATATAAACAATATCATGTCATGGTAACTGAAATATTACACTTCACAGTGGTTTATCAGACAGGGGACGACCAAGATGACAATGACAATATGACATTAAAGAACATGACGATGGAGGCAGCAGGAGAATTGATAAGAGATTGAGAGTCTTTCATGTTGTTCGTGATGAGCCTGATGTTCTGTAAAGGACATGCTACATGAAGAAGAGAGTTATCCATTTATATTTGTAGACCACTGGTTAGACCAAAATACCCCCTCCACCTTTTCATTCAGTTTTATGTAATGGATAGTTCATTTGTGTGCTCTTCCATTTTGACACATGTGTTAGACATGGATTGGTTTAAAGTAAACACAGTTGACACCTTTCCTCGCAGAGTTTATTTTGAGATGGAGTCAGTTCCCAGAATCTTCATGGAGAGCTCTTCAAATGCCTGTGAACAATAAACAGATACAAAATATTATAACATAGATAATATTAAAAAACTATGAAATAGCAAATTACATTCTAAAATGCAACTTCTTTTGTGTTTAAGTCTGTGGTAACATTACAACTTCAGTTCTGTGGTCACATTACAACTTCAGTTCTGTGGTCACATTACAACTTCAGTTCTGTGGTCATGCTACAACTTCAGGTCTGTGGTCACATTACAACTTCAAGTCTGTGGTCACATTACAACTTCAGTTCTGTGGTCACATTACAACTTCAAGTCTGTGGTAACATTACAACTTCAGTTCTGTGGTCACATTACAACTTCAAGTCTGTGGTCACATTACAACTTCAAGTCTGTGGTAACATTACAACTTCAGTTCTGTGGTTACATTACAACTTCAGTTCTGTGGTCACATTACAACTTCAAGTCTGTGGTCACATTACAACTTCAAGTCTGTGGTAACATTACAACTTCAGTTCTGTGGTCACATTACAACTTCAAGTCTGTGGTCACATTACAACTTCAAGTCTGTGGTCACATTACAACTTCAGTTCTGTGGTCACATTACAACTTCAGTTCTGTGGTCATATTACAACTTCAAGTCTGTGGTCACATTACAACTTCAAGTCTGTGGTCACATTACAACTTCAGTTCTGTGGTCACATTACAACTTCAAGTCTGTGGTAACATTACAACTTCAGTTCTGTGGTCACATTACAACTTCAGTTCTGTGGTCATATTACAACTTCAAGTCTGTGGTCACATTACAACTTCAAGTCTGTGGTCACATTACAACTTCAGTTCTGTGGTCACATTACAACTTCATTTCTGTGGTCACTTACAACTTCAGTCTGTGGTCACATTACAACTTCAATTCTGTGGTCACATTACAACTTCAAGTCTGTGGTCACATTACAACTTCAAGTCTGTGGTCACATTACAACTTCAAGTCTGTGGTAACATTACAACTTCAATTTCTGTGGTCACATTACAACTTCAGTTCTGTGGTCACATTACAACTTCAAGTCTGTGGTCACATTACAACTTCAAGTCTGTGGTAACATTACAACTTCAGTTCTGTGGTCATGCTACAACTTCAGGTCTGCTACCAGGGACAAGACCATTGTATTTTCCTGGTCGAGACAGCTATTCAATAGCGTCAGCCTCAGATGTGAAGCTTTTAACTAGATCTACCATTGCCTTTGTTTTCTGTAAGTTTGACAGTCCTGAATTATATGTTAACAAGTCTGGGTGCCAGTACCTTACTGGGCACATGTACACTCGTTTGTGCACAGTAAGTCGAGAGTCTGTGGAGATGATGATCCATCTGTTTATAGTGGTTGAGTCTCAGGTTGAACAGGGGATTTTCTGGGGTCTTACAAGATGAAGTATTACATTAGATCTATCTATCTTCTTCTTCTTCTTCAATGATCCAGCAGCACTTGAGCTTTTGCCCTTCAACCCAATGCTATGTAGTGGTATCTGCATGTGTTTGTAAGTTGTTCTTTTGTTCCTATAATGTGTTCCATTTATCTGGCCTTGGAGGAAGGAAGGTCTTTCTGATGTCATCTAGTGCTTGACACTTGAAAAGGTGGTGGTGAACGGTTTCATGATGATGTGCGCACAGTTGGCACTCTGGAGTGTGTTGTGGATGAACTCTGTTCAAGTGATTATTAAGTGTTATGTGTTGGGTTCGGGGTCTAAAAATGGTGCTCTGATCTCTTCTTTTAAGGTGGTTGATGTTGTCATTAAGGTTAGGGCTGGCCATATGGTGTACACCTCTCTTCCGTGTCTTCCCATGGCCCATCTGTTCAGCCAAATTTCTTTATTTGTTATCATTAGGATTTGCTTTGCTGTATGGAAAGTTGTTGCTGTGATTGGTTGTTCCTGTATTGACCCTTTCTTGGCTAGCCTATCCGCTTTGTCATTTACAAGTGTGTTTGAATGTCTAGGGATCCACTGCATGGTTATTTTGATGTCATGTGATGTAATAAGTCTGTCAATATCTAGAGTTATATGGGCGAGTTCAGATTTACAATGTCCACCATCTTCTAGAGCTTGAAGGGCAGACATTGAATCTGTGAAGATAATTATGTTTTGTGCCTTTGATGGAAAGGCATCGAAAACAGTCTTCAGGTGGTACAAAGCTGCTTCTATCGCATGAATTTCAGCCTCATAAATGGAGCATATCTCCCACATGCACCAAACAGCTCTTCGGATGATCTGTCTGGGTATTGTATATATGCTCCATAACCTGCTATTAGATCTATCACATTTGGCCTATTTTTTCTCTTTCTCTTAGAGATGTGCTTTCCAGCAGATAAAAAGATGGCCAAGTTGCTCCAATCTGTCATTAGTTCTGAACAGGGCATCAGCTTTCTAGTTTCCAGTGTTCACAGCAGAAGAGTATCCAATGAAGGGAAGCAGTTAAAGATTTATATAAAATTGCTGCTTGGTTTCAGTCCAAGTTCATGCAGAAGGTGCTCCTTTGTGGTGTTTTGGTATTGATTTGAGAAGGGATCTGTTGTAATCATTGAAAATGGCCATCCTTGTTGCTGGTTACTGTACAGATACCGTAAATCTTCTCAAAGTCTGGAGGAGAGTCATGTCTTCTGCTCTAAATGTGGAAGAAAGTTTTCCAATTAGAAAAGCATTGCATATATTTCAACCTGTTATTTGTTTCTATCTTCATGGATGTACAAGCTTACACTCTTGTTCCCTGTGCCAGACTGTGGAGTTTCATTTTTCAACTATAGATTGATGAGTCTCCTGGTGACTCTTTCTGATGGGCTAGATTTCTGGAACATATTTACAAATTCCAGAAATTTGCTCAACCCAAGCTAGGAAATCTTTTACTCTAGAGATGACATTGCTGTGACTCTCTTAAACATTGAAGGCATGCAGAAGCTGAAAGAGTTGGTTTCGTACCAGCAGACCAGGCAGTGGATCATAGTAACATAAGACCACTCAGCTCAGTTGGGAAATCAGAAACTCCAGATGATGTTTCATTTCTTCTATCATTATCTTCTATCAACTGATTCATTCCAAAGTTACATCAATTTCCCGTTGATAATGGATTATTTGAACTATGTTGTCATATTAGTTGTGGTGATGAATAAATCTTTATTCTGCACAGGATAAATATTGAGCACATTTTAGGTCTCATTAAGGGAGGTAAAATATGATGCTTATAACATTTTGTTAATACAGGGATTATCTCCATTAACGAGGAGCGTCTGGCCAATGGATAAGAGTGTAGCTCCCATGCGAAAGACCCCTGTTCAATCTACAGTAAGGACAGTGGCGGCTCGTGGTCATTTTTCTTGGTTTCTTGGTGGGGCCAGACACGCATTTTCGGAAAAATCACGGTTTTTGGAGTATTTACTATTATTTTTCTATTCCGGGAAGTTATTCTCCCTTTCGATTATTGATGGCGTCAGGCTCCACTGGCCCTTAATGAAGAGCCGGCCCTGACTAAGGCCAAGGTTTTTTTCTGTTGTGAGCATAAATAAAAATCCTAACCTGAACAACTTTGCGGTGACTGCACTAGCCATGTGGCCATTAAATTCCTCAGGCTCTCGTCCCACACAGCCCTAAAAAGCGGTACTACATGCATTAACGATAGGTATCTCCATTAAGAATGATATTATAGTACAATTTCCCATAGCATTTTCAGATCCTAGAGTATGAGGTGCTTGTCAGTACACATTTCTAGGCCGTATTGAGCAGAAGGTAGGTGGGCTAATTCCTTTCCTCATGCGTGGAACGTTGAGTGTGGGACTGAACCCAGAATACTCTTGTGTAGGCCCCTACATGTCGATAGACGAACGCTTACACATTATACTAATCCATCCCACAAGTTGATAGCTAGTTAGTTAGTTTGTTCCTTTCATGCCAAAGGTGGCACATAGAGTAGAGGTTTTAGATCTCCATGTAATGCGGTTCGTTGCTAGCAGTTGGAGATCTCATATGGTTTTACATCCCAATAGTTTACTTTCTTGTTGGATTGTTCTTCGAAGAGTGGTCTTTGGTCTTCCATGTTTTCTTTTCCCAACTGGTGACCACATAAGGACTTGTTGATTTAGTCTCTTTTCGTCTGATTTAAGAACATTACCTAAATATTTCCACCTTCGTTTCCTTATAATATTTGATACAGGTTGTTGGCGTGTTCTATCTCTCACTGCGTTGTTCAAAACGAAATCACTCCATTTTACTTTTAATAATTTTCTGAGACATTTATTCTCAAAGCTGTCCAGTTTCTTATCAATTTTCTTTATTGATTTCCAACTTTCACAACCGTAGGTCATTACAGGAATCACACATGACCTAAATAATTTAACTTTTGTCATATACTAAGGTCTTGAGATTGCCAGATATTTGTTAACTTAGTGAAGGCACAAGCTGCTATAGCAATATAGTACTACTGCGACATACTAGGCATGTTGCAAGAGGTGAGTGAGGTAGGGCCTAGGAAGCTACCTAGTAAATAAAACGCATCTCAGAAATCAGATGTGCTGGCCTACTTGTAGGCGCACAACTGGCACAATGTGCAATCGCTCTTAGGCTCAGATCACATTCAGGTCACAAAGAATGGTTTAACAAGTGGTTGATATGGAGCATTCAAAGAAGAAGATAAGGGAATATGGTAAAGATTTTTATGAAATATATTGTGATCAGAGAGGACTGTTGAGTGTAAACAATTGTTAACAAATAATATTTTTGTTAACAGAAGAACTCTAGCTACTGTTGTATGATAAACACACACTTCTAATGACCTCTGACATACTGACCTCAATTTCTGCCAGTACATTAGCGCTGACTTGTCTCTTTGGTGGCAACGACCCAGAACTTCCCTGGTCTCTGGCACTGATTGGAGATCTTAACACTGTGTCATCATGGAAATCTCCTTCTGCAAGTCTTGACATGACAGCAATATTAAATAATGTTTCTTTCTCTGGTTTCACTTGTAATTTACTTAATGATGGTGAGGAAATCGATGTTGTCATCCGTCCATTGAATCTGTTTATATTTGTTAAAGAAGGCGATGAAGACAGCTTGGATGTACTGTTCTGTAAAATATCATTGGAAACAACATTGTTGTGATGCCCAGGCATGGTTCTGTTTGTTAAGGTATACTCATTTCTTAAAGTACCACAAGAATCATAGATATCTGGACCATCAAAAGCATAGAAGGTTCTATTTGTTTGGGTCACATCAATGATGTCTGGTGTAGAGTCAGATAAACTGGTTGCATAGGAAGGATGAAATTGTTTACTTTTTTCATCTGTTTGATTAGCGGATTTTTTGTTTAAATACCAATTAGCTTTAGCTAATGTTTTATGAGCAAACTTTTGAACACTTGTTTTAAGACTTGAACTTCGGTTGACTTCTCTTAATTTCTCTTGATCTTTCAGCTTCTGTTCTCCATCTGTTCCATGGAAGATATCTCTACTAGCCTCAGCTGCAAGTTGAAGGTTTTTAAGTGAAGCTTGATCATATGAATGACGTAAGCTTCTAATTCTTGTCTTTGACTGAAGTTTGGGACTTCCTGCTCCATGAGCTAATAAACATGAATCAAGCTCATGAAGTTGGGACGATAATAATCGGGCTTGTTCTCTTAGTTCCGGTCGTTGGCAGCCATTTTCTGAATGTCCTTGAACAAGGTCTGGTTTCTTCTTCCCAAGTGGAAATATAATTTTCTTGTCTTTACTGCTGTAAGAAGAGGCCTTCATTTGTTTCTGTACTGCGCTCAGCTGTAGATAAATAAATCACACATTTAATAATCAACATTTGAAATTAGAACGAAAATAAAGTAGAGATTTCGAAATAAAGACTCAAACTGGAAATGAAACAACATGGTTAATGAAGCTGATTTCATGACACTTCTTCAGTGATTATATGTCTGTTATGAGCAGTTTTTTTCAATTATTTTAATTCTTTTTCTTTCTTTCTTTCTTACATTGCGATCTGTTCCACATGCTCAGTCTAAAGTCTAAAATCTAGACTATTAGATAGGTTGCTTATATGAATCTGCACATCAGGTGAGTTCCTTGAGAATTCCTCATAGCTTACTTTGTAATGTTTGTTCATGAGACCATGTTTCATTAATTAAGTGCAGGTATAGTGGACATTGTATTAAGTGCAGGTATAGTGGACATTGTATTAAGTGCAGGTATAGTGGACATTGTATTAAGTGCAGGTATAGTGGACATTGTATAAAGTCCAGGTATAGTGGACATTGTATTAAGTGCAGGTATAGTGGACATTGTATTAAGTGCAGGTATAGTGGACATTGTATTAAGTGCAGGTATAGTGGACATTGTATTAAGTGCAGGTATAGTGGACATTGTATTAAGTGCAGGTATAGTGGACATTGTATTAAGTGCAGGTATAGTGGACATTGTATTAAGTGCAGGTATAGTGGACATTGTATTAAGTGCAGGTATAGTGACATTGTATATGCAGTATAGGACTTGATTAAGTGCAGGTATGTGGACATTGTATTAAGTGCAGGTATAGTGGACATTGTATTAAGTGCAGGTATAGTGGACATTGTATTAAGTGCAGGTATAGTGGACATTGTATTAAGTGCAGGTATAGTGGACATTGTATTAAGTGCAGGTAGTGAATTGTATTGGATATTGCATGTATTGATATAGTGGACATTGTATTAGCGGTATAGTGGACATTGTATTAAGTGCAGGTATAGTGGACATTGTATTAAAACTAAATTACGAATTTTCAATTCAAATCTTGTATCTAACATATGCTAGCGAGAGTTGGAAAATGACTAAAGATTTAGAAATCAAATTGAATGCATTTGAAAATAGATGTCTGCAAAAATAATGAATATAAAATGGAATGAATTCAGAGAAGTGATGAAATCAGAGACATGTCTGGTCAACCACTAGTGACAACTGTTATAAGAAGAGAAGATGGAGATATGTTGGGCACACCTTGAGGAGAAATGATCAACGAATATCAAAGCAGGCAATGAAGTGGGATGCAAAGGGTTCAAGAAAGAGAGGTCGACCTAAGGAGACCCTGAAACGAACTTTGCTGAGAGAGGCAGGAAATATCAGTCTCAGTTCCATGGAGGAGATTGAGCGAGTTGTCCAGGATAGAGCGGTATGGAAAATTACTTGCAGGCCCTATGTAACGTATAACGTTACGAGAGGAATTATTATTATTATAGTGGACATTACTGTAGGGTGTGCTCTGAAGTCTGCATTACTGTTTGACATGCACATTGTGCAGTATGAGCAGGTTTTATCCTCTGTATGTGGTGGATGAGCTAGCAGTCCTACTCTGGGTGGAAGATTGGTGTGTGCTGTTTTCTGTTGATTCAGCTGATGGGATCTTGTGGGTGTCTGATATTGGTATGTTACCTCCATGACTGTTTGTATTTTTCTATGATATGTGTCTTGATCTCTGGTAGTTACATTTTAAATCAATGTCCATGTTATGCATCAATAAAGCAATAATAACTAAATCAAAATAATAAAACTCATAAAATTGTGTAGGGAGTTACAATGAAATTGTCAACACATAAGTCCCTTCATAGATCTATTTTCTCTGCAAGGCAGATGAGTGTGCAAAATCTATTTTCAATTCTTGATCTTATAAATCCATGACATTTTTGCGCTCATCTTTCCTACTACCACCCTCAACTGTTCCTTGAAGAATTGTTTTTGTGATGGAGTCATGTCTATCCACATATCTAAAGCTTTAGAGTTTACTCGTTTCCCACTGTCAGAAGTGCATCCTGCTGACCTGCCAGCATAGCTATTGTGTTTCAAACAAATTCTTTTGCATCATAAAGCAATTTTCATCATCTAGCGGCTTGTCCCTGCTAGAATTTGGCTCCCATGACAGAAGATCTAAATGCTGCCCTGTCCTGTGTGTGCTGCCCATCATCTGCCACACTCATACTCAACTCTTCTGTGACATTCTGCATCCACCCTATCCTTCCTCTGCATCATATCTATGCAATCCAGAATGATCTTCTTCAGAGAATCATGATATTGTATTTGTCCACAATCTATCATTTTTCTCTTCTTGATCAGCAACTTCTCTTTAATTTTAAGTTATTGTGAAATGAACATTTGCTCTATTTTTGTCCAATTTATTATGTGTATGTTTCTGTAGCCCTTGCATTCAAAGGCATTAACTGGTTTTGTAACTGTTCTATCAATAATACATTTCTCACATCCGTACATTGCAGTGAGGAAATTCATGCTCTTAAAACTCAAAAGTTTTGTCATAAAGTAGTAATTGTTCTAGAAACGTTTGTATTTAGTCGTCCATTTGTTTTTATAAATTTGTCACTCCTGTTGTTCGTTTGATAAAGGCCTTGTTGGTCGAAACGTTGTTGTATTTTGTCATTTGTTTTGTAATTTGTAAAACTACAGTACTTTGTGATTACGTGTATATGTTCTAAGTAAGATGTCAGAGCCTCACTCTTCCAGATAATTATTGTCAGGAAGTTGCATGTTTCACATTTTTGTTCCCATAAATCTTACACACGATATATATGTGTCCACTGAATATATGTCATTGAAAATGTTGTTATCACTTCTATTTCTAGAATTCCAAGAGCTTGGATTTCTCTTTTGTTATGTTATCTAGACTTAGAGCCTTTCCTCTCTTAATTTGCTTGCTAGCATCCTAAGCTACGGCTGCAAATATTTGTGCCTCTTTGCATTTGTCTTGTATAATTTGTTCTGATCTGATATCATCATTAGTGTCATCAATGTATTCTGTCTTTTTTCTGTTATATTCTCTTTCCCAATTAAAAATTGCTCCTCTTTTATTGCAGGCATCCAATTCCTGTATGAGTTCTGTGTGAACTATATACACTGTCTCAGAAATTATCTATCCTAAACATCTGCTATTGAAGTTTATGAACTGCTTACTCCTTGATAGGCCCTCTTTATAGTCTATAAATATCTAATCTAATCTAATCTAAGTACATCATATCCTGATGTCACTGTGTCGAGAAACCATTTATTCATCACCTCCATCATCATCACTACAGTAACTAGTCCATACTTAATGTAGGGACTACATCATATATACATTTTTAAAAGAACTAATACTGACATATGCCTAATTATTTGGTGAGTTGTCACATAAGATCATATATTTGAAACTGAGATTATACCTTAATTTGTGTTGACATTCTTCTTTGTGTCAGTCTTGTAAGCATGCATGTTTTGTCATCATCAGTAACAGGTGCTGTGCCAAATGTTGGAGAAGTTGATCTACTTTTCCCAACTGTCTGGGTCTCTGTCTGATATAAAGTAATAATAGTAATTATTTTCTTGAATCAATAATGTTATACCCTTGTCACATTTTATTTGTATCGTTTACAAAAAATATAATGTATGTAATCACAGCAGGTCAAAATAGTAAAAGAAATGCAATACATTGGAATACACAAACACAGAAAGAAAATCAAAAATGAAGTTGTTAACTTCTAGAAACTGAAACCAAAAATGAGGTGGAGTCTCACAGCGCCGGGAATAGTGACCAGACAATGATTAAGATCCTGCTTCACCTTCCCTTTGTTAAACTGAAAACAGATTGTAATGCTGCAGGCTGGTGAAGTGAGTAGGAATCTAATAGGGAAGCTACCAATTTTATATAGTAGTAGTGTAATTGCAGCTATGCACAGTATGGGCTTTGCTTGTTCACCACATGAGTAACATTTCAGTGTTTGCACTTATACGATTTTCCAGAGACTTCATTTATTACTGTCCTTTGTTGTATCTGACTTTTAGTTAATGTTTCAGATGATTCAAACTGGCAGATTGATGTATGAGTTGGCGATGTCTAGTGAAGTTTTCATCCTCCAGAGGTTTACCTGGATCTACTGTCCTTGGCATGAAGGTGTTTGCTGCAATGAGAGAGCAAACAGGCTTACAATGACAGCGGTGATTGTTGGTGAGTTGAAGGTGAATAAGAGGGATGTTCTTCTGTCTGTTGCCGATCACCTGTTGGATGAGGACACTAAAATTGATGTTGAATGTATCCAAACATTTAATGAGTTTAAAGTTACAGGTTGTTCAAGTAAAACTGAATGTCTGAGGAACAAAGTGAGAAGCATGATGAGAATCAGTGAGCCACAGGTACCATAAGTATGCATCTATTCATTATTTGTTGGTGAGAAGAATGAGCACCTATGGCTTGGTTCAGCGTGCTATGACATCCGTTCAGTAACCAACAACTAATCATGGCCGACACTTAGTGACTGAGCACCTATGACTTGGTTCAGAGTGCTATGACATCCATTTAGTAACCAACAACTAATCATGGCCGACACTTAGTGACTGAGCACTTATGACTTGGTTCAGAGTCTATGACATCCATTTAGTAACTCAACAACCCAATCATGGCTCGGGCACTTAGTGACTGAACTTTAGTAGAGATAATGTGCAGCCATCTCCCTAACAGTTCTACAGAACAATGTTGTTGGCTCATGATAGTAATGTGGCACTGACAGCTTAACAGGCTGGTCATGCCAGAAAGTTTGGTCTTGGCAATTGTTGTCAGTGGTCATTACATTCGTAATCCGTTTCCTACAGTAAAATAATACAGAATTAAAAACTTCAAATTCCTTGGGATATTGACTCTCTTTCTTATATTGATAATGAGTTTTATCTGTGCGTTGTTTTGCTTGCTCATCATGTAATTTAAAACTCTATAAATGACTGGATAAATTCAATATCATGATAACAGAATAAGTCTTTTCATCGATGAACAAGCAGTGCTTTATGTCCGTTAAATACACAAAAATAACCACGTAAATAAGCTCATTTATTTTTAGTACAACATAGCATCATTACCAAAGACACATCTTTGCAATGTATCCTAAGCCACTGTGGTATACAAGAAAATAAACAGACTGGTATCAGGTCAGTGAATAAAATAAATGATGATAAAAGAGTAATTAAGAAACAGTGGAAAATGAACCCAACTTCTGACCCCTACAAGATGTTGTAAGTATAGAGAACAGGATACACCAGGTTGAGATATTATATCTGGGGAAATATTAAAACTGATGAGACAAACTTGTGCAATTGCTCCAGAAACTGGAGAAAGCATCCTTCATATATCAGTTCTACAGGAAGAAAATGTTTCCACAGAGAGAGAGAGAGAGAGAGAGACAGAGAGAGAGACAATATATAAAACTGTAGGGCTCTATGGTTGGCATGAAGTGAACAATAAAGTCTATTGAGAATATAATTACTGTCATCCTACATTAAAAAAAATATCTATAGAACAATTACCACAATCATAAAGGTTAAAGAATACGAAGGTTAAAGAATACGATGGTTAAAGAATACGATGGATAAAGAAAATTGAAAAATTGCAGAGAAAAGAGAGCTTAAAATTGCATAAACAAATAATATGATGTGCAGGGCGTGCGGTATATTTTCTCAGTATGATGCAAGTCTTCGAAATGAAGCCCCTCAAATGGTTTTTCCTTAAAATAACCTTCAATTGTAATTGTGTTTTGGCTGCTTATGCGTCCTCTTATGGTGCCGTCCGCGCTCTCTGCATCATAGCACGGCCCTGATGATGAGGAAGAAACCATGAGACAGACCAAGAAAACGATGAAAGATAACATTGAAGAATATAGAAATACTTAGAGTCAATAATTGGGAAGTAAAGACTTAAGAACGCACAGATATAAATGGATGAGAGTGATATGAGAATCAAAGATTTGAAAGGCTGGAGAAGAAGATGCAACATTAAACTTGATGGTACTAACCTTTGGTCCAGTTCTTGCTGCCTGCATCTTCTCTAGTTCAAGCTTTTGTCTCAATACCTCAACCAGCAGTTTCTGTTTGACAGTCTCAGCTGAAGCGTTTTCTTTTTATCTGATGCAAGCATGAGAAAAGAAAACTGATATATATCTGCTGTGTCTTCACTACGTGTGTCTTCATTATGCTGTGTCTCACCATGTTGTGTCTCCATTATTCTGTAGTAGAGTTTTGTGGATCACAGGACACTTTACGAGTGATACTAGCAATAGTTAAGAAACTCTTGCTACCTTGAATTTGCAGAGCTCATTGGTAGGAGCAGTAGTTCAGTGAGAGTCAGTAGTTCAGTGAGAGTAGTAGTAGTTCAGTGAGAGAGCAGTAGTAGTTCAGGATCAATAGCGTGTAGTTCGTGGAGTAGCAGTCAGTAGTTCAGGAGTAGCAGTAGAGTTCGAGTGAGAGTAGCGTAGTAGTTCAGTGAGAGCAGCAGCAGTAGTTCAGTGATAGTAGCAGCAGTTCAGTGATAGTAGCAGCAGAGTCCAGTGAGAGTAGCAGAGTAGTTCAGTGAGAGAGCAGTAATAGTTCAGTGAGAGAGCAGCAGTAGTCAGTGAGAGTGCAGCAGAGTTCAGTGATAGTAGTAGTAGTTCAGTGAGCAGCAGTAGTTCAGTGGAGTAGAGCAGTAGTTCAGTGAGAGAGCAGCAGAGCAGTGAGAGCAGTAGTAGTCAGTGAGAGCAGCAGTAGTTCAATGGTAGTGACCAGTAGTAGTTCAGTGAGAGTAGCAGCAGTAGTTCAGTGAGAGTAGCAGGTAGTGAGAGAGTAGCAGTAATAGTTCAATGATAGTAGCAGCAGTAGTTCAGTGAGAGTAGCTTAGTAGTGCAGTGATAGTAGTAGTAGTTCAGTGAGAGCAGCAGTAGTTCAATGGTAGTGACCAGTAGTAGTTCAGTGAGAGTAGCAGTAGTAGCAGTGAGAGAGCAGCAGTAGTCAGAGTAGCAGTAGTAGTGCAGTGAGAGTAGCAGCAGTAGTTCAGTGAGAGTAGCAGTAGTAGTGCAGTGAGAGTAGCAGTAATAGTTCAATGCTAGTAGCAGCAGTAGTTCAGTGAGAGACAGTAGTAGCAGTGATAGTAGTAGTAGTTCAGTAGAGACAGCAGTATTCAATGGTAGACTCAGTAGTAGTTCAGTGAGAGTAGCAGTAGTAGTGCAGTGAGAGTAGCAGCAGTAGTTCAGTGAGAGAGCAGAGTAGTGCAGTGAGAGAGCAGTAGTTCAGTGAGAGTGCAGTAGTAGTTCAGTGAGAGTCAGCGCAGTAGTTCAGTGATAGTAGTAGTAGTTCAGTGATAGTAGTAGCAGTAGTAGTTCAGTGATAGTAGTAGTAGTTCAGTGAGAGTAGTAGTAGTTCAGTGA
Source organism: Arion vulgaris (assembly GCA_020796225.1). Taxonomy (NCBI): domain Eukaryota; kingdom Metazoa; phylum Mollusca; class Gastropoda; order Stylommatophora; family Arionidae; genus Arion; species Arion vulgaris. The sequence goes on along the minus strand of CM036758.1, from coordinate 28,383,819 downwards.
TAGTAGTAGTAGTTCAGTGAGAGTAGCAGTAGTAGTTCAGTGATAGTAGTAGTAGTTCAGTGAGAGTAGCAGTAGTAGTTCAGTGATAGTAGCAGTAGTAGTTCAGTGATAGTAGCAGCAGTAGTTCAGTGAGAGTAGTAGTAGTAGTTCAGTGAGAGTAGCAGTAATAGTTCAATGATAGTGACCAGTAGTAGTTCAGTGAGAGTAGCAGTAATAGTTCAGTGATAGTGAGCTGGATTTGAACAGCAGTGAAATGTGCTCATTTCCATGATGGTCAATGACAGCAGAATCTTAATGTGTAAATATTCTACCACTGACACTGTTCCCTACTGAAAGATATCAAACATCTATAGAACAATCAGGAGTGCAGCAGAGAAGACTTATTATACATCATTAAAAGCAACAAACATTTATAGGGACAATCATGGAAGATATAGATATATTATCATAAACATTGAAAGATATCAAACATCTAGTAGGACAACTATGTATAGATATATTATTAAAAATAAACATTGAGTTATATCAAACATCTATATAGAATAATCAGAGTATATGGATATTATTATATTCTTCTCCTACTCTATAAAAGGCATCTGCTTGCAAGCAATTTCTATATCGCTCTAATTATTCCTGGGCAACAATTGCCACGTCACAGCTGTATAGAAATTGTATCTGTCGTGTTACAAGATATGTTCACTGCCTGATTCGATATGCAAACAATGTAAAAAGATAATGCAAACTCTAGCTACTAGTTCTTAGTGCATTCTTCCAACATTGTTGTGTCTGTTGCCGGACATAAGACATTGCTATCGTCGCTGGTCGCCTATCTACCTTGTCTTTCAACAACAATAACCACCATTGCTATTTCTAAACTATAATAGAGACTTAATGTGTGAATGTATTTGTAATTTGGGTGAGCAAGATATTGTTTATGATAGAATATTCCACTCCAGATATCAACATCTGAGATTTTGTTCCAGAATAGTTCTGTACTCATGTTTCTTTCATGATCATATGCCTGCAAAAAGCTATCAATAACTGTAGTATTTGGTACCTAGTCCTGTGGTGTGTGTAAATACATAATGTTAGTCTTCACCCAATGGGTACTCAGTTCGCCCACAAGTGTAGATCTATCAGACATTTCCCAGTGATTCCCTGATTTGAATGCATGTGAGATTCCTTCTACTTTCTTGCAATTATTTATGCTCTGGGCTCCATACTATGAGACAAAGCCCTACAATATGTGTGAATTGAAGTTTCTGGGGATTGTACATATACTGTTTTGTGGTGCCTATCTATGAGGCGGTGTTTATTTCGTTGGTGTAGGTAAGATGGAACATGATCTGCAGTGATGTGCTCTGGAGTGTGTTTCTGTCTGACATGCACACTGAAAATCTTGTTTTATGCTTCACTAAAGATTCAAGTGCTAATTAATGATCGACTACACTGTTTTGTTATTTATAACAAAGATTAGTGTTACATACTGACCTTCATTTGTTTTGACTGATTTATTGTACATATTGGTGGTTTTTGTTGACCAGTTGTCTTGTTCCAGATCTGTTGAAAGTGTTGTTAAAGTCTATACCAATTGGCACATTCCTCTAGACCTTCTAATACTAATATCATAATCTTGATGTTACTCTAGGACAAAATAAATGTCATTACATGAAAAGAAAAAGAAAATGAAAAATCGTGTATATCCTTTATAGACGTAGTTTATCAACCACAAAGCAAACTAGCTGTCATGGGATTTCTAGGCACCACTTCACATGTTTAGTAGTTTTGTTATTGCTTTCTGAAAGGTGAGGTCTATTTACCTTTGTAAAAATCCCACGAAAACAAAATTTGTTTCCAAACTTGCTCACTCATGGGGGTTTTGAAACCATAGCAATTTTAGGTTTGCATTATTAACTATGCCTACTAATGAAAAATAATACACAATTTGTAATCGCAATAGGTAATTAATGTCAGATATAACAATCACAACCACGAAGAAAGTAGTATATATAATAGAATAAAGAGTGAAAGAAAAACATAGGAAAAGGCAGCAGCAGCAGCAGCAGCAGCAGCAGCAGTTGCAGCAGCAGAGCAGCAGCAGCAGCATGCAGCAGTAGCAGTAGTACAGCAGCAGTAGTGGAAGAGAGCAAGCAGCCAGCAGCATGCAGCAGAGCAGAGCAGCAGTAGGGCACAGGAAGAAAGGGCAAAGTTAAGAGCAAACACAGCAGCAGCATAGCAAGAAATAAAGAGTTATAGCAGCAGCAGCAGTAGTAGTAGTAGTAGTAGCAGCAGCAGCAGTAGTAGCAGCAGAAGAGCACAGTACAGCAGCAGTAGTAGTGCATAGTAGTATGTTATAGGTGTGTTGCAGCAGCAGCAGCATAGTGTTAGCAGCAGTAGGAATCAATATAGAAGATATATAGTATATGTTATAGTAGTAGTAGCAGCAGCAAAGAGCAGCATATATATATATATATATATAGTTACTAGTAGTAGCAGTACAGCAGCAGTAGTAGAACATAGTATAGTGAAAGATACAAATATAGAAAGAAGAGTATGAAACAGCAGCAGCAGTATAGTGTTATATATAGTATATATAGCAGTATATAGTAGCAGTAGAAAGAAAGAATTGTATAGGTAGTACAGCAGGCATAGATATATAGTAGCAGTAGTAGCAGAGTTATACAGTATAGTACAGCAGTAGCAAAGAAAGAATATAGCAGTAGTGAGTGTTGAGCAGTAGCAGCATATGCAGCAGTGTTACAGCAGAAAGGAAAGGCAGCAGCAGAAGAGCAAAGACCAATACAGCAGCAGGTTACAGCAGCAGCAGCAGCAGCAGTAGCAGCAGCAGTAGCAGCGGCACAGTGAGCAGCAGCAGCAGCACTGTTGTTACACAGGCATGAGCAGAGTGTTGTTAAGGCAGGTATATATAAAGAGCAGCAGAACACTCAGCAGCAGTAGCAGCAGCAGCATTACAGCAAGAGCAGCAGTTGTTACAGCAGCAGCACATGCAGTGAGCAGTAAAGACACAGAGAGCAGCACTGCAGCAGTAGCATGCAGCAGCAGAAAGAGCAGCAGTAGCAGACAGCAGCAGCAGTGAGGCAGGCAGCCACATATATAGCAGCAGTAGCAGCAGCAGCAGCAGCAGCAGCAGCAGCTACAGCAGCAGCATAGCAGCGTTACAGCAGCAAGGTTGCTACAGCAGCAGCAAGGCAGCAGCAGCAGTGTGCCAGCACAGCAGCACAGCAGCAGCAGCAGCATAGTAGTATAGCATGCAAGGTATATGTTAGCAGCAGTAGCAGTAGTAGCAGAGTATAAAGCAGAGCAGCAGCAGCAGCAAAGAGGCAGAAAGAAGAGTTGTTGTTGTTGGGCAGCAGCAGCAGTAGCAGCAGCAGCAGCAGCAGAAAGAGCTACAGCAGTACAGCAGCAGCAGCAGCAGCAGCAGCAGCAGCAGCAGTAATCAAAAGAGCAGCAAAGAGCATACAGGCAGTATGAGCAGCAGCAGCAGCAGCAGAAGAAAGAGAGTAGTGAGCTGGCAGTGAAAAGAGCAGGTTATAGCAGTAGGCAGCAGCAGTTACAAGAAAGAGCAAAGAATAGCAGCAGCACAGTAGCAGTAGTAGTAGCAGCAGAGCAGGCACACAGCAGCACAGCAAAGAAAAATGTGCAAAGTAGTTGGCAGTAGCAGTACATATTGTTAGCAAAGAGCACCAAAGAGTGCAGTAGCAGAAGAGCAGCAGAAAGATAGCAGAGTAGTAGCAGCAAGGCATTGCAGCAGAGTAGCAGCAGCAGCAGCAGCAGCAGCAGCAGCAGCAGTGGCAGGTTACAGCAGTGCTACAGCAGCAGGAGCAGCAGCAGCAGCAGCAGCACCAAAGGCAGCAGCAGCAGCAGCAGCAGGCAGCAGCAGTAGCAGCAGCAGCAGCAGCAGCAGCAGCTGGCAGCAGCATGAGCAGCAGCAGCAGCAGTAGCAGAGCAGTTACAGCTACAGCAGCAGGCAGGCAGTAGTACACAGCTGAAAGAAGGCGCAGGCAGTGCAGCAGCAGCAGCGGGCAGCAGCAGCAGCAGCAGCAGCAGCAAGGGTAGGCAGCAGCAGCAGCAGTACAGCAGCAGCAGTAGAAAGGCGCTTATACAGCAGAGCAGCAGCAGCGAGCAGAGCAGCAGGTGGAGCAAGAGCAGAAGGCGCAGAAAGTTAAGTAGCAGCAGAGCAGAGAAACAGAGGTAAGAGCAGCAGCAGCATATATATTTAGCAGCAGCAGGGTAGTTGAGCAGCAGTAGCAGTAGCAGTAGAATAAATAAGAAGCAGACAAGGGCAGCAGCAGAGCAGAGTAGCATTTGCAGTAAGGCAGCAGCAGCAGCAGCAGCAGGCAGCAGCAGCAGAGCCATAAGCAGCAGAAGAGCATTTGCAGCAGCAAGAGCAGCAGCAGCAGCAGAGCAGCAGCAGTGCAGCAGCAGCAGAGCAGGGGAGCAGCAGGAACACAGAGCAGCAGTGCAGTACAGCAGAGCAGAGAGGAGAAGAGAGCGGGAGCAGAAGCAGAGGAGGAGAGCAGAGAAGAGCAGTAGAGTAGTGGGTAGTAGCAGCCAGTAGAGAGCAGCAGTAGAGCAGCAGCAGCAGTAGTGAGAGAGGAAATAGAAAAGGTGACAGGGGGAAATTTGATACATCTTTAAACGTGAGACGCTGAATAAATGACGTTAAGACTTATAACAAACTACCTACAAATTTTTTAGAATTCTAACAAACACACAGATCTTGTAACATTGAATATAAAAATTAGTAAAAATTCTAACATTGACATCCTGACAATCAAAGGATCCTCATAGGTACTTCTTTTAGAAAAACTCATGATTTCAGCATTAAAATCAAAAAAAACTTATCTCATTTTAGACATTTAGCTTTCTAATGTTACAAAGACTAAATAACTCACATAATGTTATACACAGACTAAACAGCCCCCATAATTTTTAATAGAATAAATAGTTCACTTAATATTTTACACAGAATAAACGACGAACCACAAGTTTACACAGAAAAAAAACAGCTTAATATAAGTTTTACACAGAACAAACAGCTTAATATAAGTTTTACACAGATCAAACAGCTTAATATAAGTTTTACACAGAACAAACAGCTTAATACAATTTTTACACAGAACAAAAAGCTTAATATAAGTTTTAACAGAACAAACAGCTAATATAAGTTTTAAAAGAACAAACAAAGTTTTAAAAGAACAAACAGCTAGTTTTACAAGAACAAACAGTTTACCAAATGTGTTAGAAAGAACAAACAGTTACACATGTTGTACACAGAACAAATGGTACTTGTCTACAATTTCACCGCAGGAAAGGGAAACCTGCTGACCTGGGTTTGACGTCAGTCCGCCATCAGTGTTTGCGGACGTGGCGAGAACCAGGTTAAAAGGTCAGGATGTGGTGTTTATTGTGAATTTTGTATGTAAATAAGCAATGTTTTAATTGAATTGGGAGCCCTGAAAAGATTGTATGTGGGAATGTGAGGTAGAAGGAGGCAGGATGGGACTAGGAGGCATTGTGGGGCCAGAAACTTATGGATCAGAAAATAATAGCTAGAAGGGCTTCATTTCTGGATTTAGTCCGGCGACGCTACATAAACTCACTCACTTAGGAATGACGGATTTTAGCAATAACAAAATAATGGGGAACCTCTGCGCTATATTTAGAACAATGCTCGCAAACAGTCTATATTTAGAATGACCCATTTTTTGCGGGAAATTGTAGACAAGTACCGAACAAACAGCTTAATCCCAGAGCCGGATTAGCATAGTAGCAGAAGTAGCAATGCTAGGGCCCCCGCGCTTTGGGGGCCCTGCGCCTCTGGAGCCAAGTTGTCACTAGTCATAAAAAAGGGAATCAAGTTTGGAGGTGGGTAATATTTCCCTTTCTTTTTTTTTTAATTGAGGTTAGCCAAGGTCATGTTTACTAAATTTTCGACTTAATTGGGCGGTCACACTGAGCCATTAACAACGTAACAGTTTTTTTACTTTTTTGTTTGGGAGTGTTTTCTGTGTGCAACGCTTCTAAAAAACGAAAACTTGAAAGCTTGAACAAAGAACAATTAAATTTGACTCATAACCCAGTTCAAGTCTCTGTTCGTTCAGTAGTTTTTGCCCCGGAAACTTAGTTTAAAATAAATGTAAGTGGGCGTATGAAATATTGTTCTAAGACATGAGCAGATCTGGGCACTTCTAAATAAATTTCATGTCATTCACGTTTTTTGTGAGAAACTGTTTTGCACTTGACTAGATGTCCCAGAAAATAATGCGAGGGAGGGCCAAATGTTTAAACAGAAAACTTGGGCACAATTGAAGGAGCCGCAACAAGAAGCCGCAACACAGAGCTGCATAATTTTACAGAGAAGCAACAAACGGACAGAGAGTAATTTTTATTTGTTCTGCTAACTTTGAATGTATTTAAATCCTTCCATCTTGTTATTTTATTATTATTTTATTTTACATAGCTAATTTTATGTTTCAGTGAGAAATTAATTTTAAAAATAGTTTCTATCATTTTTCGTTTTCAATGAATTCAAATGTTTTAAATCAGAGTTATAGTCATGTTAAGTGGTTAAATTACGAAGCAACCTGTATATAATATATCATCATGAGTAAATTGTTATATCATAAAACGCTGTCCAAACTTTCAAATTTATATGTTATATTAGTAGAAAGTAGAAGAATTACATTTTATTTGTAAATTCATTTTTTCTTCCCAGATTGAGATAGACATCATGAGCAGCAGAAGAGATAGGGCCAACATTACGCTTCTGAAGCAAAGCGTAAAGCACAAGATGAAAAGGGAAAAAATATAACCAAGTTCTTGATCAAAACACGCAAGTGTCTGAATTTTTTAATGTCGTTTTAATGGTGCTGAATCCAAAGAAATCGAAGCAGAAAATATAGAAGTCAGTCTCACAGATAGTAGATGAAGATGGGATATAGAACAATCATCATTACCAATATTAAGATCAGCAACTCTTCACGATTTAGCCACATTTTCCACAAGACAAACTGAAGTCGAATGTACAGCAAGTCCTTCCAATTAGCCACCATTTTCAAGCCAAAGAGAGGCAGAGAAAGCACATGCTTCCAATGTAGCAACATCTTCAAAGCCAAAAGACAACGAAAAAAAAAATGTACCCAACGATATTGGTGAATGGCCAATCAACTTCAATCGAGATTATGGGATTGCGAAAGGAAGCAGCGAAGTGCAACATATGAACAGTGATTTCTTGTTTTCCCAAAAAAAAAAACATACGATAAAGAAAACAATCCACGAATTTGTCGAAAATCGTTTTTCACATATAAATAAACCCAACAAAAAAACTCATGTGAGAGATTCGTGTATTCAGAACTAAAGGAAAACTGTTCTGTTTTGTTTGCAAAGTTACTGATCCAGACTGTTCGTCACGGTTTACGAAAGAAGGATTTGACGATTGGAAAAAAGCAAATAATTTGTTGAAAAAATGAAAAAAGCACCTAAGACAAGCGATAATTCTCTGTTAGTTTGCAAAAAGAAAAAATGCTCTGTCGATCTCAACTTAGCCAAATTGAGACCGAACAAACATATTTGGGGGCATTTTGAGCGAATTATAGTAATCCAATTTTTTGAGAAGAGGTTTGTTGGGGAGGGGTGAATTATTGGGTTACCTAATAATGGAAATTATTTAGGTTTGTTGGAATTAAAAGCCAAATTTGACATTTTTCTGGCTCAGCATATAAATACTTATGCAAATAAAGGAAAGGGGCATACATCATACTTATCAAAACAACATGTGAGGAATTTATCCATCTAATTGCATCAAGCTTACTGGATCATAATTTTTTGCGAAATTAAGAAATATATTCCGTAATATACAAATCTATCGATCACTGGACTCTACTCCAGACATTTCGATGTGACCAACTCACTCTAATAGTGCGCTATGTGACCATCTGACCAGTGGAAAGGTTTGAAATTCTGGATATGGAAGGTCATACTGTGAAAAAACTGCAAAGTTTATTGATTTTTTAAAGGAAAATGGCATTGATATCAAAGACTGTCGCGGTCGCTTGACAATGCCAGCAACATGAGTGGGAATACAACGGCTTACAAGCACGCATTAAGGAGATAAATAAGTACGCAGAATAACTTTCTGGGAATTCACTGAATTTGCGTGTGCAGAATGTTGTATAGAAGCATCCATTTTTTTCGATTTTGTTGAAAGTCTCTATACATTCTTTTCCGCTTCTACTATCGATGGGGATTCTTACAAAAGCACTGGAAGATACAGGTCTCAAACTCCGACTTTGAAGAGACTGTCGGACACCAGGTGGTCTTCCCCGAGCTGATGACAAAAGCACTTTATGTGGTTTTACTATTATCAAAAAAAGTTTGGATGACATCTCAAATAACATGGATCAAAAGGTAGAGGTCGTAATCAAGCGAGGGCTAGTTTGGAGATGGTAAGTTGAAACGGGGAAAAGTTACATTTTTTGGAACGGAATTTGAACGCTTGAAGCGTTCCAGCGCTTCATTACAGTCACCTGATCAAGACCTTAACACGGATATGCTTTATGAACGTTACACGGGTAGTCTCAATGCGGCCTACATTTTCAGATTTTTGAGGCCAAAGCCAAAATCCTGACTCACTGTCAAGAATATCAGCAACAAACTTCACGACGACGCAAGCGAAATACTAAGTACGACGATTTTAGTGGCTCACTACGCTCGATGAAGTTGTAGAAAATCAAACACCCAAACAAAAAATTTGAAAGTCAAGTGTTTATTGGTCAAATTGATAATGTACTTCGCTTAGCTAAAAGCATGAAGCGTACCATAGAAGGTGACTGGTGATTTAATATTTCGCAGGTTAAAACTCTTACAGCAGAAGAGATCTTGAAAAGAACTCCAATATTGTCAGCTCTTACCAAGAGGATTTGGAAGAAAGTCTAGGCGACCAACTTGTGCAGTTCGCTGAACTTCTTAAAACTAATGTAGCTGCTTCTATTAGCAACGAAAAGAATGAGGCCCTTGAACTGCAATTTTATAAACTTATAATGGAAAATTCATTAGAGCCCTGTTTCCCAAAAGTAGAAATAGTCTTACGAATTTACTTTTTCTTTAATGATTAACTAACCGCAAACGGAGAACGTCTTTTCAACATTAAAGCGTATAAAAGGGGTAAGAAACATGATGGGACACGATCGTCCCCCAAAAACTCACCAAGAACATTGAATGTAATTTACTTTTGAGAAATTGATTTGTCTAGTATTATCTACAAATTTGCTCACATTAAATCGAGACAAGTTTGTTTGTAAAATTTATGTTTTATTATTTATTATCATACAAAACTTAGGCCCGCGCTAAAAATTTGCTAGGGGCCCCCCGCTGGTCTAATCCGGGTCTGCTTTATACAAGTTGACACAGAACAAACAGCTACTACATGTTGACACAGAACATACAGCTTATTACAAGTTGTAAAAGAACAAACAGCTTACCACATGTGTTAGATTTAGCACAAACTGTTTTTCCTGAAACTGATCAGTAGTTAGTGTGATAATATATCCTGCCAGCTATGATCTCAGGGCAGCTTGTCCTCAGTGAGGAACAGCAGAGGCAGCCATCAGCAAAACACACCAGATCTGTCCAGCAGTTTGTGGGTTTAAAAGAATGTAAATAGAGATGTCAAGGATGCAAATAGTTGTCAAGTATTAAAGTAATAAAATAACTTTAGTGGAAGCAAACTCTCATTGAAAATTATTGTGTTTATTCTCATCCAACATTTTATCAGTCTATTCTCTTCTACTATCTGTCAGTCTATTTCTTCAACTATCTGTCAGTCTACTCTCATTCAACTATATGGCGTCTATTCTCATTCCACTATCTATCAGTCTACTCTCATCCAACTATCTGTCAGTCTACTCTCATCCAACTATCTATCAGTCTATCTCATTCAACTATCTGTCAGTCTACTCTCCCTTCAACTATATGTCAGTCTATTCTATCCACTATCTATCAGTCTACTCTCATCCAACTATCTGTCGTCTACCTCATCCAACCATCTATCAGTCTACCCCATTCAACTATATGTCAGTCTATTCTCATTCAACTATCTATCAGTCATTCTCATTCAACTATCTATCAGTTTATTCTCATTCCATATCTAGATCTACTTCATTTTAAACAACTATCAGTCTATTCTTCATTCATCCATCTGTCAGTCTATTCTATCCAAATTAGTCAGTCATTCTCATCGAACAATCTGTCAGTCTATTTCATTACATATAGGGCCCAAACTATTTCCACCGAAGCATCTTTCATTATATCCCACCCCGCCCCACCACTGCCCACCCTCCATCCGTTTGCTACCGCCGCCACTGCTCATCAAACATCCATCTTTCCATGGTACCTCCTTATTCTGCCCCCTTTTCGTGACTCTTCCAGTCATATGTCTGCTCTGGTTTATCAAATACTGGCACTTGACAACTGTCCGTCATGTTATAGCCAATCAAGACAGCAGCGGATGGACCAGTATTCATATCCGGTGCCACATTTACAGACAAACCAACCTACAAATTGACAAACAAAAATAAATAAATATATTTATAGCAAATGCTTACAAAAATCTGGTTTATGAAAAAAGGTAGCAAGATGATATTTAGTAAAACAACAGTTAATGTGAACCATCATCATTGATTGCACTTCTATAGGGTTAATATGTGCTCAGATCTCCTCCTCAACATTTCTTTCAGCGTAAGGTAACTAACTGATAAACTAACGGTGATAACTAACGGTGAAGCGGTTAAATGGCTTGCTTTGCAATTAAGTAAATTATCATCACAGACAACCAGTGGCGGTTAGTGATCGTTTTTGTTGGTGGGGCCAGACACACATTTTCGGGAAAATGATGGTTTTGTGTTAGGTTATATTTTAGTCCATTACATAATAAATACACGTTACACATTATTTTTTGCTAGTTTGTTTTTGCAATTTTACTCAGTTCTATGATTCTATGGTTATTTATTGATGAAAATATTCATAATACTGATATTCCTTATTGTTAAAATTAACTTATTGCATAATATAACCTTGATTTAGCATGTTGTGTTGATTTTAAAATGAATTCGTCTATATACAGCACTACTGGAATGCGAGGTCACGTGACGGTTGTGGTCTTTATTTTCTAGAATTTTTACCTGAGTCCGCTTGCCGAATGAGTTTATAATTGGCTGTGATTAGCATTACAAATACTGTTGTAATCGATGAAGATCCATTTATTCCCTTTCATCAAGTGATAAATACTGCTGATTGCTCCTATTGCATGCACAGGGGAAGTGAAATTAAAGAACAAATAAGCTAACTGGAATGACTGACATTCATTGCAATTGGGAGAAGTATGACCACGGTAAAAAAATAGGCATTAGACAAATATCTCAGGGTCTCGGAAAAAGCAATTGACAAACACTGAATTGAACCAATACCTTTATCTCTCTCGACGCCAAGCGGTGAAGACGAGAGTTTATAATATCATCACCAGCCAGATATAAATATAAAAGAATCCACGCTTTGTCGCTTCTGTACAACAGCATCGACCACACAACACGGAAAATGAGGTCAGTTTCTAACAGTGCTGCTTGGTATGGTGCCCACCAGAATAATCTTCTCTCTCATCTGCCTGGTATGGTACCCTCCAGAATAATCCTCTTCAAAAAAATATAACCGTTTTTGTTTCCAAAATATTTTATTTTTCTTATTTTCTTTTCTTGATCAACCAACCACTTTCTTTTAATGTTGAGCTGTTGTAAAAATATACATTTTTGTGATTATTTTTGTATGTCTCTATGGTGCTCTGAGTTGTAGTCTTACAGAAGAATGCTGAAAATGTCATGGACAGCCAAGAAAACAAATGATGAGGTTTTAGGGCTGCACACAAAGAAACCTTATCAAACGAATAAGAATCAGACAATCATGGTTATTCGGGCATATAATGCGTAGAGGAGGTTTAGAACATTTGGGAACAACTGGTAAACATCATGGAAGTAGAGATGGTGTAAGACAGAGGGAGAAGATGTTGGATGGTCTGACATCTTGGTTCGACCACAGCAAACTCTAGATAACTAGGCCAGACAACTGACCGGGGATTCCTTGACCTAGATTAGAGAAGGGGGCTGGAAATTATAGATGCTTGATAGAACACTGCAAACGTTTTTGCAATTTTACTAAATTCTGTGAGTCTATTGTTATTTATTGGTGAAAAATATTCATAATATTGATATTCCTTATTGTTAAACTTAACTTGTTGCATAATATAACTTCGATTTAACATTTTGTGTTGATTTTAAAATGAATTCGTCTATATACACCAATACTGGAATGCGAGGTCACGTGGTGTAGTTGCGGTCTGAATTCCTATAATTCTTACCTGAGTCCGAAGGCCCACAAGTTTATAGTTGGCTCTGGTTCGACAAAAGATCGACGTCAGAACTGATTACCTGCACGAAGCGAGAGAGAGTCGGGAGAGACATGATCGTCTACGCCGGCAGGACTGGAACTTGATGATTGATTCTGAGTGCGCTTATGTAGTCACATCATTTTATAACATGAACTAAATATGCGGCGTCCATTATGGCAACACACGGATGTTCAGAGAATAAATAAAATATAAAGAAGCACACACATAAGACAGGATGTTTACAGTTATCATTGAAAATAAACACCAATATTTATTATCTATTTTATTCATAAATTTGAGTCGAGGATGATAAAGGGGTCTAAGTGCGGCCTCAACAGAAATTGCAACGAATAGTAACTGTTCGCTACTCGAATATCTTTTATTGCCTGGAATCAAAAGTACCAAATGGCACATATGAAATATTATTCGTTAATTTATCCCTATTTCGAAGCTCGTGCTGACCACACATGGAAGGTAGCTGCAATGGATTTCTATTCAACTATTGTTCCTTGTCCTAATGGGTACCAGCACCTTGATGTTCATCTTCCAATTATATATCTGCTATATCAGGTTAAAAGATTAGTTTCGCTAGTTCCGATAGTTTCTAATACTCTTTACTCTTGCGAATCAGTATGTTTTGATCACGGCCTTCGCCCGTGTGGTGTCGGAGCCCGCAATGGAAGCAAAGAATAGTACCACTGCAACCTACAACTCATGTTGTAAGAGGCGACTGATGTAGGCCCTAGCGATGCTACCCTAGTAAATAAAAAGCAGCGCAGAAATCGAATGTGATGGCCTACTTGTAGGCGCACAACTGGCACAATGTACAATCGCTCTTAGTCTCAGATCACATACAAATCGCACAGAGTGGTTGACAAGTGGTCGATATGGAGCATTCAAAGAAGAAGATCACGGCCTTCTTTATATATATCATATAATCGTTTCACTGCAAGTATCTCTAACGTAACGTCTAATCAGTACATTTTCAGTACCCATTATAATGTCGAGTATATGTATATGTTGTAGTCAGTATTAGTTACCTTTGAACGTATTCGGCAAGTAGTCGGTATTTATTACTCGCTTTGTTTCGGCTACCATATAGTATTGTTCTCCAAATGAAAATCTAAACGGATGTGTACCAACTCCGCAGCCATCAGCGTTAATCCCAGATGTAATTCTAAAGATGGTGAAAATTATGTCAAGTAGTAGCATGTCCCTTGCGGAACGTTGTATTTCTCACAGCCCTTCCTTGATTCCTCACAGCCCTTCGGAGAAGTTCTCCGACGTCTTCTAGAGTCATGTTCAAGGTTTCTTTGATGTCCTGCTGCCACCTTCGTCTTGGTCGTCCCATGTCTCGTATTCCAGGAACCATGTCTTTCATTACCTTTCTCTCCAAAGCGTTTTGGCATTTAATGTGGCCCAAATATTTCATCTTCCGGGACATTATTTATCCGGAACACTATCATTCCGGGATGTTATTTATGAACCAATGCTCATTGCGTATGAGTCAATGAAAACTGTGTTGAATATTTTTTTAAATCTCTTTAATAACGTAAGGGTCCCCCTCCTCCACCTCCCCTTCCCCACCAAGTAAGTCGGTTTTATGTTAATTTAAAATTTTAACAATGAATAAGTAACGAGAACTAAGCAACGAGTACTAAGTAACGAGTATGCATCGCAAAAATAACAAAACGGTAAGTAACAATACGTACAAGTAACTGAAGTACACATCACTAACAAACAATCTTTGACTTATCCGCCCAGTTTGGCACTCTAGATTAAAAAAAAAAATAAGACAGTTATTTCAGTTGTGGACGGAAGGATGTTATCAAAATATGAATCTATAAAATAAAATATGGAACCTGTCATTTTAAACCCTTGATTTTAAATTTAGGCAATTTGACGTAATTGCAATTTTTTATATACAATTCTTCTCGTATTTACAATCTTTTAGAAAAATCACATGATTTCTAAAAGTATGTTTAATAATGAAACTATGCATAACTATTACATAGTTGCGTGTAAACTTTAGGTGATAGCAGCATTTTTCTTTTTTTTTTTAAAAAATGTAAATGTAGTTGTAAGAATAGAATGTATTTTCTTCTAATAAATGGTAAATGTAGTCGTAAGAAAAGAATTGCAAATGTGAACTGCAAGTGATGAAAGAATAGCAATAGAATAAAGTACGACGATGTGTGTGGGTGTGTGTATCAGGTGAGAAGATGTCGATTACTTACATCAGCAGATAACACACATAACTTCCAAAATAATTAAATATTCTTAGAGAAAATGGATTGAGAGAGTGGCAGATACATAGAAGAAGGAGTTCTCTATGGCCAAATAGTTAAGACGCTTACATGTCGTTCTGAATCTTCAGGACTTAAAGCCGAACAGAGTCACATTTGAATTTTTAAAAGAGGTTGTCTACAATTATTGATGGAGCTACGGAGCTCGTGCTCTGTGCAACACTTGACATTTCCACTGACAGGGAGAGAGCAGTAAAAGGAAACCAAGGACAGTGATGTTAATCCTTCATTTTTAACCCCTTTATTTGTGTAAGGTAAAAAAAAACACAACATACCAATGTGAGCACTGGAACATAGAATAAAAATCGACCATCCATGCAACTGCACTGACAGCAAAACGCACACACAAAAGCGTAAAAGTGAAACGAAATATATTTCGGCAGCTATAAAAAGATATGAACATTAAAAAGCAAGATATTATGTTCTACAACCGTTGTACGTTTAAAACCAACAAAACGTAGTTTGTTTTTTGTGTGGCGTGTTTGTACTTTTGTTATTTGATGTGAAGTTTTAAACCAACAAAACGCGGGGTTTTTGTAGTGTTCTTGTGCTTTTGTTATTTGTTGTGAAATATATTTGTAAAACAGTGGCTCTCAATCTTTAGCAAATCGCCACCTTCTTGTAATTCATTGTCTGTGACGGAGTGATCAAGTCGTCTCTCTTGTGTTCTGAAGGTCGGGAGTTCGAATCTGGACCATGTGGCGTGTCATTTCAGCAGAGAAGGACATAATCAAAAAGCAGCTTTATTTAATGGTAACATAGAAAAAGTTTCATCAAGAGGAGGTAATACTTTCATCAAGAGGAGGTAATACTTTCATCAAGAGGAGGTAATACTTCCATCAAGAGGAGGTAATACTTTCATCAAGAGGGAGTAATACTTTCATCAAGAGGAGTAATACTTCCATCAAGAGGGAGGTAATACTTTCATCAAGATGGAGGTAATACTTTCATCAAGAGGAGGTAATACTTTATCAAGAGGAGGTAATACTTCATCAAGAGGGAGGTAATACTTCATCAAGAGGAGGTAATACTTCATCAAGAGGGAGGAGAAACTTTCATCAAGAGGGGAGGTAATACTTTCATCAAGAGGGGAGGAGAAACTTTCATCAAGAGGGGAGGTAATACTTTCATCAAGATTGAAGGTAATACTTTCACCAAGATGGAAGCTAAAACTTTCACCAAGATGGAAGGTAAAACTTTCACCAAGATGGAAGGTAAAACTTTCACCAAGATGGAAGGTAAACTTTCACTAAGATGGAAGGTAATACTTTCACCAAGATGTAAGGTAAACTTTCACCAAGATGGAAGGTAAAACTTTCACCAAGATGGAAGGTAAACTTTCACTAAGATGGAAGCTAAAACTTTCACCAAGATGGAAGGTAAAACTTTCACCAAGATGGAAGCTAAAACTTTCACCAAGATGGAATGTAAAACTTTCACCAAGATGGAAGCTAAAACTTTCACCAAGATGGAAGGTAAAACTTTCACCAAGATGGAAGGTAAACTTTCACCAAGGAGGAGGGCTGGATATTTCCATTAATAGTGGAGAAAAGAATTTCGTTGGCCTCTTACCTCATGTAAAATTGCCGGGAGGAGGGAGGATTTATAAGCATTTTGTATGTGCTTTATTCAATGAATCTTGTAAAGTGATATCCATTTCTATACGGTTGGTCTGGATATCGTTGCTCCATCTTTTTCGTGGTCTTCCTTTGCTTTATAATTTTTCCCTATCAGCCATGTTCTCGGTGCTAGACGATATCACTTCTTTCTTGTAAGATGCATAAACCACTAGGTATTTGATTCTTTAACGAATTTGATTGTATAGTTTCAATCTTCGTCTTTAAACAGAACAACAATCGCAGAAGCAGGACAACAACAGTGGAGACAGAACAACAACAGTGGAGGCAGGACAACAGTGGAGACAGAACAGCAGTAGAGACAGAACAACAGTGAAGGCAGGACAACAGTGAAGGCAGGACAACAGTGTAGGTAGGACAAAAGCAGTGAAGGCAGAGTAACAGTAGAGGCAGGACAACAACAGTGAAGGCGGGACAAAAGTAAAGGCAGGACAACAGTGGAGGTAGGACAAAAGCAGTGGAGGCAGGGTAACAGTGGAGGCAGGACAACAGTGAAGGCAGGGTAATAGTGGAGGTAGGACAAAAGCAGTGGAGGTAGGACAAAAGCAGTGGAGGTAGGACAACAGTGGAGGTAGGACAACAGTGGAGGCAGGACAACAGTGGAGGTAGGACAACAGTGGAGGTAGGACAACAGTGGAGGTAGGACAACACTGGAGGTAGGACAACAGTGTAGGTAGGACAAAAGCAGTGAAGGCAGAGTAACAGTAGAGGCAGGACAACAACAGTGAAGGCGGGACAAAAGTAAAGGCAGGACAATAGTGGAGGTAGGACAAAAGCAGTGGAGGCAGGGTAACAGTGGAGGCAGGACAACAGTGAAGGCAGGGTAATAGTGGAGGTAGGACAACAGTGGAGGTAGGACAAAAGCAGTGGAGGCAGGACAACAACAGTGAAGGCAAGACAACAACAGTGAAGGTAGGACAACAGTGGAGGTAGGACAAAAGCAGTGGAGGCAGGACAACAACAGTGGAAGAACCAGACAACCGTGGAGGCAGGACGACAACAGTAGAAGAACCAGACAACAACCGTGAATGAACAGACAAAAACCGTTAAGGCATGACGACAAGCGTGTAGGCAGTCAATACTAGATTAACTCGGTAGAACATCATCATAGTCGGTAAGACATCATCCTAGATTAACTTAGTCGGTATGATACCATCATAAACTAACTCAATCGGCAGGACATCATCATAAACTAACTCAGTCGGTAGGACATCATCATGGACTAAATTAGTCGGTAGGATATCATCATGGACTAAATTAGTCGGTAGGATATCATCATAGGCTAACTCAGTCGGTAGGACACTAGCATAGGCTAACCCAGTTGGTATGGTACCATCAAGTCGGTAGGACACCATCAAGTCGGTAGGACACCATCAAGTCGGTAGGACACCATCAAGTCGGTAGGACATCAACTAGTCGGTATGATACCATCAAGTCGGTAGGACACCAACAAGTCGGTAGGACACCATCAAGTCGGTATGATACCATCAAGTCGGTAGGATACCATCAAGTCGGTAGGATACCATCAAGTCGGTAGGATACCAACAAGTCGTTAGGACACCATCAAGTCGGTATGATACCATCAAGTCGGTAGGATACCATCAAGTCGGTATGATACCATCAAGTCGGTAGGATACCATCAAGTCGGTATGATACCATCAAGTCGGTAGGACACCATCAAGTCGGTATGATACCATCAGGTCGGTATGATACCATCAGGTCGGTAGGACATCAACTAGTCGGTAGGATACCATCAAGTCGGTAGGACATCAACTAGTCGGTATGATACCATCAAGTCGGTAGGACATCAACTAGTCGGTATGATACCATCAAGTCGGTAGGACACCATCAAGTCGGTATGATACCATCAAGTCGGTAGGACATCAACTAGTCGGTATGATACCATCAAGTCGGTAGGACACCATCAAGTCGGTATGATACCATCAAGTCGGTATGATACCATCAAGTCGGTAGGACACCATCAAGTCGGTAGGACATCAACTAGTCGGTATGATACCATCAGGTCGGTAGGATACCAACAAGTCGTTAGGACACCAACTAGTCGATATGACACACCTCAGGGGAAAAAACAACTATAAATGGGTCATGAAACTGCACACCACAATCATTAAGAACACATTGGTACAGTAAACACAACACGCGACTTTAACAGCCTAGACCTGTTCTACCATCGCTCTACAGTCCTAAGCGATTGGTAAACACTTCCCGGCAACTACTCCACGCGCCTGCAACAACCATCTTATCTATTAGAAAACAATTCTCAGTTGACGCCCTAGGCTCCATCTTTTCTTTCACGTACTGTAACACATCTTATAATTGTTGCGTTGTAATGTTCTTTACATCAAGAGTGTGATTTGTTATGATACATCAAGAGATATATCCAAGAAAAATCACAATAAGCGAAGTCGACATTTTCTGCCCGGGGCACCGATAGCGAAGTCGACATTTTCTGCCTGGGGCACCGTTAGCGAATTCGACATTTCCTGCTTGGGCACCGATAGCGAAGTCGACATTTCCTGGCTGGGGCACCGATAGCGAAGTCGACATTTTCTGCCTGGGGCACCGTTAGCGAATTCGACATTTCTTGCTGGGGCACCGATAGCGAAGTCGACATTTCTGGCTGGGGCACCGATAGCGAAGTCGACATTTCTGCTTGGGCACCGATAGCGAAGTCGACATTTCTTGCTGGGGCACCGATAGCGAAGTCGACATTTCCTGGCTGGGGCACCGATAGCGAAGTCGACATTTCATGCTGGGGCACCGTTAGCGAAGTCGACATTTCATGCTGGGGCACCGTTAGCGAAGTCGACATTTCATGCTGGGGCACCGATAGCGAAGTCGACATTTCATGCTGGGGCACCGTTAGCGAAGTCGACATTTCATGCTGGGGCACCGTTAGCGAAGTCGACATTTCATGCTGGGGCACCGTTAGCGAAGTCGATAACACTCTTCTCTACTAAGCACGAGCTGTCCTAATTCCAGAGTTCGAGACAAACTTTAGCAAAAACATTTGTTCAGTGTTCACACTGTACGCGGCTGGACTACAAGTTTCCTGTATCCTTTACTTGGAGATCTAAATTACAAGTACCTCAGAAGTCGGAGTAAAGCTTACCTGAATGGCGAGGAAGACTGATGAATGATAATGACAACAAACTTTCGCGTAACATTTATAGTCCGTTCAACTTGTCATGCCCACAGATACAAATTTGTATCTTTGTAACCATTTGATTAAATAACTTGAAAACTTGCATGTAAACTACATATGTTCCCGACGCTACAAAATATTTTTTTCCATTCAAACAATCATACCATCTAAAAGTTTCCTTCTTTGTGCTATATATTTAACGCATCCATTGGCATGGTTAGAGAAAACTAATGTTTACAGACATTTAATACATTGACGACAGAATTAGCAACATTTAGAACGAAATCCGTGGTCTTTTGGGGAACAATTGTTGCATTTCCGCGCACCAAATCAACTCGGGCTTGAACATGGTAATTAAATGACGTCATAAGTGCGACACAAACTTTTAGTTAAAGGCGTATACCGAAATTAGTGTAAGTCTACTGGGTCATATTGTTGACTTCTCAAAACAAACATTGATATAACATTTCTAATGAGTTTGAAGTTACAATGCAAAAAGTGTCATTAATACTATACGCGCATTTCCGCAAAGAGGCACATCTCACTCTCTCTCTGGATCGTTCTTTTTCTACCATTTTTATCATTCTTATTGTGATATATAAACAGCCTTTGCCAAGAACGTTTGTTTTACGTCACAATCTTCGGTACAATTTGAAGCTCTTGTGCATGTCCTGTGGCGACGTGTCCGATTTCAACCAGCGTTTGCTGGGTTCGTTCTCTGTCAACCTTTGACTGTCCCCAGCCAAACTGCAAGGCAGCAGGCTGCTAGTTTCTTTTAAGGTAGCGATCCTTAGACAACCTACCCTCTCGGGCTGTTGAACGTCATCTGCCCAGATTGCCGGTCTTTTTGTGGACTACTTGGTTTTCCTTCCGTCAAGTTTTGTGTACGGTTTGCTCCACTAGCTTTTGATTGTCCCCAATCTGACTACAAGGCAGTAGTAGTTCGCTGCGAGCGGAAACGTGCACTGGATTCAAGCCTCTGCTGGGCTTTCCAATTTTTCTGCACCTTTTGTTTGTCCGCTCACCACTACGCCTGCCACGCTCCCTCACCATCAGCACCATGCACGTCTACCCACCGGTGGGCCCACACGTGCATCGTCGGCATGCGTGCTCTCTCTGTCCTCGTGCTTGCCCCAACATTTCCATCAGTTCTCACCGTGCTCAGATTTACCAGTCTCTAGACTGTCCGGACACTGGGCTCAACTCTGGCCCCCACCTCAGGGCTCCGAGTTTCACCCTATGTGGACCCACATGCAACTCATCTCGGGCCCAAGTTTTGCTCCACGCGGGCCCAGGTCTCTTCTCTGGATGCACCCTCATCCCTTTATGGTTATCCGTTCAGCTTTTCCTATCGGCCGGAAGAGACGTGCATTAATAGTCACTCTGATATTCCGCTCGTCTGTGTTGCAGGCGGATCTCATCTAACGTGACTACGTCTGCATCCCTGACAACAAGAACCAATGTCTGTTACCAGGGTCACCAACTTGAGGTGAAGTAGGATCTTGATTAGTGCCAGCTCACTAATCCTGGCGCGGCGTTGTCCCAATGTGCATTTGACCCCAGGCACATATGGGTCATCTGTACCACAATATGCAAGAACCAGAGTAAAGAACTATTTTATTGTAGTGAAACCTCCCTACCACATATGTTAACACACATACATTGTACCGAAGAAGTAGCGATTTGAAGAGAACGTTGCAAAGTAGCTTCGCCATTGCCAATCCCAAGTCTGGACGGGAAAGGGTGATGGCATTATGACATGGCAGCTAACTTTAACTGCAATGAAATTTTTTTTTTTAAACCCAATAATACAACTAAATCTACATTTCTAGTTTATTTCATGACACCATTGCAAGTATCAACATTGGTCCCCATGTATGAGCTCGGATGATACGCCTTTCAATGAGACTTGACATCAAATGTCATATTGGTGAGTTTATTGTAAAACTAAAATTCTGTATCAGACTCGCCAAATATGCCGCTAACATCAAAGGAAACCGTTATATTACAAAATCCAGGTTTCCTATAGCAATTTCTTCCATCAGACATTTGCGTCGGTATAATTCTAAGATTGTGTGCAAAGTTTCGCTACTGTAGAATCAATGGTTTTGCTACAATTTGCACTGGACTGTGGGCATGAGTTGTTGAACAGACTATAGTAACATGTTCCATATTTGGTGCCATGAAAACGGCTACATGCATAGCAGGTGAGCAACATCAATAAAATAATATTTTCTGCCTAGTCTTCCACAAACAATGCAGTTCTCTTCTTGATGTCTCTGTCTAAACCACTTATACGTTTAATGTCAATGAAATGTTACAGTTCTCTTCTTGATGTCTCTGTCTAAACCACTTATACGTTTAATGTCAATGAAATGTTGCAGTTCTCTTCTTCTTCTTTGTGTTCGTTCTTTACGACCAATTTTAATCATTCTTTGTGATATGTTTGATCTTTGCCAAGAACGTGTATATGTTGCACATTGGTTTGGTAGGCCCCTAAACGCATAGACTTGTACACGTTTAGGACATGAGCATCCGATTTCAGCCAGACCTCCTTAGTCTCCTCTTACGACATGCGTGACAGGTAACAGTAGTTCTATTCTTTACAACCCAAATTTGGGCCCCGGTAACCACTCGGGCGCGTTATAGTTCTAAAGACATGATAATGTTTATGAATCAATAGTTATCGATATTAATTTCTTGTAGAATATCTATAGTTTTCCTCTTCCTTGTCAAAGACAATCTAAGAAGTTTTTGCTCACACTTTATTTCAAAAGATGTCATTTTATCTTTAACACTTGTATGTCTGTGACTTGCATCCATTAGTTTTCACATGAACAAATGTATATTCTCATGTCTGTGGCTTGCATCTATTAGTTTTCACATGAACAAATGTATGTTCTCATGTCTGTGGCTTGCATCTATTAGCTTACACATGAACAAATGTATGTTCTCATGTCTGTGGCTTGCATCTATTAGTTTTCACATGAACAAATGTATGGTTGCAGAAGTCTTACGTTTGCCACGGTCTTATGTTATTGTATAGAATTGACATACTAATATATTTACCGTCTGTATTGAAATGACTAGTCTCCTACTTGTGGGACGGATTAGTGTAACGCATAATAAGCGTTTGTCTGTCGACAAAGGAGGGATGTGGGTTCAATCCCACACTCAACGTCCCCACACGTGAGGAAAGGAATTGACCATCCTACCTCCTACACACTAGGGGTAGAAATGTGGAGTGAAGGAACTTCATACCCTATGGTCGGAAAAGACTACGGGAGCATTTAATTTTCATAGTTTCCTGACTTGTTTTTGGTAAACTCCTAATGCAGATTGGTATTTATAAACTGGATACAATCTACTTATGTATCCGTTGTTGTTATACTTGTTTACATCGACCAACAATCTACTTATGTATCCGTTGTTGTTATACTTGTTAACGACCGACCAACAATCTACTTATGTATCTGTTGTTGTTATACTTGTTTACATCGACCAACAATCTACTTATGTATCCGTTGTTGTTATACTTGTTTACGACCGACCAACACACATGTCAAATAAGTGGTACTTAATGGTTGCCAGGCGTGACACGTATACGGCTGCCAGGCGTGACACGTGAACAAGATATTTTTTTTTTAAATTGGAAAGGCGAAGGATTGACTTCACTGTACCTGGTGTCTCTGTATGGCTCGGTCCCTCTCCACCTGGTGTCTCTGTATGGCTCGGTCCCTCTCCACAGGAATGACCGCCTCCTTGCGAATAGTATTTCACAAATCTTGAACTTCGTAGTACCATCAACAATTCTAGAAAACTCTAGAAAAATGCACTCGTGAATATATTACGGCAATGTACCGCAGTTTTCCCATATGTCTAGTCCATCTTCTCACAAATGACATATCAAATGTCAAGAGCACTACACGAAGCACGAACTTCATAGCTTCAATAACATTCCAAGGACCTACAGAAAAGTTCACTCACGAGCCGAGTGATGTTGTCCGGATTCGAATCCACAACCATCAGAACACAATGTACAAGCTTTGACAACTTCGCCACATATACACTCTTTACTACTTCTGACTCTTTACTACTTCTGACTCTTTACTCACTGTCAAACAGACTGCTAAATTCACTCTTCATCGGTTACTTGTGTTCACAATATCTTCTATTCGCCTTCAAAGATTGATAATGATCTTGGTATGTATGTATTACCTTCTACTATCTTCTGTTAGTTTGTCTTGGTATGTATGTATTACCTTCTTCTATCTTCTGTCAGTTTGTCTTGGTATGTATGTATAACCTTCTTCTATCTTCTGTCAGTTTGTCTTGGTATGTATGTATAACCTTCTTCTATCTTCTGTCAGTTTGTCTTGGTATGTATGTATAACCTTCTTCTATCTTCTGTCAGTTTGTCTTGGTATGTATGTATAACCTTCTTCTATCTTCTGTCAGTTTGTCTTGGTATGTATGTATAACCTTCTTCTATCTTCTGTCAGTTTGTCTTGGTATGTATGTATAACCTTCTACTATCTTCTGTCAGTTTGTCTTGGTATGTATGTATAACCTTCTTCTATCTTCTGTCAGTTTGTCTTGGTATGTATGTATAACCTTCTTCTATCTTCTGTCAGTTTGTCTTGGTATGTATGTATAACCTTCTACTATCTTCTGTCAGTTTGTCTTGGTATGTATGTATAACCTTCTTCTATCTTCTGTCAGTTTGTCTTGGTATGTATGTATAACCTTCTTCTATCTTCTGTCAGTTTGTCTTGGTATGTATGTATAACCTTCTACTATCTTCTGTCAGTTTGTCTTGGTATGTATGTATAACCTTCTTCTATCTTCTGTCAGTTTGTCTTGGTATGTATCTATTACCTTCTTCTATCTTCTGTCAGTTTGTCTTGGTATGTATGTATAACCTTCTTCTATCTTCTGTCAGTTTGTCTTGGTATGTATGTATAACCTTCTTCTATCTTCTGTCAGTTTGTCTTGGTATGTATGTATAACCTTCTACTATCTTCTGTCAGTTTGTCTTGGTATGTATGTATAACCTTCTTCTATCTTCTGTCAGTTTGTCTTGGTATGTATCTATTACCTTCTTCTATCTTCTGTCAGTTTGTCTTGGTATGTATGTATAACCTTCTTCTATCTTCTGTCAGTTTGGTTAATACTTAGAATGACAAGAAATGGAAAATTACAGGGCATCGCCATCCATCGCAGTAAACGAGTCATCAATGTTCTAGACACCACTTATACGTTCAGTTGTTTGCCATTGCTTTCTGAAAGTTGAGGTCTATTTTTACAGTTCGTTACTACAGGAACAATTTTCTTCCAAACTGCCCGCCGCGGAGTTTGAGCCAGGTACACTTAGCCTGTGATCGAGATCACTACAACTTAAACTACAGATGTTCTCACACTTAGAATACCTACACTAAAAAACCATGATTTAAAAAGCATATTATTTTTAGAATATCAATGTTAGTAACATCTGATCTAACAGAACATATTACAAGTTTCTTATGTGAAAACACAAAATCACTATTTCATATATCAATATAAGCAGATTTATATGCTCTATTTGATGCATTCATCTGTTGTTTTTGACAACGAATAGTACAAAATTGTATTGAAGGAACCTTGTGAGTAAGTTTGTTTCTATTTCATGTTTTAACATCTGAGGTGGCTTGTAGGAAAATTGGTACTGTCAGAATGGTTTGTACAATGGCTTGTCATATTTTATAGTTAACTGTAATTATATTGATACTACCAAGGGATGAATGCGGAAGTTTGGCTTGGGATTAGCTACCCAAACCTGTAATAACACTCAGCTTAAAAAATCAACCCAACCAGGGCTATGAGCGCTTGCAAGGACTTGGTTTGAGGAACTATGCCTGCTTGCGGGCGAAAGGTTTCAGTAAAGTAAGAAGAAGACTATTTAATAAGAAACACAACAACACTTATTTTCAAACAGAAATGTACATATACATGCTGCAGTCAATGATGGACATTTGTTCAAACAGAAATGTACATATACATGCTGCAGTCAAAATGAGATGACTACATGCTGCAGTCAATGATGGACATTTGTTCAAACAGAAATGTACATATACATGCTGCAGTCAATGATGGACATTTGTTCAAACAGAAATGTACATATACATGCTGCAAGTGACATGATGGAGACATGTGTTCAAACAGAAATGTACATATACATGCTGCAGTCAATGATGGAGACATGTGTTCAAACAGAAATGTACATATACATGCTGCAGTCAATGGTGGACACGGTATGTTTATAAAATAATAAGCATTTCAGCTCCCCCAGGAGCACATGTTTTAATTAACAAACACCATTTATTGATGTCATGTGCTACTATCCTCACCAAGTCTTTACAATCATCTTAATATAATTGAGCTTATTTCTTCTCTGTGTTTTTGGTTCTAAAATCCGCCTTGCTTTACTAGTAGATAATTTTCTTAATTAAACTCCTTCTATTCAGCGAGAAGGTTGAATTGTGTGTTGTTTGTGGTGTGAAGTTACAGTGGATGCTTTTCTCTCCAAAACTACTTGGCTGTTTCCTACTGGTGTCGGACTATTTTCCAGGGATTCCTGATCTCAATGTAGGGGAGATCGTGTTCCTAGTTCTATTGCAGACTGACGATAAAATATAGGTCATTGTTCAAGTTGAGAGCGCAATAGAGCTCTTGGTAGTTGAGAATCTCAATAAACTTAGGCTGTAAAACCGCTGCCCAAACAAAATTAGTTTTAAAAAGT
The DNA here is from genome assembly GCA_020796225.1 of Arion vulgaris. Classification (NCBI taxonomy): domain Eukaryota; kingdom Metazoa; phylum Mollusca; class Gastropoda; order Stylommatophora; family Arionidae; genus Arion; species Arion vulgaris. The sequence continues at coordinate 28,357,475 of CM036758.1, read as the reverse complement.
AATATAAAATGTATACAGCTTTTTCATCATACTCAAAATTACACTGGAGATCCTCGCCGGTGCTATAAACTTGGTGCACTACTGATGAGATCTTTTTGTATAAGAAAGAGATTGGAGTAAACATGGTTATTCTACAAAGTACACAAATAATTGTGCAATCAATCAATCAATCAATCAATCAATCAATACAAAGGAACAGTTCTATTTAAGTTCCCGTTCTCCTGATGTTCGTTCGGTTCTTCATCTTATATTCGTTCTGGGGTTTATTGTAGGCATAGCTAGAACAATGATAGAAGAAAACTAGTCACGACAGAGATGAATGTCTACGGAGGAATGCTGGGGTAACAAAAGAGACCAGTTGAGAAATGAAGACATCAGGAAAAAGGTGGGTACAACATCAGTGCTGAACTTCATCAAGAAATAACAAATTAAATGGTTCAGCCACATAAGCAGATTACCAACAGACAGTGACCTCAAAGAGCAATGTTATCGATACAGTGGATACAAAGCAAGAGAATGTGCGTGGTAAAAGCAAAAGAGTATCAGTTAGATACAGGGTAAAAAACAGAAAGATACAGTGGAGACAAAGCAAAGAGTAATGTTACTCCGATACAGTGGATACAAAGCAAAAGAGTAATGTTACTCCGATACAGTGGATACAAAGCAAAAGAGTAATGTTACTCCGATACAGTGGATACAAAGCAAAAGGTTGGTCACGCAAAAGGTGGACCTCAGAGATAACAGAGGTGACGAAAGACACTGTTTATGAAGAGCACACAAAAGCCCGTGCTAGAAATCTCTTCTTACCCTGAAGCTGTGAGGCAAATCAAGACTGGAGAAGAGAAAGAAAGACAAGGTGCATAGAGAGGGTCGCTCCATGTGTCTTCTTTTTCGAACTGACACTGAAAGGCAAAACACGATTATAGAATATATTAATTAATAGCTAGAATAAAGAATGTGAACACGAAATATTTAACAATAATTTGAGTAAACCAACTCACACAAATTATGCTACCCACGCCTTTCCCTTGTCTGATGTTACTCCAAGTTGCGATCACAGTCTGGTAGGTCACACGAACGTTTAACATTCATTTACCCCACACACGACTTCATCTCACGTCATAGGCAACTCTAAGCAAGATGTACATACATTCTGAAACGTTTGTCTCATTGGTTGCTATGATCAAGACACTTCTACAGATAAAAAAAACTGCGTCCTCTATGTCAGTGTGTGCAAGTACAGCGTGCGCACAGAGCGCTTTCTGTATTTGGTTTGAAAACATGGCAACGTACATTATACGATACAACGAACGTATTACTGCTATACTAAAGTGTCCTGAATCACGGCTTAATAACCTTCTTCTGCAATCAACTTCTGATATGCGACTACTCTGGTATGTGTCATAAACAAAGTGGTGCCCTTGAGGTCTTTACAGGCACCCTATAGTTTGTTCTGAAGGGTTGTTTCTGTGGGCCAGATTTCCATTCTCATACTGCTACCCATCACTACAAGGTAGTGGACCACATGGAGAGATTAAATGTTACCAATGAGAACTTATTGATATGATGTTATGAAAAGTAAACAACAACAATTATTGATGATGTTTTGGTTACCACCGTCTTGTCTCCATTTCTCCCTCATGTGAGTGATATATATATACTCATGTTTGTGACAGTGGCGTAGCCTGATAATACGAGATAAATGAGTCCCTCCTATGAATATGTGGTCCTCATATTTTATCCCTTTGAATTGAAAAGCCAACTATATTCAATTACGCACCGATAGTTATTCAACTGGGGAAACATATTATTTTAATAGTACATATTTTCACTTATATGTTTCACTTGAAGATCAGATCCATTCTTCTTTCCTTCTGCAGAAACTTCTCTATGACAGCATCATCCAAAATGTCACAGCATCATTATTCCTAACCTTACAGAAACTTCTCTTGACAGCATCGTAAAATGTATACTTCATTCTAACCTCTTACAGAAACTCTCTTCTAACTGCATTTCTGTAAATAAATGTATACTTAATTCTAACCTTACAGAAACTTCTCTATGACAGCATCGTAAAATGTATACTTAATTCTAACCTTGCAGAAACTTCTCTATGACAGCATCGTAAAATGTATACTTCATTCTAACCTTACAGAAACTTCTCTGTGACAGCATCGTAAAATGTATACTTAATTCTAACCTTCAGAAACTTCTATATGACAGCATCGTAAAATGTATACTTCATTCTAACCTTAAAGAAACTTCTCTATGACAGCATCGTAAAATGTATACTTCATTCTAACCTTAGAAACTTCTCTGTGACAGCATCGTAAAATGTATACCTTCAACCTAACTTCATGAAATCTTCTCTTCTGACAAAGCATCGTAAAATGTATTCTTCATTCTAACCTTAAAGAAACTTCTATATGACAGCATCGTAAAATGTATACTTCATTCTAACCTTAAAGAAACTTCTCTATGACAGCATCGTAAAATGTATACTTCATTCTAACCTTAAAGAAACTTCTCTGTGACAGCATCGTAAAATGTATACTTAATTCTAACCTTACAGAAACTTCTCTGTGAAAGCATCGTAAAATGTATACTTAATTCTAACCTTGCAGAAACTTCTCTATGACAGCATCGTAAAATGTATTCTTCATTCTAACCTTGCAGAAACTTCTCTGTGACGGCATCGTAAAATGTATTCTTCATTCTAACCTTGCAGAAACTTCTCTGTGACAGCATCGTAAAATGTATACTTAATTCTAACCTTGCAGAAACTTCTCTATGACAGCATCGTAAAATGTATACTTCATTCTAACCTTACAGAAACTTCTCTGTGACAGCATCGTAAAATGTATTCTTCAATCTAACCTTACAGAAACTTCTCTGTGACAGCATCGTAAAATGTATACTTCATTCTAACCTTAAAGAAACTTCTCTATGACAGCATCGTAAAATGTATACTTCATTCTAACCTTCAGAAACTTCTCTGTGACAGCATCGTAAAATGTATTCTTCATTCTAACCTTAAAGAAACTTCTCTGTGACAGCATCGTAAAATGTATACTTCATTCTAACCTTAAAGAAACTTCTCTATGACAGCATCGTAAAATGTATACTTCAATCTAACCTTACTCAAAAGTTCCTATTCATTAGACAAAAATCTCGCACGTGTGTTGTCGGTGCCGTCATAGGGAACAAAGAATAGTAACACTGCGACGCACAAAGCATGCCGTAAGAGGCGACTGAACTAGGGAACTAGGGAAGCTACCGTAGTAAATAAAAAGCGTCGCAGAAATTGGATGTGCTGGCCTCGCACACCTAGCACGCATGGAGAATACGTGCCTGGTTTGTGACACGTGATGGTTGAGAAAAGTATGCACACAAGAAGAGGAGCTGTATACCTTTTTAATACTCTTTTAGTAAGTGTTGCGATTAGAGGAGATTAACGTGACACGGTTACAATTGTAGGATGTAAGTGTTCGATTAGAGCAATTAACATGACACGGTTACAATTGTAGAAAATAAGAACTTCTCTTGTAGACAATGATGGCCTACAATTGTTTCAAAGATGATACGCTAGGTAAGTCATAGATTTACCCACATTTTTGGAATGATAGCAACAGTAACATAGACGCGACAGACATTCATTTCTGGAAGACATGCATATTGTGTGTCAGAACTCACTTTCGACATAGGCGAGACTGAGGGTTGGGAAGTTCTAAAAGAAGGGAACGTGATAGATCATTTTTTCGACATTTTCTATTCTAGAATCTTATGAAATGTTCTTTTGTGAGAATTTTGGTAGTCGAGTAATTAGAGAGCTGATGTATTTCTTCTTCTTCTTTGCGTTCGTTCTTTACAACCAATTTTAATCACTCTTTGTGATATGTTTGATCTTTGCCAAGAACGTGTATACGTTGCACATTGGTTTGGTAGGCCCCTAAACGCATAGACTTCTACACGTTTAGGACATGTGCATCCGATTTCAGCAAAGCTGATGTATTTGAATGGATAGAGTACTGATGTATTTGAATTAATAGAGTGCCGGTGTAGTCAGGTAGTCAGAGTGCCGGTGTAGTCAGGTGGTTTTAGGGCTGGGATAAATCGGTTACAGTGCTACTGTAGCGGAGTGGTTAGCGTTTTGGAATATGAAATAATTTGAGACTGAAGTAGAGTGGTTAATGTGCTGGTGTAGTAGAGTGGCAAAGAGAAGAAGAGGAAGACCACGGAGAAGATGGATTCATGATGTAATTGATGGTTTGAACATGACGGCTGCAGAGGCAGGACATCTGACCTATGAGATTAGAGAATTTTCGGAGGACTGTTGGGTGGCAAAATTCTGTTCAGGACTGTCTATTTGATGATGATGAGTAGACTGGTTAGCGTGCTGATGGTGTAGAGTGGTTAATGTGCTGATGTTGTAGAGTGGTTAATGTGCTGATGTGTAGAGTGATTAATGTGCTGATGTAGTAGAGTGGTTAAGTGCTGATGTGTAGAGTGGTTAGAGTGCTGATGTATAGAGTTGCGGCTGATGTAGTAGAGGTTAGCGTGCTGATGTAGTAAGTAGTTACGTGCTGATGTAGTAGAGTGGTTAGCGTGTTGATGTAGTAGAGTGGTTAGCGTGCTGATGTACTAAGTATAGGGATTAGCAAAAGTGTTGCGGCTGATGGTAGTTAGAAATCATCAATCAAGATGCAGCAAAAGCGTCGCCGATGCAGTCAAATCATCACATCACAGATGCAGTCAAACATCACGTCGCAGATGCAGTCAAACATCACTCGCAGATGCAGTCAAATCATCACATCACAGATGCAGTCAAAACATCTCGTCGCAGATGCAGTCAAATCATCACATCGCAGATGCAGTCAAATCATCACATCGCAGATGCAGTCAAATAATCACATCACAGATGCAGTCGAGTAATTAAGAAACTGACACAGTCAGTGCACAGTCAAGTAGTTAAAGAGCTTGCTTTGCAATCGAAAGAGAACGCGCTCGCTTCATTGCTCATGCACGGTTCAGTTCTTATTGATCAGTTAGCCTCGTCCATGGATGCCATGTGTTCTGGATCTAGGAAACATCTGTTACCATATCTTATCTTATCTTATCTTAACCACATTTGTCATGGGGAGAGTTAGTTTTCTATCTTGTGCCAGGTGTGTTGCGCTTGACGTTGTCAGTCCATGCTTTCGCAGGGACTCTGAGATGTTATCTATCCATCGTGCTCTTGGCCTGCCTCGTGCTCTGCGCCCTGAGCGTCGACTATTGTAGGCACGTGATGGTAGTATATGTGGTTCCATTCTCATTAGATGGCCGAACCACTTGATTCTTTGCTTCTCGATGTACTGTATGCATGGTATAGTACCAACGATGCTTCTGATATTCTCGTTTCTCACTCTATCTCGCCTTGTAACGTTGACAGCTTTTCGTAGACATCTCATTTCACATGTTGTAATCTATCTTTCTAGTGTCTTAGTCAGGGGTCATGTTTGGCACTGATAGCAGAGAGTTGGGTTACCATTTCATTCTGTTGAATGATCAAGAAAGTATCAGATCGATGAGTCAATGACCTAGAAGAAACGGTCACCCCATTCTCTTAATGAGGTGTTTCAAGGAAAAGTCGGATAAGGATATAGGTCACGGAGGTCATCTTACTCTTTTAATGAAGTGTTTCAAGGAAAAATGAGATGTATAAATCTAGGATCTAAGACACAATTGTCAATTGTACACCTGAAACTTGAAGTGTCTGGCCAATGATTTGTGTTTATGCCAACTTACTTGCAGATTTTCTACAGTGATTCTAAAACTGCGTGTCACAAAGGGGTTCATTATATATATATGTATCAGTAGCGGCTCGTGATCAGTTTTGTTGGTGGGGCCAGACAGATATTTTCTGAAAAATCGTGGTTTCGGTTAGGATATATTTTAATGTATAAAATAATAAACACACGTTACACCTTATTTTTGGTGGGGCCCGGCCCCATTTGCCTTTAATGACGAGCCGCCACTGATAAGTATTATGTATATATATTGAAGATTTAACTGAAGGTATAACTCTACATAAGTTTATATCATAAATTGCTTTATCATATCCTCAATGGAATAGTACACCTTATTGGTTGAACTGTTATTCTGTTGCTGACGTCTCAGTTTAAACACAGTAGGGACCACAGGAACAACAAAATATAGTGACGTGATTGCGCCTGAGTCAGGGAACTAGAACTGTCCAAGACCCTACCCCACCGTCACATGGAGGCCGTGGAAACAGACTACGGCTCTGTAGTCTGAAAAAAAATGGGTGGAGATTCAGGGAGAGCTACCACGCGGTAAAGTAGTAGTGTGCACACAATCACGAATGGTATGATATCTGTTCGCAATACAAACCAACAGAATCCCAGAGTGGATGCGTACAGGTGTCTCTTGGTTGACGTCCAGAGACAGATAACAAGTGCATATGCAGTACAGACGACGGAGAAGCAGCGTATAGAAATGATACAACGAATCGTCTGAACGGGTTACACATATAGTCCTAGGCAAACACATTTGTCACATTATATGTCTCTGTTCTTGACAAGACTACAAGGCCAATGCAAACTGTCCGTCCCGTGTCGACGCTAGCGAATACTACAGTAAGTCGTGTAATGGAAAAGAAACCCAGGGAAGTGTATGCCGACTATTGTTGCCGAAGCTAGGGAGTTTGTGCAATACTTTCGGCAGGTGGTGTGCCATTTCTACAGAGAGAAACAGAGCTATGTGTGGAAACCGGTCCAATGAAATTAATATTTGTCTTCAAATTGTTTTTAGTTACACGACGAAGGGAATATACATATTGACAGAATATCATTGAAATCTTTCTTCTTTCTTCTTCTGCTTCTTTCCACTTCTTTTTCTACTAATCTTTCTACTACTTTTACAGGATCCAGCCACGTTTGACTTTGTCCTTACATATTGCCAGGAATTTATGCAGAATATAAAAGTGAACAGTCTGGACTGTCTGTGGAATATCTAGTGCATGTCATATTAGCTTACATATACAGTGAATAGTCTCGACTGTTCTGACAGGATATCTATTGCGGATTTATGCGTATACATATGACAGTAACAGTCTCTACTGGTCAGGAATATCTAGTCAGGTATTATGGCGGAATACATATGACAGGAATAGTCTCTGACTGTCTGTGAATACTTCTATCATGTCGTATTTATGCTGTACATACTACAGTGAACAGTTGACTGTCTGTGAAAACTTGTCATGTCGTATTTATGCTGTACATAACAGTGAACAGTCTCGACTGTCTGTGAATACTCTAGTCATGTCGTATTTATGCTGTACATAACAGTGAACAGTCTCGACTGTCTGTGAATACTCTAGTCATGTTGTATTTATGCGTAATAACAGTGAACAGTCTCACTGTCTGTGAATACTCTTATCATAGTCTATTTTGCGTCTATAACGTGAATAGTCTCGACTGTCTGTGAATACTCTAGTCATGTCGTATTTATGCTGTACATAACAGTGAACAGTCTCGACTGTCTGTGAATACTCTAGTCATGTCGTATTTATGCTGTACATAACAGTGAACAGTCTCGACTGTCTGTGAATACTCTAGTCATGTTGTATTTATGCTGTACATAACAGTGAACAGTCTCGACTGTCTGTGAATACTCTAGTCATGTCGTATTTATGCTGTACATAACAGTGAACAGTCTCGACTGTCTGTGAATACTCTAGTCATGTCGTATTTATGCTGTACATAACAGTGAACAGTCTCGACTGTCTGTGAATACTCTAGTCATGTCGTATTTATGCTGTACATAACAGTGAATAGTCTCGACTGTCTGTGAATACTCTAGTCATGTCGTATTTATGCTGTACTTAACAGTGAACAGTCTCGACTGTCTGTGAATACTCTAGTCATGTCGTATTTATGCTTTACATAACAGTGAACAGTCTCGACTGTCTGTGAATACTCTAGCCATGTCGTATTTATGCTGTACATAACAGTGAACAGTCTCGACTGTCTGTGAATACTCTAGTCATGTCGTATTTATGCTGTACATAACAGTGAACAGTCTCGACTGTCTGTGAATACTCTAGTCATGTCGTATTTATGCTGTACATAACAGTGAACAGTCTCGACTGTCTGTGAATACTCTAGCCATGTCGTATTTATGCTGTACATAACAGTGAACAGTCTCGACTGTCTGTGAATACTCTAGCCATGTCGTATTTATGCTGTACATAACAGTGAACAGTCTCGACTGTCTGTGAATACTCTAGTCATGTCGTATTTATGCTGTACATAACAGTGAACAGTCTCGACTGTCTGTGAATACTCTAGTCATGTCGTATTTATGCTGTACATAACAGTGAACAGTCTCGACTGTCTGTGAATACTCTAGTCATGTTGTATTTATGCTGTACATAACAGTGAACAGTCTCGACTGTCTGTGAATACTCTAGTCATGTCGTAGTTATGCTGTACATAACAGTGAACAGTCTCGACTGTCTGTGAATACTCTAGTCATGTCGTATTTATGCTGTACATAACAGTGAATAGTCTCGACTGTCTGTGAATACTCTAGTCATGTCGTATTTATGCTGTACATAACAGTGAATAGTCTCGACTGTCTGTGAATACTCTAGTCATGTCGTATTTATGCTTTACATAACAGTGAATAGTCTCGACTGTCTGTGAATACTCTAGTCATGTCGTATTTATGCTGTACATAACAGTGAACAGTCTCGACTGTCTGTGAATACTCTAGTCATGTCGTATTTATGCTGTACATAACAGTGAACAGTCTCGACTGTCTGTGAATACTCTAGTCATGTTGTATTTATGCTGTACATAACAGTGAACAGTCTCGACTGTCTGTGAATACTCTAGTCATGTCGTAGTTATGCTGTACATAACAGTGAACAGTCTCGACTGTCTGTGAATACTCTAGTCATGTCGTATTTATGCTGTACATAACAGTGAATAGTCTCGACTGTCTGTGAATACTCTAGTCATGTCGTATTTATGCTGTACATAACAGTGAATAGTCTCGACTGTCTGTGAATACTCTAGTCATGTCGTATTTATGCTTTACATAACAGTGAACAGTCTCGACTGTCTGTGAATACTCTAGCCATGTCGTATTTATGCTGTACATAACAGTGAACAGTCTCGACTGTCTGTGAATACTCTAGTCATGTCATATTTATGCTGTGCATAACAGTGAACAGTCTCGACTGTCTGTGAATACTCTAGTCATGTCGTATTTATGCTGTACATAACAGTGAATAGTCTCGACTGTCTGTGAATACTCTAGTCATGTCGTATTTATGCTTTACATAACAGTGAACAGTCTCGACTGTCTGTGAATACTCTAGCCATGTCGTATTTATGCTGTACATAACAGTGAACAGTCTCGACTGTCTGTGAATACTCTAGTCATGTCGTATTTATGCTGTACATAACAGTGAACAGTCTCGACTGTCTGTGAATACTCTAGTCATGTCGTATTTATGCTGTACATAACAGTGAATAGTCTCGACTGTCTGTGAATACTCTAGTCATGTCGTATTTATGCTGTACATAACAGTGAATAGTCTCGACTGTCTGTGAATACTCTAGTCATGTCGTATTTATGCTTTACATAACAGTGAACAGTCTCGACTGTCTGTGAATACTCTAGCCATGTCGTATTTATGCTGTACATAACAGTGAACAGTCTCGACTGTCTGTGAATACTCTAGTCATGTCGTATTTATGCTGTACATAACAGTGAACAGTCTCGACTGTCTGTGAATACTCTAGTCATGTCGTATTTATGCTGTACATAACAGTGAATAGTCTCGACTGTCTGTGAATACTCTAGTCATGTCGTATTTATGCTTTACATAACAGTGAACAGTCTCGACTGTCTGTGAATACTCTAGCCATGTCGTATTTATGCTGTACATAACAGTGAACAGTCTCGACTGTCTGTGAATACTCTAGTCATGTCGTATTTATGCTGTACATAACAGTGAACAGTCTCGACTGTCTGTGAATACTCTAGTCATGTCGTATTTATGCTGTACATAACAGTGAACAGTCTCGACTGTCTGTGAATACTCTAGTCATGTCGTATTTATGCTGTACATAACAGTGAACAGTCTCGACTGTCTGTGAATACTCTAGTCATGTCGTATTTATGCTGTACATAACAGTGAACAGTCTCGACTGTCTGTGAATACTCTAGTCATGTCGTATTTATGCTGTACATAACAGTGAACAGTCTCGACTGTCTGTGAATACTCTAGTCATGTCGTATTTATGCTGTACATAACAGTGAACAGTCTCGACTGTCTGTGAATACTCTAGTCATGTCGTATTTATGCTGTACATAACAGTGAATAGTCTCGACTGTCTGTGAATACTCTAGTCATGTCGTATTTATGCTGTACATAACAGTGAATAGTCTCGACTGTCTGTGAATACTCTAGTCATGTCGTATTTATGCTTTACATAACAGTGAACAGTCTCGACTGTCTGTGAATACTCTAGCCATGTCGTATTTATGCTGTACATAACAGTGAACAGTCTCGACTGTCTGTGAATACTCTAGTCATGTCGTATTTATGCTGTACATAACAGTGAACAGTCTCGACTGTCTGTGAATACTCTAGTCATGTCGTATTTATGCTGTACATAACAGTGAATAGTCTCGACTGTCTGTGAATACTCTAGTCATGTCGTATTTATGCTTTACATAACAGTGAACAGTCTCGACTGTCTGTGAATACTCTAGCCATGTCGTATTTATGCTGTACATAACAGTGAACAGTCTCGACTGTCTGTGAATACTCTAGTCATGTCGTATTTATGCTGTACATAACAGTGAACAGTCTCGACTGTCTGTGAATACTCTAGTCATGTCGTATTTATGCTGTACATAACAGTGAACAGTCTCGACTGTCTGTGAATACTCTAGTCATGTCGTATTTATGCTGTACATAACAGTGAACAGTCTCGACTGTCTGTGAATACTCTAGTCATGTCGTATTTATGCTGTACATAACAGTGAACAGTCTCGACTGTCTGTGAATACTCTAGTCACAACAGAATTATACCATAGCGCTAAGGAACGACGTGTAACTCTCTTTTCTGTTAAAGGATACATCATTTAATGCATTAGTCCCAATCTCTACATTCTCTTCCAAGAGTAATGATAACGTTGAGATAGTTTGTCATGCTACCATCTGTTGGGATCCATTCTTCCCCTTTTGGTAGGGTCGTAACCGTAGTCACCTGGCCAATTGTTCTCTCAGCTTGGACCATCCAAGACATGCCACGCTTGATTCTCGTGCCCTTAACATCATTAGTGTTCTTGTGTAGTGGGTGTATTTTATCCGCAGTAACCCGCATATATGCCTTGGTTTGGGCGATTGCATGACGGGAGCGTAGTGACAGAAGGCCAAGCATATATCTCATCTTCACAATGGGGTATCTCTAGTGCAGCCCAGTGTAGAGATTGGGGCAACATGAAGGCTGATCTCACAGTTAAGCAGCTGATAGAAGATAATGCAAGGGATGATGATGTTGTTGTATATACCGATGGGTCGGTTCAACGTGGTGAGAAGTCCGGCTGGGGTTTCTTGGCTAATGCGCATGGTAGGGTTGTTGCAGAGCGAAGTGTGGCATACGGGACAACTACTTCTAGTATGAGGATGGAGGTTGAGGCCGTTACTGCTGCCCTCCATTGTATCTCTGGGACTTTATTTACTGGGGCAGTTGTTGTATCTGACTCTCAGTCGATGCTTCACAAGATCCAGAAGGGCAGGTTTCGGTATGAGTGGATATCGTCTATAGAAGTTTCTAACTTCCAGCGGCTTACGTGGATATACTGTCCTGGGCATGCGGGTGTTTACGGTAATGAGAGAGTGGCAGGCTTGCATCAACAGCATCGATTATTGGGGAGTTGAAGATGGATAAGGGGATATTCTTCGGTCTCTTCACGACTGTCTGTTGGATGAGGACACTAAAATCAATGTTGAATCGATCAAGCGATTTAGGCAGTTTGGGGTTACCCGTTGTTTAAGTCGAACTGGATGCGTGAGAGGCAGAGTGAGAGGTGTGTTTAATCAGCGAGCCACAGGAACCATCAGTATGCATACTTTTAGATATCTCTTGGGGTAGATTGAGCACCTATGGGTCTGCCCGGAGTGCAATGACGTCAGTTTAGTAACCAATAACCAATGTATCAGCCCTGTGTCCATTCCCAGCCATCATATTGTCTGCTGGCTATATCTAGTTCTTCTAAAATTTATGCATGTGTCCAAATGCTCAAAGAACGAGGATCATCATGTTAGTGCGTGCGCCCTGGACAGGAAATAAAATCTAAAAAAAAGACAAGAAACTGTTGTACATAGGTCATTCCTCCTCTATGACGCCTTATCCTACAGCCATTCGTGATTGCTAAAATATGCTGACGTGGCTGTAACATTCAATTGTATAGTTAAGTGAAACATTTAAGCATATTTCTGAAACTAATATTTAGAACCCTTGATAATTAAAAGACTGTGTCTTGTGTGAAAGAGAATGAAAGAGGCCGTTTTATATGCAGATTTCCTTATCTGCAAGGTCAATGTTTTAAGTTATCTGAGTTATTTTGTTAAGGAGAGAGAGAGCTAAGACTGTACGATAATTGTTGGAATCATGCCAGAATATATACCAGACAAGAGATATGTCAAATAGAGTATGAGACGAGTGAGCATGTGTTGCTTGTTCTTATAACAAGCGATGAGGAAAGGAACTGGGTGATAAGCAAATCAACACAAGCTCCATGGTGTCTGTCCTTCATGCAAGGAATCATGTAACAATTATAACAAGAATTGAACACAGAGTTTCTAAGAAGCTCAAGGAAAACAAAGAAGATAATTAATCTGGTAACTAAATAAACAGTAAACAAGTATTGGAGCACTGGGAAAAACAAACACAAATGACAAACACTGAAATTGATCCACATACCATATTTCTCTCGGCACCCATCGTCTAGCCAAGAATACCAGCGTTTCTAATACCACGACTAGCCAGCTATTTAAACTATAATAATATTTCAATTCAAATAACAATTAACAATTATAAATAAGAGAGGACCACATACTTAAAGAGACAAATGTATGTGCACTGTTTTGTATTTCTCGAGTACGTTTACACGTTACATAGGGATAGCAAAACAATTTCTTCATACCACTCTATCTTAGGCAGCTAGTTCAATCTTATCTTTTTAAAAATGAGTCCGGTATTTGTCTCCTTTCTCTATAAAGTTTCTTTCCTGGTTTCTCTTCTTTCTCTATAAAGTTTCTTTCCTGGTTTCTCTTCTTTCTCTATAAAGTGTCTTTCCTGGTTTCTCTTCTTTCTCTATAAAGTTTCTTTCCTGGTTTCTCTTCTTTCTCTATAAAGTTTCTTTCCTGGTTTCTCTAGGGCGATCTTTTTTGTTAACTTTCTGCTACCCACATCAATGTCTAATTTGTGAATCTTTGATTATTTTTCTGCTACCCACATCAATGCCTAATTTGTGAATCTTTGATTATTTTTCTGCTACCCACATCAATGCCTAATTTGTGAATCTTTGATTATTTTTCTGCTACCCACATCAATGCCTAATTTGTGAATCTTGATTATTTCTGCTACCCACATCAATGCCTAATTTGTGAATCTTTGATTATTTTTCTGCTACCACATCAATGCCTAATTTGTGAATCTTTGATTTTTTCTGCTACCACATCAATGCCTAATTTGTGAATCTTTATTATTTTCTGCTACCCACATCAATGCCTAATTTGTGAATCTTTGATTATTTTTCTGCTACCCACATCAATGCCTAATTTGTGAATCTTTGATTATTTTTCTGCTACCCACATCAATGCCTAATTTGTGAATCTTTGATTATTTTTCTGCTACCCACATCTAATTTGACCTGAATTTTCTGTGAATTTTATCTTTGATTATTTTCTTCCTCTAAGACTTTTTATTTTTCTGCCCCCAAATCTTGATTATTTTTCCACTCATGCCAATTTAACAATTTTTTGTCCACTCAATGCCAATGAATCTTGATTATTTTTTGCAAATCAAGTTTTGAACTTGATTTTTTTCTGTAACCCAATGCTAATTTGTAATCTTTAACTACATACGCCAAATTCCACCATGTCTATTCCGATTTAAAATTCACCATTCTTCACCATTTTATGTTCATTTCTTTCACAGACTTCCATTTTTAAATACTTTCAAATTGCTTTCTGCATCGTTAGTTATTTTTCAACTCTGCTGACATATGTTAAAACAAATTTGACTTTGTCAGCTTGCGCCATAAAATGTTAAAATTTTCTTTTGCAAATCAAGTTTTAATTATTTTTTTTACTGTTTAATCCAATGTAATATTGTATGTCACATCCTTAACAACATGGACAGCAAGAAAAGTTCCATGTCTATGAAAAAGTCACTACTGCAGCATTATATATTATTCTGTTACAAGTACACATGTATAGTTATATTTTACTTGTTGTACTCCGTCAACGATCTAACAAAATTTTTTAAAATTTGCAATGAAAAACAATTTGATTTGTCTCAATAAATAGTCCGCACTTTACAAGATTTAAATATCAGAGACAGGTACTGACACCAGTCTAGAGTGGACACTGCAGTCTCACTGACACCAGTCTAGAGTGGACACTGCAGTCTCACTGACACCAGTCTAGAGTGGACACTGCAGTCTCACTGACACCAGTCTAGAGTGGACACTGCAGTCTCACTGACACCAGTCTAGAGTGGACACTGCAGTCTCACTGACACCAGTCTAGAGTGGACACTGCAGTCTCACTGACACCAGTCTAGAGTGGACACTGCAGTCTCACTGACACCAGTCTAGAGCGGACAGTCTCACTGACACCAGTCTAGAGTGGACACTGCAGTCTCACTGACACCAGTCTAGAGTGGACAGTCTCACTGACACCAGTCTAGAGTGGACACTGCAGTCTCACTAACACCAGTCTAGAGTGGACCGTCTCACTGACACCAGTCTAGAGTGGACACTGCAGTCTCACTAACACCAGTCTAGAGTGGACAGTCTCACTGACACCAGTCTATAGTGGACACTGCAGTCTCACTAACACCAGTCTAGAGTGGACAGTCTCACTGACACCAGTCTATAGTGGACACTGCAGTCTCACTGACACCAGTCTAGAGTGGACAGTACAATCTTCATTCTCTGGTACAGAAATACACACAGAAGAATGTCGACAACATCCCAAACAACAAACTACAGCAGCAAGACATAAGAACAATAAAAACAACTCTTACATCACGTTCTTACCTGTTGCGTTTCTGAAGTTATGTTCCATTCATCATTAACGATACAGACTTCTTCTCTGATGTTCTTATTCTGAACCTCCGCTGTCTGTCTCAGATGTCTTCTCCGAAGCTTTTCTTTCACAACTTCCATTAACAAATCTTCACTAGTTGACCATGACTCTTTCAGAGCGTCATCATGAATTGATGAATCAAAACGATATTGTTTTTGAAAACTTTCCAATTCTGCTTTGTTAGAATTGATATCAAACAATTTCTGGATTGGATAATTAATGTTCGACTTTGAATAATCTTGGTTTGGATATGTTAAGTTTAAATCTGAAGACAAAATATCGGTATGATAGTCTCGCGAAGAAAATTGTCCATCTTTTTCTGGTGCGTCAAGGTGGTCTGTAAAAGTCAGAGCACTACCAAAAGAAGTCATCCGCATATCTTCTGTGCAGTTTCGTATGAACTGATGTTTACCGACAGAAGATGTACGTTTAAAACATGGCGTTACGGTAGAATGTACTTGGTCACTAAGTGGTGGCATATTTACAAAATGCACTGACTGTGTTCTGAAATGATGAGATTTAGTAAAATCAGTTGAAACAGTATCTTCATGACTCGTTGCAGGCTCAATACTTGGTAGAAATGTTCGTGACACCACCGCACCAGAACCACCAGTACCATATCCCTCTGGAGACAACTGCACATGAAGGTTGTCATGTATTGTAGAAGTTGTCTGCGCTTTGAAATCACTCCGTTGCATGTTAACTGTTGCAAGATTTTTCGATTGCAATGTTAAATTATTTGGATGGTAAATATTTATTGATTTGTAAATGTTAACATCAGGTTCAGATCTATTCGTTAGGTTATTATTTAGTTCGTTAGAATTGTTCCAGCTTTTCTCATCTTTTTGTTGATATTTGTCGTCCAACGATTCTGGTAAAAGTGGATTTAATTCTTTATTGTTTGAACGCGAATGCTGATCGAGTTTGGTCGTATTTGGTTCAACCTGTAAAAACGAGGATTTATTTTCTTCCTTGTCGTTAGACAGTTTGGTTTCCAGAGAGAATCCGCTATCTTGTAGTTGATCTTGCAGACTGTCGTCGTCGACCTAACAAGAAAGTTTAGAGTTATTTCTGAGGCGTTAAATATGCTTGCATAGAAATGGAACAAATATTTCTTTTAAATGTTTCTTATCGTCTTCTTCTTCTAGCACTCCATATCAACCACTTTTTAACCACTCTGTGTGATTTGTATGTTATCGGAGCCTAAGAGCGATTGTACAGTGTGCCAGTTATGCGCCTACAAGTAGGCCAGCACATTCAATTTCTGCGACGCTTTTTATTTACTAGGGTAGCTTCCCCATGTCCTACATCAGTCGCCTCTTGCGACATGCCTTGTAGGTCGCAGTGGTGCTACTCTTTGCTCCACTTGTGGGTACCGGCAACACATGGGTGATAAAATGTTTGTACTACTGGCATGAATTATCTCTGATAGTCTTACATATGACCAACCATATCTATCATCATGCTGTAGTATAACTCAGTAGTTGTTGTAATATAAAGTGACTTTTTCTCTTTGTAGAATCGTAGAAATCTTAACTGTACACATTTGTGATATTTTGGACAGCATGCTTGCATCATTCATGTTGCCCTTCCAGTGCTGTCCCTGTTCTAGTTCACGTTTTCATATTTCAGGGACACTCTGATGTTGTCCTTTCAGCGCTGTCCTTGTTCTATTTAAAGTTTTGATATTCAGGAACACTCTGATGTTGTCATTCCAGCGCTGTCCCTGTTCTATTTAAAGTTTTGATATTTCAGGGACACTCTGATGTTGCCCTTCCAGCGCTGTCCCTGTTCTAGTTCAAATGTTGATATTTCAGGGACACTCTGATGTTGCCCTTCCAGCGCTGTCCCTGTTCTAGTTCAAATGTTGATCTTTCAGGGACACTCTGATGTTGCCCTTCCAGCGCTGTCCCTGTTCTAGTTCAAATGTTGATCTTTCAGGTACACTCTGATGTTGCCCTTCCAGCGCTGTCCCTGTTCTAGTTCAAATGTTGATCTTTCAGGGACACTCTGATGTTGCCCTTCCAGCGCTGTCCCTGTTCTAGTTCAAATGTTGATCTTTCAGGGACACTCTGATGTTGTCATTCCAGCGCTTAACCTGTTTTAGCTACAGCTTTGATCTTTCAGGGACACTCTGATTTGTAATTCTGGTGCACTTTGTATTTTATTAGAGTTCTAGATTCATGATACTTGATCTCACGTCCTTATTATTGCAGAAGAACATCATCTTCCAATTCTGCTGAGATAATACATCATCATAAAATAGCTAGTCCTAAGCAGAACTTTGCCACCCTAATAGTCCTTCGGAATTACTTTCTCTCATAGGCCAGATGTCCCGTTTCTGCAGCAGACTTGATCAAATCATCAGTCACATCCAGAATCCATCTTCTCCGTGGTTTTCCTCTTCTCTTCTTCTCCTCCTTCCATAATGCTCTTCGTGTCTCTTTAAATGTCCAAAATACATCATTTTTTTCATTCTTATTTTTAGCATCAGCCATTTATCTTTGATTTTGATTTATTTGTTCTCTTTCTGTCCAAGATCTACGGAGGACTCTTCTGTAACACTTGTATTCAAAAGCACATATATGTTTTGTGCATTCATAGCCGCCTGAAGGGGCATGAATGCTATGGTGCCTTACTCAGTTTGCTTTTAATGCCAGGTCTAACTCCTCTTTGGTAGCTGTTAACACTTTCAAAATATGAGAGAGATGATATGTCAACCAATATTACTTGTGTACAATGAGCGTGGGAACATTGAGATTATGGTTGAATTGGAAGTTGGATCGCGTACGGACCTGTCCAAATTTCGAGTGTTGATCATAAGAAATGAATATTTTTTTTTCAGTGCGACATTATTGAAATCAATCTAGTCTATTTCTTTAATCCTTGCTTGCTTAACCATACTGTAGTTGTGCAACCTACAACCAGGGCACTACTTGTTGTTAGAGTATGGTTTGGTCAGCCGTAGTCTGCATATTTTACAATCTGTGCTATATATCAGTCCCATCATACAATCTCTGTTATATATCAGTCTCATCTTATACTCTCTGTTATATATCAGTCCCATCTTATAATCTCTGTTATACACCAGTCCCATCTTACAATCTCTGTTATTTAGCAGTCCCATATTACAATCTCTGCTATATATCAGTCCCATCATACAATCTCTGTTATATATCAGTCCCATCTTACAATCTCTGTTATACAGCAGTCCCATCTTAAAATCTCTGCTATATATCAGTCTCATCATATAATCTCTGTTATATAGCAGTCCCATCTTACAATCTCTGTTATATAGCAGTCCCATCATACAATCTCTGTTATATAGCAGTCCCATCATACAATATATGTTATATATCAGTCCCATCATATAATCTCTGCTATATATCTGGCTCATCTTACAATCTTTAATATACATCATGCACATCTGGCAAAATATTAACCATAGGGTGTATACTACAATCTCTGTTGTACATCAGTCATATTTTACCATCTCTATTACGACTCTAGCTTATCTTTCATTCAGTACAGAAACTGTATCTTAAATACGTACTCACCATGACTTTGCTAGACTGGAACTGCATTGCCATCATCCATTTCATCATCGTTCCATGATCATCAGCACACAAGCAGATGTTCTCACAGTTAGACTTGTTGACCTTGAAGGCAAATAAGCTTTCTGTACGTTCTTCCGCCTCAGGAATATAGTTCACATTGCACTGATTTAGTGCAAAACATAAATCTGCAATTTCGTCTCCCTTATCTGATCTGAAAGCGTAGAAGCAACCACGAGACAACACACAGTGCATTTTATAAAACCTTCCATCTTTTCTGTACCGTAAACATCCTGAAGTATGGATATCTTTCAAATCTCTCAGTTTGATTCCGGCAGATTTACAAGTTGAAGATTGTTTAAAGAACTTGTATTTCAGATCTGAAGCTACTCTACTTAAACTCAAACGTTTGCTTTTTGAGTTTTTCTGAAATTCAGACGATCTCACTGACAGCATGTGTTCTTCTGTGTCAATGCTGTTCTGTGTTCTGTCAAAATTTACTGTTGACGATACTTTCTGAGGCGAAAGTGATTGGTTGAAATTTAACTTGGATGTGAATGAAGTCTGATCGTCTGTTAATCTGGTGTCGGTGATATATTTGTACAACCTGCCTCGATGTTGAGCGTCTTCAGCGGAAGCAGATCTTTTTCCCTTCCGGAACAACGCTTCAAACGGTGGTCTCATTTTGAAAGGTAGTCTTGATTTTTGTTCACTGTTTTCGTATTTAGTCAAAGACACATCAACTTGAGAACGTATAACTTTCATGGGAATTGCTTTAGTTTGTGCACAGTTCTGCTCGTTTACTAAACTCTTCCTCAAATCTCCATCTATGGTATCATTAGGCGAAGTAGCAGGGAAGTATGAAGTGTGGTTTGTCAGAAACAGTGGCATATGTTGAGGTGACATGTACGCCTCTGAAGTAGACTCAAGAGATGAGATTCTTGTCTCAGAGGATGAGCGTCTTATTTTTGTTTCAAGTTCATAGAAAGGCGTATCCATTGTGTTTCCTGCGGTAGGGTGTGAGCCTGTATTAAGCGAACTGGCTAGATCTATAGCATTTGTCCACTCATTCAGCTCACTTTTAGTACTGGTCCCAAACATATACTTCTGTTTATTAACAGGGTTTTCCAAAATAAACTGAAATTTGTTCACGCCATTAGCGGGTTTGGAAACAAAATGTCTGGCAACACCATTGAGAATTTTTCCTTCCTGGTCAGCGGACTTAAATTCTAATATCCTGACATGACACCCTCGAATTGAAATCACCTGTTTGGAAGTTTGAGAAGTCACGTCTTCAAACACGCAAAGATGGTTCTTTGATACAGCACACCATACTCTACGACCCCTTAACTGGTCAATAAGCCAACCCTTTTGATCTTCAGGTAATATATCACTGGTCGAGATCAATTTAGAAAATGGGGGTATACTGACTCTTTGAGTTGGAGGCGAGGGTGCAGGATATCGTTTTAAACTAGACATTTTCTTTAAATTTTGAAATGATTTTTGTTGGATGAGATTTGTTTGATGGTTGCTACTAAATAAATTGTGCATGTTATCAGCATGGTTGCCACTACATAAACTGTGCATGTTATCAGCATCTGTGTTGTAGTCACCTTTCTGCAAATCTGTTATTGTTCTGCTTCCGCCGTCGTTGATATTATTTCTAATCTTGTCGTTGGTATCCACAAAATAATTACCATGAATCATGTTACTTGTCTGCACATCCTGTAGAAGACAAACAATAATGTCGTTAGTTTCACGAGATAGACAATACACTATGTATACAGTACATATGTCGCTTGGTCGAGGAAAATGAAAGTAATTTTGTAGTAGATAGTTCTAATCTACAGATATTAGTCAAATATAGTTAGTGTTATAAGATTACATTAGTAATGATGCAGTTAAACAAAGGAATAATATCGATAATTCTGAAAACCACACAATGAATTAGTTTTATTAAACAATTGCAGTTATATCTCTAGTTCTGTTATAAGAATTTAAACTAAAAATTCTTAAAAAACTTTAAGCCATTTTCAAAAATACATTGGAATCTTTGCCGGTGCTACGGAGCTCCTGCACTGAGATCTTACTGTAAAGAGAATGAGAGTGATAAATTGCAGCGATTTTGGCCTCACAAACAATTCAGTATAATGGTTCTTGTAACGCATTGCAAATTCTACATAACTGAACCTGTAACGAATTGACATTACAAATTCTACATAACCGAACCTGTAACGAATTGACATTACAAATTCTAGTGAAAGAAAAGTGCCTACTATGAATGAGCTTTGTGTGCAGAAAAGTCGAATATTTTCAGTTTTACAATTTTGTTTCTTCATCAATAGATTTTAACATGGTGGCAGTGCCGAAATAAACCAGCGCGGGGTCTGTAACAAATTGTAGCGCGGGGACCTAGGTTTTGTATGATAATAAAATAAAACGAAACTTTTACAAACAAACTTGTCTCGATTTAATGTGAGCAAATTTAGAGATAATACTAGACAAATCAATTCTCTAAGTAAATTACATTCAATGTTCATTAATCTGAGGTTATTTAGACGATCTTGTCCCATCATGTTCCTTAACCTACTTTTTATATGCTTTAATGTTGAAAAAGAAGTTCTCCATTGCTGTTAGCAATCATTAAAGACAAATAAATTCGTAAGACTATTTCTACATTTGGGAAACACGACTCTAATGAATTTTCCATTATAAGTTTATAAAATTGCAGTTCAAGAGCCTCATGCTTTTCGTTGATAAAAGCAGCAGCTACATTAGTTTTAAGAAGTTCAGCGAACTGCACAAGTTCGTCGCCTAGGCTTTCTTCCAAATCCTCTTGTTAAGAGCAGACAATATTTGGAGTTCTTTTCAAGATCTCTTCTGCTGTAAGAGATTTTAACTGCCGAAGTATTCCAAATACACCAGTCACTCTATGGTACGCTTCCATGCGTTTAGCTCAGGCAGAGAGTACATTATCAATTATGACAATAAACACTTGACTTTCAAATTTTTGTTTGGGTATTTTCTACAATTTCATCGAGCGTAGTAGAGCCGCTGAAATTATTGTATTTAGTATTTCGCTTGCGTCGTCTTAAAGTTTGTTGCTGATATTCTTCACAGTCAGTCTGGATTTTGGCTTGGCCTCAATATCTGGAAATATAGGCCGCAATGCTTGAACGTACCCGTGTAACGATTCATGAAGGGCATATACCGTGTTAAGGTCTTGATCATGTGACTGTAATGAAGAGCTAGACGCTTGCAAGCGTTCTAGAATTCCGTTCCATAAAATGGTTATTATTCCTGCTTCCAACTTACTCATCTTCAAAACTAGTTCATACTCCTGACTACAACACTCTACCTTTTGATCCATGTTATATGAGATGTCCTCCAAAACTTGTTTGAGCCATTGTCGTATCAGCTCGGTAAACCACCTGTATCCGACAGTCTCTTCAAAGTCGGGAGTTTTGAACCTGTATCTTCCAGTGCTTTTTTAAGAATGCCCCATCGATAGGTAGAAGCGGAAAAAAATGTATAGAGGCTTTCAACAAAATCGAAAAAAAATGTATGCTTCTATACAACATTCTGCAGCACACTTAGCATCCAAATTAGTGAATGTGCAAAGCAGGAATACATTCTGCCACTTACTTATCTCATTAATGCGTGCTTGTGTCGGTATTTCCCACTCATGTTACTTGCATTGTCATAGCTTTGACCACAACAATCTTTGATATTAAACCCATGTTTCTTTCAAAAATCAAGTAAACTTTGGTCGAGTTGCTCAGTAGTATGACCTTCCATACCCAAGAACCTCACAAACATTTCCAATGATCCAGATGGTAACACATAGCGCACTATTAGAGTGAGTTCGTCCACATGCGAAATGTCTGGAGTAGAGTCCAGTGATACTGAATAGTATTTGCATTTCTTAATTTAAAAAATAATATGATCCAGTAAGCTTGATGCAATTAGATGGATACATTACTCGCATGTTGTTTTTGATAAGTATGGTGTATGTTCCTTTCTTTTATTTGCATTAGTGTTTATATGTTGAGCCAGAAAAATGTCAAATTTGGCTATTGATTCCAACAAAACTAAATAATTTCCATTATTAGGTGAACAAATAGTTTCATCACTATCCCGAAATGCAAGACCTCGTTCTGCTAAAATTGGGATAACTGAAGTAATTCGCTCTAAAAGTGTCCTCCAATATGTTTGTTCGGTCTCAATTTGGCTTACAAGTTGAGAATCGACACGCGCATCCTTCTTTTTCAAACTAACAGCGAAATTATCGCCTGTCTATTGGGAAGTGCTTTCTTCATGTCTTTTCAACAAATTATTTGTGTTTTTCTATTCGTCAAATCCTTTTCGTAAACCGTGACGAACAGCCTGAATCAGTAACTTTGCAAACAAAACAGAAAGGTTTTCCTTTAGTTTCTGAATAACACAATCAATCTCTCACATGAGTTTTGTTTGTTGGTTTATGTGTATATGTGAAAAACAACTTTCGACAAAAGCGAGCATTGTTTTCTTTATCATATGTTTTTTTTTTTAAGACAAGAAATCACTGTTCACATGTTGCACTTCGCTACTTCCTTCGCAATCCAATAATTTGATTTTCTCTCTCTCTCTCTGTGTGTGTCTCTTGCGTTCGTTCTTTGTGGCCATTTTGATCATTCTTATTGTGATATATGAGCCAAGACCGTATTTTACGTCACATCTTCAGTACCATTTGGAGCTCTGGTGCTTGTCCTTCGGCGATGTGTACGATTTCAAACAGCGTTTACTGGGTTCGCTCTCCGTTAGCCTTTGGCTGTCCCAGCCGACCTGCAAGGCAGCAGGTATAATCTCGATTGAAGTTGCTAAGCCATTTACCAATATCATTGAGTACATTTTACTTTCGTTGTGTTTTTGGCTTGTAGAAGATGTTGCTACCTTGGAAGCATGTGCTGTGCATTCTGCCTCTCTCTGGCTTGAAGATGATATGGCTAAATTGGGAGGACTTGCTGTACATTCGACTTCAGTTTGTCTTGTGCAAAATGTGACTAAATCGTGAAGAGTTGCTGATCTTAATGGTAATATTGATAATGATGATTCTTCTATAGCTCTGCCTTCATCTACTACACAGTGAGACGCGACTTCTGTATTTTCTTCTTCGATTTCTTTGGATTCAACACCATCACACACGACATTAAAAATTCAGACAGCTTGCGTGTTTTTGATATAACATCTTGGTTATTTGTTTACTTTTCTTCTCTGTCACATAAGCGCGGGGCCCCAGAAGCGCGGGACAGTAGCATTTGTTACTTCTGCTACTAGGCTAATCCTGCGCTGCATGATGGTGATAATATTTTATTGATTGATTTAATTGTGAACTAAAATGATACAGTAGATAGAGATCACATACACACATGAGTGAAAGCTGAACCAGATCTTTCAAAGTTAAAATACAACTTATAAGTGTTTCATTCACTAATACGTTACATTGAGTTCAATACTTACAAAGTAATTCATAGGCTGGTCTGACCCAATGTGTTCGAATGGAATCTAGAAATTCTTGCATTTAATAAAAGTGTTTAACAGGGAGATAAATCCATGTGTGTAATTAGAATGGGAAATAACTCCAGCATATATGCCTGATTACATTTTCTCTTGCATGTTGACTGATTAGCATTTTAAATGGACAAAATAACATTAGCAAGAATAAGACAACATATTTTTGTCCACAAGAATTTTAAATTTATGTAAAGAATGTTGAATGTAGAATTTAGATATGGTAATATGCCTGTAGTGTATGCAAACACATTGCTCGACTTGGATTCTCTGCAAGGAGTTTATTCTTAATTTATTTATACAAAAATTTTATTGTTAAAAACTAATAATTTAATCCAAATAATCCGAATACAAGAAACAGAAGAACACATATTCTTCGAATGCAATACAATCAGACAAACAAAAGAAACACTCCACAAGATGATTGAAACACACACAAATAAAAAGACAGATATTTACAGAGCCATAATGCTCAACACTCTGCCCAAAACAACTCCAGATATACACAACAAATTACTAATATTGCTTGCAGAATACAGACACCTGATATGGGTCTGTAGAAATGCAGCAACATTCCACATGAAAATCTACAATGAACCTTTATTTAAACAAATATTCCTTTGGAGAGCCGCTACTATCATGTAATATATGCTTTTATGTTTATTTGTTTTTAAACGAAATATGTAAATAACTCAGAATGTAATTTGGAAAATATCCCACCTCAAATACTGTTGGAAAGAAGAAAAAAAAGAAAGGAAAAAAAGAGGAAAAAATGGAAGGGAAAATTGTTGCACTTATATTCATTTAATGTATGCCTTGAGATGTATAAATAATGAAGGATGAATGGCAGATCCAATGTACATTGAAGTTGTCATATTTTTGTATATTTGTACAACACACTGTCAAGAGGAAGGGTGGTGAAGTGTAAAAATTACAATGAAAAATGTATTTTAAAATGTACAACTACAATGAAAAATGTATTTTATAATGTATAACTACAATAAAAAATGTATCTTGTAACGTAAAATTATAAAGAAAAATGTACTTTATAATGTATAACTACAGTGAAAAATGTATTTTATAATGTATAACTACAGTGAAAATTATAATGTATAAAATGTTCCTTAAGCACGGTCAGCTACTTTGCTCAAACCTATTTTTCTCACGAACATCTGGACTGTTTTTCCTTTGTCTTTGTCAGGCCAGGAGACGTAATGTCCCGCTGAAAATGACCTACGGCCAAATTTGGTCAGCTAACCGTGACTTTTATCAAGGCTTGTTGGTCTTACTTTCTGGCCGATTGAAACTTTCTCACGAGAAATATTGGAGAGTGTACGCCCGTAGGACAAAATGGTCCGAGTCGAAACAATTATGTCTCACAAGGTTACCGACGACAGCGACCATGGTGTTGTTTTATAACACCCGCGTTGGCTGCTTCGAGCCGCCCAAACTCAGATAGAAATAATGGAGAGATTATGTCAGTTGGGAAGTTTCTTAAAAAGCACAATCTTCATGCGATACTTTTCGTGTGTTTTTTTTGTGTGGTTTTTTTCGATATCAAATCGCATTTTCTATATTTATATATGTATGTATGTATGTGTATGTATGTATATGTATGAGATATGTATGTGTGGATATGTGCATGTATATATAAGTATATATGTAACATCATTATCATCATCACCATCATCGAAAGCCCACCATCTCATATTTTCATTTCACGGGCATAATCATATCAGTTCACAAATGTCTGTAAACAATGAAATGTAATGCAAAAACGAAAAATAAACACTTAAAAAAAAAAAAAATAATCCGAATGGAGTTGATTCATATTTTTCAAGTGTGTTAGCCTACTTGAAATGTTTCTGTACCTTGTGTTTCACAGTTTAATAGTTCTGTAAAATATTCTTTCTATCTGTTTTTAATATCTTTGCTGTTGGTAAGAGGTTTCCTAGACTTCTTATTTATAGTGGTGACTGGATTGAATTGTTCTTCTCTTAGGCAGCTAAGCAACAGATGATCAACAGCAGTTTTATACCTACTTTGTGTTACCAGAGCCAAACATGGACAATGAGCAAAGCACAGTCACAAAAATAACTACATGTGAAATGCTTTGCCTGCGAAAGGTTACCAACAAAACCAGAAAAGACAGAGTCACCAACATCAGCATAAGAAAGAGAGTTGGCACAGAACCTTGCCTGAATTACATTGAGAAACAAAGAATGAAGTGGTTTGGCCACTTAATAAGAATGCATCCAAACTCCACAGTATACAGAGTCTTCTACAACAGAATATCGGGAAATAAGGCAAGAGGAAGACCACGAAAAAGATGGATAGACGGCATAGCAGAATCATGTGAAAGAGCAAAAATAACAATCACCCAAGCCACCAGAACAGCGCAAGACAAAACAGAAAACCACGACACTGGACAACAATCCGGTAGCAGTGTGACGACACTGGACAACAATCCGGTAGCAGTGTGACGACAAAAGAGGAAGAAAAAGTTAGCCTACACGTTCTCATTATACCAAAATAAGGTTTGCCATAGGTTGAAAGGAGCGTGCCTCGACTTAAAGATGCTTTAATTTCTCCCTACATAACAAACAAACAAATATAAGTTTGTCATATTTGTTGGTCAACACTCTACACATTCTGATATAACCAAAACATTAGATTGAAAGGGCGTGTCTCAGTTTAAAGAGACCTAACCCCCTACATAACAAACAAACAAACAAGAATGTAAATAAGTTATCAACAAAATTATTAATTTAAAAAATGTTTGTAATTCTACGTATAACACGCTCGAATACAACCTGAAGAAAGACTCGTTCTTAGATTGAACGAGCTGCCTCGGCTTAAAGAGCATTTAATCCCCTACATAAGACACAAAGTATTAATATGAACGATTAATATGACTAGTTTTAACTAATGTAACAAAACTATAGTCATTACCAGACTCAATTGCAACGTATACACGTTCTTGGCAAAGATCAAACATATCACAGAGTGATTAAGATTGGTCGTAAAGAACGAACGCAAAGAAGAAGAAGAGATTCCAGACTCTGACATTGTCGTATATTCATAGTTTCATTACTTAAACTTAACTAATGTAACAAAAACTATAGTCATTACCAGACTCTGACATTGTCGTATATTCATAGTTTCATTACTTAAACTTGACTAATGTAACAAAAACTGTAGTCATTACCAGACTCTGAGATTGTCGTAAATTCATAGTTTCATTACTTAAACTTGACTAATGTAACAAAAACTATAGTCATTACCAGACTCTGAGATTGTCGTAAATTCATAGTTTCATTACTTAAACTTGACTAATGTAACAAAAACTATAGTCATTACCAGACTCTGACATTGTCGTATATTCATAGTTTCACAACTTAAACTTGACTAATGTAACAAAAACTATAGTCATTACCAGACTCTGAGATTGTCGTAAATTCATAGTTTCATTACTTAAACTTGACTAATGTAACAAAAACTATAGTCATTACCAGACTCTGAGATTGTCGTAAATTCATAGTTTCATTACTTAAACTTGACTAATGTAACAAAAACTATAGTCATTACCAGACTCTGAAATTGTCGTAAATTCATAGTTTCACTACTTAAACTTGACTAATGTAACAAAAACTAGTCATTACCAGACTCTGAGATTGTCGTCAATTCATAGTTTCACTACTTAAACTTGACTAATGTAACAAAAACTATAGTCATTACCAGACTCTGACATTGTCGTAAATTCATAGTTTTCGTTTGATTTTACACCTCCACATTAACGTTGACCACCAAGTAAACAAACAACTCTTTGCTACGAAAACTACGGGACACTGCACAGTAAACAGGGTTTTACCATGAATATATTTAGTTCACTGTATAGTACATGCTGGACTGCAAATTGTGTACTGCTGTCATGGAGCCAGTACAACAGACTGACACGTTTAGTGACATTCTTTTATATATGTGGTAAACATGCTGTCTGTCTCTGTCGCTGTGTCAATCTTGTATCTCTCTCTCTCTCTCTCTCTCGATCAGTCTTGTATCTAGGACATGCACCAAATATCGTCAACACGCGGAACGCATGCAGTCCTATAAATATTATTATATGGTCCCCGATACATTCATTTCGTCTATTTATCATGTACTCGTTGATATGTATGTGTATCATTGTATTGGTATCACAATATTTGTATCACAATATTTGTATCACAATATTAGTATCACAGTATTGGTATCACTAGGTATTCCCAAGGATAATTTATTCTATTTATCTTACTATTACTATTTCTAGTCTGTAAGTATTCATTTTATCGCGATATATTTTGACTAGCTAGGAAAGCTAGACATTCAACCATTGACTGTATCATTGGTGAGCATGTATTCTACACAAGAAGTTTATTTTGTATACCGTACTATCTTGTATCTTTTAGTAAGTATTCTATACAAGAAGTTTATTTTGTATACCGCACTGTCTTGTATCTTTTAGTATGTATTCTATACAAGAAGTTTATTTTGTATACCGCACTGTCTTGTATCTTTGCCTTGACAAGAAATGATGATCGAAACTGAAAATTGAAACGTTGTTTTAAACTGTTTATATTTTGAGAGCAAAACAAGCGTATTTTGTTTGTTGAAATTTTAACCAAAGATAAATCTTTGTCACGTTAATTCTGGTGGCACCATCTATGACCAATCAGATTTTACACAATGCTAGATTATAATTCAGCAGATGTGGAACAGAGATCTACGTGACCGCGCCTCTAGCTTGGAAACAATCATAGAAAAATCTAGAGCGTATAATTTACATCTAGACTCATGCAAAAATGAAACGAATTCATGAGAAGTGATGAAATCAGAGAAATGTCTGGTCAGCCACTAGTGACAACTGTTATAAGAAAGAGAAGATGGAGATATGTTGGACACATCTTGAGGAGAAATGATCAACGAATATCAAAGCAGGCATTGAAGTGGAATGCAAAGGGTTCAAGAAAGAGAGGACCGCCTAAGGAGACCCTGAAACGAACTTTGCTGAGAGAGGCAAGAAATATCGGTCTCAGTTCCATGGAGGAGATTGAGCGAGTTGTCCAGGATAGAGCAGTGTGCAGAAATTACTTGCAGGCCCCATGTAACGTATAACGGTACGAGAGAAATTATTATTATTATCTATTATACTCATGCTTTATTGACTACTCAAAAGCATTTGATTGTGTAGAACATCAGGAAATGTGGAAAATAATGAGAGAAATTGGATTTTCATTACATTTAATACAAATCGTAAGAGAACTTTATAGTGATCAAATGGTGGATGTAAGAACATGCGATAAAACATCAGATTGGTTTGACATAAGGCAGGAAGTCAGACATGGTTGAATTATGTCGCTTTGTCTGTTAAGTAAATATTGCAGAAAATCACGAGGAATGTAATAGAAGATAGCTGGAAAAACCATATAACTTTTATTATAATCGAAAGTAGAGAAATACCTGAACTAAGATATATTGACTATACTGTGTTACTGTCGACATTGATAAAATGTATTGAGAAGCTGGGTACTTGTCTACAATTGTTATATATATACTGGGTACTTGTCTACAATTTCACCGCAGGAAAAGGAAACCTCGCTGACCTAAGTTAAGTGACGTCAGTCCGCCATCAGTGTTTACGGACGTGGAGGAGAACCGGGTTCAAAGGTCACGGATGTGGTGTTTATTGTGTATTTTGTATGTAAATAAGAAGTGTTTTAATTGAATTGGGAGCCCTGAAAAGGATTGTATGTGGGAATGTGAGGTAGAAGGAGGCAGGATGGGACTAGGAGTGTTACTGTGGGG
This sequence comes from Arion vulgaris, assembly GCA_020796225.1. Lineage (NCBI taxonomy): Eukaryota > Metazoa > Mollusca > Gastropoda > Stylommatophora > Arionidae > Arion > Arion vulgaris. The sequence continues at coordinate 28,327,124 of CM036758.1, read as the reverse complement.
CCAGAAACTTATGGTATCAGCAATAATAGCTACGAAGGGTTTAAATTTCTGGATTTAGTCCGGCGACGCCACATAAACTCACTCACTTAGGGAATGACGGGATTTTACGTCAATAACATAAATAATGGGAACCTCTGCGCTATATTTAGAACAATGCTCGCAAACAGTCTATATTTAGAATGACCCAGTTTTTGTGGTGAAATTGTAGACAAGTACCAGAAGGGGCTAATGGAAGTGCAATAGTAAAGCGAAACACTAAATATATATATCTCAATGTGGCAAAAACAAAAGTAATGACAACGGTGATAAACTGAGAGAAAATAGAAAATGTGAACAGTTTTGAATATCTCGGTTCACTACTAACAAGCGATGGAAATGGGATGTTGGAAATTAAAATAAGAACAAACATGATCTTACAAAATATTAAACAACTAAAAACAGTATTGAATAGAACTGATAAATAAAGATCAGAATACTAAGAGCATGCATATTCCCAGTGGCAACGCATGTGTGTGAAGCATAAACATTTAACAAGGCATGGAAAAAATATCTGTGTGTTTTTTAACATAAATGTTATATAAATAGAAGAGTCCACAGTATATCATGGACAGCGATAGGAACAAATAGATCTATTCAGAAAGAACTCAAAATCAACAGACACCGAAGTATGCCCTGCAAGACTGTCCTCTTCTGTGTGAGCCAAGAAGTAGCATGTGACCACACCCAATCGACATAAAAACTAAGATGTGGATAAATCTGACTTCCCAGTTTGTAGTCCACAGTGGATTAATCGCAAGACATCGTCAAAGTTGAAGGAAGAATTTATCTCAGTCTTGGGGAAGCATCATAACTGTGCTCACAGCTCAACCATCTCTGGTTAAACATGATATCATGGGTCATTCCACAAGATATACAAATGGTGGAGATTTATTGCAGTGTTTACTAGCGAAACAGGAGATTTATTGCAGTGTTTACTAGCGAAACAGGAGATTTATTGCAGTGTTTACTAGCGAAACAGGAGATTTATTGCAGTGTTTACTAGCGAAACAGGAGATTTATTGCAGTGTTTACTAGCGAAACAGGAGATTTATTGCAGTGTTTACTAGCGAAACAGGAGATTTATTGCAGTGTTTACTAGCGAAACAGGAGATTTATTGCAGTGTTTACTAGCGAAACAGGAGATTTATTGCAGTGTTTACTAGCGAAACAGGGAGACTTCGTGTGGTCGTATTAGATCATTGACAATGCTGAACCAGCACTGAATGAATGGAATATGTTCAACATGATTCTAAGCTTCACCGAAGCCTGGTTTATGTCTGTCAATTTTAACACCCACACCCTACTCACATACAATCACAGTAGAGATAAAATATATATTTATACAATACCTACATTGAAGAAAAGTGTTATACGAAGATTTTGGAAAGAAATAATGCAATCTGGCAAGTTAATTTATGTGTCCGAGTCAGACAGTTTAATATAGCTTTTGCTAAGTCTTTACAAATACAACAATATAAATCTCTGGTCATTATTTTTTAAATATCTGCAAATCAAACATGAAACCACTTGACTGATATTCAATGCCGTAATATTAGAGAATAGAATTCCTTTATGAAGTGCATTTAAATGGAAAGTACACACAGATCGCTGGGACGAAGACAAGTTGAGAAAAATTGGGAGATAACTGAAGACATTTGATGTCTTTGATGATTACAGAAGACGGAAAACTAGATAGAGAGATAGAGGCTAGAGTACAAAAGCAAATGCTGTAACCTACCAGCTAGCCCCATTGTTAAGGCACCCAAAAATTTCACAGGCAGCTAAGAAACAAATGATCAACAGCATTTTTATACCTACTTTGTGTTACCAGAGCCAAACATGGACATTGAGCAAAGCGCAGTCACAAAAATAACTACATGTGAAATGCGTTGCCTGCGAAAAGTTACCAACAACACAGAAAAGACAGAATCACCAACATCAGCATAAGAAAGAAAGTTGGCACAAAACCGTGCTTGAATTATATAGATAAACAAAGAATGAAGTGGTTTGGCCACTTAATAAGAATGCATCCAAACTCCACAGTATACAGAGTCTTCTACAACAGAACATCGGAAAGAAGGCAAGAGGAAGACCACGGAAAAGATGGTTAGATGGCGTGGCAGCATCCTGTGAAAGAGCAAAGATAACAATCACACAAGCCACCAGAACAGCGCAAGACAAAAACAGAAAACCACGACACTGGGCAACAACCCGGTAGCAGTGTGACGACAAAAGAAGAAGAAAGAAGAAGAAGATGATTACGGTTCTTGAAGAGCTCTTCTTTGTGAAGCTAAAAGTATATTTGTGAACTTGAAGTGTCTGTAAGAATATCTATTTATGTTTTGTCGAGGACGGACAGAATGCAGACAATGCGGAGAAACTGAAGAAAGAAAAGATTGTGCAATAAGAAAGGAGAGTAATGTATATGAAAAAAAAATGTGTGCTACGTGGAGGAAAAGAAAAGAAAATGGAAGAAGAGAGCACGTAAAAACAATAGAGAGAAAGAGAGAGAGAAAGAGAAAGAGAGAGATATATATATATATGAAGAGAGAAAAAAATTACAAGGAAGAGCTTAACAGCAACTGCGGATACATATATGGTTTTGCAAGTCTCCAAATAAAGAAGAAAACGAAGTCAAAGGAGACGCACACAACCTAATAGAGAAGAATATAACACTAACAATATATCTATCTATCCAACCATCCATCTATACATCTATACGTCCAACCACATATCTGTCTCTCTGGTCCATCCGTCCGTCTGTCGGTCCCTCTTTCTGTACGTCTATCTGTCTGTCTATATATATATATATATATATATATATATATATATATATATATATATATATATATACATATATCATCAAACAACCGGAGAGTGAATCCGAACAAAAGCACATAACGAAATCAGAATGTGCTACGCTAAAGACCAAGTATTTCAGCTTTGCTGTAAAGAGATACACACACTATCATAGCTTACTTACCCTCAAATTACACACACAAAAAGTTATAACAAACAGTGGTTTATAAATGTCACCACTAGATTGAGTAAATGAATAAAACGGAAACCAAGAGGCCTAAAAGTTTATGACTAGACTACAAAAAGAATGTGAATGTAGTAAACATCAGACTATGGCCATAATCAATATACAAGTATACAATTTACAATGTATAATAAACCAAGTTACGTCTTATATCCAAATGTTTCATTTCGGTTACTTCACTCAAGAAACATTCAACAATGTGTTGGACGTCCAAAAACAAATTGCAAAAAAAAGTCTTGAATGGAATCGATAGACACTTAACATTCATGCTTGTTCAGTCAATGTCTTTGTCTTCCCCTTCCTTTCTTTTTCCAACCAGCGTGAAACGTGGAGAATTTATGCACTGTGAGAGATTGTTAAACAGTTTGCGTCCTGGTGTAAAGTTGGGAAGACTGCAACTTAAGAGTGTTGACACAAGTTAACCAGGAGTAGTAGCCTAGTAGTAGGTGGGAATGGGATTCAATCAGGCAGAATGTTAACGACATGACTGTCTCGAATGTGGATAGTTCGTGAGATAATTGATTGTCTATGATTCAAGATGAAATTTGTGGATTTGGTATTCGGTAGAAGAACGAGGTGGATGGGGAGTAGAAGTGGTTGGATTGGATAAATCGAAATAGTGAAATTGTCACAACTTTACATTGGTCGAGAGTCGCGATAGTATAGTTATTAGAGCATTTGCATCGTAAGTGTGCTTTCGTTAGATCAAATTCCCCAGTATGAGTTGGATTTTACCCGACCATACAGTTCTCAGATCAACCCAAAATGGATTGGGTATCAGAGAAACACAGGGACACGTAAAGGCAGCTGGTGTGTTGTTGACCATATAACCTATCGCGTACCGTTGACTAAAGAAAATGCTCGACACACACCGTATTCTTTAATAAACTCCACGGTATAAAACAATTACTCACCCGTGCGGTACCACTGCGACCTACAAGGCATGTCGTTAGTGGCTAGTGAGGTAGGGGCCTAGGAAGCTACCCTAGTAAATAAAAAGCGTCGTAGAAATCGGATGTATTGGCCTACTTGTATGCGATAACTGTATGCGATACTTGTGCAATCGTTCGTAGGCTCAGATCACATACAGATCACAAAGAGTGGTTTAACAAGTGGTCAATATGGAACGTTCGAAAAAAAAAAAACATAATTACTAAACGTTTCTCTGTACTAGAGTCGATGTCATCATCCAGTGATAGATAACTCACGCTGTCCTCCAACCACAACCGCATCCAGTGATAGATAACTCACGCTGTCCTCCAACCACAACCGCATCCAGTGATAGATAACTCACGCTGTCCTCCTACCACAACCGCATCCAATACCACAGCGTGCTTAATTCTTTGTCTTGCGCTACCCTCCTACCACAACCGCATCCAGTAACAGAGTATACCTAATTCTGTGTCTAACTCAGCTGACTCTACCACAACCGCATCCAGTAACAGAGTATACCTAATTCTGTGTCTAACTCACGCTGTACTCCTACCACAACCGCATCCAGTAACAGAGTATACCTAATTCTGTGTCTAACTCACGCTGTCCTCCTACCACAACCGCATCCAGTAACAGAGTATACCTAATTCGCTAACTCAAGCTGTCTCCTACACACCGCATCCAGTAACAGAGCATACCTAATTCTGTGTCTAACTCACGCTGTCCTCCTACCACAACCACATCCAGTAACAGAGCATACCTAATTCTGTGTCTAACTCACACTGTCCTCCTACCAAAACCACATCCAGTAACAGAGTATACCTAATTCTGTGTCTAACTCACACTGTCCTCCTACCACAACCACATCCAGTAACAGAGTATACCTAATTCTGTGTCTAACTCAAGCTGTCCTCCTACCACAACCACATCCAGTAACAGAGTATACCTAATTCTGTGTCTAACTCACACTGTCCTCTACCACCACATCCAGTAACAGGTATCCCTAATTCTGTGTCTAACCACGTCCTCCTACCACAACCACATCCAGTAACAGAGTATACCTAATTCTGTGTCTAACTCACGCTGTCCTCCTACCACAACCACATCCAGTAACAGAGTATACCTAATTCTGTGTCTTAATCTAAATCTAAAAGCGAAGGACAGACTTCATTGCGTCGGGTTTCTCCATATGGCCCCATCTTTGTTGACAGAAATGGCAAGCCATCTGCCGAGAGTGTTGCACAAAAGCACGAACTCCGTAACTCCGGTAACAAAACTAGGGAATCTCATGAAAACATTATACATGTGTCTGGGTACAAATTTGAACCTACAACCTTCAGAACGACAGGCAAATATCTTAACCACTTAGTTATAGTCATCCTACAGAACCATTAGTTATAGTCATCCTACAGAATCCTTAGTTATAGTCATCCTACAGAATCTTAGTTATAGTCATCCTAAGAACCATTAGTTATAGTCATCTAAGAACCACTTAGTTATAGTCATCCTACAGAATCTTAGTTATTGTCATCCTACAGAACCATTAGTTATAGTCATCCCTACAGAACCACTTAGTTATAGTCATCCCTACAGAACCTTAGTTATAGTCATCCTACAGAATCTTAGTTATAGTCATCCCTAGAACCACTTAGTTATAGTCATCCTACAGAATCTTAGTTATAGTCATCCCTACAGACCCTTAGTTATAGTCATCCTAGAATCTTAGTTATAGTCATCCTACAGAATCTTAGTTATAGTCATCCTACAGAACCCTTAGTTATAGTCATCCCTACAGAACCACTTAGTTATAGTCATCCCTACAGAACCACTTAGTTATAGTCATCCCTACAGAACCACTTAGTTATAGTCATCCCTACAGAACCACTTAGTTATAGTCATCCCTACAGAACCACTTAGTTATAGTCATCCCTACAGAACCACTTAGTTATAGTCATCCCTACAGAACCACTTAGTTATAGTCATCCCTACAGAACCACTTAGTTATAGTCATCCCTACAGAACCACTTAGTTATAGTCATCCCTACAGAATCCTTAGTTATAGTCATCCCTACAGAATCCTTAGTTATAGTCATCCCTACAGAATCCTTAGTTATAGTCATCCCTACAGAATCCTTAGTTATAGTCATCCCTACAGAATCCTTAGTTATAGTCATCCCTACAGAACCACTTAGTTATAGTTATCCCTACAGAACCACTTAGTTATAGTCATCCCTACAGAATCCTTAGTTATAGTCATCCCTACAGAATCCTTAGTTATAGTCATCCCTACAGAATCCTTAGTTATAGTCATCCCTACAGAACCACTTAGTTATAGTCATCCCTACAGAATCCTTAGTTATAGTCATCCCTACAGAATCCTTAGTTATAGTCATCCCTACAGAACCACTTAGTTATAGTCATCCCTACAGAACCACTTAGTTATAGTCATCCCTACAGAATCCTTAGTTATAGTCATCCCTACAGAATCCTTAGTTATAGTCATCCCTACAGAATCCTTAGTTATAGTCATCCCTACAGAATCCTTAGTTATAGTCATCCCTACAGAATCCTTAGTTATAGTCATCCCTACAGAATCCTTAGTATACACGAACAAACATACCATTATTTTAAAGTCTAGTTAACATCTAAATCACAACTTTTTTTAGTCAACATCTAAATCACAACTTTTTAGTCAACATCTAAATCACAACTATTTTGTTGTTAGCTATCAAAGTTACAAATTTGTAAATCATTTCATTGAAATCAATGTCTTTTACCGCCGCACTTTCAATGAATAATAATGTAATATAATGTCCCATTGCAAATCCTCAATAGCTCTTTATCATATCTCGTTATATGGAAAAGTTCTTTTTTCAGAAACACGTCACAGACACACATATCGTTAGATATAGTTATAGTATTATTGGAATATTATAGATATAGAGGGAAGAAGGCAGTAAAACTATGAAGCAATGCTGAAACATGTCACAGACACACATATCGTTAGATTATAGTTATAGTATTATTGGAATATTATAGATATAGGGGGAAAAAGGCAGTAAAACTATGTAGCAATGTCGAAACACGTCACAGACACACATATCGTTAGATATAGTTATAGTATTATTGGAATATTATAGATATAGGGGAAGAAGGCAGTAAAACTATGTAGCAATGTCGAAACACGTCACAGACACACATATCGTTAGATATAGTTATAGTATTATTGGAATATTATAGATATAGGGGAAGAAGGCAGTAAAACTATGTAGCAATGTCGAAACACGTCACAGACACACATATCGTTAGATATAGTTATAGTATTATTGGAATATTATAGATATAGGGGAAGAAGGCAGTAAAACTATGTAGCAATGTCGAAACACGTCACAGACACACATATCGTTAGATATAGTTATAGTATTATTGGAATATTATAGATATAGAGGGGAAGAAGGCAGTAAAACTATGTAGCAATGGTGAAACACGTCACAGACACACATATCGTTAGATATAGTTATAGTATTATTGGAATATTATAGATATAGAGGGGAAGAAGGCAGTAAAACTATGTAGCAATGTCGAAACACGTCACAGACACACATATCGTTAGATTATAGTTATAGTATTATTGGAATATTATAGATATAGAGGGGAAGAAGGCAGTAAAACTATGTAGCAATGGTGAAACACGTCACATACACACATATCGTTAGATATAGTTATAGTATTATTGGAATATTATAGATATAGAGGAAGAGGCAGTAAAACTATGTAGCAATGGTGAAACACGTCACAGACACACATATCGTTAGATATAGTTATAGTATTATTGGAATATTATAGATATAGAGGGGAAGAAGGCAGTAAAACTATGTAGCAATGTCGAAACACGTCACAGACACATATCGTTAGATATAGTTATAGTATTATTGAATATATAGATATAGAGGGGAAGAAGGCAGTAAAACTATGTAGCAATGACGAAACACGTCACAGACACACATATCGTTAGATATAGTTATAGTATTATTGGAATATTATAGATATAGAGGGGAAGAAGGCAGTAAAACTATGTAGCAATGTCGAAACACGTCACAGACACACATATCGTTAGATATAGTTATAGTATTATTGGAATATTATAGATATAGAGGAAGAAGCAGTAAAACTATGTAGCAATGTCGAAACACGTCACAGACACACATATCGTTAGATATAGTTATAGTATTATTGGAATATTATAGTATAGGGGAAGAAGGCAGTAAAACTATGAAGCAATGTCGAAACACGTCACAGACACACATATCGTTAGATATAGTTATAGTATTATTGGAATATTATAGATATAGGGGAAGAAGGCAGTAAAACTATGTAGCAATGTCGAAACACGTCACAGACACACATATCGTTAGATATAGTTATAGTATTATTGGAATATTATAGATATAGAGGGGAAGAAGGCAGTAAAGCTATGTAGCAATGGTGAAACACGTCAAAACAAAGTACTGTAGTTTTACAAATACAACACCGGGAAACCCTTTCGACCAAAGGCATTTACTAGCAAAACCCGAGATCCGTGGATTCTAGTTTGAAACTGCTCTAGAACAACCGCTTGATTTTTTTTTTACTTCCCTCATTCTCTAGCCGTTTACTGTTATGTTTAGTACTCTAGCTGTTTACTCGTGTTATGTTTAGTACTCTAGCCGTTTACTCGTGTTATGTTTAGTACTCTAGCCGTTTACTCGTGTTATGTTTAGTACTCTAGCTGTTTACTCGTGTTATGTTTAGTACTCTAGCTGTTTACTCATGTTATGTTTAGTACTCTAGCTGTTTACTCGTGTTATGTTTAGTACTCTAGCCGTTTACTCGTGTTATGTTTAGTACTCTAGCCGTTTACTCGTGTTATGTTTAGTACTCTAGCTGTTTACTCATGTTATGTTTAGTACTCTAGCTGTTTACTCATGTTATGTTTAGTACTCTAGCCGTTTACTCGTGTTATGTTTAGTACTCTAGCTGTTTACTCGTGTTATGTTTAGTACTCTAGCCGTTTACTCGTGTTATGTTTAGTACTCTAGCTGTTTACTCGTGTTATGTTTAATACTCTAGTCGTTTACTCATGTTATGTTTAGTACTCTAGCCGTTTACTCGTGTTATGTTTAGTACTCTAGCTGTTTACTCATGTTATGTTTAATACTCTAGCTGTTTACTCATGTTATGTTTAATACTCTAGCTGTTTACTCATGTTATGTTTAGTACTCTAGCTGTTTACTCATGTTATGTTTAGTACTCTAGCTGTTTACTCATGTTATGTTTAATACTCTAGCTGTTTACTCATGTTATGTTTAATACTCTAGCTGTTTACTCATGTTATGTTTAGTACTCTAGCTGTTTACTCATGTTATGTTTAGTACTCTAGCTGTTTACTCGTGTTATGTTTAGTACTCTAGCTGTTTACTCTGTTATGTTTAATACTCTAGCGTTTACTCGTGTTATGTTTAGTACTCTAGCTGTTTACTCATGTTATGTTTAGTACTCTAGCTGTTTACTCATGTTATGTTTAATACTCTAGCTGTTTACTCTGTTATGTTTATACTCTAGCTGTTTACTCTGTTATGTTTAGTACTCTAGCTGTTTACTCGTGTTATGTTTAATACTCTAGCTGTTTACTCGTGTTATGTTTAATACTCTAGCTGTTTACTCATGTTATGTTTAGTACTCTAGCCGTTTACTCGTGTTATGTTTAATACTCTAGCTGTTTACTCATGTTATGTTTAGTACTCTAGCTGTTTACTCATGTTATGTTTAGTACTCTAGCTGTTTACTCATGTTATGTTTAGTACTCTAGCTGTTTACTCATGTTATGTTTAATACTCTAGCTGTTTACTCATGTTATGTTTAGTACTCTAGCTGTTTACTCATGTTATGTTTAATACTCTAGCTGTTTACTCATGTTATGTTTAGTACTCTAGCTGTTTACTCATGTTATGTTTAGTACTCTAGCTGTTTACTCATGTTATGTTTAGTACTCTAGCTGTTTACTCATGTTTGTTTACTCAGTGTTTATGTTTGTACTCTAGCTGTTTACTCATGTTATGTTTAGTACTCTAGCTGTTTACTCATGTTATGTTTAGTACTCTATCTGTTTACTCATGTTATGTTTAGTACTCTAGCTCGTTTACTCTGTTATGTTTATACTCTAGTCTGTTTACTCGTGTTATGTTTAATACTCAGCTGAAAGTGTTTATCTCAGTGTTATGTTTTTAAGTACTTGCTGTTTACTCAGTGTTATGTTTAATACTCTACTGTTTACTCATTATGTGTAAGACAAGTAGTTTATGTCTACTTCTCATTTAACCACTGTACATACGTTTAGTACTCAAACTTTACTCAGTGTTATGTTAATACTCTAGCTGTTTAGCTCATATTAAATGTTAGCAGATCAGCTGTTTCTCATGAATGTCAGGTTGTATATTATTTCAACATCTGATTTGTTGATACTTATACAACTATGTATGTAAACAAAAGTGTGTAATATGTTCTATTACTTCATTTAACAAACATGCAGAATTATATACAACACTTGACAGTATCAGGAGTGAGAATTACTGTCGAGATACCATGGAGATAAAAAACTGAGGTACACTCCAAAGAAATATCTAGTGCGGCAATACATTAGTGTAATCCTCTGCAACCGAGAGAAGATAGCTGGTCCACTGTCAGAAAGATGACCAAGTATGTAATGAGAACTCAGATAGAGCGTGGATGTAGAATGTTAGTTCTTACAAGGAGTTAATGTAATTTAAAGACAGGGAAAATAGGCAAGTAAATAGATCAATACAATTTAATTGAAGAATATAGGAGATATAGTAGAAATAGGAATGATCGAAATGGAAGATTTGGGAGAAAAGAGACATAAATAGTGCTAAGTCATTGAAAGTATGGAAGAGTAACAGAAGAAAAAGTGCTCAATGAGATGACAAGTAGACATGAGATGACAAGTAGACATGAGATGACAAGTAGACATGAGATGACAAGTAGACATGAGATGACAAGTAGACATGAGATGACAAGTAGACATGAGATGACAAGTAGACATGAGATGACAAGTAGACATGAGATGACAAGCAGACATGAGATGACAAGTAGACATGAGATGACAAGTAGACATGAGATGACAAGTAGACATGAGATGACAAGCAGACATGAGATGACAAGTAGACATGAGATGACAAGTAGACATGAGATGACAAGTAGACATGAGATGACAAGCAGACATGAGATGACAAGTAGACATGAGATGACAAGTAGACATGAGATGACAAGCAGACATGAGATGACAAGTAGACATGAGATGACAAGCAGACATGAGATGACAAGTAGACATGAGATGACAAGTAGACATGAGATGACAAGCAGACATGAGATGACAAGTAGACATGAGATGACAAGTAGACATGAGATGACAAGTAGACATGAGATGACAAGTAGACATGAGATGACAAGCAGACATGAGATGACAAGCAGACATGAGATGACAAGTAGACATGAGATGACAAGCAGACATGAGATGACAAGTAGACATGAGATGACAAGTAGACATTAGATGACAAGTAGACATGAGATGACAAGTAGACATGAGATGACAAGTAGACATGAGATGACAAGTAGACATGAGATGACAAGCAGACATGAGATGACAAGTAGACATGAGATGACAAGTAGACATGAGATGACAAGTAGACATGAGATGACAAGCAGACATGAGATGACAAGCAGACATGAGATGACAAGTAGACATGAGATGACAAGTAGACATGAGATGACAAGTAGACATGAGATGACAAGTAGACATGAGATGACAAGTAGACATGAGATGACAAGCAGACATGAGATGACAAGTAGACATGAGATGACAAGCAGACATGAGATGACAAGCAGACATGAGATGACAAGCAGACATGAGATGACAAGCAGACATGAGATGACAAGTAGACATGAGATGACAAGCAGACATGAGATGACAAGTAGACATGAGATGACAAGCAGACATGAGATGACAAGTAGACATGAGATGACAAGCAGACATGAGATGACAAGTAGACATGAGATGACAAGTAGACATGAGATGACAAGAGACATGAGATGACAAGTAGACATGAGATGACAAGTAGACATGAGATGACAAGTAGACATGAGATGACAAGCAGACATGAGATGACAAGCAGACATGAGATGACAAGCAGACATGAGATGACAGAGACATGAGATGACAAGCAGACATGAGATGACAAGTAGACATGAGATGACAAGCAGACATGAGATGACAAGTAGACATGAGATGACAAGCAGACATGAGATGACAAGTAGACATGAGATGACAAGTAGACATGAGATGACAAGAGACATGAGATGACAAGTAGACATGAGATGACAAGTAGACATGAGATGACAAGTAGACATGAGATGACAAGCAGACATGAGATGACAAGTAGACATGAGATGACAAGTAGACATGAGATGACAAGCAGACATGAGATGACAAGTAGACATGAGATGACAAGCAGACATGAGATGACAAGTAGACATGAGATGACAAGTAGACATGAGATGACAAGTAGACATGAGATGATGTCTAGGAATGAGAATATTAGAAAACAAGGATGCTAGAAACAAAACGATTAGTATTGAATGAAGTTTTCAGTAGTTGATTGAATGAAGATGTTAGTAGTTGATAGAATGAAGCTGTTAGTAGTTGATTGAATAAATCTGTTAGTAGTTGATAGAATAAAGCTGTTAGTAGTTGATAGAATGAAGCTGTTAGTAGTTGATAGAATGAAGCTGTCAGTAATTGATTGAATGAAGCTGTTAGTAATTGATAGAATGAAGCTGTCAGTAGTTGATAGAAGATTGACATTAGTCAGTGTCATGTGGGAGTTATGTAATCAACTTATATTGATAAGAATATATTTTTGTGATCATTACATTGAAACTGTTAGTGTGAGACTTGTATAACAAGACAAGCTAATGTTACATTGAAACTGTTAGTGTGAGACTTATATAACGATACAAGCTAATGTTACATTGAAACTGTTAGTGTGAGACTTATATAACAAGACAAGCTAATGTTACATTGAAACTGTTAGTGTGAGACTTGTATAACAAGATAATCTAATGTTACATTGAAACTGTTAGTATGAGACTTGTATAACAAGACAAGTTAATGTTACATTGAAACTGTTAGTGTGAGACTTATATAACAATACAAGCTAATGTTACATTGAAACTGTTAGTGTGAGACTTATATAACAAGACAAGCTAATGTTACATTGAAACTGTTAGTGTGAGACTTGTATAACAAGATAATCTAATGTTACATTGAAACTGTTAGTATGAGACTTGTATAACAAGACAAGTTAATGTTACATTGAAACTGTTAGTATGAGACTTGTATAACAATACAAGCTAATGTTACATTGAAACTGTTAGTATGAGACTTGTATAACAATACAAGCTAATGTTACATTGAAACTGTTAGTATGAGACTTTTATAACAAGACAAGCTCGTGTAAGAATCAGTAACATGCCTCACCTTTATAATCTTTCTTCTATTGTCCCATTCAGCTTCATCAGTTTCTAAAAAGTTAATTAGACGCCAGAGCAATACTACAGTTGGACTGATATCCTCCATTTTAGATCAACAAACAATCCTATCTTCACTTGGAAATAATTACTGCACAATCTTGTCTTCAATTGTAAATAATTACTGCACAATCCTGTCTTCAATTGGAAATAATTACTGTACAATCCTATCTTCACTTGGAAATAATTACTGTACAATCCTATCTTCACTTGGAAATAATTACTGTACAATCCTATCTTCACTTGGAAATAATTACTGTACAATCCTATCTTCACTTGGAAATAATTACTGCACAATCCCGTTTCCAATTAAAACTTGTCCCAACAGAATCCACCTTTCACATTAAAAATAGTCGCGATTTAATCCTTTTTTTCACATAAAATCAACCACTGCACAAATCAGTTTTGACTTACAAACTTGTAACTACTACATCCATTTTTTCAGCTTTGAACTTGGAGCTATAAAAATCTTGTTCTCACTTTGTATTAGTCACGGCGCAATCCTGTTGTCACTTTGTATTAGTCACTGCACAATCCTGTTGTCACTTTGTATTAGTCACTGCACAATCCTGTTGTCACTTTGTATTAGTCACTGCACAATCCTGTTGTCACTTTGTATTAGTCACTGCACAATCCTGTTGTCACTTTGTATTAGTAACGGCACAATCCTGTTGTCACTTTGTATTAGTGACGGCGAAATTCTGTTGTCATGTAGAATTAACCAGTAAGCAATCTTGCATCCACTTGCACCTTGCCAAGAGAAAAGATCTAATCACTTATATAGGCTTTCCATATAAAGTAAAAATGAATGTTATTAATGATCTGAAATTGTGTCTCTATGCATCACTAAATTACTATCTGACGTCTGCTAGGCAAAGATACACTGGTCACTTCACACAGAGATGTAGAGACGATGTTAACCTTCTGAACTTACAGATATGTCAGTGAACTGTATCCAAACGACAGTCCTGCATCGAGTTGAGGAACTAGTCCGACTGGGACATGTAATAAATCTCCAAACACAAGGCCAGTAACCTGTAATAGAAGATCAGAACACATTATAAATATGGTACAGAGTTATGTACACTAAGTATATTAATTACTACCCTTAGATACCGACCAATTAATATAATTGGTTTTGATAAATCCTGTTAATTTATCTCGTCTGTTAGATTGCTGCATTCAAAACCCTGATTTATTCTGATCTTGAGCGGGCAAGATCTGCGCTTGAATCGACCCAGCTGTAATTGATTGCTTAACTCGATTCGTTACAGAAATATATTCTCAACTATCACGGAGAACGTGCTCTGGTGTAGGCGATTTGGAAAAATAGTATAACGAAGGTTCGGAGCTGAGCGAGTGAGCGACGAATTAGAATGAGATGGGACGGTGCAGGATTGAATCAGACAGATGGGACGAAACAGGACTGAACTAGACTGAGATGTGACGAAGCAGTACTGAATTATACTGGACGTGGAGCAGGTCTGAATTAGAATGAGATGGGATGGTGTAGGACTAAACCAAACATATGGGACGAAGCAGGGCTGAACTGAGATTGGAATAAGCAAGGCTGAACTAGATTAAGATGTAATAAGCTATGCTAAACGGGGAAGTACATTACCCGTGAGACTGAACTGGTCTGATTGAAACAGAAGAGAAATAAACGGAACTGAGGGGGACATAATGAGTCTGGGTGTGACTTAATGTGTCTGGATGTGACTTAATGTGTCTGGATGTGACTTAATGTGTCTGGGTGTGACTTAATGAATCTGAGTAGAACTGACAGCTATCTATCAACTAGCCCCGTTATTTAGACACCCAAACATCTCATTCACAGATAAGCAACAGATGATCAAAATCATTTTCATGCCTACGTTGTGCTACCAGGGCCAAACATGGACAAACAAAACTAAATCACAAAAAAATAACTACTTGTGAAACGGGGCGTCTTCGAAAACGTTACCAACAACACAAGAAGTGACAAGTCACAAACAACAGCAAAAAGAGAAAAGTTGGGACAGAAACTTGCTTGAATTACATCTAGATGCAAAGAATGAAAGGGCCCAGGCCACATTTTAAGAATGCAACAAAACTCCACTGTAAACAATCTTCTATAACAGCACATGAGGAAAGAAGGCGAGAGGAAGACCAAGAAAAAAATGAATATATGGCATATCAGAATAGTGTCAAATAGCAAAAAATATATCACATGAGCCACTGAAGCAGGCTATTCAAAAACAAAAAATCACGACAACGCCAGTATTGCCAGTAACAGTGTGACGACAAAAGAAGAAATAGAACTGAGCGGAACTTGATGGAACTGAACGGGTATGAATTAAACTGTGCTTGGTCGGCTATGCCTTACTGGACAAGACTAAGTGGAACTCGAGTAGATATTTTCAGCAGAATTTGTCTTTTGAAGTTACAATGACGGGAATATCACGAAAGCAATAGCCGCTACTAACAATTCCTGTCCCAAGGAAGGAAAATTCTGTAAATAAATCTCAAATATCGAGAGATGGAAATGCTATGAGAGAGTGAACAACTGAAAAAATGAATCTGTAGCTACGCTGAATAGAGGCTACATTTAAATACTGTTTGAAAAAAAAAAGGACAGGGAGATAAGCATAAAATACTTTTGCAAAAACAAGAATGCTAGAGTTATGTTACTTTTGTATAGTTAGAGCAGTAGTTGTCAAAGGATATGCACAGGCTCACCTGTGTGCTCGGTGGCATTCCTAGATACGCCCTAGGTAATCTCAGATCAGGGGTCGGCAACGCGGTGCCAGCGGGAACCAGGGAAAAACATCGCAAAGACACATCAGCCTCATGCTTCTCATAGGCAGAAATTAAATGATCAATAAATTTACGTATCATTTTCCATCTTATTTATTAAGTTTTTGTATATAGTGCGCCTGCGATTTTTTGTAGGATTTGAAGTGTGATACCACCTTAACAAAATTTGAGAACAACTGAGTTAGAGAACGTGCTTAAAGTTGTCAATATCATGTTTGATGACAAGACGTAGATTATTGACACATAATCTTACTGTCACTAACATCAATACATGCCATTTTCACTTCCCAAGTTACTATTATAATATTTGTAATTCTTATTTTTGTTTGATGAATAGGCAAGAAACAACTCTCTAACAATTAATGAAGAATTAATAAATGTCACTGAGGTCAAGGAGTCAATCCATTCCTTGATAAACAATAAGGCAGCGTGTGTTGGCAACATTACTTCAGAAATGCTCAAAGCGGCAGATGATACAGCAATACGCCAGGTGAAAGGACTATTTAATAAAGTATGGGAATAAAAATCTGTTCAAGAACAATGGAAAAAGGGAATAATCGTTAAAATTAAAAGGTGATCTCAAAGATTGCAACAACTGGAAAGGGATCACCCTATAATCAGTAATGACCAAGACTTTCTGCAAAATCATTTTAATAGAATCAAAGGAGCAGTGGACACAACCCTGAGAGAAGAACAAGCTGGTTTTAGACCTGGGAGAAGCTGCTTAGACCAAATAATTACCTTACGACTAATTTTGGAGAAACATATTGAGAAGCAACAACCACTTATATTAAATTTCATCGATTTTAAAAATGTCTTTGATAGTCTACACAGAATCTCCCTGTTTAATATTCTGAGATGATATGGTACAGCAAATAAAATAATAAACATTATCAAAAATCTCTATGATGGTTCCCAGTGTTCAGTCCGCACTTATGATGGTCAAAGCGACTGGTTTATAGTTGGCTCTGGTTCAGTCCGCACTTATGATGGTCAAAGCGACTGGTTTATAGTTGGCTCTGGTTCAGTCCGCACTTATGATGGTCAAAGCGACTGGTTTATGGTTGAAACAGGAGTAAAGCAAATCTCTTATTCTATCTCCACTATTGTTTGGAGTGGCCATTGACTGGGTGATGAGAAAATGTTGCAAGGGCAGACAATATCGATTGGGTAGACAATAGTCAACTGAAAGATTTGGATTTTGCAGATGATATTGCATTGTTAAGCAGAGACAACCAAGATATGCAAAGAAAAACAGACAACTTATCTACAGCATCAAAAGTTGGACTGCAGATAAGCTATGAAAAGACACATATTTTGAAGACGCCAATGGCAAGTAATGCAGATATTACCCTGGAATCTAAAATGATAAAAATAACAGAGCAGTTCACCTATTTAGGTAGCAATTTTGATTGCACAGGAAATGTTAAAAAAGAAATTATTCTCTGAGTTGGTAAAGCAACATCAGCTTTTACAAGTCTAAATAAAATATGGAACTGCAAGTTATATAGTATTAAAATTAAATTACGAATTGTTAATTCCAATGTTGTATCAATCCTAACATATGCCAGCAGAGTTGGGAAATATACTTAAGATATAGAAAGTAAGTTACATGCATTTAAAAACAAATTGAGAAAAATAATAAGCATAAAATGTGACGAATTCAGGAGAAGTGATGAAATCAGAGAAATGTCTGGTCAACCACTAGTAACATCTGTTGCATGAATGAGAAGATGGAGATATGTTTGGCATACCTTGAGAAGAAATGATCAAAGAATATCAAAGCAGGCATTAAAGTGAGAGGAAAAGTGTTGAAATCTCTAACTTTACAACTATTGTCTGTACATATCTAACTTTACAACTATTGTCTGTACATATCTCTAACTTTACAACTATTGTCTGTACATATCTCTAACTTTACAACTGTTGTCTGTACATATCTCTAACTTTACAACTATTGTCTGTACATATCTCTAACTTTACAACTATTGTCTGTACATATCTCTAACTTTACAACTATTGTCTGTACATATCTAACTTTACAACTATTGTCTGTACATATCTAACTTTACAACTATTGTCTGTACATATCTAACTTTACAACTATTGTCTGTACATATCTCTAACTTTACAACTATTGTCTGTACATATCTAACTTTACAACTATTGTCTGTACATATCTCTAACTTTACAACTATTGTCTGTACATATCTCTAACTTTACAACTATTGTCTGTACATATCTAACTTTACAACTATTGTCTGTACATATCTAACTTTACAACTATTGTCTGTACATATCTAACTTTACAACTATTGTCTGTACATATCTCTAACTTTACAACTATTGTCTGTACATATCTCTAACTTTACAACTATTGTCTGTACATATCTCTAACTTTACAACTATTGTCTGTACATATCTAACTTTACAACTATTGTCTGTACATATCTCTAACTTTACAACTATTGTCTGTACATATCTCTAACTTTACAACTATTGTCTGTACATATCTCTAACTTTACAACTATTGTCTGTACATATCTCTAACTTTACAACTATTGTCTGTACATATCTCTAACTTTACAACTATTGTCTGTACATATCTCTAACTTTACAACTATTGTCTGTACATATCTAACTTTACAACTATTGTCTGTACATATCTCTAACTTTACAACTATTGTCTGTACATATCTCTAACTTTACAACTATTGTCTATTCATATCTCTAACTTTACAACTATTGTCTGTACATATCTCTAACTTTACAACTATTGTCTGTACATATCTCTAACTTTACAACTATTGTCTGTACATATCTCTAAATTTACAACTATTGTCTGTACATATCTAACTTTACAACTATTGTCTGTACATATCTCTAACTTTACAACTATTGTCTGTACATATCTCTAACTTTACAACTATTGTCTGTACATATCTAACTTTACAACTATTGTCTGTACATATCTAACTTTACAACTATTGTCTGTACATATCTAACTTTACAACTATTGTCTGTACATATCTCTAACTTTACAACTATTGTCTGTACATATCTCTAACTTTACAACTATTGTCTGTACATATCTAACTTTACAACTATTGTCTGTACATATCTCTAACTGTACAACTATTGTCTGTACATATCTAACTTCACAACTATTGTCTGTACATATCTAACTTTACAACTATTGTCTGTACATATCTCTAACTGTACAACTATTGTCTGTACATATCTAACTTTACAACTATTGTCTGTACATATCTAACTTCACAACTATTGTCTGTACATATCTAACTTTACAACTATTGTCTGTACATATCTCTAACTTTACAACTATTGTCTGTACATATCTCTAACTTTACAACTATTGTCTGTACATATCTAACTTTACAACTATTGTATGTGCATATCTCTAACTTTACAACTATTGTCTGTACATATCTCTAACTTTACAACTATTGTCTGTACATATCTCTAACTTTACAACTATTGTCTGTACATATCTCTAACTGTACAACTATTGTCTGTACATATCTAACTTCACAACTATTGTCTGTACATATCTAACTTTACAACTATTGTCTGTACATATCTCTAACTGTACAACTATTGTCTGTACATATCTAACTTTACAACTATTGTCTGTACATATCTAACTTCACAACTATTGTCTGTACATATCTAACTTTACAACTATTGTCTGTACATATCTCTAACTTTACAACTATTGTCTGTACATATCTCTAACTTTACAACTATTGTCTGTACATATCTCTAACTTTACAACTATTGTCTGTACATATCTAACTTTACAACTATTGTCTGTACATATCTCTAACTTTACAACTATTGTCTGTACATATCTAACTTTACAACTATTGTCTGTACATATCTAACTTTACAACTATTGTCTGTACATATCTCTAACTGTACAACTATTGTCTGTACATATCTCAACTTACAACTATTGTCTGTACATATCTCTAACTTTACAACTATTGTCTGTACATATCTCTAACTGTACAACTATTGTCTGTCCATATCTCTAACTTTACAACTATTGTCTGTACATATCTCTAACTTTACAACTATTGTCTGTACATATCTAACTTTACAACTATTGTCTGTACATATCTCTAACTTTACAACTATTGTCTGTACATATCTAACTTTACAACTATTGTCTGTACATATCTAACTTTACAACTATTGTCTGTACATATCTCTAACTTTACAACTATTGTCTGTACATATCTCTAACTTTACAACTATTGTCTGTACATATCTAACTTTACAACTATTGTCTGTACATATCTCTAACTTTACAACTATTGTCTGTACATATCTAACTTTACAACTATTGTCTGTACATATCTAACTTTACAACTATTGTCTGTACACATCTCTAACTTTACAACTATTGTCTGTACATATCTCTAACTTTACAACTATTGTCTGTATATATCTCTAGCTTTTATAAAAATGGGAAGAATTCAGGAGAAGGGGAAAAATCTGAGAAATGTCTGGTCAATCACTGGTAACAACTGTTATAAGAGGCAGAAGATGGAGATATGTTGGACACACCTTGAGAGGAAATGATCATAGAATACTATAGCAGTCATTGAAGTGGGAGGCAAAGGGTTCAAGACAGATAGAACGTCATTTGGAGACTCTGAAACGAACTTTGCTGAGAGGCAAGAAATATCGTTCTCAATTCCATGGAAGAAATTGAGCGAGTTACCCAGGACAGAGCGGTATGGAGAAATTACTTGTAGGCCATACGTAACGTATAACGCTATGAGAAGAATTATTATTACTATTATATCTAACTTTATATAATATACATGCTCACATATAACTCCACATAAAACGTTGGTTCACAGTTACCTCCACAGAAAATGTCAGTTCCATATAACTTCACAGAACATACTTCTTCACAGTTAATTTTCATAAAATGTCCGAGGTTGTCACGATCAAATAAAAACGACATAACGTATGCTCATCCATGCATAAACCTTTCACCTGAACTTGAGATTAAACTGTGTCGAAATCGTGATGTTTCTGTAGGTACTTTATTCAACATCCTGAATGCTGAACTAAATGTGACCAACCTGGGAAACACGCATGTCTTATGAATATAGTTGACATATTTGTGTAACTATCAACATGATTCGTTATCTATGGAAGGATCATACGGAGGTGTAGGAGATAGTACAGATGAGATGATGAAGTGGTTCCGGTGAGGTGTAGGAGATAGTACAGATGAGATGATGAAGGGGTTCCGGTGAGGTGTAGAGACAGTACATGGGAGATGAAGAGGGGGTTTGAAATGTAGAAGAGGGTACAGTTGAGATGAAGAGGGAGTTCACATGAGTTGTATGAGATATTACAGTTGAGATGAAGAGGGAGTTCACATGAGTTGTATGAGATATTACAGGTGAGATGAAGAGGAGGTTCACATGAGTTGTATGAGATATTACAGTTGAGATGAAGAGGGAGTTCACATGAGTTGTATGAGATATTACAGGTGAGATGAAGAGGAAGTTCACATGAGTTGTATGAGATATTACAGTTGAGATGAAAAGAGGTTCACATGAGTTGTATGAGATATTACAGGTGAGATGAAGAGGGAGTTCACATGAGTTGTATGAGATATTACAGTTGAGATGAAAGGAGTTCACATGAGTTGTATGAGATATTACAGGTGAGATGAAGAGGAGTTCACATGAGTTGTAGAGATATTACAGTGAGATGAAGAGGAGTTCACATGAGTAGTACGAGATATTACAGTTGAGATGAAGAGGGAGTTCACATGAGTTGTACGAGATATTACAGTTGAGATGAAGAGGGAGTTCACATGAGTAGTACGAGATATTACAGTTGAGATGAAGAGGAGTTCCATGAGTTGTACGAGATATTACAGTTGAGATGAAGAGGGAGTTCACATGAGTAGTACGAGATATTACAGGTGAGATGAAGAGGGAGTTCACATGAGTTGTACGAGATATTACAGGTGAGATGAAGAGGGAGTTCACATTAGTAGTACGAGATATTACAGGTGAGATGAAGAGGTGGTTCACATGAGTTGTACGAGATATTACAGGTGAGATGAAGAGGGAGTTCACATGAGTTGTACGAGATATTACAGGTGAGATGAAGAGGGAGTTCACATGAGTTGTACGAGATATTACAGGTGAGATGAAGAGGGAGTTCACATGAGTAGTACGAGATATTACAGGTGAGATGAAGAGGTGGTTCACATGAGTTGTACGAGATATTACAGGTGAGATGAAGAGGGAGTTCACATGAGTAGTACGAGATATTACAGGTGAGATGAAGAGGTGTTTCACATGAGTTGTACGAGATATTACAGGTGAGATGAAGAGGGAGTTCACATGAGTAGTACGAGATATTACAGGTGAGATGAAGAGGTGGTTCACATGAGTTGTACGAGATATTACAGGTGAGATAAGAGGAGTTCATGAGTAGTAGAGATATTACAGGTGAGATGAAGAGGAGGTTCACATGAGTTGTACGAGATATTACAGGTGAGATAAAGAGGAGGGTCAGGTGAGGTGTAGAGACAGTACAGGGGAGATGAAAACTGGTTTCAGGTGAGGTGTAGAGACAGTACAGGGGAGATGAAAACTGGTTTCATTATAATACTAGAATGCGAGATCACGTGGTGTAGTTGTGGTCTGATTTTCCATAATTTTTACCTGAGTCCGAAGGTCCATAAGTTTATAGTTGGCACTGGTTCAGGTGAGGTGTAGAGACATTACATGGGAGATGAAGAGGGGGCTCAGGTGAGGTGTAGAGAAAATACAGGAGAGATGAGAAAGGGTTTCATGTAAGGTGGAGGAGACAATACAGTTGAGATAGAGAGGAAGTTCTGGTGAGGTGTAGAAGAAAAGGGGTTCATGTTATGTGTACAGACAGTACATATGAGATGCAGAGGGGGTTCAGACGATACATTATGAACAGAGAGATTATAGTTTTGCAAAGTTAAGATTAAATGGTGAAAATAAGATTTTTTTAAATAGAAACTAAAGTTTCGACTAATGGGTTTTAATAAAGGTAACCAAAAAACAAAACACAACAAACTATAAGGAGATTAAAGCATATGAGGAACAAACAGCATAGATATGGAATAAGTTACATACAAACTGATACGTCTGAACAAATGCTTATACTTAGAAAGTTATCCAACTGTTGATATTATCCAGATATAAATGATAAATATTCAACATAACCTGGACCTACATATCCCAACATGAGATATCTCATTAAGTGTGGTCCATTGTTATCGCGTCAGGTGAGAAAAACCAGAACTGATTCAGAGTCGAATGAAGATCATATTGATCATTGTGGACATTAGTGACTAGACATGGAAAGTCAGCGATTTGTCATAATTGTATCGAAGACTAGAGAAAGTAACGAATGTGATATTGTATGTGACAAGTAAGAAAAGTCACATATGTCGTCAATATTATTCGGCATAGGTCAGTATCGTAAAAATTTTTGATACTGAGACAAAAAGTAACGATATGCATATATTGTTACAATGATAAGTCAGGAAATCAAGATATTCGTCAATATTATTGTTATTGAATGACTAGAGTACAAGGAAAGTCAACGATATGTCGTCAATATTATTGTTATCGAATGACTAGAGTACAAGAAAAGTCAACAATATGTCGTCAATATTATTGTTATTGAATGACTAGAGTACAAGGAAAGTCAACGATATGTCGTCAATATTATTGTTATCGAATGACTAGAGTACAAGGAAAGTCAACGATATGTCGTCAATATTATTGTTATTGAATGACTAATACGAAAGTCATATGTCGTCAATATTATTGTTATTGAATGACTAGAGTACAAGAAAAGTCAACAATATGTCGTCAATATTATTGTTATCGAATGACTAGAGTACAAGAAAAGTCAACGATATGTCGTCAATATTATTGTTATCGTGACTAGATACAAGGAAAGTCAACGATATGTTGTCAATATTATTGTTATTGAATGACTAGAGTACAAAAAGTCAACAATATTTCAATATTATTGTTATTGAATGACTAGAGTAAAGGAAAGTCAACGATATGTCGTCAATATTTGTTATCGAATGACTAGAGTACAGGAAGTCAACGTATGTCGTCAATATTATTGTTATTGAATACTAGAGTACAAGAAAAGTCACAATATGTCGTCAATATTATTGTTATTGAATCAGATAAGAGTCAATATGGATTTTTGTACAATGACTAAAAAGTCAACGATATGTCGTCAATATTATTGTTATCGAATGACTAGAGTACAAGAAAATCAACATATGTCGTCAATATTATTGTTATCAATGACTAGAGTACAAGAAAGTCAACGATATTCGTCAATATTATTGTTATTGAATGACTAATACAAGGAAAGTCAACATATGTCGTCAATATTATTGTTATTGAATGACTAAGTACAAGAAAAGTCAACGATATGTCGTCAATATTAGTTATCAGCTACAGGCAAACCGAGAACTAAACAGGACCCATGAGAGGATATTGAATTTTAGTGAAAGACAAAATGAATTTGGAGGGAGAGTAAATGGAGATATATTAATAAGGACATGATATGTAACAGTAAGCACAGACCATATCCATTTGGAAGCATGTCTAAATTTGTCTGAGCACAGACAAAGAGATTGATACAATATAAGACATGCAAGGGAATGAGACCTGAGTACCTATGGCCATGAGTACCCATCTCAAATGTGTCTGAGCACAGACAAAGAGATTGATACAATATAAGACATGCAAGGGAATGAGACCGTCATGGCCAGATACCCATCCAAAATGCGGGCAGAAATAAAACTATCGTTACTGCATGTAGTACCGCTTGTGTAGGGCGGTGTAGGACAGAGGGACGTGAGCCTGAGAAATTTGATGGCTGCATGGCTAGTGCAGTCACCGCAAAAATGTTCGATTTTTCTTTTATGCCCGCGACATAAAAAATATTGGCCTTACCGTAGATTGAACACAGGTCTCCAGCATTAGAGCCGTTCTCATCTGAGAAGGTCTCCAGCATTAGATCCGTTCTCATCTGAGAAGGTCTCCAGCATTAGAGCCGTTCTCATCTGAGAAGGTCTCCAGCATTAGAGCCGTTCTCATCTGAGAAGGTCTCCAGCATTAGAGCCGCTCTCATCTGAGAAGGTCTCCAGCGTTATGAGAAGCCAGTTCTCATCTGAGAAGGTCTCCAGCATTAGAGCCGCTCTCATCTGAGAAGGTCTCCAGCATTAGAGCCGTTCTCATCTGAGAAGGTCTCCAGCATTAGAGCCGTTCTCATCTGAGAAGGTCTCAGCATTAGAGCCGCTCTCATCTGAGAAGGTCTCCATCATTAGAACCGCTCTCATCTGAGAAGGTCTCCAGCATTAGAGCCGCTCTCATCTGAGAAGGTCTCCAGCATTAGAGCCGCTCTCATCTGAGAAGGTCTCCAGCATTAGAGCTGCTCTCATTTGAGAAGGCACAGTAAATGACATACCAAGAGACAATATAGTAACGACGAATATATATATATATATATATATATATATATATATATATATATATATATATATATATATAAGGAACTAACATGGTCTCGAAACACAACGTGATGTAAATATTGAGTTTGTTTACACGGTAGATGTTTACCTAAAGAGCTAAACACTCACTAATATGTAAATGCACACAATAAGATCACGGTCTGCGTTCTATGAAAAGAAAAAAGTCTTCATGGTGTAAAGCTAACAATACAAAATTACTGCTAGATTAAAATACACCCGGTACCTGTTCTAAAATTGGAACATGTGGAAAATAACCTGGCGAAAATAGTTGATATAATATTTGTACTTCCTCTTCAACAATTTCTAATACACAAAATAATGTACTACATCAGTTGTAGGTCACGAACGCCCGTTTTGTGCTGGGACTCGCAAGGGAGCAAATAATAGTACCACTGCGACATATAGGGTATGTAGTAAGAGGCGAATGAGGTAGGGGCATAGGAACGCTACCCTAGTAAATAAAATGCATCGCAGAAATCGGATGTGCTGGTCTACTTGTAAGCGCATAACTGGCACAACATTCAATCACTCTTAGTCTCGGATCACATACAAATCACAAAAGGGTTAACAAATGATCAATATGGCGCGTTCGAAGAAAGAAGAATGTTATTTTCACTATTGTAGCTGCTGCTACTCCTACTGCTACTCCTACTTACTCCTACTACTCTCATTACTCCTACTACTACTCCCTACTACTCCTACTCTCTCTACTACTACTACTCTACTACTACTCCTACTACGCTACCTGCTACTCTCTACCTCTACCTACTACTACACCTACCCTACTCCCTACTACTACTACTCTACTACTACACTCCTACTACTACTCCACTACTACTACACTACTACTCCTACTACTACTCTACCTACTACTACCATACTACTACCATTAATAATACTATTACTACTCCTACTACTATTACCGCTACTAGTACTACTACTGCTACTATTGCTACTCTTACTATATTTCCTACTACTTCTACAACTCTTATTGATACTTGTACTGCTACTACCCCTCCTACCACGACTCTGACTACTATTGTTACTGATAATATTAGTACTACTAATATAATAACTATTACTGTTAATCATCCTACCGCTCCTGATACTATTTTTACTACTGATATTACAACACTTATTGGTACTAAAATATTATTAGATTTATTACTAATAATATTACTACAACTATACTACTACTACTATTACTACTACTTTACTACATACTACTACATTACTACATTTACTACCACGCCCGAGTTCATAGCTGACAAACAAACAAAGAAATACTTTCACTAGTTTTCTCTTGCAACTGCTACTACTACTACTACTACTATTACTACTACTACTACTTTACTACATACTACTACATTACTACATTTACTACCACGCCCGAGTTCATAGCTGACAAACAAACAAAGAAATACTTTCACTAGTTCTTCTCTTGCAACTGCTACTACGCCTGCAACTTCATATACTCTTACAACTGTGGCTACCCTTGCAACAACTACTACTACTATTACAACTATTACCACTTCTGCAACTAATACTACCTTTGCAACTATTGCTTACTCTTGGAACTTTTACTACTATTATAACTATTAGTACATTTCCATTATTACTACACTTACAACACTTACAATTATTACTACTATTAGTACTGTTATTAGTATCTTCTTCCTCTTCTGAGATCATCTTCTGCTATGTGACTACTCCGGTATGTGTTATAAACAGGGCGATGCGCTTGAGGTCTTCACCGGTCCCCCATAGTTTGTTTTGTATTTTGTTTCTGATGGTCAGATTTCCATTCTCACACTGCTCAGGCTGTTGCAGTCTTGTAGGATGTTCTCTAGGAACATCTATGGTGCTCCACAGGTGTATAGTATTGATTAGGATTACAAATTAGGATACAAAACTACTTACCATTCCCAAAGAACATTAAAAATTGTAAAATGTTAACAAAAGTTGTCAAATTACAGACATCATCACCATCTATCACAAACACCGCCTCTAAAAACAAATGGAAATTGTTTATACTCAGTAATCAACA
Source organism: Arion vulgaris (assembly GCA_020796225.1). Classification (NCBI taxonomy): domain Eukaryota; kingdom Metazoa; phylum Mollusca; class Gastropoda; order Stylommatophora; family Arionidae; genus Arion; species Arion vulgaris. The sequence continues at coordinate 28,299,017 of CM036758.1, read as the reverse complement.
GAAAGCTGCGAGACTGGGCAACAACCAGATAGCAGTGTGATGACAAAGGAAGTATACTCAGTAATCAACAGAAAGCTGCGAGACTGGGCAACAACCAGATAGCAGTGTGATGACAAAGGAAGTATACTCAGTAATCAACAGAAAGCTGCGAGACTGGGCAACAACCAGATAGCAGTGTGATGACAAAGGAAGATACTCAGTAATCAACGAAAGCTGTGAGACTGGGCAACCCAGATAGAGTGATATAAAAGTAGAAGAAGACGACGAAGTAATCACTGGATCTTCAATAATAGATATCACCATCACAAAGTGTATTAACACTTCAATAATAAATATCACCATCACAAAGTGTATTAACACTTCAATAATAAATATCACCATCACAAAGTGTACTAACATTTCAATAATAAATATCACCATCATAAAGTGTACTAACATTCAATAATAATATCACCATCACAAAGTGTACTAACACTTCAATAATAGATATCACCATCACAAAGTGTACTAACACTTCAATAATAGATATCACCATCACAAAGTGTACTAACACTTCAATAATAGATATCACCATCACAAAGTGTACTAACATTTCAATAATAGATATCACCATCACAAAGTGTACTAACATTTCAATAATAGATATCACCATCACAAAGTGTACTAACATTTCAATAATAGATATCACCATCACAAAGTGTACTAACATTTCAATAATAGATATCACCATCACAAAGTGTACTAACATTTCAATAATAGATATCACCATCACAAAGTGTACTAACATTTCAATAATAGATATCACCATCACAAAGTGTACTAACATTTCAATAATAGATATCACCATCACAAAGTGTACTAACATTTCAATAATAGATATCACCATCACAAAGTGTACTAACATTTCAATAATAGTATCGCAACAAAGGTACTAACATTTCACATACATACGATTCACCATCACAAAGTGTACAACAATCAAACAAACACAATAGGGTATCACGCTTTCAACCAAAGGTAGTTACATTCAAAATAGATATCTCCTATTTACGAGTTAACCCGACACTTCAACACTAATTAATTGCCTGCTACCCTCATGCAAAGTGGACTAACAAATTCAATAATAGATATGCACCATCAACAAAGTAGTAACTAATATTTTAATAATTGATTCACCATTACAAAGGACTATACATTTCTGAATAAGATATCACCTTTTTCATCTATTTAATTGTGATATATAAAGAAAGCATTTCATACGAAAACAGATATAACAAGTTTACGAAACTGCATGAATATTAAAAAAAATTCAATAATAAATATCACATAGACATAAATGATAAACATTTACTAAGAAGTTAAATAGCACCAGTGGAACTAAAAGTGGTAGGTTAACATTTCAAAATGTGAGATCATTCACCATCAAAAGTGTATAACATTTCAATTAGCATTGATTGAACTATCACAAAGTTCGTAGCTAACAATTTTTTGAACTACTATGATATTCACCTTCGATCTTTGTGCCTTTTCTGTAACATTTCAGATAGAATCCTCATCACTAAAGGGGTACTAATATTCTTCTCATATAATAGATATCACCATCACAAAGTGTACTAACATTTCAATAATAGATATCACCATCACAAAGTGTACTAACATTTCAATAATCGATATCACCATCATAAAGTGTACTAACATTTCAATAATAGATATCACCATCACAAAGTGTACTAACATTTCAATAATAGATATCACCATCACAAAGTGTACTAACATTTCAATAATAGATATCGCCATCACAAAGTGTACTAACATTTCAATAATAGATATCACCATCACAAAGTGTACTAATATTTTAATAATAGATATCACCATCACAAAGTGTACTAACATTTCAATAATAGATATCACCATCACAAAGTGTACTATCATTTCAATAATCGATATCACCATCATAAAGTGTACTAACATTTCAATAATAGATATCACCATCACAAAGTGTACTAATATTTTAATAATAGATATCACCATCACAAAGTGTACTAACATTTCAATAATAGATATCACCATCACAAAGTGTACTAACATTTCAATAATCGATATCACCATCATAAAGTGTACTAACATTTCAATAATAGATATCACCATCACAAAGTGTACTAACATTTCAATAATAGATATCACCATCACAAAGTGTACTAACATTTCAATAATAGATATCGCCATCACAAAGTGTACTAACATTTCAATAATAGATATCACCATCACAAAGTGTACTAATATTTTAATAATAGATATCACCATCACAAAGTGTACTAACATTTCAATAATAGATATCACCATCACAAAGTGTACTAACATTTCAATAATCGATATCACCATCATAAAGTGTACTAACATTTCAATAATAGATATCACCATCACAAAGTGTACTAACATTTCAATAATAGATATCACCATCACAAAGTGTACTAACATTTCAATAATAGATATCGCCATCACAAAGTGTACTAACATTTCAATAATAGATATCACCATCACAAAGTGTACTAACATTTCAATAATAGATATCACCATCACAAAGTGTACTAACATTTCAATAATAGATATCACCATCACAAAGTGTACTAACATTTCAATAATAGATATCACCATCACAAAGTGTACTAACATTTCAATAATAGATATCACCATCACAAAGTGTACTAACATTTCAATAATAGATATCACCATCACAAAGTGTACTAACATTTCAATAATAGATATCACCATCACAAAGTGTATTAACACTTCAATAATAAATATCACCATCACAAAGTGTATTAACACTTCAATAATAAATATCACCATCACAAAGTGTATTAACATTTCAATAATAGATATCACCATCACAAAGTGTACTAACATTTCAATAATAGATATCACCATCACAAAGTGTATTAACATTTCAATAATAGATATCACCATCACAAAGTGTACTAACATTTCAATAATAGATATCACCATCACAAAGTGTACTAACATTTCAATAATAGATATCACCATCACAAAGTGTACTAACATTTCAATAATAGATATCACCATCACAAAGTGTATTAACATTTCAATAATAGATATCACCATCACAAAGTGTACTAACATTTCAATAATAGATATCACCATCACAAAGTGTACTAACATTTCAATAATAGATATCACCATCACAAAGTGTACTAACATTTCAATAATAGATATCACCATCACAAAGTGTATTAACACTTCAATAATAAATATCACCATCACAAAGTGTATTAACACTTCAATAATAAATATCACCATCACAAAGTGTATTAACACTTCAATAATAAATATCACCATCACAAAGTGTATTAACACTTCAATAATAAATATCACCATCACAAAGTGTACTAACATTTCAATAATAGATATCACCATCACAAAGTGTACTAACATTTCAATAATAGATATCACCATCACAAAGTGTAATAACATTTCAATAATAGATATCACCATCACAAAGTGTATTAACATTTCAATAATAGATATCACCATCACAAAGTGTATTAACATTTCAATAATAGATATCACCATCACAAAGTGTACTAACATTTCAATAATAGATATCACCATCACAAAGTGTACTAACATTTCAATAATAGATATCACCATCACAAAGTGTACTAACATTTCAATAATAGATATCACCATCACAAAGTGTACTAACATTTCAATAATAGATATCGCCATCACAAAGTGTACTAACATTTCAATAATAGATATCACCATCACAAAGTGTACTAACATTTCAATAATAGATATCACCATCACAAAGTGTATTAACATTTCAATAATAGATATCACCATCACAAAGTGTATTAACATTTCAATAATAGATATCACCATCACAAAGTGTATTAACATTTCAATAATAGATATCACCATCACAAAGTGTATTAACATTTCAATAATAGATATCACCATCACAAAGTGTACTAACATTTCAATAATAGATATCACCATCACAAAGTGTACTAACATTTCAATAATAGATATCACCATCACAAAGTGTACTAACATTTCAATAATAGATATCACCATCACAAAGTGTACTAACATTTCAATAATAGATATCGCCATCACAAAGTGTACTAACATTTCAATAATAGATATCACCATCACAAAGTGTACTAACATTTCAATAATAGATATCACCATCACAAAGTGTACTAACATTTCAATAATAGATATCACCATCACAAAGTGTACTAACATTTCAATAATAGATATCACCATCACAAAGTGTACTAACATTTCAATAATAGATATCACCATCACAAAGTGTACTAACATTTCAATAATAGATATCACCATCACAAAGTGTACTAACATTTCAATAATAGATATCACCATCACAAAGTGTACTAACATTTCAATAATAGATATCACCATCACAAAGTGTACTAACATTTCAATAATAGATATCACCATCACAAAGTGTACTAACATTTCAATAATAGATATCACCATCACAAAGTGTACTAACATTTCAATAATAGATATCACCATCACAAAGTGTACTAACATTTCAATAATAGATATCACCATCACAAAGTGTACTAATATTTTAATAATAGATATCACCATCACAAAGTGTACTAACATTTCAATAATAGATATCACCATCACAAAGTGTAATAACATTTCAATAATAGATATCACCATCACAAAGTGTACTAACATTTCAATAATAGATATCACCATCACAAAGTGTACTAACATTTCAATAATAGATATCACCATCACAAAGTGTACTAACATTTCAATAATAGATATCACCATCACAAAGTGTACTAACATTTCAATAATAGATATCACCATCACAAAGTGTACTAACATTTCAATAATAGATATCACCATCACAAAGTGTACTAACATTTCAATAATAGATATCACCATCACAAAGTGTACTAACATTTCAATAATAGATATCACCATCACAAAGTGTACTAACATTTCAATAATAGATATCACCATCACAAAGTGTACTAACATTTCAATAATAGATATCACCATCACAAAGTGTACTAACATTTCAATAATAGATATCACCATCACAAAATGTACTAACATTTCAATAATAGATATCACCATCACAAAGTGTACTAACATTTCAATAATAGATATCACCATCACAAAGTGTACTAACATTTCAATAATAGATATCACCATCACAAAGTGTACTAACATTTCAATAATAGATATCACCATCACAAAGTGTACTAATATTTTAATTATAGATATCACCATCACAAAGTGTACTAACATTTCAATAATAGATATCACCATCACAAAGTGTAATAACATTTCAATAATAGATATCACCATCACAAAGTGTACTAACATTTCAATAATAGATATCACCATCACAAAGTGTACTAACATTTCAATAATAGATATCACCATCACAAAGTGTAATAACATTTCAATAATAGATATCACCATCACAAAGTGTACTAACATTTCAATAATAGATATCGCCATCACAAAGTGTACTAACATTCCAATAATAGATATCGCCATCACAAAGTGTACTAACATTTCAATAATAGATATCGCCATCACAAAGTGTACTAACATTTCAATAATAGATATCACCATCACAAAGTGTACTAACATTTCAATAATAGATATCACCATCACAAAGTGTACTAACATTTCAATAATCGATATCACCATCATAAAGTGTACTAACATTTTAATAATAGATATCGCCATCACAAAGTGTACTAACATTTCAATAATAGATATCACCATCACAAAGTGTACTAACATTTCAATAATAGATATCGCCATCACAAAGTGTACTAACATTTCAATAATAGATATCGCCATCACAAAGTGTACTAACATTTCAATAATAGATATCACCATCACAAAGTGTACTAACATTTCAATAATAGATATCACCATCACAAAGTATACTAACATTTCAATAATAGATATCACCATCACAAAGTGTACTAACATTTCAATAATACACTTACTATCACAATTTGCACCATCTTTGGGTGCTACAACCTGTAGCAACTGCGACTACAGCAACAGTTTCATCACGATACACTACCTGCATTCTACCAACAATAAGTAGGCTACAAAGAAGTCCAAACGGAAACACAATGCTGCTGTGTCTCACCGCGTGTTCCCGGCAACCAAAAGGATAGCTTCAGCAATTGAAACATTCCCTTCCCCTATTCACGAGTTAACCTCTGACCTCTCAACACTGAATTTAATTGCCTGGCTGAACATCCTTAAAATGAACCACAGAACCCGATTTTATTTTGGGATCTATACAATAGAAATTATTGTAGTTCATGACATCACACAACAGGTTAGTCAGCGACTAAATATGGACTGGGAATATCAAGTCAATTCTGACTTCAAAAACATATGTACAAACGGGACATATCACTTGTATCGTCTCGTGATGTAAATAACTTGTCCCAAATTTCTGTCACCTTTATCCATTCCTATTGTTGAGCTTGTTGATTGTGGATATATAGAAGAATAGGCAGAGTTTCATGGACAGAAAAACAGACAAATAAACAAGTTTTAGGAAAACTAGGCATGAAGAAACAATTATTAAGAGAAATAAAATTCAGACAAGTAAAGTATTTTGGGCACATAAAAGACATGACACCATGATAAAACATTTACTAGAGGGGAAAGTTGAGGGGGAAGAGCAAGAGGAAGACCGAGAGATAAGTGGGAGAGAAACTTTAAAAATGGACAGGTTACAGTCTGGCAGTGTGCAACACCATGGCGAAAGACAGAGGATGCTGGAGATTCATTGCAGCCAACCGTCGATGTGGAGACGGCACCTGATGATGATGATGATGATTGTCGAGCTTATTTAGGCCATGCTTGAGTTTGAAACTTCACAACCAAGTCTGCGTGGAGTGCTATTCAATTGGTTTGATGAATCTATGTCTACTGTGTATATCTCACCTTCGATTCTTTTGTGTTCTTTTCTCACTTTACTTTTCCTGTAACCCTTCAATCCTTCAGATAGGAAGTGCCTGTCATTTCACATTTTTATATATAGCCTTGTGTGCAGGTGGTAGGAGGACCAATTCCTTCCTCATGCGTGGAGCCTCAAGTGTGGGATTGAACTCACATCCCTTATGTGTCCGAGTCATAAGGCGATCGCTTATGCATTACGCTAATTCGTCCCACACTGTTCACACTTTGTATGTGATCATGATACAATACGTCCACAATTTTCACACTTTGTATGTGATCAAGATACAATCGTCCCACATTTTCACACTTTGTATGTGATCAAGATACAATCGTCCCACATTTTCACACTTTGTATGTGATCAAGATACAATACGTCCCACAATTTTCACACTTTGTATGTGATCAAGATACAATACGTCCCACAATTTTCACACTTTGTATGTGATCAAGATACAATACGTACCACAATTTTCACACTTTGTATGTGATCAAGATACAATACGTCCCACAATTTTCACACTTTGTATGTGATCAAGATACAATACGTCCCACACTTTTCACACTCTGTATGTGATCAAGATACAATTCGTCCCACACTTTTCACACTTTGTATGTGATCATGATACAATTCGTCCCACACTTTTCACACTTTGTATGTGATCATGATACAATTCGTCCCACACTTTTCACACTTTGTATGTGATCATGATACAATTCGTCCCACACTTTTCACACTTTGTATGTGATCAAGATACAATTCGTCCCACACTTTTCACACTTTGTATGTGATCAAGATACAATTCGTCCCACACTTTTCACACTTTGTATGTGATCAAGATACAATTCGTCCCACACTTTTCACACTTTGTATGTGATCAAGATACAATTCGTCCCACACTTTTCACACTTTGTATGTGATCAAGATACAATTCGTCCCACACTTTTCACACTTTGTATGTGATCATGATACAATTCGTCCCACACTTTTCACACTTTGTATGTGATCAAGATACAATTCGTCCCACACTTTTCACACTTTGTATGTGATCAAGATACAATCTGTCCCACACTTTTCACACTTTGTATGTGATCAAGATACAATTCGTCCCACACTTTTCACACTATGTATGTGATCAAGATACAATTCGTCCCACACTTTTCACACTTTGTATGTGATCATGATACAATTCGTCCCACACTTTTCACACTTTGTATGTGATCAAGATACAATACGTCCCACACTTTTCACACTTTGTATGTGATCATGATACAATTCGTCCCACACTTTTCACACTTTGTATGTGATCAAGATACAATTCGTCCCACACTTTTCACACTTTGTATGTGATCATGATACAATTCGTCCCACACTTTTCACACTTTGTGTGTGATCATGATACAATACGACCCACTCTTTTTACACTTTGTATGTGATCATGATACAATTCGTCCCACACTTTTCACACTTTGTGTGTGATCATGATACAATACGACCCACACTTTTCACACTTTGTATGTGATCAAGATACAATTCGTCCCACACTTTTCACACTTTGTGTGTGATCATGATACAATACGACCCACTCTTTTTACACTTTGTATGTGATCAAGATACAATACGACACTGGCATCTTTAAGCTAGTATTACATGACACTTTAGGCTACTTCTTCTTCTTCTTTGCGTTCGTTCTTTACGACCAATTTTAATCACTCTTGTGATATGTTTGATTTTGCCAAGAACGTGTATACGTTGCACATTGGTTTGGTAGGCCCCTAAACACATAGACTTCTACATGTTTAGGACATGTGCATCCGATTTCAGCCAAACCTCCTTAGGCGCCTCTTACGACATGCGTGGCAGGTAACAGTGGTTCTATTCTTTACACCCCAAATTTGGGTCCCGGTAACCACTCGGGTGTTTAGGCTACTAAATGAATACTAAAATAACTCAGGTCTTTGGTTAGTCTCAACATAGAACGGTTGAGGTCTTTGGTTAGTCTCAACATAGAACGGTTGAGGTCTTTGGTTAGTCTCAACATAGAACGGTCGAGGTCTTTGGTTAGTCTCAACATAGAACGGTCGAGGTCTTTGGTTAGTCTCAACATAGAATGGTTGAGGTCTTTGGTTAGTCTCAACATAGAACGGTTGAGGTCTTTGGTTAGTCTCAACATAGAACGGTCGAGGTCTTTGGTTAGTCTCAACATAGAACGGTCGAGGTCTTTGGTTAGTCTCAACATAGAATGGTTGAGGTCTTTGGTTAGTCTCAACATAGAACGGTTGAGGTCTTTGGTTAGTCTCAACATAGAACGGTTGAGGTCTTTGGTTAGTCTCAACATAGAACGGTTGAGGTCTTTGGTTAGTCTCAACATAGAACTGTTGAGGTCTTTGGTTAGTCTCAACATAGAACGGTCGAGGTCTTTGGTTAGTCTCAACATAGAATGGTTGAGGTCTTTGGTTAGTCTCAACATAGAACGGTTGAGGTCTTTGGTTAATCTCAATATAGAACGGATGAGGTCTTTGGTTAGTCTCAACATAGAACGGTTGAGGTCTTTGGTTAGTCTCAACATAGAACGGTTGAGGTCTTTGGTTAGTCTCAACATAGAATGGTTGAGGTCTTTGGTTAGTCTCAACATAGAACGGTTGAGGTCTTTGGTTAGTCTCAACAAAGAACGGTTGAGGTCTTTGTTTAGTCTCAACATAGAATGGTTGAGGTCTTTGGTTAGTCTCAACATAGAACAGTTGAGGTCTTTGGTTAGTCTCAACATAGAACGGTCGAGGTCTTTGGTTAGTCTCAACAAAGAACGGTTGAGGTCTTTGGTTAGTCTCAACATAGAATGGTTGAGGTCTTTGGCTAGTCTCAACATAGAATGGTTGAGGTCTTTGGTTAGTCTCAACATAGAATGGTTGAGGTCTTTGGTTAGTCTCAACATAGAACGGTTGAGGTCTTTGGTTAGTCTCAACATAGAACGGTCGAGGTCTTTGGTTAGTCTCAACATAGAACGGTTGAGGTCTTTGGTAAGTCTCAACATAGAACAGTTGAGGTCTTTGGTTAGTCTCAACATAGAACGGTCGAGGTCTTTGGTTAGTCTCAACAAAGAACGGTTGAGGTCTTTGGTTAGTCTCAACATAGAATGGTTGAGGTCTTTGGTTAGTCTCAACATAGAATGGTTGAGGTCTTTGGTTATTCTCAACATAGAACTGTTGAGGTCTTTGGTTAGTCTCAACATAGAACGGTTGAGGTCTTTGGTTAGTCTCAACATAGAACGGTCGAGGTCTTTGGTTAGTCTCAACATAGAACGGTTGAGGTCTTTGGTAAGTCTCAACATAGAACGGTTGAAGTCTTTGGTTAGTCTCAACATAGAATGGTTGAGGTCTTTGGTTAGTCTCAACATAGAACGGTTGAGGTCTTTGGTTAGTCTCAACATAGAACGGTAGAGGTCTTTGGTTAGTCTCAACATAGAACGGTCGAGGTCTTTGGTTAGTCTCAACATAGAACGGTCGAGGTCTTTGGTTAGTCTCAACATAGAACGGTTGAGGTCTTTGGTTAGTCTCAACATAGAATGGTTGAGGTCTTTGGTTAGTCTCAACATAGAACTGTTGAGGTCTTTGGTTAGTCTCAACATAGAATAGTTGAGGTCTTTGGTTAGTCTCAACATAGAATGGTTGAGGTCTTTGGTTAGTCTCAACATAGAACGGTCGAGGTCTTTGGTTAGTCTCAACATAGAACGGTCGAGGTCTTTGGTTAGTCTCAACATAGAACGGTTGAGGTCTTTGGTTAGTCTCAACATAGAATGGTTGAGGTCTTTGGTTAGTCTCAACTAGAACGTTGAGGTCTTTAGTTAGTCTCAATATAGAACGGTCGAGGTCTTTGGTTAGTCTCAACATAGAATGGTTGAGGTCTTTGGTTAGTCTCAACATAGAACAGTTGATGGTTAGTCTCAACGTAGAACGGTCGAGGTCTTTGGTTAGTCTCAACATAGAATGGTTGAGGTCTTTGGTTAGTCTCAACATAGAATAGTTGAGGTCTTTGGTTAGTCTCAACATAGAATGGTTGAGGTCTTTGGTTAGTCTCAACATAGAACGGTCGAGGTCTTTGGTTAGTCTCAATATAGAACGGTCGAGGTCTTTGGTTAGTCTCAACATAGAACGGTTGAGGTCTTTGGTTAGTCTCAACATAGAATGGTTGAGGTCTTTGGTTAGTCTCAACATAGAACGGTTGAGGTCTTTAGTTATTCTCAATATAGAACGGTTGAGGTCTTTGGTTAGTCTCAACATAGAACAGTTGATGGTTAGTCTCAACGTAGAACGGTCGAGGTCTTTGGTTAGTCTCAACATAGAATGGTTGAGGTCTTTGGTTAGTCTCAACATAGAATGGTTTGAGGTCTTTGGTTAGTCTCAACATAGAACGGTTGAGGTCTTTGGTTAGTCTCAACATAGAACGGTCGAGGTCTTTGGTTAGTCTCAACATAGAACGGTCGAGGTCTTTGGTTAGTCTCAACATAGAACGGTTGATGTCTTTGGTTAGTCTCAACATAGAATGGTTGAGGTCTTTGGTTAGTCTCAACATAGAACGGTTGAGGTCTTTGGTTAGTCTCACATAGAACGGTCGAGGTTTTTGGTTAGTCTCAACATAGAACGGTTGAGGTCTTTGGTTAGTCTCAACATAGAATGGTTGAGGTCTTTGGTTAGTCTCAACATAGAACGGTTGAGGTCTTTGGTTAGTCTCAATATAGAACGGTTGAGGTCTTTGGTTAGTATCAACATAGAACAGTTGATGGTTAGTCTCAACATAGAACAGTTGAGGTCTTTGGTTAGTCTCAATATAGAACGGTCGAGGTCTTTGGTTAGTCTCAACATAGAATGGTTGACGTTTTATCGTAACATAGGAAGATGGTCTGACTCTCAGTTGACCTGTGTTGTTGGAAGTCACTTTGCAGTTGTTAAACTTCCAGATGTTACAACGAGTGAAAGCGAACATGAACAAAACTCACGTGATGAAATAGTATGTTCTGGTTGGAAAGGACCATAGATCACTTATTATAGTTAACTATTATAACATCGTATTTGCACTTAAATGTTAAAATGGACCAAAATGACAAATAAATACAAGAAATATTGCTTTATAAGTGATTTTAACGAGCAAGGAAACAGAAGAAAAGGAGAGAGACCTTTGTATTATTCAAGTATCTATTATTATCATTTATTGCTCATTTCCCCTAGTTTCGAGTATTTACTAACTTCTTTCGGTAACAATTCAAAATATTCTTCTCCGGGCATCAATTTACACACCCACTCAACTGACTACAGCTACAGAACGTCAAATTCACATTTGTATTTACCACAGTACCGACGTACTACCCAAAATATATCTACGACAGTGCCGACATACTACCCAAAATATATTTACCACAGTGCCGACATACTACACATACTACCCAAAATATATCTACCACAGTACTGACGTACTACCCAAAATATATCTACCACAGTACTGACGTACTACCCAAAATATATCTACCACAGTACTGACGTACTACCCAAAATATATCTACCACAGTACTGACGTACTATTCAAAATATATCTACGACAGTACCGACGTACTACGGAAAATTATATCTACCACAGTACTGACATGTCACTTATACAAAAAGTTTCAGTAGCTTTTTCAGACTTTACCGATATGAAGAACCTGTCACTTCACTTTTCTATACCCTAGTCTGCAGGAGGTAGAAGATCCAATCTCTTTCCTCACTTGTGAAACGTCGAGTGTGGTATTGAGCCCACACTCTTGAGTGCAGTCTTATATGTCAAAGCTTACGTAGTGTGTTAATCTATCCCACACACTGTTTCTACTTCAATACTTACAATATCAACCACTCTCAGACAACTAAATATTAACACTAACAATATGAACCACTCTCAGACAACTAAATATTAGCACTAACAATATGAACCAATCTCAGACAACTAAATATTAACTAACAATGTGAGCCACTCTCAGACAACTAAATATTAACTAACAATGTGAGCCACTCTCAGACAACTAAATATTAACAATATAAACACTCTAGACAACTAAATATTAACAATATGAACCACTCTCAGACAACTAAATATTAACACTAACAATATGAACCACTCTCAGACAACTAAATATTAACACTAACAATATGAACCACTCTCAGACAACTAAATATTAACACTAACAATATGAACCAATCTCAGACAACTAAATATTAACTAACAATGTGAGCCACTCTCAGACAACTAAATATTAACTAACAATGTGAGCCACTCTCAGACAACTAAATATTAACAATATAAACTACTCTCAGACAACTAAATATTAACAATATGAACCACTCTCAGACAACTAAATATTAACACTAACAATATGAACCACTCTCAGACAACTAAATATTAACACTAACAATATGAACCACTCTCAGACAACTAAATATTAACACTAACAATATGAACCAATCTCAGACAACTAAATATTAACTAACAATGTGAGCCACTCTCAGACAACTAAATATTAACTAACAATGTGAGCCACTCTCAGACAACTAAATATTAACAATATAAACTACTCTCAGACAACTAAATATTAACAATATGAACCACTCTCAGACAACTAAATATTAACACTAACAATATGAACCACTCTCAGACAACTAAATATTAACACTAACAATATGAACCACTCTCAGACAACTAAATATTAACTAACAATATGAACCACTCTCAGACAACTAAATATTAACTAACAATGTGAGCCACTCTCAGACAACTGAATATTAACACTAACAATATGAACCACTCTCAGACAACTAAATATTAACTAACAATATGAACCACTCTCAGACAACTAAATATTAACTAACAATGTGAACCACTCTCAGACAACTAAATATTAACTAACAATATGAACCACTCTCAGACAACTAAATATTAACTAACAATGTGAGCCACTCTCAGACAACTAAATATTAACTAACAATATGTACCATATTTCATTAATACATTTCATTAACATTAGCGACAGCAACAATATATCTGTACAGATTGACTGTTGATGTTAGTAATACAAATATAAAAGAATACAATTTACCTCAGTCAGCCAGTTCTAGAAGATACCACATCAGTGAATGGAGGTTAATAAAAACCAACAAGAATCGAGCACAGTGCAACAATACAACTAGAGCTCAGTTTGACGGTACTTGTCAATATCTACTCATTAATTAATTATGAATTCAGGACTTATCTGTCATCTATTAATTAATCAATCAAATGTCGGCCAGTTTTGTGTGTAGTGAAGGTTGCAGTTAGACATCAGATAGTGTGCAATGATGGTTAATGAACAATTGTTTTGTGTGTAGTAAAGGTTGCAGTTAGACATCAGATAGTGTGCAATGATGGTTAGTGAACAATTGTTTTGTGTAGTAAAGGTTGCAGTTAGACATCAGATAGTGTCAATGATGGTTAGTAACAATTGTTTTGTGTAGTAAAGGTTGCAGTTAGACATCAGATAGTGTGCAATGATGGTTAGTAAACAATTGTTTTGTGTGTAGTAAAGGTTGCAATTAGACATCAGATAGTGTGCAATGATGGTTAGTGAACAATTGTTTTGTGTGTAGTAAAGGTTGCAATTAGACATCAGATAGTGTGCAATGATGGTTAGTGAACAATTGTTTTGTGTAGTGAAGGTTGAGTTAGACATCAATAGTGAAGATGGTTAATGAACAATTGTTTGTGGTAGTAAAGGTTGCAGTTAGACATCAGATAGTGTGCAATGATGGTTAGTGAACAATTGTTTTGTGTGTAGTAAAGGTTGCAGTTAGACATCAGATAGTGTGCAATGATGGTTAATGAACAATTGTTTTGTGTGTAGTGAAGGTTGCAGTTAGACATCAGATAGTGTGCAATGATGGTTAGTGAACAATTGTTTTGTGTGTAGTAAAGGTTGCAGTTAGACATCAGATAGTGTGCGATGATGGTTAATGAACAATTGGTAGGTATTATTATAACTAAAGCTAAGAAATAATGACGTTTTGATCATATATATATCTTATATGTTCGTTTCTTTGCGTTTGTTCTTAACAACTAAGTTAACCAATCTTTGTGATCTGTATTTTTTACGCCGAAAACGTGGGAACGTAGCGCGCCCGTAAGGCAATATGGAATGTAAGACAAGCATATACGAGTTCCAGCCAAAGTGTATGCATATTTCCAACAAGAAAGACATTTGTATAGATAAGTAACTGTACAGTTTTACCACACAAAAACCCCAACTTTAAAGTACCAAATCTAGAGTTGTACATAGTGTCAAATCTGATTAGTCACAAGGAGGTTGTTATAACTGAACCAATGAAGTTTATCATTAACCTTCAGACCCTTCTAAAAATAAAATGTTAGGTCAACTATTAGTAACAACTGTTTAAAAAAATCCTCAGGATATGTTGCTCTAAGTTTGAGAAGAAATGATCGAAGAATCACAAAGCAGATATGGGAGGGGGAGACAAATAGTTCAGGAAGGTAAGGATGCCTTAGGAAAACCATGAAACAATCTTTTCGATACGAGAGCAATACAATAAAATATGAGAAAGTAACAATTTGAGCCTATAATTACTGATCACATTTTCATCAAGCTTTCCTGACATTTTCATTATCTCTTATGTATTCATACATTTCAATATGGGGTTTACGGTTAGATATCAAACGATCCAAGTTGAGTGGAACCTATGTGGTCGAAAGACCACCCACAACACAGCATCAGAGATGGGTACTATGGACTATCCGAGCGAACAAGTTGCTATATTCCACCTCCGTACCGACCGTAACAGACTTCGGGCCCACATGTTAAACAAATTCAAAATTGACACAACTAGCCTGTGCCACTGTGAAAAGGCGGACATGACGGCAGAGCACATACTGCAAGACTGCTAGTTGTTAGCAGGCAGGAGAAACGAAACATGGCCCGATAACACAGAGCTTCGCGAGAAGCTGTACTGAGGGACGGAGTGCCTAAAAATAACAGCAGAATTTGTGAGAAAATTTGGTTCATCGGTCTAGGCGGGGATCGAGAGAGAGAGAGAGAGAGAGAGAGAGAGAGTGGTACCGTAAGGAAAGCGGAAAAGGAGCCTAAATAGACATGCAGACGAAGTCTTCTTGAGAAACTGATGGGTGCTAGAATATCATGAGAAGTTATAAATAAAACAGGAAGAGACCGGGAACAGTGACGAACAACTGTTGAGGGCCTATACTCCACGAGGAACAGAGAGGAATAAGTCAGCAAGTATCAAGCGCTCCAGATATGACTTCCGTGACGGTGAATGCAGACGTCAAGACTATATTTAATGAAAACTATAGTGAGAGTGACGATGTGATCTACACGGATGGTTCGGTAGTTGGCCGCCAAAAGTCCACTTATGTCTTCTCTGCAAGCACGAGTGACCGAAAGGTCAAGGAGGCCAGTGGTGAATTGAGTATGACAACAAGTAGCATGTCAATGGAGGTACTGGCGGTGACTAAAGCATTACTCTGGCTGGAGTCACATAACTGTACTCATGCATGCGCTCTGGGTGATTCATTGAGTATGATAATACGGAAGATGGAGGCTGGTTCAGTATGCACCCAATGGATTGAAACCCTACGTAGGTCAACAATTCGCATAATTACATTCATCTTCGTTCCTAGGCATATGGGCGTCGATGGTAATGGGAGAGCGGTCAGGTTGGCTGGCACTGTCACCATATTGGGGGGTCAGCCAATGGATAGAATTGACATTCTGAACACCCTCATGGAGAGCAGCTGCAGAAAGAGGACTTTCATCTAAACCAATCCTCGTCAACAGCTAGATCGATACTGAATTTGGACTGAAGACTGAAGTGTCAGAAAGAGCAGCACAACAGGCTCATCAGTGAAAATCGAAATGGTACGATCAGTCGCTGGTCGTTGTTGGAGATACTGCGATCAAAATCAGAGTACCTATAAACATGTCCGAAATGCAATGAGGATATTCCAAACTGAAACTGAAACAAGTTCTCTCTGTAAATTTCTCGTGAGCGCCCGCGCGTGCACACAAACACCAACTTTGTTCCGGCCATTGTCTCACTCTCACAAGCACACTCACTGGATATATGTCACACTCTTTCTCATTTTCTTTCGTTGTCACTGTCTTTTCTTTCTCTTTTTACCGCTCTCTCTCTCTCTCTCTCCCGTACTCTCTGACTAACCGCTTACTCTCTCACTATTCTAAAATAAGATGACTCTCTCCCTCTTTATAGCTCTTTCTTTCTCTCTCTCTCTCTCTCTCTCTTTCTTTCTTTCTCTCTCACATCCATTGTCTGAGTGTTTTCTCTCTCACCGTTCTATCATAAGCTCATTCTCTCTCTCTAACTCATACACTTCTTGTCTCCCTCCTTCTCTATTCATTACCCGTATCACTCTTTCACGCAGTTTCTTAAATAGCATTGTCTCTCTTCTAACTCTCTGTTACTCTCTCTCTCTTTCCTTATCTCACACAATCGTCTTATTTCTCTCTCTCTCTCTCTCTCTTTCCTTATCTCACACAATCGTCTTATTTCTCTCTCTCTCTCTCTCTCTTTCCTTATCTCACACAATCGTCTTATTTCTCTCTCTCTCTCTCTCTTCCTTATCTCACAATCGTCATATTTTTTCTTCTCTCTTCTTATCTCACACAATCGTCATATTTTGTTTTCTCTCTCTCTCTTTTCTCATCGACTTTCCCTTCTCTTATAAATAATCACACTCTCATAGTCATTACAAAGAAGTAGAGACATTTATTCATCTTCTCTAATCATGTCTGTCTCCCTCTATTAAAGTGATGCATCTCTTATTCTACTCTTCAATCTCAATAAATATGTCTTCAATGATTCAAATGGAAACTACCGCAGCACGTTCAACATTTCTGTATCACTCGATCCGTGTTTCTGTTGTATCTGGTTAAAATTGTATTTGTGTGTGTGTGTGTGTGTATATTTTAAGTATAGTCAGAAGGAATAAAAGAAGGTATGTCAAATAGTTTCAACATTGATTCTTCACGTTCCGTGTATGATGTGTGTAATATTATATATATATATATATATATATATATATATATATATAGAAGCCTTAATGCCGAACGATTGACTTCACTGCACTGGACTTTACCGTGTATGAGTGTGTGTAATATATATATATATATATATAAGCCTTAATGCCGAACGATTGACTTCACTGCACTGGACTTTACCGTGTATGAGTGTGTGTAATATATATATATATATAAGCCTTAATGCCGAACGATTGACTTCACTGCACTGGACTTTACCGTGTATGAGTGTGTGTAATATATATATATATATATATATAAGCCCTAATACCGAACGATTGACTTCATTGCACTGGGTTTTATCGCGTATTGCTCGATCCCACTCCACAGAAATGGCACGCCACCTGCCCAAAGTATTACACAAAGCGCGAACTCCGTAGCTCCAGCAACACTCCTAGAGTCTCTGGAAAAAATGCACTCGTGAACAGAATGTAGAGTTCCTGGTTCGAACCCATGACCGTTGAAACGCAAAGCACTGGCTTAAAAACATAGCCACAGACACTCAATATATTGTTATATTTCATTTGTGTGTAACAGGAGAAACTTTCGAACGTCTAGCTCTGGAACCATAAAATAAGGACAGTTTTGTCACGCAGGAATTTGTATATCAACACAACAATTTTCAACTCTCAATATTGTTTTCATTATTGAATTATGAGTTAATTAAGTTGGTTTTACACATTTATAGATATTCATAGCCTACTCAGTTAGTTATTATACTGGGTCATGCACAACAGTAATGTGAAAACTTTGCATCATTTGTAAACTAGGAGAAAATCTATTGCAAAGTAGCATGACAATTTGTTTGTTTATCAAATCAAACGAGACACATTTGGTGTGTATCCTTAAAGCTTGTTGAATTAGTGCAACTGAAACGACTTTTGAAAGATGCTCGCCCAAAATAAGAATGAGAAAATGTGAATGCAAACAATTGAAATATACAAGATGCAGACAAGTCTGTGATCCTATCATACACAATGATGAAATAATTTGTGATAAATAGAACATGTTTATGCTTTTGTTTTATCATGCAGACATGAATTTCTTTCTGTAAATTGTAATACACGGAGAAGATGGATTCAAGATGTAACTGATGGTTTGAACATGAAGGCTGCAGAGGCAGGACATCTGGCCTATGCGAGAGAGAAATTCGGAGGACTGTTGGGGTGGCAAAGTTCTGCTCAGGAAGTGTCTTTCATCGCCTTTGTTATCTCTGAGGTCCACCATTTGCGTGGTCGGCCTTTTGCTTTGTATCCATTGTTGTATCGGAGTAACATTGCTCTTTGTATCCCATTGTATCGGAGTAACATTGTATCGGAGTAACATTGTATCGGAGTAACATTGTATCGGAGTAACATTGCTCTTTGTATCCCATTGTATCGGAGTAACATTACTCTTTGTATCCCATTGTATCGGAGTAACATTGCTCTTTTGCTTTGTAACCATTGTATCGGAGTAACATTGCTCTTTTGCTTTGTAACCATTGTATCGGAGTAACATTGCTCTTTGTATCCCATTGTATCGGAGTAACATTGCTCTTTTGCTTTGTAACCATTGTATCGGAGTAACATTGCTCTTTGTATCCCATTGTATCGGAGTAACATTACTCTTTGTATCCCATTGTATCGGAGTAACATTGCTCTTTGTATCCATTGTATCGGAGTAACATTGCTCTTTGTATCCCATTGTATCGGAGTAACATTACTCTTTGTATCCCATTGTATCGGAGCAACATTGCTCTTTTGCTTTGTAACCATTGTATCGGAGTAACATTGCTCTTTTGCTTTGTAACCATTGTATCGGAGTAACATTGCTCTTTGTATCCCATTGTATCGGAGTAACATTGCTCTTTTGCTTTGTAACCATTGTATCGGAGTAACATTGCTCTTTGTATCCCATTGTATCGGAGTAACATTACTCTTTGTATCCCATTGTATCGGAGTAACATTGCTCTTTGTATCCCATTGTATCGGAGTAACATTGCTCTTTGTATCCATTGTATCGGAGTAACATTACTCTTTTGCTTTGTATCCCATTGTATCGGAGTAACATTGCTCTTTTGCTTTGTATCCCATTGTATCGGAGTAACATTGCTCTTTTGCTTTGTATCCCATTGTATCGAGTAACATTGTATCGGAGTAACATTGTATCGGAGTAACATTGCTCTTTGTATCCCATTGTATCGGAGTAACATTACTCTTTGTATCCCATTGTATCGGAGTAACATTGCTCTTTTGCTTTGTAACCATTGTATCGGAGTAACATTGCTCTTTTGCTTTGTAACCATTGTATCGGAGTAACATTGCTCTTTGTATCCCATTGTATCGGAGTAACATTGCTCTTTTGCTTTGTAACCATTGTATCGGAGTAACATTGCTCTTTGTATCCCATTGTATCGGAGTAACATTACTCTTTGTATCCCATTGTATCGGAGTAACATTGCTCTTGTATCCCATTGTATCAGTAACATTGCTCTTTGTATCCCATTGTATCGAGTAACATTATCTTTGCTTTGTATCCCATTGTATCGGAGTAACATTGCTCTTTTGCTTTGTATCCCATTGTATCGGAGTAACATTGCTCTTTTGCTTTGTATCCCATTGTATCGGAGTAACATTGCTCTTTTGCTTTGTATCCATTGTATCGGAGTAACATTGCTCTTTTGCTTTGTATCCCATTGTATCGGAGTAACATTGCTCTTTTGCTTTGTATCCCATTGTATCGGAGTAACATTGCTCTTTTGCTTTGTATCCCATTGTATCGGAGTAACATTGCTCTTTTGCTTTGTATCCCATTGTATCGGAGTAACATTGCTCTTTTGCTTTGTATCCCATTGTATCGGAGTAACATTACTCTTTGTATCCCATTGTATCGGAGTAACATTGTATCGGAGTAACATTGTATCGGAGTAACATTGTATCGGAGTAACATTGTATCGGAGTAACATTGTATCGGAGTAACATTGCTCTTTTGCTTTGTATCCCATTGTATCGGAGTAACATTGCTCTTTGCTTTGTATCCATTGTATCGGAGTAACATTGCTCTTTTGCTTTGTATCCCATTGTATCGGAGTAACATTACTCTTTGTATCCCATTGTATCGGAGTAACATTGTATCGGAGTAACATTGTATCAGAGTAACATTGTATCAGAGTAACATTGTATCGGAGTAACATTGCTCTTTGTATCCATTGTATCGGAGTAACATTGTATCGGAGTAACATTGTATCGGAGTAACATTGTATCGGAGTAACATTGCTCTTTGTATCCATTGTATCGGAGTAACATTACTCTTTGTATCCCATTGTATCGGAGTAACATGGTATCGAGTAACATTGTATCGGAGTAACATTGTATCGGAGTAACATTGTATCGGAGTAACATTGCTCTTTGTATCCATTGTATCTGAGTAACATTGCTCTTTGTATCCATTGTATCGGAGTAACATTGCTCTTTGTATCCATTGTATCGGATAACATTGCTCTTGTATCCATTGTATCGGAGTAACATTACTCTTTGTATCCCATTGTATCGAGTAACATTACTCTTTGTATCCCATTGTATCGAGTAACATTACTCTTTGTATCCCATTGTATCGAGTAACATTGATCGGAGTAACATTGCTCTTTGTATCCATTGTATCTGAGTAACATTGCTCTTTGTATCCATTGTATCGGAGTAACATTGTATCGGAGTAACATTGCTCTTTTGCTTTGTAACCATTGTATCGGAGTAACATTGCTCTTTGTAACCATTGTATCGGAGTAACATTGCTCTTTGTATCCCATTGTATCGGAGTAACATTGCTCTTTTGCTTTGTAACCATTGTATCGGAGTAACATTGCTCTTTGTATCCCATTGTATCGGAGTAACATTACTCTTTGTATCCCATTGTATCGGAGTAACATTGCTCTTTGTATCCCATTGTATCGGAGTAACATTGCTCTTTGTATCCCATTGTATCGGAGTAACATTACTCTTTGTATCCCATTGATCGGAGCAACATTGCTCTTTGCTTTGTAACCATTGTATCGAGTAACATTGCTCTTTGCTTTGTAACCATTGTATCGAGTAACATTGCTCTTTGTATCCCATTGTATCGAGTAACATTGCTCTTTTGCTTTGTAACCATTGTATCGATAACATTGCTCTTTGTATCCCATTGTATCGGAGTAACATTACTCTTTGTATCCCATTGTATCGGAGTAACATTGCTCTTTGTATCCCATTGTATCGGAGTAACATTGCTCTTTGTATCCCATTGTATCGGAGTAACATTACTCTTTGCTTTGTATCCCATTGTATCGAGTAACATTGCTCTTTGCTTTGTATCCCATTGTATCGATAACATTGCTCTTTTGCTTTGTATCCCATTGTATCGGAGTAACATTGTATCAGAGTAACATTGTATCGGAGTAACATTGCTCTTTGTATCCATTGTATCGGAGTAACATTACTCTTTGTATCCCATTGTATCGGAGTAACATTGCTCTTTTGCTTTGTAACCATTGTATCGGAGTAACATTGCTCTTTTGCTTTGTAACCATTGTATCGGAGTAACATTGCTCTTTGTATCCCATTGTATCGGAGTAACATTGCTCTTTTGCTTTGTAACCATTGTATCGGAGTAACATTGCTCTTTGTATCCCATTGTATCGGAGTAACATTACTCTTTGTATCCCATTGTATCGGAGTAACATTGCTCTTTGTATCCCATTGTATCGGAGTAACATTGCTCTTTGTATCCCATTGTATCGGAGTAACATTACTCTTTTGCTTTGTATCCCATTGTATCGGAGTAACATTGCTCTTTTGCTTTGTATCCCATTGTATCGGAGTAACATTGCTCTTTTGCTTTGTATCCCATTGTATCGGAGTAACATTGCTCTTTTGCTTTGTATCCCATTGTATCGGAGTAACATTGCTCTTTTGCTTTGTATCCCATTGTATCGGAGTAACATTGCTCTTTTGCTTTGTATCCCATTGTATCGGAGTAACATTGCTCTTTTGCTTTGTATCCCATTGTATCGGAGTAACATTGCTCTTTTGCTTTGTATCCCATTGTATCGGAGTAACATTGCTCTTTTGCTTTGTATCCCATTGTATCGGAGTAACATTACTCTTTGTATCCCATTGTATCGGAGTAACATTGTATCGGAGTAACATTGTATCGGAATAACATTGTATCGGAGTAACATTGTATCGGAGTAACATTGTATCGGAGTAACATTGCTCTTTTGCTTTGTATCCCATTGTATCGGAGTAACATTGCTCTTTTGCTTTGTATCCCATTGTATCGGAGTAACATTGCTCTTTTGCTTTGTATCCCATTGTATCGAGTAACATTACTCTTTGTATCCCATTGTATCGAGTAACATTGTATCGAGTAACATTGTATCGGAGTAACATTGTATCGGAGTAACATTGTATCGGAGTAACATTGCTCTTTGTATCCATTGTATCAGAGTAACATTGTATCAGAGTAACATTGTATCAGAGTAACATTGTATCAGAGTAACATTGCTCTTTGTATCCATTGTATCGGAGTAACATTACTCTTTGTATCCCATTGTATCGGAGTAACATGGTATCGGAGTAACATTGTATCGGAGTAACATTGTATCAGAGTAACATTGTATCGGAGTAACATTGCTCTTTGTATCCATTGTATCGGAGTAACATTGCTCTTTGTATCCATTGTATCGGAGTAACATTGCTCTTTGTATCCATTGTATCTGAGTAACATTGCTCTTTGTATCCATTGTATCGGAGTAACATTACTCTTTGTATCCCATTGTATCGGAGTAACATTACTCTTTGTATCCCATTGTATCGGAGTAACATTACTCTTGTATCCATTGTATCGGAGTAACATTGCTCTTGTATCCATTGTATCGGAGTAACATTGTATCGAGTAACATTGTATCGGATAACATTGTATCGAGTAACATTGCTTTGTATCCATTGTATCGGAGTAACATTGTATCGGAGTAACATTGTATCAGAGTAACATTGTATCGGAGTAACATTGCTCTTTGTATCCATTGTATCGGAGTAACATTGCTCTTTGTATCCATTGTATCTGAGTAACATTGCTCTTTGTATCCATTGTATCGGAGTAACATTGCTCTTTGTATCCATTGTATCGGAGTAACATTACTCTTTGTATCCCATTGTATCGGAGTAACATTACTCTTTGTATCCCATTGTATCGGAGTAACATTACTCTTTGTATCCCATTGTATCGGAGTAACATTGTATCGGAGTAACATTACTCTTTGTATCCATTGTATCGGAGTAACATTGCTCTTTGTATCCATTGTATCGAAGTAACATTGCTCTTTGTATCCATTGTATCGGAGTAACATTGCTCTTTGTATCCATTGTATCGGAGTAACATTACTCTTTTGCTTTGTAACCATTGTATCGGAGTAACATTACTCTTTTGCTTTGTAACCATTGTATCGGAGTAACATTACTCTTTTGCTTTGTATCCCATTGTATCGGAGTAACATTACTCTTTTGCTTTGTAACCATTGTATCGGAGTAACATTACTCTTTTGCTTTGTATCCATTGTATCGGAGTAACATTACTCTTTTGCTTTGTATCCATTGTATCGGAGTAACATTACTCTTTGAGGTGTACTGTATGTTGTATCCATTGTATGCGAGTAACATTGCTCTTTGAGGTGTACTGTCTGTTGTATCCATTGTATCGGAGTAACATTACTCTTTTGCTTTGTATCCATTGTATCGGAGTAACATTGCTCTTTGAGGTGTACTGTCTGTTGTATCCATTGTATCGGAGTAACATTGCTCTTTGAGGTGTACTGTCTGTTGTATCCATTGTATCGGAGTAACATTGCTCTTTGAGGTGTAGTGTCTGTTGTATCCATTGTATCGGAGTAACATTACTCTTTTGCTTTGTATCCATTGTATCGGAGTAACATTGCTCTTTGTATCCATTGTATCGGAGTAACATTACTCTTTGAGGTGTACTGTATGTTGTATCCATTGTATTGGAGTAACATTGCTCTTTGAGGTGTACTGTCTGTTGTATCCATTGTATCGGAGTAACATTACTCTTTGCTTTGTATCCATTGTATCGGAGTAACATTGCTCTTTGAGGTGTACTGTCTGTTGTATCCATTGTATCGGAGTAACATTGCTCTTTGAGGTGTACTGTCTGTTGTATCCATTGTATCGGAGTAACATTGCTCTTTGAGGTGTACTGTCTGTTGTATCCATTGTATCGGAGTAACATTACTCTTTTGCTTTGTATCCATTGTATCGAGTAACATTGCTCTTTGTATCCATTGTATCGAGTAACATTGCTCTTTGTAACCATTGTATCGAGTAACATTGCTCTTTGAGTGTACTGTATGTTGTATCCATTGTATCGATAACATTGCTCTTTTGCTTTGTAACCATTGTATCGAGTAACATTACCTTTTGCTTTGTAACCATTGTATCGGAGTAACATTGCTCTTTTGCTTTGTATCCATTGTATCGGAGTAACATTACTCTTTGAGGTGTACTGTATGTTGTATCCATTGTATCTGAGTAACATTGCTCTTTGTATCCATTGTATCGGAGTAACATTGCTCTTTTGCTTTGTATCCATTGTATCGGAGTAACATTGCTCTTTTGCTTTGTATCCATTGTATCTGAGTAACATTGCTCTTTGTATCCATTGTATCGGAGTAACATTGCTCTTTTGCTTTGTATCCCATTGTATCGGAGTAACATTGCTCTTTGAGGTGTACTGTATGTTGGTAATCTGCTTATGTGGCTGAACTATTTAATTTATTGTTTCTTGATGAAGTTCAGTACTGATGTTGTATCCACTTTTTCCTGATGTCTTTATTTGTCATTGCGTCTCTTCCTGTTACACCCATCATTCTGCGTAGACATTTCATCAGAATGAAAAGTATAAATTGAAACATTATCGTTGTCATTATTCATGTCATGTGACATATTTATGTGCAATAATGTCATTTAATCATGCTTATGTGTTCATCCGAAGTCACTGAACGTACAACGATAATTCAAAGCTATTAGAAGTCAATGGCTGTCAAATGTGAACTAAACAGTAATCTCTACACATAAATCTCTACTTACTGCCAGGATTTGATTGCCTCGTAAAATGTTCCAATGGAAAGCTAAAAATTGGTAACTAATTAACATGATAACTATATAGAATCGACCTCTCTGTAATTAGAGTGCCTCTAAAGATGCTCTGTCTCTTTCAGACAAATGAACCTGTCGACAGAACCCTTACATAGTAGCATCGACGACGATTACGACAAGCTTGCATTAACTCACATATATTATGAGTACAACGTTAGAGCTGGGACTGTTCTGGTAAAAAAAATAAAATGAGTCAGATCGCAAATCAAGCTTCCTCTTATTGTTCTGGTAAGTAAAGATTTCTCATTGAACTCATCGGGAACCGACAAAGTCAGCAAGCATGAAGATAAGCAGTCACAAAAAATAAATCATGACTGCACAGATATATTAGACTTCGGTGGAGACAAATACTAGATCATCATCAAGGTGCGTATTCTTTATAGAACGTTGCTCTCTTTACAGCGCATTTGAAATTCACTCTGCCTCTAGTCAGTTCACCCTGACCCACTTCGTCAATGCTCATATTCATGGTTTCTTTAATATCTTGTAGCCATCTTCTTCTTGGTCTGCCTCTGCGTCCTGGGACCCTGCCCTCTAATATTGTTCTTTCCTGGCCATCGTGACGCTTAATGTGACCAAAGTATCTAATTTTTCTGTATAGTATGTTGTTTATCAGCCAATTCTCTTTAACATTTAGTTCTTTCAGGACATCAGTGTTCTTTATTTTTCTGTCCATGGTATTCGTAGGATCTTTCTGTAGCATTTAGTTTCGAAGGACTGGATTTTCGTTCTTGTTTTTATGTAATAGTCCATGATTCACAACCATAAGTAGCCACTGGGAAAATGCATGCTCTCAATATTTTTAATTTTAATATTTTGCTGGTGCTTTGTCACATGTTCTTCATCGTGTTTAACTTCTTGATTGCTATTGCTAATCTTCTTGAGATCTCTATGGAGCAGTCACCGTTATAAATACTAGATACTTAAATATAATCTGGACATTTATTTCTAATTGACCCACCAACCTCCCAGCAATCAAACACAATTTTCTAAACACATCGATCTCACAACATTGGAAATCAGGTCAGATACTATTGCAAACAAGGACCGTAGAAACACAGAAGAGAGTGTGTGTAGGCAGAGCCAACTATAAACTTATTTAGAGTTGGCTGTGGTGTAGGTGTGCGTTTTGACACACCCATTCCTACACAAATAGTAATAATAGCGTCCATCGCAAGCGATGATGACAACAGCCTCAGACGTGTACTGTTGCACCTCTCCGGTGTGTAGGTAGGTGACTGTAGAGTCAAATCCTAGAACACAATTTTCTACCACAGGTGGGACATACATGATCAAGGTTAGACATGTGGGTGTTGTGTGTTCTATCTTTTCGCACAGCTCGTTTTCTCTGTGCCTCAGCGGCTCGACGATTCTCAGCTATGCGATTTCCTCTTGTGTTGTCACAGCGCCACATTTGGCGATCTTGCGCCAGAAATTCCCAGGAAGTGGTGTCTATATCGAAGCATTTAGAGACACTTTAAGAGTGTCTTTAAAGCGTTTTTTTCTGTACAACCAGTTGAACGTCTGCCCCCTTCATGCTCGCCTTACATCAACTTCATTTTGACTGTTATTTTGACCTGAGTTTATGTCTGAAAACGTTGGAAGAAGAAGATTCACGAGTGCATTATTTCCAGGATACCTACAAACTGTTCTGGAGCTACGGAGTTCATGCATTGTGCAATACTCTTTGCAGGACGCGTGCGATTTCTGTTAAGTGTGAACGAGCCGGTGCAATGAAATCAATATTTCGCAATCATATATTTGTGAAACCTCCATAAATGAACACAACTAATAAAGTCCACACTTATATCACAGTCAAAATGGGAGCTATCAGGTGAAATAAGAAAAGAGTAATGTCCATCACTGTCTCTACTTAGAAAGTATCTTTAAAATCATTGACTTCATTGTTCCTGGTTTTTCCAATATAGCTTGTTCCCTCATCGCAGAAATGATAGTCCACATATCTGTATTTCCCAGAGCACGTATTCTGTAGCTCCGGCAACAATCTTAGGGATCTCAGAAAAAACTGCTCTAGTAAACCTAACGACGAGGTGCGGATTTGAAACCACGAACTTCAGAACGCAAGGCAAACGGTTTCAGCACTACCCTACAGACTGCCAAAACACTATCAATGCTACGTATACTTGATTGACACAATAGATAGATACCACATATACAAGATTAGTACATATGTATGTATACACATATGCACATGTGATACTTGCTTTATAACAGCCTAACATCTGTTGCTTAATATCTGATTGTTCGCAGAGATGCACGTGACCACACGATGTTTACTTTCACACAAAAAAACCAGCGGAATATTGGTATCATTGAACTGACCGCCATATAAGTCACATGCACTGAGACTGAAAGTCAACCAACTAAAAGACAATTATTTACATCGTACATCTTCTATAGTCTGCAGTTGTATAATCACTATACTTAAACAATACATCGTACATCTTCTATAGTCTGTAGTTGTATAATCACTATACTTAAACAATACATCGTACATCTTCTATAGTCTGCAGTTGTATAATCACTATACTTAAACAATACATCGTACATCTTCTATAGTCTGCAGTTGTATAATCACCATACTTAAACAATACATCGTACATCTTCTATAGTCTGCAGTTGTATAATCACTATACTTAAACAATACATCGTACATCTTCTATAGTCTGTAGTTGTATAATCACTATACTTAAACAATACATCGTACATCTTCTATAGTCTGTAGTTGTATAATCACTATACTTAAACAATACATCGTACATCTTCTATAGTCTGCAGTTGTATAATCACCATACTTAAACAATACATCTTCATCGTCATCTTCTTCTTTGTATTTTCTACATTCAATCATACCATTTCAATAAACAAACTTTTATAGTTACCATACTTAAACAATACATCTTCATCATGTTCTTCTTCTAGTAAATAAAGAGCAGCGCAGAAATTGGATGTGCTGGCCTACTTGTAGGCGCATAACTGGCACAACGTACAATCGCTCTTAGGCTCAGATCACATACAAATCACACAGAGTGGTTGACAAGGGGTCGGTATGGAGCGTTGGAAGAAGAAGAAGCATTTGACAAAGATATGCATTCTCCATTAAAATTCATTGCCAATCATCAAATACGAAATACTTTACAAAGACATAGTTCTCCTGTTGATATCAAGTCCAAGCACTATAACAGGCTAGCTGGTACAAGGTCCTTGTTGAAAGAGGTAGTAGTGTTAATTTAATAGAATGATACTTTCTCATGAAGATGCAAGGAACACACATAAGTACACACTTCGTTCTTCAAAACAATAAATTTTAATAGCAAAGAAAAATATTGATTCACAGGTAACTCTCCTAACTCAACGTCACTTTGGACAACCGTAATGTATATCTTAATAAATCAATCCTAGGCATCAACTCACATCAACCTAATTCATTCTATACTCTAATTGGAAACCGTCTTATAAGTTCAACGAAATTAGTTCATTTCACAATTAAACAATATATCTTAGTTCAGAAATTGTTCTTTACCTTATAAGTTCACCGAAATTAGTTCATTTCACAATTAAACAATATATCTTAGTTCAGAAATTGTTCTTTACCTTATAAGTTCACCGCAATTAGTTCATTTCACAATTAAACAATATATCTTAGTTCAGAAATTGTTCTTTACCTTATAAGTTCACAGCAATTAGTTCATTTCACAATTAAACAATATATCTTAGTTCAGAAATTGTTCTTTACCTTATAAGTTCACCGCAATTCTGTGTATGCTAGTTGGTGGCATACTCTGTTCAGAAATACAGTGGTCTACAAGTGGCCGCTCTCTGAACTCTCTACCATCACTGAAAAGTTCGTTGAACAGGGTTTTCTAGTTCCTCGAAAACAGTTAAATTTTTTACCAGGGCTAAAGTTTGTTTTTGAATCCTCTTACTAAAAGTTCGGACGTCGTCTCGGCCTAGGTCGTAGAAGTGGCCTCTCTAGAACTGGGTCGTCTGGTCTCTGGTCGTCTTGTCTCTGGTCATCAGGGTCTCTGGGTGTTTGTTCACAACAACACCAATATTCATCAGATGATTGGAAGGTTGTATGTCTCTCCGTATAAGAAAACAATGTTCGCTTGTTCACTTCGCTAGTTCACTTCTGACTATCTCCCTCTCTGTTCAAAGCTTAATGTTCCTTAAATTTTGTCAGAAAAATATATAAGACTATAAGTTAGTCTTCCTCTCTCTCAATAATCTTCCTACCACGGAACTCAGTCTCGTGTGTTCCTTTTCGAGTCCTTTTCTCTTCCTTACTATAACTATATCTCTTCTGTAGTGTGTGTCGTCCCTCCTCTAAATCTAAAGTTCCACTCAATATATCTAACCAAAACCCCCAGCTGCCCTACCTGGGTCTCGAGATTTCCGAGATTAAAGGAGTCCCGGAATACCATGGGATAAACTAATGTCATGAGTTAGTAAACTGCTGGTCAGCAACTAAATATTTGTAAACAAGGTGTTTACTTACAGACTCAAGGACACCCACTAATGTAAAAGGGGGTGGTTTGGGTTGACCCTGAATATACCCTAATCATAACAGTGAAACTGTTACAGCACGAGAAAATAAATATCTGGCAGAGACATACGTTTTTGAGGCTCTGTAGATTGAATATGGTACTCCACATAAGACTGAACATTCCAGCACTAGCTGGGTAGATGCTCAACAATGAAGGGGAGTATATGATGCTTCTCTAGCAATAGCCTAAACACATGATGGAGTGGATATGTTACTAGGCTAACAAAAGTCTCAATTCACAGTAAACTGACTAGGTTCATTCATACACATTGTATTGCTATATTCAGATATCTTTGACAGTTTCAACGCCCCCATAGAGTGTGACCGCAAAGAAGATTCTCATTGAAACCAATCCACGTCAACTACTAGCTTGCAAAAGCTGGGATTGAAGATTGGAATATCCAGACCAGAACATGTATATGAGTAGGCTCATCAATCAAAAGAAAACTTGTGCGGTTAGTTACTGGACGCTGTTGGAGGTATTGCGAAGGAGATCGGAACACCTATGGACATGTCCTGAGCGCAATGAAGATATTCCAAACTGAAACTAAAATCAGATATCTTACACTGAATGGGTCTAACACCGTAGAACGTCGCTGGGTTAATTGCGGCGACTCATCTCTCTGTTTAAACTTTTCGTTACAAGCAATGTATCTCAGTAGAAGAAGGTTATACTTTAGTTGCACGTCAAGTTTTATGACACAACAGTCACGTTTTACGACACAACAGTTGCGTTTTATGACACAACAGTTGCGTTTTATGACACAACAGTCACGTTTTATGACACAACAGTTGCGTTTTATGACACAACAGTCACGTTTTATGACACAACAGTCACGTTTTATGACACAACAGTCACGTTTTATGACACAACAGTTGCGTTTTATGACACAACAGTCACGTTTTATGAAACAACAGTTGCGTTTTATGACACAACAGTCACGTTTTATAACACAACAGTTGCGTTTTATGACACAACAGTCACGTTTTATGACCCAACAGTTGCGTTTTATGACACAACAGTTGCGTTTTATGACACAACAGTCACGTTTTATGACACAACAGTTGCGTTTTATGACACAACAGTCGCTTTTTATGATACAACAGTCGCGTTTTATGACACAACAGACGCGTTTTATGACACAACAGTCGCGTTTTATGACAAAACAGTCTCGTTTATGACAAAACAGTTGCGTTTATGACAAAACAGTTGCGTTTTATGACAAAACAGTCGCGTTTATGACAAAATAGTTGCGTTTTATGACACAACAGTTGCGTTTTATGACACAACAGTCGCGTTTTAAGACAAAAAAAATGTAAGAAAGTTTAAAACACATTAGCATTACTACCCATATTTGCATGTTAGTTACGTGTGTTACGGGTAGTTACGTGTGGAATGGTTTTCTAACCGTGATGACTCTCAAGTCGACCCAGCTGCAACTGGGTACATTAGAAACAATGGGAAGTAGAAGTCAAGAAAGCACATAAATAGTTGAGAATGCTCTCGCTGAAATACACATTTCAGAAAGAATAATCCGTCAAAGTTTCAGGATTTTAGTGTTTGATGTTATCAACATTTTCCTGTGACAGACACACAGACAATCAGTTTTATAATCAAGATTATACATATAAACATGTCTTAAAGTTATATTTATTAATCTAGAACGTAAGCTGCAAATTGTAGGTTATAAAAAAATGCAATCTCGTTTCGCACCAAAATAAATGTTGCGAGTACAGATAAACTAGTCATAATTTTGCTATAACATAAATGGTTTACTTAATAATAGTTACATAGAATGTCGATCAATGTGAACGATAATATATACAGAAGATGAAATTACTATAAATAATAGATACAGAAGTAATTACTTTACTATTTGCCACAAAGGAACTATTAAAAAATTACTTAGTGCAGACAGTTTAATAACATGTAATTATGTATTAGAAGTAAAACATTAATGATCATATAACAATTTGGAGTACTTCAGTGACGCAGATACACAAAAATGAAGATTTGTTAACTAACTATAGAGGCAAATCAAATATTATTATCATAAAAACAGATTTTGCTATAAACCAAATTGGATAAAACAGTTAAGAGTAAACGGGAAAATAAAGACATCGATTAAATTTATATTGAGAATACATAGACAATTAATATGGGAACTAGACATGTACACGAGATAGAGGGAGAAAACATAGACAATTAATATGAGCACTAGACATGTACACGAGATAGAAGGAGAAAACATAGACAATTAATATGAGCACTAGACATGTACACGAGATAGTCGTCAACAATTTACATAATTATATTTATCTTCGTTCAGGGACACATGGATGTCATTGATAATGAGAGAACAGACAGACTCGCTGGTTCTACCACCATATCAAGGAGTTTTCCAATGGATAGCTCCTGAACGCCCTCGTCGATTTTGGCCGCAAAGTGGATTATCATTTAAACAAATCCACGTCAACTGCTAGATTGCAAGAACTTGTATTGAAGATTGGAGTAGCCAGAAAAGAGCAGATCAACAGGCATATGAGTAGGCGCATCAAACAACATTGAAGTGGTCCCTGGACGCTGATGAAGATGTTGTGATGAAGACCGAAGCAACTATGGACATATCCGGGATGCAATGCAGATATTCCAAACTCAAACTGAAACTTTATATATTTTGAACAAACTCTATAACACAATCAATAAGGTCTTGACAATAGAAAAAGCAATTTGTTTTAAAATGTCTTTATGTCTTCGCTGACATACACAAAGGGACTCTGTCTTCTACAGCGAATATTGGAATTGTATTTAGGATAATGGTTGCCACTGGCGTGGACATTTGTTGATCTCAACAAAAGTCGTTTGTTCAAGAATATCAGTACCTATGTTGACCAAGACGACCGAGGAAAAGATAGATAGACAATATCAGTACCTATGTTGACCAAGCCGACCGAGGAAAAGATAGATAGACAATATCAGTACCTATGTTGACCAAGACGACCGAGGAAAAGATAGATAGACAATATCAGTACCTATGTTGACCAAGACGACCGAGGAAAAGATAGATAGACAATATCAGTACCTATGTTGACCAAGACGACCGAGGAAAAGATAGATAGACAATATCAGTACCTATGTTGACCAAGACGACCGAGGAAAAGATAGATAGACAATATCAGTACCTATGTTGACCAAGACGACCGAGGAAAAGATAGATAGACAATATCAAGAACAAACTAAATATACAAGAATATAACACAACAAGGGCGACTCATCTGGCCCTGGAATGCAAATTAAAGCTCCCACCCCTACGATTAACGACAAGAGTGGACAACCAATTTTATCATCAACATGGGGAAAGACAACAAACAAAATATTGGCCTTTATTCTAGACATATACCTGGACTGTCGTGTAGTTTCTTTCTCATTTCCTCCCTTGAAATATCTACGTTTAATGAATACAATTTCAACAAACAAAGTTCTATAGTCACCATACTTAAACAATATTTCATCATCTTCTTCTTCTTCTTTGTACGCTCTACATTAATCATTTATTCATTCATTCTCTGTGGTATGTTTGTGACATTCTCTGTGGAATGGGAGTTTATTGAATCAGTAAGACGCATACAGACCATCACGCCAGCACATTCAGTTTATGCATGCTGTTTTAGTCAGGTCAGTTTCCTAAGTAAGAAGCATACAGACCATCACGCCAGCACATTCAGTTTATGCATGCTGTTTTAGTCAGGTCAGTTTCCTAAGTACGACCAAAAACAAAGCGTTCCCTGATGTAATTCTGAAGATGGTAAAAATATTTACAAAATATTTTAGTGAATTCTGCCCAGGCATCGTTCTTTCAGTCTATTAAAATCTGTTTGTGAATTCTGCCCAGGCATCGTTCTTTCAGTCTATTAAAATCTGTTGGTGAATTCTGCCCAGGCATCGTTCTTTCAGTCTATTAAAATCTGTTTGTGAATTCTGTCCAGGCATCGTTCTTTCAGTCTATTAAATCTGTTCATGAATTATGTCCAGGCATCGTTCTTTCAGTCTATTAAAATCTGTTTGTGAATTCTGCCCAGGCATCGTTCTTTCAGTCTATTAAAATCTGTTTGTGAATTCTGCCCAGGCATCGTTCTTTCAGTCTATTAAAATCTGTTTGTGAATTCTACCCAGGCATCGTTCTTTCAGTCTATTAAAATCTGTTTGTGAATTCTACCCAGGCATCGTTCTTTCAGTCTATTAAAATCTGTGAATTCTGTCCAGGCATCGTTCTTTCACTCTATTAAAATCTGTGAATTCTGCCCAGGCATCGTTCTTTCACTCTATTCAAATCTGTTTGTGAAGGCATTGTTCTTTCACTCTATTCTTATCTGTCTTTCACTCTATTCTTATCTGTCTTTCACTCTATTCTTATCTGTCTTTCACTCTATTCTTATCTGTCTTTCACTCTATTCTTATCTGTCTTTCACTCTATTCTTATCTGTCTTTCACTCTATTCTTATCTGTCTTTCACTCTATTCTTATCTGTCTTTCACTCTATTCTTATCTGTCTTTCACTCTATTCTTATCTGTCTTTCACTCTATTCTTATCTGTCTTTCACTCTATTCTTATCTGTCTTTCACTCTATTCTTATCTGTCTTTCACTCTATTCTTATCTGTCTTTCACTCTATTCTTATCTGTCTTTCACTCTATTCTTATCTGTCTTTCACTCTATTCTTATCTGTCTTTCACTCTATTCTTATCTGTCTTTCACTCTATTCTTATCTGTCTTTCACTCTATTCTTATCTGTCTTTCACTCTATTCTTATCTGTCTTTCACTCTATTTTTATCTGTCTTTCACTCTATTCTTATCTGTCTTTCACTCTATTCTTATCTGTCTTTCACTCTATTTTTATCTGTCTTTCACTCTATTCTTATCTGTCTTTCACTCTATTCTTATCTGTCTTTCACTCTATTCTTATCTGTGAATTCTTATCGATTTTAAACGGCCATGATTTCTTTCACTCTATTCTTATCGATTTTAAACGACCATGATTTCTTTCACTCTATTAAAATCTGTGAATTCTGCCCAGGCATCGTTCTTTCACTCTATTCAAATCTGTTTGTGAAGGCATCGTTCTTTCACTCTATTCTTATCTGTGAATTCTTATCGATTTTAAACGACCATGATTTCTTTCACTCTATTCTTATCTGTCTTTCACTCTATTCTTATCTGTCTTTCACTCTATTCTTATCTGTCTTTCACTCTATTCTTATCTGTGAATTCTTATCGATTTTAAACGACCATGATTTCTTTTACGTGCTCAACTTGAACACGGGACTTAAGTCTTATCGTCCGTCTCCGATAGGACTAGGAACTTTATCTCACCTACATTGAGATATGAGATCCTTGGAAAAATATTCCGATTGTTCCACGTGGTGAAAGAACTGAGTACCATTGTTGTGAGAAGAAAGCACCTTACCTACACGATACAGAGTCCTCCACATTTCTTCCTGTATAGTTCTAGTGATATATATATTTTTCTTTTAACGTTAATGTAGCATTTCCTTTGTATGTGATATGTACACAGAACTATTTTTACCAATCCTTGGAGATTAAATTTCTTTATTTCTTGTCCACAGACATTCCTTGTCCTTCTTTTGTAATCTTTAAGTACCTTGTTTAGTACCTTGTTTAGTACCTTGTTCAGTACCTTGTTTAGTACCTTGTTCAGTACCTTGTTCAGTACCTTGTTCAGTACCTTGAACTGACAGGTCTGCATCTTTATCAGTTAGAGTCGTGTTTCAGGAGATGAATAACAGGGACATTCTGTAGTTGTAGTTATCGACTAATGGTTGACTAGAAACGGATCATCATCTACTGCTTTGAGTAATTTGTTTTAAATTTTGCACAAACAGAGTTTTACATCTAGGGGTGGTATAAGGAGTTTGATTAGAAATAGAGTAATGGAAGTATCAGCTTGTTCATGTACAATGTAATATTGTAACGTGTACAATGTGAAATATTGAAACCTGTACAATGTGAATATTGAAACGCTGTACAATGTGAAATATTGAAACGCTGTATAATGTGAAATAATGAAACGCTGTGCTGTAAATATTGAAAGCTTACAATGAAATATTGAAACGCTGTACAATGAATATTGAAACGCTGTACAATTGAAATATTGAAAAACGTTACAATGTAAAATTATGAAACGCTGTAAATGGAATATTGAAACGCTGTACAATGTGAAATGTTGAAACGCTGTGGTATCACTAACAATTGCTCATCTCTCCAACATGACTGATATATCAGGTTAAAAAACGAATCAAAGTTATAATGAATGAATTCAACAATCAAGTAAAGAAAAGAAATGGCATCTCAGTCGCATTGTAGCACTAAGAACGAATTCGTTTAGTTTAGTTTAGTTGTCAGATGATCAACACTGTACATAAAGCCAGTTAGTCCATAAGGGCTCCGATCTCCTCTACAGTATGTCTTTCTGTGCGTGGTAATTAGAGCCAAATCGTCACCTCACGCCGATGACAAACACTAAGGAAAACTCTAACACAGATGTACGAACTCTGTAGTACTGAAGAATATCATCAATGAATACACATCCTATTTTTTTTGACAAACTTGCTGCATAAGATGGGATGAAATGAAAGCGAAATATTTGTGTCGAATAAAACAATATATTGATTGTCACCTTTTTGAAGCGGAAGAAGGCATTCGTGAATGATGAAACTACCCTTCTTGTAGTCATGTTTATTCTCTTAGTTTGTTAGTAGACTGTAGTCATGTTTAATCTCTTAGTTTGTTAGTAGACTGTAGTCATGTTCAGTCTCTTAGTTTGTTAGTAGACTGTAGTCATGTTTATTCTCTTAGTTTGTTAGTAGACTGTAGTCATGTTTAATCTCTTAGTTTGTTAGTAGACTGTAGTCATGTTTAATCTCTTAGTTTGTTAGTAGACTGTAGTCATGTTCAGTCTCTTGTTTGTTAGTAGACTGTAGTCATGTTTAATCTCTTAGTTTGTTAGTAGACTGTAGTCATGTTTAATCTCTTAGTTTGTTAGTAGACTGTAGTCATGTTCATTCTCTTAGTTTGTTAGTAGACTGTAGTCATGTTTATTCTCTTAGTTTGTTAGTAGACTGCTGTCATGTTTATTCTCTTAGTTTGTTAGTAGACTGTAGTCATGTTTATTCTCTTAGTTTGTTAGTAGACTGTAGTCATGTTTAATCTCTTAGTTTGTTAGTAGACTGTAGTCATGTTCAGTCTCTTAGTTTGTTAGTAGACTGTAGTCATGTTTATTCTCTTAGTTTGTTAGTAGACTGTAGTCATGTTTAATCTCTAGTTTGTTAGTAGACTGTATATGTTAATCTCTTAGTTTGTTAGTAGACTGTAGTCATGTTCAGTCTCTTAGTTTGTTAGTAGACTGTAGTCATGTTTAATCTCTTAGTTTGTTAGTAGACTGTAGTCATGTTTAATCTCTTAGTTTGTTAGTAGACTGTAGTCATGTTCATTCTCTTAGTTTGTTAGTAGACTGTAGTCATGTTTATTCTCTTAGTTTGTTAGTAGACTGTAGTCATGTTTAATCTCTTAGTTTGTTAGTAGACTGTAGTCATGTTCAGTCCTTAGTTTGTTAGACTGTAGTCATGTTCATTCTCTTAGTTTGTTAGTAGACTGTAGTCATGTTTAATCTCTTAGTTTGTTAGTAGACTGTAGTCATGTTTAATCTCTTAGTTTGTTAGTAGACTGTAGTCATGTTCATTCTCTTAGTTTGTTAGTAGACTGTAGTCATGTTTAATCTTTAGTTTGTTAGTAGACTGTAGTCATGTTCATCTCTTAGTTTGTTAGTAGACTGTAGTCATGTTTAATCTCTTAGTTTGTTAGTAGACTGTAGTCATGTTTAATCTCTTAGTTTGTTAGTAGACTGTAGTCATGTTTAATCTCTTAGTTTGTTAGTAGACTGTAGTCATGTTCATTCTCTTAGTTTGTTAGTAGACTGTAGTCATGTTTAATCTCTTAGTTTGTTAGTAGACTGTAGTCATGTTTAATCTCTTAGTTTGTTAGTAGACTGTAGTCATGTTTAATCTCTTAGTTTGTTAGTAGACTGTAGTCATGTTTAATCTCTTAGTTTGTTAGTAGACTGTAGTCATGTTCAGTCTCTTAGTTTGTTAGTAGACTGTAGTCATGTTTAATCTCTTAGTTTGTTAGTAGACTGTAGTCATGTTTAATCTCTTAGTTTGTTAGTAGACTGTAGTCATGTTCAGTCTCTTAGTTTGTTAGTAGACTGTAGTCATGTTCATTCTCTTAGTTTGTTAGTAGACTGTAGTCATGTTCAGTCTCTTAGTTTGTTAGTAGACTGTGTCATGTTCATTCTTTGTTGTTGTAGACTGTAGTCATGTTCAGTCTCTTAGTTTGTTAGTAGACTGTAGTCATGTTCATTCTCTTAGTTTGTTAGTAGACTGTAGTCATGTTCAGTCTCTTAGTTTGTTAGTAGACTGTAGTCATGTTCAGTCTCTTAGTTTGTTAGTAGACTGTAGTCATGTTCAGTATCTTGTTTGTTAGTAGACTGTGTCATGTTTAATTCTTAGTTTGTTAGTAGACTGTAGTCATGTTCAGTCTCTTAGTTTGTTAGTAGACTGTAGTCATGTTTAATCTCTTAGTTTGTTAGTAGACTGTAGTCATGTTCAGTTCTTAGTTTGTAGTGACTGTAGTCATGTTCAGTCTCTTAGTTTGTTAGTAGACTGTAGTCATGTTCAGTATCTTAGTTTGTTAGTAGACTGTAGTCTGTTTAATCTCTTAGTATGTTAGTAGACTGTATCAGTCATCTCTTAGTTTGTTAGTAGACTGTAGTCATGTTCAGTCTCTTAGTTTGTTAGTAGACTGTAGTAATGTTTAATCTCTTAGTTTGTTAGTAGACTGTAGTCATGTTCGGTCTCTTAGTTTGTTAGTAGACTGTAGTCATGTTAGTCTCTTAGTTGTAGTAGACTGTAGTCATGTTCAGTCTCTTAGTTTGTTAGTAGACTGTAGTAATGTTCAGTATCTTAGTTTGTTAGTAGACTGTAGTCATGTTCAGTCTCTTAGTTTGTTAGTAGACTGTAGTCATGTTCAGTCTCTTAGTTTGTTAGTAGACTGTAGTCATGTTCATTCTCTTAGTTTGTTAGTAGACTGTAGTCATGTTCAGTATCTTAGTTTGTTAGTAGACTGTAGTCATGTTCAGTCTCTTAGTTTGTTAGTAGACTGTAGTCATGTTCAGTATCTTAGTTTGTTAGTAGACTGTAGTCATGTTCAGTATCTTAGTTTGTTAGTAGACTGTAGTCATGTTCAGTATCTTAGTTTGTTAGTAGACTGTAGTCATGTTCAGTATCTTAGTTTGTTAGTAGACTGTAGTCATGTTCATTCTCTTAGTTTGTTAGTAGACTGTAGTCATGTTATCTCTAGTTTGTTATGACTTGTCATGTTAGTATCTTGTTTGTTAGTAGACTGTAGTCATGTTCATCTCTTAGTTTGTTAGTAGACTGTAGTCATGTTTAATCTCTTAGTTGTTAGTAGACTGTAGTCATGTTCATTCCTTAGTTGTTAGTAGACTGTAGTCATGTTCAGTATCTTAGTTTGTTGGTTAGTCAGTTAACTTAGTTTTAGTATGTGTCATGTTCAGTATCTTAGTTTGTTAGTAGACCGTAGTCGAAAAGCTGTAGTGCAAGTGTGAGAAATTGTTATATGTTTGTATGTTTGTTTGTTTTTGGTGAGGCTTCATATTCATACTGAACTAAGTCAACGTACTGTAGTTTTACAAATTACAAAAACAATAACTATACACAGCAACGTTTCGACCAAAAGGCCTTTGTCAAGCAAAGGATACAACAGAGGTGAATTTCTTCACTTCTAACACGGTCGAATCGTTGCTCTGTATCGTTATTGTTTTTGTATTTTGTAAAACTACAGTACTGTTTTTCATGTTTCGTCATTGCTACATAGTTTTATTGCCTTCTTCCCTTATATCGATACTACTATTCGCCATTTTGCTGCAACTATTCGTCGTGACGTAGTTAGGATAGATTTGGTAGTTACATTTGTTGAATTGTCAGATTTACAATCTCAACATTGTTGACCGCTATATTTTACTTATACAATTTTTAGTTTTGTCTTCATTACAAGAGGTTGAGATACGCCAGTATGGGCAATAATCTAGAACTTGTAACATTACCACATTTTATTAATTTGTTTTTGTTATTAAATTGTTGATGTTTATTATCTGCTATTTATGGAATTAAAGCATATTTCAGTCTGAGAGCAAGTATTTCATTGGTTATATCAGAAAGTATTGCCCAATCATAAAGTCTGTAGTCAAAAGGCCGTTCAGCTCAAGTGGAAATTCCCGAACTTCAGACTACTTACGTCACGTGATCTTTCCAGTATGAATAGATTTTTTTAAATACTGATCCAGAAGCAATTGAGCTTTCATCTATTCGGCTCGGTGCCATGGACATCGTAAACTTTCGGTTCGTGCCATGAATACCGTAAATCTGTAGAACATGTGGCTTTTCTGCCAGCCCGAGGAATTGAACCTACGCTTACAGGGAACTTGTCACCCGTCGTCCAACACGCTACGAACACGTTGGGCAGGCGGGCTATGAATAGATAAAGACGATATCATTTTCTCAACGCAAGATACGAAAACAAAATTATAGAATATCTCAGGTTAAACTTAAGGTTACGGGATATCAATATTGTTAATACTAATAATAGATAAAAATGGACTCATAGAAATGTGTATAATTGTATTAAAGCTTACAGTTTTCTAACAGACATATATAAATGTCAGCTGAAATCAACGGGTATAGCCGATTTCTCTGCTGAACTGAACGACCTTATGCTACTAGGGTCACAGGTCAACAAACGTTACAAAATAAGAATAAACTCTTAGCGTTGAATCCAATGTTATGATATGTAAAAATTGTTGGTGTTGTTATCCCACAATTTAGTTGCAATAAAAACAATACACAAGTAGCGGTATGTCCTAATTTTTACACCATTTGAATTGTATAAGTAGAAATTTTCTAGTGAAAAGATGTCTACTAAATCGATAAGAGGGATGTCAAAGACATAGTGTGAAACCAGATTTCAATGAGAAAACGATCCCGGAAATTGGTTTGGCTTGGATGATTCTTTTGA
This sequence comes from Arion vulgaris, assembly GCA_020796225.1. Lineage (NCBI taxonomy): Eukaryota > Metazoa > Mollusca > Gastropoda > Stylommatophora > Arionidae > Arion > Arion vulgaris. Next base: position 28,256,956 of record CM036758.1, on the reverse strand, counting down.
AGGTGAAAAAACACAGCAAGTTAAGGAAAATAATGAATGAAAACAACAGATTGTGATCTGCACAAGGATATCATTGATTTTAGGATACATGTAGCTTGATTTCTGTTGTCTTCGTCATAGTGTTAGAATTTATACCAACTTGGATTTCTATCTCAGAAAGGGTGAGAGACAATACACTGTCACAGAAGCAGAACGAAATAGAAAAAGAAATAGAAAAATGCATTAAACAACGAAGGGTCGACTTCATTTCACTGATTTTTTCAACGTGGTGTAATCTCTTATTGCAAAAATGAAGCATCACCTGCCGAGAGCATTGCATAAAGCACGAACTCCGTAGTTTCATATATAATTTCTAAGAGGTCCTCGACACAAATGCTCTTGTGATTCTTTCAAAACGCGACAGACTGCTTAGCCATTTCGCCATAGACCTCCGCCCCCACAAGAGAGATATGTAGCGAGATAAACAGAGATTGAAATATGAAACGGAAAGAGGAGATAAATAAGAGAATAAGAGACGGATACAAGATGAACAGAAAGAGAGAAAAATATATAGAGTAACACAGAAAACTGATTAAAACAAACAGGGAATGAGAGAGAAGAGAAAAAAATAGAATACAATAGAAAGATGGTTAATAGATAAAACATACATCATTATATACTATACAATTCTGTCACTGTTTTGTTTATAACAGATGGTGAATGTTATGTGTGGTGATAGTTTCCTTAGCATGTTGGTTATACACTTGTCTCAACAGTCCTGGTAGCTTCTCTTCCATCGAAGTCTCAACAGTTCTGGTAGCTTCACTTCCATCTAAGTCTCAACAGTCCTGGCAGCTTCTCTTCAACAGTCTTGGCAGCTTTCTTCATCTAAGTCTCAACAGTCCTGCCATCTCTTCCCTTAAGTCTCAACAGTCCTGACAGCTTCTCTTCATCTAAGTGTCTCAACAGTCCTGGTAGCTTTTTCCATCTATGTCTCAACAGTCCTGACAGCATCTTCCATCTAAGTCTAACAGTCTGACAGTTTTCTTCCATCTAATGACTCAACAGTCCTGACAGCTTTCTTCCATCTATGACACAGTCTGACAGCTTCTCTTCCATCTATGTCTCAACAGTCCTGACAGCTTCTCTTCCATCTAAGTCTCAACAGTCTGGCAGCACTCTCATCTAGTCTCAACAGTCCTGACAGCTTCTCTTCCATCTAAGTGTCTCAACAGTCCTGGTAGCTTCTCTTCCATCTATGTCTCAACAGTCCTGACAGCATCTCTTCCATCTAAGTCTCAACAGTCCTGACAGTTTCTCTTCCATCTAAGTGACTCAACAGTCCTGGCAGCTTCTCTTCATCTATGACTCAACAGTCTGACAGCTTTCTCATCTATGACTCAACAGTCCTGACAGCTTCTCTTCCATCTAAGTCTCAAGTCCTGGCAGCTTCTCCATCTATGACTCAACAGTCCTGACAGCATCTCTCAACAGTCCCGGTAGCTTCTCTTCCATCTATGTCTCAACAGTTCTGGCAGCTTCTCTTCCATCTAAGTCTCAACAGTCCTGACAGCTTCTCTTCCATCTATGTCTCAACAGTCTGACGCTTTCCATCTATGTCTCAACAGTCCTGACAGCTTCTTCCATCTAGACTCAACAGTCCTGACAGCTTCTCTTCCATCTAAGTCTCGACAGTCCTGGCAGCTTCTCTTCCATCTAAGTCTCAACTGTCATCCTTGCAAGCGAATGTCACGTTTCTTGCATAATTTCACGAATCTGAGGAAGGCAATCACATAGTTGTCCGAAGCATCATCCTGAACAAGTCAGTTTGGGAAATCTTATAGTAAACTGTATAAATCTATATAACATTTGATAACTACACATACATTTGGCCGTTGCAAATTGATAAGAGTATTCTGTAAGACCACCTCTAGGGCAAAGTACATTAACAAGATTTAACACAATTCGTACACAAGTTTTCAACATCTTCAAAATTACACCAGAAACCCCATCCGTATGAGCTTGCAGAGAAGGCTCATTCTGACTTTTCGGTGAGAGATACCGATCTCTCCGTGTAAATCACAACGTCATCTTTATTACAGTTCTCTAAGGATATAAAGACGGCAATCTACGACAGCGACACATGTGACTAGCAAGCCACCCTTCTACGCCAGAACACGTCTTTCACAATTGTTGCATGGTATGCTAGTGACACTATTGTCACCTCGAGTCTTGGTATGTCTCTTCAGACAATGAGCTCGTAACTTCTCTTCAAACTGTTACTGTTTTCTCATCTCTTGTTTTCCTTCATTTTATGTACTGTTCTCTATAGTCTACTGTTTCTAAAAATTCATCTTCAACGTCTGTACCATGTATATCCTATTTACACTAGTCCGTATATGGTCCTGAGATCTAACTTTCTGCAATTTCTTATTAAGAAGATCTATAGATATTCTACCATTCTTCATCCTCCAAGTACGATCCATCTATTTCAGTCTAAGAAAAATGAGCATGACAAATATTGTTGCAATTTGTGTCCTTTCCAACATTTATTATCGCGTTAATTAATGATAAGATATGCCATGGAAGCAGCAACAAATGTTAATGCTTTTTTAGACTTTTCTTGTGTTGCGAATCACCATAGATGAATCAAATTTCATTGTTATAAAGAAGTGTACAGAGTACTCATGTCTAGTGCGAGTAGATGAACCAAGTTTCATTGTTATAAAGAAGTGTACAGAGGACTCATGTCTAGTGCAAGTAGATGAACCAAGTTTGTATTGTTATAAATAAGTGTACGGAGGACTCATGTCTAGTGCAAGTAGATGAACCAAATTTCATTGTTATAAAGAAGTGTACGGAGGACTCATGTCTAGTGCAAGTAGATGAACCAAAATTTTATTGTTATAAAGAAGTGTACGGAGGACTCATGTCTAGTGCGAGTAGATGAACCAAGTTTCATTGTTATAAAGAAGTGTACAGAGTACTCATGTCTAGTGCGAGTAGATGAACCAAGTTTGTATTGTTATAAAGAAGTGTACAGAGGACTCATGTCTAGTGCAAGTAGATGAACCAAATTTCATTGTTATAAAGAAGTGTACAGAGGACTCATGTCTAGTGCAAGTAGATGAACCAAGTTTGTATTGTTATAAAGAAGTGTACAGAGGACTCATGTCTAGTGCGAGTAGATGAACCAAGTTTCATTGTTATAAAGAAGTGTACGGAGGACTCATGTCTAGTGCGAGTAGATGAACCAAGTTTCATTGTTATAAAGAAGTGTACGGAGGACTCATGTCTAGTGCGAGTAGATGAACCAAATTTCATTGTTATAAAGAAGTGTACAGAGGACTCATGTCTAGTGCAAGTAGATGAACCAAGTTTGTATTGTTATAAAGAAGTGTACGGAGGACTCATGTCTAGTGCGAGTAGATGAACCAAGTTTCATTGTTATAAAGAAGTGTACAGAGTACTCATGTCTAGTGCGAGTAGATGAACCAAATTTCATTGTTATAAAGAAGTGTACAGAGGACTCATGTCTAGTGCAAGTAGATGAACCAAGTTTGTATTGTTATAAAGAAGTGTACGGAGGACTCATGTCTAGTGCGAGTAGATGAACCAAGTTTGTATTGTTATAAAGAAGTGTACAGGGGGACTCATGTCTAGTGCAGAAGAGTAGATGAACCATAGTTTGCAGTTTTTTGTTATAAAGAAGTGTACAGTGGAGAGTTGCCTGGTATACCCATTTTTTATTGTTGTTTAATCGGTCAATTTTTGTCCTACCAGGCTCTCTTTATCAGTCTGTTTACTGGTATTGAAGAATGCTGAAAATTCTATGGACAGCGAACAAAAATAAACGATGCGGTTTTAAAACATGCCTGCACGCAAAGAAAACATCAAAGGAATAAGAATCAGACAATCAAGGTTCTTCAGACATATACTGCGAAGAAATTGTTTAGAACAAATTGATGACAACAGGTAAAATACAGGAAGGAGAGATCGTGAAAGACAGAGGGAGAAGAGGTTGGATGGTCTGACATCATGATTTAACACAAGATCCACGTCAGAACTGATTAACTGCACCAAGGAGAGAGAGTTGTGGAGAGACATGATCGCCTACTTCGGCAGACAAGGCACTTGATTGATTGATTACTGGTACTGCTACCTCGATTATCTGATGTTTTATTTCTTTATTCAATGATATATGATTGCTAATCCAGGATATCAGGTAAGTAAAGCGATCATTTACAACCAATCTCTTTGTTGGTCGTTGATATTTCTCATCTTTTATTTGTGTTCTGAATAATAATCCGAGTTTTTTCTTCTACAGAGTGTTACGTCGAGCATCACAGCAAGCATCAGATAATGCCGATATTAGTTTCACTAGTTCATGCTTTGAGCAATCACATTCGTTGTGAAACACACGCATAGCGTAATAAACTTCTTACCCAACAACACAATACTACCATCACTTTATAAAACAAACACATAGCTTGATCAAACGACTTACTCAACAACACAATACTACCATCACTTTATAAAACAAACACATAGCTTGATCAAACGACTTACTCAACAACACAACACTCAAAACTATACTTTATAAAACACTACATCAGCTTGATCTAACGACCTTTCTCTCAACAACACAACCACTACCATCACTTTATAAATTTAACAACATCACTACTTCTGATCAAACACATCATACTCACAAACCCATCAACATACCATCACTTTAAAAGATCACACTACCTTTAACACAATTGTCAAAGATCAATACATCAAACTTAACACCATCTCAACAAGCATCATACTTTATCAAAAACTAAAACATAAATAAGCTAATCAACACGACTTTACTCCAATCAACACAATCACTCACACCCATAAACTTTCATAAAACCACAACATCATAGCTTCATCAAAACGACTTACTCAACAAACAACATTTTACAACATCACTTTATAAAACAAACACAAAGCCTATGCCATCCAACACCTATCTTCAACAACATCACTCCCATCTCACCAAAATCACTCACTAAACCATCAAACCCCATAGCACCATCTTCATCAAACACCTTACTCATCAACACAATCACCTACAACCCATCAATTTATAAAACAAACACATAGCTATCATCAAACACTCATCGCCTACAAACCACAATACTACCAACTCAACACTTTCAAAACAACACACATCATCTAACAAATCGCTCCCCAAAAACATCAAACTCCATCACTTTATCAAAACAACACAACAAAATAGCTCAGATCAAACATACTCAACAACATCTTAACATACATCCCCTTTCTATAAAACAAACCCCTACAAAGCCATCAAACGACCACTCAACACCACTTCAACAAGCATCTACTATCTATCAAACACAACATAGCCTCAAAACCCATCAATACTCCCCAACAACACCATTTTACCATCACTATTTTATAAACAAACACAAACCCTAATCATCAAACCAACTTCATTTTCAACAACACATCACTACCATCTCATCAAACAAACATGCTCCACAAACGCCTTTCAATACATCACCAAACTCCATCACCTTTAAACAAACACATACTATCTCATCAAACGACTTATCAACAACCACAAACTCCATCAATAACAACAAAGCTCTAAACCATCTTCAACAACACACACTATCTCACTCAAACAAAACTATACTTTAAAAACCCCAACTACTTTACATCCAAACCAACACCATCTTCAACAAGCATCACTACCATCTCATCTAACACAATCATCGCCTCCACAAAGCCCATCAATACATCACCAAATTCCAACACCATCTTCAACAAGCATCACTACTATCTCATCTAACACAATCATCGCCTCCACAAAGCCCATCAATACATCACCAAATTCCAACACCATCTTCAACAAGCATCACTACTATCTCATCAAACACAATCATCGCCTCCACAAAGCCCATCAATACATCACCAAACTCCAACACCATCTTCAACAAGCATCACTACTATCTCATCAAACACAATCATCGCCTCCACAAAGCCCATCAATACATCACCAAACTCCAACACCATCTTCAACAAGCATCACTACTATCTCATCTAACACACTCATCGCCTCCACAAAGCCCATCAATACATCACCAAACTCCAACACCATCTTCAACAAGCATCACTACTATCTCATCAAACACAATCATCACCTCCCTACAACATCAATACATCACCGAACTCCAACAGCATCATTCAACAAACACATACAAATCTCATCACACACAATCATCGCCTCCACAAAGCCCATCAATACATCACCAAACTCTAACACCATCTTCAACAAGCATCACTACTATCTCATCAAACACAATCATCGCCTCCACAAAGCCCATCAATACATCACCAAACTCCAACACCATCTTCAACAAGCATCACTACCACCTCATCTAACACAATCATCGCCTCCACAAAGCCCATCAATACATCACCAAACTCCAACACCATCTTCAACAAACATCACTACCACCTCATCTAACACAATCATCGCCTCCACAAAGCCCATCAATACATCACCAAACTCCAACACCATCTTCAACAAGCATCACTACTATCTCATCAAACACAATCATCACCTCCACAAAGCCCATCAATACATCACCAAACTCCAACACCATCTTCAACAAGCATCACTACTATCTCATCAAACACAATCATCACCTCCACAAAGCCCATCAATACATCACCAAACTCCAACACCATCTTCAACAAGCATCACTACTATCTCATCAAACACAATCATCGCCTCCACAAAGCCCATCAATACATCACCAAACTCCAACACCATCTGACAGAATCATCCCCTTTCCCTCATACAACATCAATACCTTACCGAACTCTAACAGGACATCATTAAACATTATATCCGTATTAATCATCATCACCACTTCAAACCCTAAGATCTGGATAAATTCATAATGCATAAATTCAGTATCAAACTTCACCTCTACATTAAACAGCATAACCACCATATCGAGCAGAATCACCTTCCAAAAATATTACAACTGTATCCGGTGCCATCATCATCATTGACTTCATCAAATACCATTCCTTCATTAACTAGAATTCCCATCTCATAAAACGATCATAGTTCATTAAATGCGATCTCTACCTCATCAAATATTCCTGCCTCATCAATACCACAACCTCTCTCCTCTCTCAAACATTCTCTCTACATCATAAATCACAACCTCTCTCTCCTCAAAGATCTCCTAAAACCATTCTCAATCTATCAAAAACAACCCTCTCTCTCAAAGTTATTAAAACATTCACCACTCAACTCCTCAAAAACATCCATCAACTTTGTAAAATAACATACCACTACCTCAAAATCAACTCATCTCCCCCACTTCTCACTTTTGTACTATTAGTGCATCATCTAATACATGCGAAATGAGATGTCTCCGCCAAGTCACCAACAACACAAGAATCGACAGAGTAACGAATACCAGCATCAGAGAAAAGTTGGAACAAGACCGTGCTTGAACTATATAGCGAAATAGAAAATGAAGTGGTTTGGTCACTTAGTAAGAATGCGAACAGACCAAACTGCTTATGAAGTTTCCACAATAAAATATCAGGAAGGAAGGCGAGAGGAAGACCGAGGAAAAAGTGGATATATAACGTAGTTGAATCCTGCCAGGGACTAAGAAAACCTAAAGAAAGCAGACAAGACAACCCACTTGTCGTGGAGGCAGCAGTTCAGGCATTGATTTCTGAGAACGCATCTGAGCATGATGTAATCATTTATACGGATGGTTCGGTGATTCGACATGTGCGGAGCTCGTGGGCTTTCACTGCTCAGGTCGGAGGAGATGTTGTGAAGGAAGACAGTGGTGGTTTTGCCGTGACAACGAGCAGTCTCACTATGGAAATCATGGCGGTTACCAAAGAGATGACTTGGCTAGAATCACAGACTTTTATCCATGTATGTTTTCTCAGTGACTCAATGAGTATGCTCAGGAAGATTGAAACAGGATGGGCTAGGAGACATTGGATGGAGTCACTGGAGAGGTCTAAGCTGACAAAGATCACTTTTATTTTTGTGCCAGTGCATGCAGGTGTAAGGGGGAATGAACGTGCTGATAGGCTTGCAGGTATGGCTGCTTTACAAAGCGGGCGAGCAATGGACCTGGCTGATATTATAAATTCCTTAAGGGAGAGAGGACGTGTACATGATTCACGTAATAGTGGTGAATCCACAACACTAACCAGACTGCAAAAACTCAAAGTTAGGTGTGGTATAGCTCGACAAGAACGCTATGCTGGCAGACAAAGAAGAATTGTAAACCAACAAAGAACCGGGGTCGTGAGTCGCCACACGCTGATGGACATACTGAGGGGGAGATCGGAGCACTTATGGACTAATTTGTTCGACGTACAGTGATGGTGATCCGACGACTAAAACTAAAAAACCATCACAATTCCGAGAAGCGCAAGACTAATATATAAAACTACGACACTGGGCAACAACCGGTAACAGTGTGCCTGACAAAGCAGAGAAGCGCAAGACTAATATATAAAACTACGACACTGGGCTAACAACCCGGTAACAGTGTGCTGACAAAAGCAGAGAAGTGCAAGACTAATATATAAAACTACGACACTGGGCTAACAACCCGGTAACAGTGTGCTGACAAAAGAAGAAGATCTAATACAGTCAACATATTTTAATCACGACCACTACCTCCTTAAATATCATCACAACATCAGTTTTCCATTCATGAACATAATATTACTAGTAGCGTAGAGGTTAGGTGATGGTCTCTCGTGTCAAAGGTACCATGCTAGCTCCCTCGTGGAACCATCTGTTAATTTTTCCAGAGATTCCTGATCTCCGTGTCGGTGAGATCGAGTTTCTAGTCCTATCGCAGACAGGCGATAAAACGTAGATCCCGTGTTCAATTTCAGCACGTAAAAGAACCCTTGGCAGTTCAAAATTGAGAAGATTAGGCTGCAAAGCCGCTGCCCGGAAAAATCCATTAGAAATAATTAAAAATAAAATTCCTTCAAAATTACCTTCATCATCTTCAAAATTACATCGGGACCTGGCCGGTGCTACGAAGTTCGTGCACTGCAGCTGAGATCTTCCTGTGTAAGAAAGAGATCGGAGCACACATGGTTACTTACCAAAGTGCAATGATGATGGTCCTATCAATCAATCAATCAATCAATCAATCTACTCACATACAAGAAATATATTGTAGAAAAACAAGACAAAAAAAAACAGAATATCACTAGAATATACTCATTGCTTTCATAGTTTTTAATTGTCTCTGACAGTGATATAAGAAAATATGTTGGAAACGATAAACTATGAACGAATATCTACATATTTTACTTTTGACCATTCTTTGAAGATAACTTAAAATTGATCGATTCTTATTCTGTTTAATACATCACATTCAACTGTAAATTCGTTACATATTTTTTATAAAATACATAGATGTTGACCAATCACTAATATTTTCTTGACTTCTTGAATAACAGTGCTATAGTTGGTGTTTCTGTGATCTTTGACTTCTAATTTGTATTAATGGCTTCCTATTTGTTGATTAGCCAAGGAGCCGCAGGACATACTTTCCACAAGCATAGTGACATGCCACCTGGGAACAAAGAAATGTCAATATGAATAAGATGATCTGATACAAGATGAGTCAGGCTCTGATGGCCTTTTTATGACCAATCAGATCTGATAACAAGCTACAGTATAACTACAGGTGTGGTACTTTAAGATTGTAAAGTCTTTCAGGTTCCCATTTATACACATTTTATACTGTTGGATTCACACACTTTGGCTGAAATTTGGATATCGCTTCGGCCTTGTGGCTAAGATCACAGTGTAGTATCTGTATCACTTGATATCTGTCACGTGGCCCATTATATGGGTTTACAAAGTTATCAGCTTGTGTTACGGAACTAGTGCCCAATTGATCGAAGGTCGGGAGCCTTCATTAAATACCACATGGCTACCCTTGTACAAAACTAGAGTGCCATCGATCGAAGGATTGATGGGGCTTGATAGTTTATAAACGCTTTCACGTTCCGTTATACGGAGTCCACCTGGTATGGCACGTCCGGGGCGGGCCCCTAAAAAAAATGAAATTCGGATGTTCTTGTCCAACATGCAGTAGAAGCCTAACATGGGCGCAATGCACTCACATTCCCGGTGTTAAGCACACAGGTTGCAAAGAGAGGTTAAACTTGGTTAACACGAACTAATGCAAATAAACAAACACACAACAGTTGATCCAATAAATGACAGAGAGACAAAGAAGAAGACCAAGAGTAATGTCATTACTGCCAGTAATACTGCTTTTCCGGTGGTGTAGAACAGGAGGGACATGAGACTGTGGAATGCAATGTCCCGGTGGAGTAGAACAGGAGGGACATGAGACTGTGGAATGCAATGTCCCGGCGGAGTAGAACAGGAGGGACATGAGACTGTGGAATGCAATGTCCCGGCGGAGTAGAACAGGAGGGACATGAGACTGTGGAATGCAATGTCCGGTGGTGTAGAACATTAGGGACATGAGACTGTGGAATGCAATGTCTCGGTGGTGTAGAACAGGAGGGACATGAGACTGTGGAATGCAATGGCCGCATGGCTCATGCAATCGCCGTGAAATTGTTCAGGTTAGAATGTTTTCTTTATGCCCTCGACAGAAAAAACTCATTGGCCTTACCGAGGGTTTGAGCCTGGATCTTCTGCTCTACTCTATTCGGCCAGACATTCCACTACTGAAAGGATAAACAAAATAACAAGTCTGGATACCATGGAGTATAGTAGGGAATACAGACTTTTATCTTTCTTTGAACAACGGTACACAATTAGAGCCGCAATAGTGGAGTAGTTAGTGTACTTTTGTTCGTAGTCGCATGGTTACATTATCAAATTTCACAGTGGGAGTGAGAATACATTCCCCACAGTATCATGTCTAAGATTGATCCATCCTCAATTAGGTATCAGTGAAACACTGGGGAGTAAAGACGGCTAGGGTGATGTCGATCACATTATTCATTGTAAATCGTTGGTCAAATGAAAAGACGTGTCTTAAACCGTACTCTCTAATATCACCATCATCATGTGTCTTGTCGGCTGGCGCAGGCGATCACGATTTCCACAAACATCTGTCTTTGGTGCCGACTATCAGTTTAGATGTTGACATTCTGCAGTGCCATGAAGTCAGACTTTCCAGCATTTTCTTTCTCACTATTTCTCTGTTTCGTTTCCTATTCATTTTATTAGTGGTCACATTGTATTCTAAATCTTCCTTTCGTATCACATGTCCACAAATTGATGACTTCCTCTTACTTATATTGATAACAAAATGTATCTGTGCATTGACTTCTTTCTACACATCAACATTGGTCATTGTTTAAGTTTATAGCATTCTTAGAATTCTTATGTAAAACCACATACATGTCATAATGTTTGAAGAATTTGTTTTAAAAATTGAGATGGACAAGTATGAGCTTTACAATGAATGTAAAAGTTGGAGACGCATTGTAGAATGATAGTGTGTGATTTTACAACGTTGGTAACAGTTTTTAAAAATAGGAAATGTGGTTATTGAAAATATCCAGAGGTTGCCCTAGAGTTTTGGATTATAGTCTGTCCATTAATTCGTGAGCATTGTTGACATTGATTTTCTCGAAAACTACCTGTTGGATCTCAGTGATTTTTGCATGCAGCCTTAGAATATCCATGAAGCTAAAATAAAGCTAACCAGTAGTTCATAGATGCTACGGATTTTGCACATCAGCGAATTCCTTTGATCTTTTATGACAATTGCAAATACGGGGCTCAAATTTTAGATTTTACAGTAATCCCTAGAATTTATCCATGTCAATTCTATTCATAGGTGTATCTCCATATTAACTTGATAGGTCAAGTAATTAGGTGTGTTGCCCTTTATGTGCAATCGTGAACTTGGATACAATATGCAACAGTTAGTCCTCTCCTTCGGTCACCATTAGACCCCAGGGTGTCTTAACTTCACCACAAATTGTATGATGGTAGACGCATTTGGATATGGAAATGTATACGTTGCTATTTCTCAGTCTGTAATCAAAATATGATTTGTATCATCCCGAATCTGACGATTTCATGAGGTTGATAATTGTTACTGGCTGGACAAATTGTAATCCATCTCGGTGCCAGTACTCGTCTTCCTCTCGGAGCACATGTTCAACACACTTCTTCCAGAACTGCATGTCTATCATTGAGAGGGACTCACGTGTCAGAACTTCAACATCACACATTTTAAACGTCCTGTTCTGTTCGGCAACTTGCCCTTTTACTTTAGCCCAGACAAACTCTATCGGATTGAGGTGAGCATGATATGGAGGTAGTTGCAAAGACGTGTGGCCGTATTCCGCAATGATTTTGTCAATATGAAACACCTTTGTCTTATTTGTCATCCTCACCAGGTGCAACAACTCGGGTTTCAAATATGTATCATCGAAGCTGACATTTTCCTTAGCAAGCCAAGTCCTAATTTGATCTTTTGTATTTGATGCAGTTGGTACTTTGTCTTCCGCTGATACTGCGTTGTGATAGGATGCATTATCCATTACCAAGCATGATGGTCTGTTTAGAATTTGAAGTAGATCTTTCTCCATCCAGTGCCTGAAAATATGTCCATTTATTTCTGTGTGGTAGTCCCTACCGTCGGTACTTTTTGATTGGAAAATAAGTCCAGCGTCATGGACAAGACCTTCTTCACTGCTTCCTGCATGTGTTAGTATAATACGCTGGCCTTTGCTGCTTGGTATTTTTCTTTTCTGTTCACCGTCTACTGATTGCCATTCTTTAGCATTGGTGTGGTGAGCATTGACCCAGGATTCGTCCAAATATACAATATCATAGCCTTGCCTCCGCCGCTCACGGATCTGCCTCAGGTATTTACTTCGGGCAGCAATTAAATGTGGCTTTTCACAAATAATAATCCTGCCGCCTATAGTTTTTCTGAAGGTGAAGCCGGCGGCTCTTACAATTTTCCATAGAGTACTTTTAGAAATGTCTATGCTGCAATCTGATTGCAGTTTTAATTTCAGTTTCCTGAGAGTAACAAGTTGATTTGTCGCAAACATTTTCAAGAGCTCCCGTCTTATGACATCTATATCAAAGTCGTCAATTGTTCTTTTCCTTCCTTGCTTGACATTAGTGCACTTTGTGTCCTGTTTAATCCATCGGGAAAGGGATTCTCTATTCAGACCAAGCGCCAGTTGCGTTCGTTTCTCAGGGTTATGAATATCGCAATATAGATGACCTCTCTTAGATTCCCTACGGAAGTGTTGGTATAGTAAAACTGTAACCTTCTGCATTGTTATAAATGTGCACTTCAGACTCATTATGAATGTGATATCAATGTCAGTTTTGATAAGCCAACAAATATGATACAATAGCTTCATACAAATAGCGAGATACGCCTATAACTATACAACGGTATCCCAATTATAACGTCATATTCTTTCCGCTTTCAAAGTCGACTGGGTTAGGTGCACGGGAATTCGTGAAATTGTTGTTTACTCACGATATTTCAATGTTACCATAATGTATTTTAGAACAACGCGTCTGTGTACCGTAGATCTGTTACTATTGTGTACAATCCGGTGAGGTTGATTTTAATATAACCTGAAGAAGAAATATTTCAAACTACATCAAATTTTCTTGGAAAAAATATTTCTCTAGCGTCATGGATATTCTAAGGCTGCTTGCAAAAATCACTGAGATCCAACAGGTAGTTTTCGAGAAAATCAATTTCAAACGTGCTCACGAATTAATGGACAGACTATAGCAACGGATTCTTGTTTTAAATTTTCTTGGTTTTTTTCCCCTAGTCTATTCAGGTTAAGAACTCGCAATGTAACCAGATCACAGGTCAAGTATTTATAGCTCGGAGGTTCGAATTCAAACTCTGACTCAGAGGTTCAGTTTCACAAATTTGAAGGTTCGGGTTCACAAACTTGACTAGTGGTAGTAGTAGTAGTAGTAGTAGTAGCAGTAGCAGTAGTAGTAGTAGCAGTATTTGCGTAGTAGTGTAGTACTTGCGAGTAGTAGTAGTAGTAGTAGTGTAGCAGTAGCGTAGCAGTACTTGCAGTAGTAGTACTTGCAGTAGTAGTACTTGCAGTAGTAGTAGTAGCAGTAGTGGCAGTACTAGTGGTAGTAGTAGCAGCAGCAGCAGCAGTAGTAGTAGTAGTCTGTAGATGCTTCTTTGTTTTTGACCTTCTGTAGAATTTACCATTACATGGTAGAAACTATGCCATCTGTAGGGGTCATTTTTAGTTAACTTAAAAGTACAATATACAATTATGTGTTTAAAGGGTTTCAAAGCTGAAGGATTGACTTCATTGCACCGGGTTTTACCCCATATGGCTCCTCTCCGCAGACATGGCACGCCACCTGCCGAGAGTATTGCACAAAGCACGAACTCCGTAGCTCCGGCAACAATCCTAGGGTTCTCTGGAAAAAACTGTACTCGGGAATAGAAGGCCGCAGTCCGGATTCGAAGCCACGACTTTCGACTCGCAAGACCACTCATCCACAGAGAGCCCCGAAATTGTGTTTCTTATGTAGGGGATTAAAACCTCTTTCAGCCGAGGCATGCTATTTCAACATAAGAACGAATCCTTTGGTTATATTAGAGCTGGTAGGGAAAACAACATTAAAGAATAAGAATTAACTACTTGCGAAAAATCCAATTTTAAAACATTATACAAGATGGCTGTAAGTTAACCTTTATCCTGATCCCTAAATAAATTGCATGGTGTTCACCATCGACAAAATAAAACACTAAAGTAATTGGGATATTTCTAACAATTCCACCAACAACTGTGAAATAATTCCGTGTTTGAGTTGACATAATTGTGAGCTAGGAATAGGTGTTGTTTTAATGCAAATCTCTGAAACGATACCAGAAGTTCACTCCCTTGTTGTTTGTTGTGACCAGTATGTAATTGGTCAACTTCTAGTGTCATAGGATGATGGCTATTTCTTCTAGCCTCTGTGTTATGCTAGGAATCATTATTTGATCTCTGTGTTATGCTAGGAACCATTATTTGATCTCTGTGTTATGCTAGGAATCATTATTTGATCTCTGTATTATGCTAGGAATCATTATTTGATCTCTGTGTTATGCTAGGAACCATTATTTGATCTCTGTGTTATGCTAGGAACCATTATTTGATCTCTGTGTTATGCTAGGAACCATTATTTGATCTCTGTGTTATGCTAGGAATCGTTATTTGATCTCTGTGTTATGCTAGGAATCATTATTTGATCTCTGTGTTATGCTAGGAACCATTATTTGATCTCTGTGTTATGCTAGGAATCGTTATTTGATCTCTGTGTTATGCTAGGAATCAATATTTGATCTATGTGTTATGCTAGGAACCATTATTTGATGGGGGGCATGTGGTGTTTTATGATGAGAAAACATAGCTATGATAAGTTATAAGTTCAATTTATTTTGGATAGGATTATTCTACCAGTGAGACAGATATTTTGGATAGGATTATTCTACCAGTGAGACAGATATTTTGGATAGGATTATTCTACCAGTGAGACAGATATTTTGGATAGGATTATTGTACCAGTGAGACATATTTTGAACAGGAACAAATTGTCAAATTTTAAGGTTATAAATATTCTTGTTCGTTCTTTATAACTACTGGCGTAGGCGATCATTGCTCTCCCCAACTACTTACTCCAAATATGATTTATTCAATATGTCAGCGATGTCTCATATGTGCCCTCTCTCGCGTTGTCTCCATATTTCATTCTGGTATTATTCATTCTTGAATTCTATGAGAATTATTTCTGAGATTTCCCTCGTTTTAATCTAAACGATTAATGACTTCTGTTGGATTGTTAAATGGAGGGTGTAGGTGTGTAGGGAAGAAATAATAACAGGATTAAGTTTCATAAGATATCATATTGAATAGTGATTCGTTAAACCCACATTGTTCTTTCTGTCTCTCCTTCTCTATCTCGCTCACTCGTTCTCTCCTCTCTCACTCTCTCTTCACCCTTCAACAGGGTACAGATATTCAACAAACTTCTTCCAGCTCTTCCTCTCTATTGCCATCACTTCCAATTCTTTCCACGTCTTTTCTATCTTTTAATATCATTCCATAGCTCTCTTCTCCGTTCATTTCTGCGCCTTCCCCTGTTCCTCTTTCTCAGCTGGTTCCAAAACAATGCTTGTCTTGCAATACCTCCGGTCGATTTTTGCAATGTGTGTCCTATCCATAGCCAGCGTATTTTCCTTATCTCTTTATCCACTGGTATCTGCTTAGTTCTTTTTCCAAGTTCATCGTTTGTAATCTTATCATACCATATCATAAACATTCATTTACAAAGGTCTGTAGTTTTCTGGTGATTTCTTTTGTTATCCTCCATTCTTTCTCTCTCACTATTTAAAAAAAGGATCCAACGACAATGGATTGACTTCATTGTACCGGGTTTTACCCCATGTAGCACAATGTCAGAGGGACTACACCACATGCCATGGTGTGCAGTCCCTCTGACAGAAATTGTACCGGGTTTTACCCCATGTAGCAGTCCCTCTGACATTGTACCGGGTTTTACCCCATATGGTGTGCAGTCCCTCTGACATTGTACCGGGTTTTACCCCATATGGTGCAGTCCCTCTGACACTGTACCGGGTTTTACCCCATGTGATGTGCAGTCCCTCTGACATTGTACCGGGTTTTACCCCATATGGTGTGGTCCCTCTGACATTGTACCGGGTTTTACCCCATATGGTGCAGTCCCTCTGACACTGTACCGGGTTTTACCCCATGTGATGTGCAGTCCCTCTGACATTGTACCGGGTTTTACCCCATATGGTGTGGTCCCTCTGACATTGTACCGGGTTTTACCCCATATGGTGCAGTCCCTCTGACATTGTACCGGGTTTTACCCCATATGGTGCAGTCCCTCTGACATTGTACCGGGTTTTACCCCATATGGTGTGGTCCCTCTGACATTGTACCAGGTTTTACCCATGGGGTGCAGTCCCTCTGACATTACACGGGTTTTACCCCATATGGTGCAGTCCCTCTGACATTGTACCGGGTTTTACCCCATGGGGTGCAGTCCCTCTGACATTGTACCAGGTTTTACCCCATGGGGTGCAGTCCCTCTGACATTGTACCGGGTTTTACCCCATTTGGTGTGCAGTCCTCTGACATTGTACCGTTTACCCATATGGTGCAGTCCCTCTGACATTGTACCGGGTTTTACCCCATATGGTGCAGTCCTCTGACATGTACCGGGTTTTACCCCATTGGTGCAGTCCCTCTGACATTGTACCGGGTTTTACCCCATATGGTGCAGTCCCTCTGACATTGTACCGGGTTTTACCCCATATGGTGCAGTCCCTCTGACATTGTACCGGGTTTTACCCCATATGGTGCAGTCCTCTGACATTGTACCGGGTTTTACCCATATGGTGCAGTCCTCTGACATTGTACCGGTTTTACCCCATATGCGCAGTCCCTCTGACATTGTACCGGGTTTTACCCATGTGGTGTGTCCTCTGACATTGTACCGGGTTTACCCATGTGGTGTGGTCCCTCTGGCAGAAATTGTATGCCACCTGCCGAGAGTATTACACAAAGGATAGACGCTGTAGATCCGGCAACAATTGATCTCTGGAACAACAGAACGGTGTTGGAACCTAAGACATTTGGAACACAATGCATTCAGTCACAGCGACGACCGTATAGGTATCTAAATGCATTCAGTCACAGCGACCGC
The DNA here is from genome assembly GCA_020796225.1 of Arion vulgaris. NCBI lineage: Eukaryota > Metazoa > Mollusca > Gastropoda > Stylommatophora > Arionidae > Arion > Arion vulgaris. The sequence continues at coordinate 28,239,159 of CM036758.1, read as the reverse complement.
ATAGGCATCTAAATGCATTCAGTCACAGCGACGACCGTATAGGTATCTAAATGCATTCAGTCATAGCGACGACCGTATAGGTATCTAAATGCATTCAGTCACAGCGACGACCGTATAGGTATCTAAATGCATTCAGTCACAGCGACGACCGTATAGGTATCTAAATGCATTCAGTCACAGCGACGACCGTATAGGTATCTAAATGCATTCAGTCACAGCGACGACCGTATAGGTATCTAAATGCATTCAGTCACAGCGACGACCGTATAGGTATCTAAATGCATTCAGTAACAGCGACGACCGTATAGGTATCTAAATGCATTCAGTCACAGCGACGACCGTATAGGTATCTAAATGTATTCAGTCACAGCGACGACCGTATAGGTATCTAAATGCATTCAGTCACAGCGACGACCGTATAGGTATCTAAATGTATTCAGTCACAGCGACGACCGTATAGGTATCTAAATGCATTCAGTCACAGCGACGACCGTATAGGTATCTAAATGTATTCAGTCACAGCGACGACCGTATAGGTATCTAAATGCATTCAGTCACAGCGACGACCGTATAGGTATCTAAATGTATTCAGTCACAGCGACGACCGTATAGGTATCTAAATGCATTCAGTCACAGCGACGACCGTATAGGTATCTAAATGCATTCAGTCACAGCGACGACCGTATAGGTATCTAAATGTATTCAGTCACAGCGACGACCGTATAGGCATCTAAATGCATTCAGTCACAGCGACGACCGTATAGGCATCTAAATGTATTCAGTCACAGCGACGACCGTATAGGCATCTAAATGCATTCAGTCACAGCGACGACCGTATAGGTATCTAAATGCATTCAGTCACAGCGACGACCGTATAGGCATCTAAATGCATTCAGTCACAGCGACGACCGTATAGGTATCTAAATGCATTCAGTCACAGCGACGACCGTATAGGCATCTAAATGCATTCAGTCACAGCGACGACCGTATAGGTATCTAAATGCATTCAGTCACAGCGACGACCGTATAGGTATCTAAATGCATTCAGTCACAGCGACGACCGTATAGGTATCTAAATGCATTCAGTCACAGCGACGACCGTATAGGTATCTAAATGTATTCAGTCACAGCGACGACCGTATAGGTATCTAAATGCATTCAGTCACAGCGACGACCGTATAGGTATCTAAATGCATTCAGTCACAGCGACGACCGTATAGGTATCTAAATGTATTCAGTCACAGCGACGACCGTATAGGCATCTAAATGCATTCAGTCACAGCGACGACCGTATAGGCATCTAAATGTATTCAGTCACAGCGACGACCGTATAGGCATCTAAATGCATTCAGTCACAGCGACGACCGTATAGGTATCTAAATGCATTCAGTCACAGCGACGACCGTATAGGCATCTAAATGCATTCAGTCACAGCGACGACCGTATAGGTATCTAAATGCATTCAGTCACAGCGACGACCGTATAGGTATCTAAATGCATTCAGTCACAGCGACGACCGTATAGGCATCTAAATGCATTCAGTCACAGCGACGACCGTATAGGTATCTAAATGCATTCAGTCACAGCGACGACCGTATAGGTATCTAAATGCATTCAGTCACAGCGACGACCGTATAGGTATCTAAATGCATTCAGTCACAGCGACGACCGTATAGGTATCTAAATGCATTCAGTCACAGCGACGACCGTATAGGTATCTAAATGCATTCAGTCACAGCGACGACCGCATAGGTATCTAAATGCATTCAGTCACAGCGACGACCGTATAGGTATCTAAATGCATTCAGTCACAGCGACGACCACATAGGTATCTAAATGCATTCAGTCACAGCGACGACCACATAGGTATCTAAATGCATTCAGTCACAGCGACGACCGTATAGGTATCTAAATGCATTCAGTCACAGCGACGACCACATAGGTATCTAAATGTATTCAGTCACAGCGACGACCACATATCTAAATATTGCATACTTTTTATTAATATATTTTTTTTTAATCTGCTCTAAACCGTGAAATTATTATTCTGAAATCAACCCCAAACGTAATTCCTGATACATTTGATTCTCTGCTCTACTTAGTTGAAAGTGGGCATTTGAAGGTTCTAAGTTCTTGAACATATAATCTCAGTTTCCACTATGTAAGGGTTATTCTTTGACGATCGCTGGTTATGTGCTTTATCCACTGTGGACTACAAACTGGGCAATCCGTTTCAGGTCTGTCAGGTTTCCTCAAAGTTTTGTTTTCAGGTCGACTAGGTGTTTCCACATGTGGCTTCTCAGCTCGCCCAGGAGAAGACAGTCCTGTGGGACATGCTCCGATGACTGTATCGCCTGTTGACACTGGCAGAGAGATGTTTGACTTATTTCTAGTCTATGTGTTTGTTGAGTGCGCAGTGTGCGGTACGTAAGCGAAATACAATGACCTGGTCTGTTCTGTTGAAATCTTTTCACAATCATATGCAGTTGTTATCTTCCAGTCTACTTCTTGTTAACTGAGATTCACAATTTCTGCTGTGTAAGTTCTTCTTCTGCAATCTCTAGTCTTGCGATTAATTTACTGTGGACCACGAACTGGGCAGTGAGCTTCAGGTCTGTCAGGTTTTTCCATAGCTTAGTTTTCATGTCGACTGGGTTTGTTCACATGTTGTTTCTCAGCTCACTCAGATAAGTGTTCAGAAGATAAGACTTTTCCTAACTGAGATTGCTGAATAAATTGATTTGATTTTAACATTACGATTAACATTACTACAATTTGACCATTAAAAATTCAAGAGTTTTGCATTCTTATACAAAAAGATCTCTGTGGTAGTGCACTAACTTGGTAGCATATGCGAGGTTTCTCCATGCAATTTTATGATGGTAATTTGTTTTTGGGGAATTAAAAATTGATCTTCTTTTCTTAATTATTATTTCTTACCAGCTGTCTTTCATGGTTTTTTCTTGAATTGTCTCGGTAGCTGTCTTTCATTGTTGTTGTTTCTTGAATTGTCTCGGTAGCTGTCTTTCATTGTTGTTTTTTATTGAATTGTCTCGGTAGCTGTCTTTCATTGTTGTTGTTTCTTGAATTGTCTCGGTAGCTGTCTTTCATGGTTGTTTTTTCTTGAATTTTCTCGGTAGCTGTCTTTCATGGTTGTTTTTTATTGAATTGTCTCGGTAGCTGTCTTTCATTGTTGTTGTTTCTTGAATTGTCTCGGTAGCTGTCTTTCATGGTTGTTTTTTCTTGAATTTTCTCGGTAGCTGTCTTTCATGGTTGTCTTTTCTTGAATTGTCTCGGTAGCTGTCTTTCATGGTTGTTTTTTCTTGAATTGTCTCGGTAGCTGTCTTTCATGGTTGTTTTTTCTTGAATTGTCTCAGTAGCTGTCTTTCATGGTTGTTTTTTCTTGAATTGTCTCAGTAGCTGTCTTTCATGGTTGTTTTTTATTGAATTGTCTCGGTAGCTGTCTTTCATGGTTGTTTTTTCTTGAATTGTCTCGGTAGCTGTCTTTCATGGTTGTTTTTTCTTGAATTGTCTCAGTAGCTGTCTTTCATGGTTGTTTTTTCTTGAATTGTCTCGGTAGCTGTCTTTCATGGTTGTTTTTTCTTGAATTGTCTCGGCAGCTGTCTTTCATTGTTGTTTTTTCTTGAATTGTCTCGGTAGCTGTCTTTCATTGTTGTTTTTTATTGAATTGTCTCGGTAGCTGTCTTTCATGGTTGTTTTTTCTTGAATTGTCTCAGTAGCTGTCTTTCATGGTTGTTTTGTCTTGAATTGTCTCGGTAGCTGTCTTTCATGATTGTTTTTTCTTGAATTGTCTCGACAGCTGTCTTTCATGGTTGATTTTTCTTGAATTGTCTCGGTAGCTGTCTTTCATGGTTTTTTCTTGAATTGTCTCGGTAGCTGTCTTTCATGGTTGTTTTTTCTTGAATTGTCTCGGCAGCTGTCTTTCATTGTTGTTTTTTCTTGAATTGTCTCGGTAGCTGTCTTTCATGGTTGTTTTTTCTTGAATTGTCTCGGTAGCTGTCTTTCATTGTTGTTTTTTCTTGAATTGTCTCGGCAGCTGTCTTTCATGGTTGTTTTTTATTGAATTGTCTCGACAGCTGTCTTTCATGATTGTTTTTTCTTGAATTGTCTCGGAAGCTGTCTTTCATGATTGTTTTTTCTTGAATTTTCTCGGAAGCTGTCTTTCATTGTTGTTTTTCTTGAATTGTCTCGGCAGCTGTCTTTCATTGTTGTTTTTCTTGAATTGTCTCGGCAGCTGTCTTTCATTGTTGTTTTTCTTGAATTGTCTCGGTAGCTGTCTTTCATGGTTGTTTTTTCTTGAATTGTCTCAGTAGCTGTCTTTCATGGTTGTTTTTTCTTGAATTGTCTCGGCAGCTTTCTTTCATGGCTGTTTTTTCTTGAATTGTCTCGACAGCTGTCTTTCATGATTGTTTTTTCTTGAATTGTCTCGGAAGCTGTCTTTCATGATTGTTTTTTCTTGAATTTTCTCGGAAGCTGTCTTTCATGATTGTTTTTTCTTGAATTGTCTCGGCAGCTGTCTTTCATGGTTGTCTTTTCTTGAATTGTCTCGGCAGCTGTCTTTCATGGTTGTTTTTTCTTGAATTGTCTCGGTAGCTGTCTTTCATTGTTGTTGTTTCTTGAATTGTCTCGGTAGCTGTCTTTCATGGTTGTCTTTTCTTGAATTGTCTCGGCAGCTGTCTTTCATGGTTGTCTTTTCTTGAATTGTCTCGGCAGCTGTCTTTCATGGTTGTTTTTTCTTGAATTGTCTCGGCAGCTGTCTTTCATGGTTGTCTTTTCTTGAATTGTCTCGGCAGCTGTCTTTCATGGTTGTTTTTTCTTGAATTGTCTCGGTAGCTGTCTTTCATGGTTGTTTTTTCTTGAATTGTCTCAACAAATTTTTTTCTGTATTCTCTCATCTCGTCTCGGCAGCTCTTTTTCAGATTTTTCTTGAATTATTTTATGAATCTGAATTTTTAAAACGGAACCTGTGAGATTATGAATACAATCTTCTGCTACTGCTACTACTACTACTGCAAGTACTGCTACTACTAGTACTACTGCTACTACTACTACTCTACTACTACTACTACTACTGCTACTACTACTACTACTACTACTACGAGTACTGCTACTACTCGCTACTACTACTACTGCTGCTGCCTACTACTCACTAGTACTGCTACTGCTACCTACTACTACTACTACTGCTCGCACTGCTACCACTGCTACTACTCTACTACTACTACTCGCTGCTGCACTCTACACTGCTACTACTACTACTACTACTCTGCAAGTACCGCTACACCTCGCTACTACTACTACTTATACTGCTACTACTACTACTTCTACTACTACTACTACTACTACTACTGCTGCTGCTACTACTACTACTAGTTCTGCGACTACTACTACTACTACTACTACTACTACTACTGCAAGTACCGCTACTACCTGCTACTACTACTACTACTACTACTACTACTACTACGAGTACTGATTCTGCTATTAGTTCTACCACTCATCACCCAATAACTTTGCCACAACAACAGTATTTCGAACTTTCTCTTTCTCTCACCGGCTTCTGCTGCCGTCATGTTAGATTCATCAGTCACATAATGAATCTTTTTCTCTGTGGTCTTAAACGTCTACTCTTTGCAGCTGTTCTTCTTTCTACAATTGTCTTCTCCAACGTGAGATGTCTTTTTCTATATCCAAAATACTTAAAGTTTCTCATTCTTATTTGTAGCATCATCCAGTTTTCTTTGAATTCTTTCTGAATATATCTAGTTGTTCTCTTCTCTGTCGATAGTATACAGAGAACTTCTCTGTCAATGGTATACGGATAATTCCTCTGTCACACGTATATTCAAATGCGCATATGTCCTATTTCACTGTCTTGTTAAAATGCTCACGATTAACACCCATATATTGTCACTGGGAATACGGATGCTCTTAGTATTCTGAGCTTTGTTTTCCTAACAGTTCCATTCCATACTGATTTTAGTTGTCTAAGTTTTTGGTAAATATGCAGGCGATAATTAGATACACATAGGTGATTCAATCAAATTAAACGACAATGTCTAGTAGAAACCAGATAAATGACAGTTTTAGAGAAGTAAGAACACGAAATCAGTAAACAAGAAAACAATCATGATTCAACAATAAACTATTGAATTGGAGACTTTGCATTCACATTTCAGAGATTATTGACTTCAAGACGTTTTATTAAGTCAGATTGATATGATAATATATAGAGATTATTGACTTCAAGACGTTTTTATTAAGTCAGATTGATATGATAATATATAGAGATTATTGACTTCAAGACGTTTTTATTAAGTCAGATTGATATGATAATATATAGAGATTGTTGACTTCAAGACGTTTTTATTAAGTCAGATTGATATGATGATATATAGAGATTATTGACTTCAAGACGTTTTTATTAAGTCAGATTGATATGATAATATATAGAGATTATTGACTTCAAGACGTTTTTATTACGTCAGATTGATATGATAATATATAGAGATTATTGACTTCAAGACGTTTTTATTAAGTCAGATTGATATGATAATATATAGAGATTGTTGACTTCAAGACGTTTTTATTAAGTCAGATTGATATGATAATATATAGAGATTATTGACTTCAAGACGTTTTTATGTCAGATTGATATGATGATATATAGAGATTATTGACTTCAAGACGTTTTTATTAAGTCAGATTGATATGATAATATATAGAGATTATTGACTTCAAGACGTTTTTATTACGTCAGATTGATATGATAATATATAGAGATTATTGACTTCAAGACGTTTTTATTAAGTCAGATTGATATGATAATATATAGAGATTATTGACTTCAAGACGTTGTTATGTCAGATTGATATGATGATATATAGAGATTATTGACTTCAAGACGTTTTATTAAGTCAGATTGATATGATAATATATAGAGATTATTGACTTCAAGACGTTTTTATTAAGTCAGATTGATATGATAATATATAGAGATTATTGACTTCAAGACGTTTTTATGTCAGATTGATATGATGATATATATATATATATATATATCGGATGTGAACGTCCTCAAACAAAATTTGAAGCCATACAATACTACATTTGTTGTATATAAGGTTTCACAAATAACAACAGAATAATAACACTTTGATTTCATTATAAAAATAATAATATTCAAAAAATGTAAAGTTGGATCAACATTCATTATTGTTTTCTTCCAAGTTTATAACCAACAAGTTGAAGTAGAACCAATAACTAGAGTAGAGCCGGAGAGCGTAAACTTGGACAAGATACTTCATAATTTTACTATAAATCGTCTTGAGACCCTTACCACGGAAAGTTTGTGGTCAGATCTTGGAAACAATTAACAATAGAAAAACGACAAAACTACAGCAATGTAAATCGTGGAAACGTTATTTCTCCAACAGGACACGAAGAAGTTATAGATATAGATAGAGTCTTTATAATACAATTATGATAGTTTTGTTCTTTTCTGTTTTGTTTTGCAAAACACTGAAGAATCCATGATTCAAGATACCACTTTTGTTTGTTTCTAACAGTGGGGAGGATAGATAATGGTTTGCCGAGTGAAAAGATATGTTTTTTTAAAAAGTTATATTTGATGATAAAAATAATATAAAAAATGTCAAAGGATATGAATAACACAGGTTATTTGTTGTACTTGATGTTGGTATATACAAATATCACAACGCTTTCGTTATGCTTCCATTTCTGGTTACGCATAGACTCTGCCGGCGTTTCTACACATTTTAGCGAGTTGGTCACGATCCAGAGAAGTTCTAAGCCGCAGGCATCAGCTGAGGTCTGGACAGGTTCAGGCAGGTTAGATCATGATTAGAATGTTCATATCACCTGAAGTCATTTTTGACATTCATTACGTCATAGAACAAGATACCACATGAGTACATCTTCCGGTATGTTCTTCTCATCATCATCATCAGCAGTTACCGTCTCCGCGGCAATGAACATCCCAAATCCCTTATCTCTTGCATTTATGTTGCACTCTGTCCAGTTGTAATATATCCATCTCTTGATGTTTCCTTACCACTTGTGTCTCGGTTTTCCGTTCACTTGTTCTTCTTCAATTTTCTTTAATAATAAGGTTTTGATCAATGTGTCATGTCTCTTTATATGTTCTAATAATAAGGTTTAGATCAATGTGTCATGTCTCTTTATATGTTCTAATAATAAGGTTTAGATCAATGTGTCATGTCTCTTTATATGTTCTAATAATAAGGTTTTGATCAATGTGTCATGTCTCTTTATATGTTCTAATAATAAGGTTTTGATCAATGTGTCATGTCTCTTTATATGTTCTAATAATAAGGTTTAGATCAATGTGTCATGTCTCTTTATATGTTCTAATAATAAGGTTTAGATCAATGTATCATGTCTCTTTATATGTCCTAATAATAAGGTTTTGATCAATGTGTCATATCTCTTTATATGTTCTAATAATAAGGTTTTGATCAATGTGTCATATCTCTTTATATGTCCTAATAATAAGGTTTAGATCAATGTGTCATATCTCTTTATATGTTCTAATAATAATGTTTTGATCAATGTGTCATGTCTCTTTATATGTCCTAATAATAAGGTTTTGATCAATGTGTCATATCTCTTTATATGTCCTAATAATAAGGTTTTGATCAATGTGTCATATCTCTTTATATGTCCTAATAATAAGGTTTTGATCAATGTGTCATATCTCTTTATATGTCCTAATAATAAGGTTTTGATCAATGTGTCATGTCTCTTTATATGTTCTAATAATAAGGTTTTGATCAATGTGTCATATCTCTTTATATGTTCTAATAATAAGGTTTTGATCAATGTGTCATATCTCTTTATATGTTCTAATAATAAGGTTTAGATCAATGTGTCATATCTCTTTATATGTCCTAATAATAATGTTTAGATCAATGTGTCATATCTCTTTATATGTTCTAATAATAAGGTTTAGATCAATGTGTCATATCTCTTTATATGTCCTAATAATAAGGTTTTGATCAATGTGTCATATCTCTTTATATGTTCTAATAATAAGGTTTAGATCAATGTGTCATATCTCTTTATATGTCCTAATAATAAGGTTTTGATCAATGTGTCATATCTCTTTATATGTCCTAATAATAAGGTTTTGATCAATGTGTCATGTCTCTTTATATGTCCTAATAATAAGGTTTTGATCAATGTGTCATATCTCTTTATATGTCCTAATAATAAGGTTTTGATCAATGTGTCATATCTCTTTATATGTCCTAATAATAAGGTTTTGATCAATGTGTCATATCTCTTTATATGTCCTAATAATAAGGTTTTGATCAATGTGTCATATCTCTTTATATGTCCTAATAATAAGGTTTTGATCAATGTGTCATATCTCTTTATATGTCCTAATAATAAGGTTTTGATCAATGTGTCATATCTCTTTATATGTCCTAATAATAAGGTTTTGATCAATGTGTCATATCTCTTTATATGTCCTAATAATAAGGTTTTGATCAATGTGTCATATCTCTTTATATGTCCTAATAATAAGGTTTTGATCAATGTGTCATATCTCTTTATATGTCCTAATAATAAGGTTTTGATCAATGTGTCATGTCTCTTTATATGTCCTAATAATAAGGTTTTGATCAATGTGTCATATCTCTTTATATGTTCTAATAATAAGGTTTTGATCAATGTGTCATATCTCTTTATATGTCCTAATAATACGGTTTTGATCAATGTGTCATGTCTCTTTATATGTTGTAATAAAAAGGTTTTGATCAATGTGTCATATCTCTTTATATGTCCTAATAATTTATTTGTTTGATTTTCTTTCCTGTAATAATTCTTTCTTCCTCACTAGCTTTTCTAGAACTTCCTAATTTGTCTGGTTTTTTCATGTATTTTGTCCACCTATTCTTCTATATTTGAAAAACATCTCACATGCATTAATGATGTCTTTCAAATGCTTGTTCTATTTTTACGATTTTGTTTAACTACTACTAATATAAAAGCCCCCTAGCCTGTCATACCTTAGGATATGAAGCTTTTCCTATCTACCTGTCGTTTCACATTTATAATCCGTAGTGTGCAGGAGGTAGCAGGGCCAATTTCTCTCCTCATGTATAGACGTTGAATATGGGATTGAACCCCCAACCCACTTGCGTCGTTTATCATCGATTTCTGTTTTGGAATGTTGTCTCTAAATTTAACGATGAGGTTCATATTTATTTGTAATCTTATACTGTTCTTCTGCAGGGATTATTTGATATCTCATCTCTTCCAATGTGGAGTCTAGTCAAAGCGAATGCTCTGTACATATTGTTTCTAACTATCTGTGATTTTCGGAAAAAAATCGTTCAACTTCTCCTAGCATGATCTCCAAGAAATAAAAAAAAAACATAGACAGAACTATAAAACGATAAACAACACAATCGTTGTTTTATGAATTTTACAGTGTCACTTTTCCATGTCTGATTTCTGGAGTAGCAAAGAATATAACCAATATTTCCTCTCGCATGTTGTTAAAGGTAACTTAGAGGGTTGGGCGTGGGGTGGGCGACCCCACACTCTAACTAATCAAACAGATATAGATTGGGATATTGTTCTAGAGATATCTGATCTCAGTGTAGGTGAAATTGTGTTCCTAGTTCTATCGGAGATGGACGATAAATTGTAGGTCCTGTATTTAAGTTAAGCTCGTTAAAAAGCTCCTTGCGCTTGAGAATAGATAGCGTAGATTGCAAAACTGCTGCACTGACAAGATTAAAATATAATTTCTAACAAAATGTCATCATCTTGAGAATAGATAGAGTAGATTGCAAAACTGCTGCACTGACAAGATTAAAATATAATTTCTAACAAAATGGCATCATCTTGAGAATAGATGGAGTAGATTGTAAAACTGCTGCACTGACAAGATTAAAATATAATTTCTAACAAAATGTCATCATCTTGAGAATAGATAGAGTAGATTGTAAAACTGCTGCACTGACAAGATTAAAATATAATTTCTAACAAAATGTCATCATCTTGAGAATAGATAGAGTAGATTGTAAAACTGCTGCACTGACATGATTAAAATATAATTTCTAACAAAATGTCATCATCTTGAGAATAGATAGAGTAGATTGTAAAACTGCTGCACTGACAAGATTAAAATATAATTTCTAACAAAATGTCATCATCTTGAAAATTATGTCGGGTCTCTATCCGTTGCTACGGGGTTTGTGCACTACCACTGAGATCTTCATGGGTAAGAAAAACATAAGCCTGAACAAAAAATTACCTATCTACCTGACCTGGGAGATCCTCCTCTTTTAAGAGAGTTACTGAGGTAGGAGGAACGTAGAGTCAAGTGCATTTTCCTGTTCTAGTTCTGGGAGGAGTCTCTCATTCTGTTACCTAGTTCCAGGTATTTTTTACAGTAGTGTTCTCTGTGGTGAAAAGTAAAGAAAAGAGACATTATATTTCCAGCAGTAGCATTCTCTGTGGGGAAAAGTAAAGAAAAAGAAACATTATATTTACAGCAGTAGCATTCTCTGTGGGGAAAAGTAAAGAAAAAGAAACATTATATTTACAGCAGTAGCATTCTCTGTGGGGAAAAGTAAAGAAAAAGAAACCTTATATTTACAGCAGTAGTGTTCTCTGTGGGGAAAAGAAAAGTAAAGAAACATTATATTTCTAACAGTAGTGTTCTCTGTGGGAAAAGTAAAGTAAAGAAATATTATATTTCCAGCAGTAGTGTTTTCTGGAAAAATACATTCATACACCAAACGATGAGGTTCGGATTCGAACTCACGACCCTCAGAATGCAAAGCTAACGGCTTGACCACTTCACCTAGAGTGGTAGTCGATTGTCCTTTATTGTCATGTAATAGTCAAATCATTTTATGTTATGTATCTACACACGTTAGATGACATATGTAGTTCTTCATCATCATTATCAAGTAGCTTGTCCCTTCCGGAACTTGGCTCCCATGACAGCAGTCCTGAAAAACATTCTGTTCTGTGCAAGCTGGCCGACGTCAGCAGCAGTCATTCTCAGATCGTCAATGACATCTTGCACCCATCGTCTTCTAGGTCTTCCTCTCATTCTTCTTCCAGGCATCCTTCCCTCCTAAATTATTTTCTCTATGTACTCATGTCGTTTGATGTGTACGAAATATTTAATTTTTCTTGTTTTTATGCTGTTTAATAGCTTCTTACTGCTATATAATTCTGCTACTAACTCGACTATACTTGATTGTATGCTGTTTAATAGCTTCTTACTGCTATATAATTCTGCTACTAACTCGACTATCCTTGATTGTATGCTGTTTAATAGCTTCTTACTGCTATATAATTCTGCTACTAACTCGACTATACTTGATTGTATGCTGTTTAATAGCTTCTTACTGCTATATAATTCTGCTACTAACTCGACTATCCTTGATTGTATGCAATAGCTTCTTACTGCTATATAATTCTGCTACTAACTCGACTATCCTTGATTGTATGCTGCTTTAATAGCTCTTACTGCTATAATTCTGCTACTAACTCGACTATACTTGATTGTATGCAATGCTTTTACTGCTATATAATTCTGCACAAACTCGACTATATTTGATTGTATGCCTTATACTTTACTGCTATATAATTCTGTTACTAACTCGACTATATTTGATTGTATGCAATAGCTTTACTCTATATAATTCTGCTACTAACTCGACTATACTTGATTGTATGCAATAGCTTCTTACTGCTATATAATTCTGCTACTAACTCGACTATACTTGATTGTATGCTGTTTAATAGCTTTTTACTGCTATATAATTCTGCTACTAACTCGACAATACTTGATTGTATGCAATAGCTTTTTACTGCTTTATAATTCTGCTACAAACTCGACTATATTTGATTGTATGCTGTTTAATAGCTTCTTACTGCTATATAATTCTGCTACTAACTCGACAATACTTGATTGTATGCAATAGCTTTTTACTGCTATATAATTCTGCTACTAACTCGACTATACTTGATTGTATGCTGTTTAATAGCTTCTTACTGCTATATAATTCTGCTACTATCTCGACTATACTTGATTGTATGCAATAGCTTCTTACTGCTATATAATTCTGCTACTAACTCGACTATACTTGATTGTATGCAATAGCTTCTTACTGCTATATAATTCTGCTACTAACTCGACTATACTTGATTGTATGCTGTTTAATAGCTTCTTACTGCTATATAATTCTGCTACTAACTCGACTATACTTGATTGTATGCAATAGCTTCTTACTGCTATATAATTCTGCTACTAACTCGACTATACTTGATTGTATGCTGTTTAATAGCTTCTTACTGCTATATAATTCTGCTACTAACTCGACTATATTTGATTGTTGATGGTACTGAGAACCTGTAGGAAATAATGCCAGGAAATACCAACACTTTGTCAGATTGGATTTTTATTTGTGTGACCGGATCCGGGTTCTTCTAAAGTTAGAACACGAGGAGACATTAATAGAATGCGCACACGTCTGTGCTAGTGAGAAGACGGTACATGAGATCACTTCAACCTTTCATTCAATCAATCTTTTCGAATTAACGTTTCCATTTGTCTGTTTATTTAGCACTAATTTATCGGTAAGTTAAAGACACATCCACTCTGTCGAAGATATGTTCTTCTCACCGTTTTTATTTACAGCCAGAATACATACATTCAGAGAATGTTCTTCTCGTTCGACCGTTTTAGTTTGATTTCTACGACTGTCTACTTGTGCAAGACTCCGGCTCTTTTATTTCCTATATTCATACTTCGCCATTTTTTGCTACTTTCAATTTACAACATGCACAACTCAACTGCAATTATCTAGCAAAATCTATAACTAAATACGTTGTTATCTGCAACTCAAGCTTATAACTAATCTGCGTTTAAACAATAACAGAATTATATAAGACAATCAAGGAAGGACATACTTTAATATTACTTCGAGTCGAGATTGTGTGAGACAATATTGAACAAATATGGTTTGAGATATATCAACATTCCATCTATTATCATCTTCTTGTTGCGGTTAACAATGAAAGCGTTCTACTGTTGCCGCTCTGTTTCTTCTCTGCTAAAAGTTTCTCACGTCAGATCACACTCTTTCAATTCGTTTTCACAGTTCTTATCAATGTTTCCTTTTAGAGTCGATGTTTTATTTTCCTATTTGTTGTCCATTGGAGAACTTTGATGATCTGAACTTTGTTACCGGTTTAGGTAGAAATACCCATATCAGACATGTTCAAGGGGAGACGACAAATACAATTTGACATCCTGGTCCTTGAGTTTAGGGGGTTGGACAACTCATTTATGTAAAAAATAAATATGTGTTTTTGTTCTTTTTTTTCCGATCCAGAAACACTTGAGCTTTCAGCTCTTCGGCTCGGTGCCATGGACATCGTAACCCTCCGGTTCGGTGCCACGAACACCGTAAAGGTGCTTTTCTGCCAGCCCACGGAATTGAACCGCACTCACAGGGATCTTGTCACCTGTAGTCCAACGCGCTACGAACACGCTGGGCAGGCGGGCAAATATTGTGTTATAGAAACGGACGAAGGTGGTAACTTTGTTGCATCGGGTGAAAGTAGTGAGATCAATCATGCAACTGGTTTCATGATGAAGGAAGATCAACTACTAAAAGAAGTAACCATAGAAACGACAGTAACACTTCTCTCACACAAATCCACATTTATTATGAATTCTTGCAATAAATAAATTTATACATACAAAAATTGAAAGCACAAATGTTCAATACAGATGTAGGGAAAAATATATTTTTTAAAAATAACGGAAAACAAAAATGTTAAACAAATGAAGCTATTACATTTTATTTGAATAGCAATTAAAAAATTATCTCAAGTAATATAATAAGTAAAAAACTTGTAAGATCACGTGGAAGGAAATGAGGAATATGGCATTAATCCTGTATTGTGAGTTGATTAACTGTACGCTATGGGTGATGTAAACTTCATGCCAACTGCCATTACTCTGCAGCGGATAGACCTAAGAGCGTTGCGATCAAAAATGTCAACTTCATCTGTAGGACTGAATTCAGAAAAGCCATTCTAACAAGCACATACGGTAACGACTGTGTCACCGTAGCCTCTCTGAGAAAGAAATGGTTGACACAAACAGACAAAAGCTATAAAGCGCTGCCAACTGAAATATCTCATCGACAGCTAACAAATTTACATAACTTACTACGTCTTAACATTTACATTACGACAAGATACATAACACACCATTCTGCCAGTACTCATTTTCCAGCCAGCCATCTCACGAGGCAAAGTATTGAGCAGAAATCAAACTACTCTCAACATAAATTTGATGTTATATGTGTAATATTCTTCCTAGAATACAGTGAAGGAATTTAAAAGAAGAAAGAAAAAGGAGCTTTCAACTGTGGAGATTTTATTACATGAAATAGTGCTCTGACGTTTAATATAAAAACTGTATATACAAATTAGAATAGTTACCTACCATTAGGTGACGTCTGTTTCTTAAAGGATAGTGACTCGCTCTACTAACCCCGACGTTCTGAGTTCGAATCATGCTCCGGACAGTTTGGTTACAAATTGTTTCGCGTGGATGTTTACAAAAGGACGATGGCACCGCCCGTTCAGAACGTAATGGTAAACTACTGAACGTAATAATGTCTAGAAGAATCACAAACAGCGTTAAAAGCTGGGGTTGATTCGCAAAGCACTGTAAAGGATATGCAATTAACTTAACTTACCTACCATTAATAATTTCATTCTGAAAAATGGGGCACATAAATGTGGTTTTGATAAAGTATGCATATAAATGAAGGCCTGTCGGAGACGGACGGAAAATAAAATTCCGACAAAATATCTTCACCGTCTTCAAAATTACATCGGGGACCCTCGCCGATGTTACGGAGTTCGTACACTGCAGCTGAAATCTTCCTTTGCAAAAGCGAGATCGGAGCACATATCGAAGTGCAATGATAATGGTCCTATCAATCAATCAGTATTTAACCACACATGTAGTTTATACTATATTTTGTTCTATTTAACCACACATGTAGTTTATACTATATTTTATTCTATTTAACCACACATGTAGTTTATACTATATTTTGTTCTATTTAACCACACATGTAGTTTATACTATATTTTATTCTATTTAACCAAACATGTAGTTTATACTATATTTTATTCTATTTAACCAAACATGTAGTTTATACTATATTTTGTTCTATTTAACCACACATGTAGTTTATACTATATTTTATTCTATTTAACCACACATGTAGTTTATACAAAATATTTCGTCTTCATTAATAACCTCACATGTTAGTTTATAGCTAAATTTCTATTCATATTTAGATCCACACATCGTAGTTAAAGATAATTTTAAATTCTATTTAACCACACATGTAGTTTATACTATATTTTATTCTATTTAACCACACATGTAGTTTATACTATATTTTATTCTATTTAACCAAACATGTAGTTTATACTATATTTTATTCTATTTAACCAAACATGTAGTTTATACTATATTTTATTCTATTTAACCACACATGTAGTTTATACTATATTTTGTTCTATTTAACCAAACATGTAGTTTATACTATATTTTATTGTTGTTAAAATTGGTGACCAAATGTAATGTGCACTTTTCTTCATGAGCTATTTCATTGTTCATGAAGACGACATGAAGAGTACTTGCAGATCGTTCAAGGGTCAGTTTAAAAACGGCGAATTGGGTCACAATGAAGCTCATTATTTCGTGTAAAAAAAAATGTGGACATTTGTTTCGACCATTTTATGCGCAAACGGTTTTTTTTATGCGTATGATATTAATTTTTTGTAATCCTTCCATAATTAGGTGGCACTGTTGGGGTTTCTTAATTTCTCATGTGGAAATATGTAATTAATACGAGTGTTTGTATTCAGACGTGAATCCAGGATGAACAGATGAATTGATATGATAGACGACAAGAGGGATACAGTAAAGAAGAAACAGGCAAAGCTGACGAGGTAGATTGGTGAAAATAATGAGTGCAGAGCTGGTGAGATGTGTTCAATGGAATATGAAAATGACAATTAGAAGGTCTTGAAATAAGAAGTTGACAGAGCACGTTATGAGATGTGAAGTACATATAATGTGCAGGAGAATAGTGTCAAGTATTCTTTATGAAAGGGGGGAAATACATCATGTCACCTGAGATTAAACACTTTCTCTGACTTAAAACAAAGTAGTATCTACGATTTTAGGTTCAACTAAAAGACTTGGAAATCTCTGTGGCGTGGATGTAAGCTGCTCTCTAGCTCCAAAAGTTATCGGTTTGCTTCTATACCTAATTGTGGCAATGATAACATAATTAATTATAACGTGAAGCACAAAGCCTAAATGATATATATATAGAAGGAAACTAGAGAAGGAAAACAAGTGCGTACTTAGTAACATAATAGAATTGATTGATTGATTAATATGACTGTCATCATTGCACTTGGGTGAGTAATTCTGTATGCTACGATCTGTTCTCACACAGGAAAATCTCAGCTGATGTATACGAACTCCCTGCAGGGTGTCCTACGATGTAGTTTTGAAGATGGTGAAGATATTTATGTAAGAATTTTATTTTGAATCATTTCTAATGAATTATGCACTGTCAGCGGCTTTCCAGCCTGTTCTTCTCAATTTTGAACCACCAAAAGTTCTTAATATTGAACACGGTACCTACGTTTTATCGTCCGTCTCCGATAGGACTAGAAACTCAATCTCACCTACACTGAGATCAGCGATCTCTTGAAAATATCCAGATGGTTCTACGAGGGAGCGGATCTGTTCCCTTTTGGCATGAGAGATGATCACCTAACCTGTACGCCACAGTGAGCCCTAATTAGTGAATAACATTATACGAGAATAGAAGGATTTGTGTATGAGGATCTGAGTACTATCATTTAGTACTGATATCTTGACACTTTCTCTCTCTCCTTCACTGTATATATA